>OX439143.1:105932537-106638925 GCA_949318255.1 Pollenia labialis | reverse complement strand
GTTTTTCTTTATAAATAACATTGCTAACAAGCGTAAAATAAAGCTGCTAAAAATAGTTCACTATATGGAGACAAAACCCCACGTAAAATGTATTTTTGTTTCCAAAATTTTGTTCATTGTAAAGAAAAATTCACTGTATGGAAATTCATTATAAGGAGATCAAAATACATTAAAAGTGGAACGAAAACGCTATGTTCGTGATTTTAGTTTATCATAACGAGAACTTTATTCTATAGAAGATCACTATAAGGAAGTTCGACTGTATATGATTTAAGTGCTATTTTACATTTCCTTGTGTCGAATATTTTCGACTTTTCTAAACGTTCCGATATTCTAGGAATATATGTAAGTGAGACAAAATGTCTTCGTTTTTTAACGACGTGTTTTCGTTTTTAAAAGAAGTTAAAATTAATCCTCTTTTGTATACAATGGAGTAGTTTTAAGACTACTCCTTTGTAATCCAAAGTTGGGTTATATGGTCCTGCCCTAGGACATCGTAATGTTAAATAGGTCATGTTTTTCCATACGTTTGGGTTACTTTTGGACTAGTCCTAATGCCTTGTGGGCTACATTTTACACGCGTGTTTGGACTATTATTTGCAGGGGACTTCATGGATTTTTGAAAAATTTCTATACAATAATACTTTTCATTGGATCAGGATTGCTTTTTAATTCATGTGTGAGTGTTTATACTTTGTGTGATGGTGTGAAAACTCATTAGATTAATGTCTCACAAAGTATTACAAAGCGTTAAGTAATTGAGTATTATTTATTTTCGTATTACTTACCAAACTTTTACAAACAAACTTGCAGACATAAGTTTTCTAAAAATTTAAACTTTTCTGTTATCTTAGTTTTTTTTTATTCTAAAACAAAAATTTCTTGCAAGAATAGTTGTCCCGATATTGACGCTCGAAAAAAATATGCTGACGTTTAAGTATGTGGCCCATTAGCTCAGTTGGTTAGAGCGTCGTGCTAATAACGCGAAGGTCGCGGGTTCGATCCCCTCATGGGCCAATATTTTTTTTTTAATTTCAAGAAGTTTGTATAATAAAATTGTTTTATAAAAAATTAACATTTTGAAAAACGTATAATATCTTATGTTATTTTTGCTCCAAATCTTAAAACCTATCTTTTGATCCGAGTTCGATTCATTTTGAAAAATGGCAAAAAAGTGAAACTTATCCATGATTTAGTGAGTCATAAAAAATTATAATCGTTTAAAAAAAATTCAGATGAATATTGCAGAACCAGATATTCAGTAACGTTAGTTTCTTGTGAGAACTGTACTCAGATTGAAAGACTTTATTGTATAACCACAATTGGCACGAATGGGCAAAAATCGTTGCGTAAATTTATCGATTAAGAGTAGTGCAAGAAGAACAGCTGTTAACGACATTCGGAACTATTTAGAAGTTATAAAAACAAAAATTTATAAATTTTTAAACATCGTGTTCAATTCGTGTACGGAAGCTTTTAAAAATGATTTAAAAGGAATGGCACTAAAATAGTGCTAGAAAAGGAACAAGGTAAGCATTAATTTTGTTTCCCTCTCGATAGGTATATCTCTGCTATCTATATTTTTTTAATATCTATTTAATTACACCGATTAAAAATATGAAATATTAGCCCAACTCACAATCTTATGGAAATGGTTTTGTAAGATTATGTTTATACGGCTAATGGAGGGTTGTTAAGTTTATTCTTAAAAAATCGTTGAAAGTTCTAGCAAAATTCGTTAAAATCGTCACAAACATCAGGCTCAGTTAGGCGAACGTTGCTGTAAACTATCTGTTATGTATGAATCAGCTGTTCGTTTCTGTGTATATGAAAATCAATACAAAAGCTTACCGAAATTTAATGTACCGTATTCTGTTTAAAATAGAATTTTATACCGTTGTTACGTGACATTTGTAAAACAGTGATGAGTGGCTTGTACGTTATATTGAATGCGGGTATTTTCGCTCTTTTTGGGGCTTTTTCCGGTATATCTTTAAAATTGCGACAAAACAACTTACAATACAACATATTTCCATAAAGACAAATATAGATATGTTTAGATGTATAAAATAAACAAATGCAAAACACAAATACAATGTAAATCTGAAACATATAAATGTTTTAAATGGTATAAATCCCCAAAAAAAATCATCAATCCCCAAATGACTTTCTTTGTCCTTTTTGCTCGCATGAAATCTCCATCTTTGGGGATGAATCCCCAACCGACAACCCTGACACAGATGTCATCTGCAAACCCAAGCAATGCTGGTGGAGGCAGCCACTCACATGTTGCTAACACGGCAGCATTGTAAATTAAATGTAATTAAAAGCATTAACAAAAATAACAACAGGAGGTTGTCCGCATATCTCTGGCCAGTACTTAAAAGTGAAGTAAATAAAATTTTCAATTTAACAATTTCGTTTTTTCTGTTTTCTCGTAAGAGAATTGAAAGTGGAAATAAAAATAATGGAAGTGAGTAAGAATTTCCAATGAAATATAAAAAAAAAGAAATGAAAAAAGCAGTAACACCAAAGTTCACTTCATGGCATAACTTAAGGCTTGCATACTGATGCGCACAAAAGTATGCCACAAAATATATAAATTGCACCAAGTTAAACAAAATTAACACACTCAACCAACCACTATTAAATTTAAAATGAATACAGAACAGGGATGGAAATTGGAAATAGTTTAATTTAAGATTTAATTTCACCAGTACACTGCTGTGGTCGATTTTCGACCACTTAAAGCAAAAATAAATCTAATATCAAACTGTACATGCCCTAGCCAGAATGTTCTTAAAAAAATATTAAAAACGCCGTCTTTCTTTTTCGCTGCTTTAAAAAAAAGCTCCCGCCCCAAAAGATTTGAAATATATTTAAAAACTAATTTTCGGGAGTGTTTTCTATTTGGTAACCATTGGCAATCAAGGACACGCCAAAACAAACTAACCTTATGAGGTTAAGATTAATATAAAATTTGCTTATGCCGAATATTATTAAGATATCATTTACCCATATGAGATTTGAAATTTCCCAGTAAAAGATGTGCTCCAAAAGGAGCAGGTTTTATGTATGAATTCATACCTCAAATCGCTTCAAACCTGCCTGATTTTTGTATGGGGTGTTCCCGGCGATTTTTTTAACATGCAAACAAAGCACTCCTAAAGTGCTTTTTAAGAGCTAACTATATAAACATATTCATTTATGTTTTGGTTTTTCTTGTTTAAATGCATTTTTTTAATCATTTTCGTTAACCATAATAAACTTTTATTTTTTGACCTTTAAAACCTTCTTCGTTGTCAGTACTAAAATAGCAGCTTATTTTACATTTTATTCTTTGTCATTTACTGCTGTATAAGAGCTCTCTTATTGAAGCGCTCAATTATGCGCTTTTCCTCTTAAGTGCTTCAAAAAACCCAAATTTTTTTACTGTGTTGTTCTATAAATATTCAAAAAAAAATAAACTTTTAAATTTACTATTGTCACAATTTTAAACGGCTAAAGAATATCGTATGTCTTTTAAGTAATCTAACGGAAACTCTTTGTATTTTGTTGCTAGATTAAAGAGAGGACTTACGATTTTTTGCATTTGCTGTTTCAGAATTCCGCTAATTTAGTAAAAAAAAAACAAGTAAGAGTGCAATATTCGGTTGTGCCGAATCTTTGATACCCTCCACCGACAGCTCAGTGGGCTTTATATGGGGCCTATAGTATATTATGGACCGAACATCACGAAATTTATTAGAGTGAGTAGTGAAGTATTCAATTTTATTTTGATAGCATTATAATGCTAATTATTTATTACGCCTTAGGCGTACTAAACTGTTTTCCGGGAGAAGGGTTTATATGGGACCTAGGGTAAGTTATGGACCGTGCATCACGAAATTTCACAGTGTAATTTTTAGTACTATAAAACTGTGTCGTGCCAAATTGTATTATGATAGCAATTTTTTTACGGTTTTAGGCGTACTAAACTGTTTTCCGGGAGTAGTAAATTATAGACGGATCTTCACGAAATTTTACAGCAAGATTTCCAGTCGAATAAAACGAATTTTTGTAAATCTTATCTCATTCGGTGCCTTGTTCTACCATTTATGTTATTTTTTGCAACAAAATTATCAATTTTTTAAGGTAATGGTTCCACATTTTGATTCATAGCTCTGGTCCTACTGAACCGATTTTGCTGTATTTCAATCCCAAACTGCTTAGGATAACTACAAGCAATTTGACACCAAGTTTGTTCATTTCTTTTGAGTTGTTTGAAAGTGAGCGTGTTTTCAACAAACGTACAGACAGTCAGACATGGCTTAATCGACTTAGAATTGAGATGAGATGAATAATAAAAATGTTTCACACAGAATGACAAACTTAGTATCCCCTTTTCACAACTATTTGTGGTGGAGGGTATAAAAAATTATATGTAAATTTTTAGAAATTGCATTTATTTTACTAACTAACTTATGGTAATTTCTTTTCTGACAATAATATTGCATGTATGCAAAAGTGTTCTCACACTTGCTGTCATTATCCTTTTTAAGTATGTTGCACAAATAAATGGCAAATTTGTTCCATTTCTTCTTACCCTTCGTTATAATTGAGTTTGAGATAATACCCTATTTTACACCTGCGCTAAGTACTTTTTTCTTGTGTTTGCGTACAATTTGTGTTATATTGTGATTTTTGGTTACATTGTGATGGATATAAAAACTTTTTGTTTTTTGTTTTTCGTTTCTTGTAATTTTATTTAATAATATTAATATTATTAATATTATTACAAGTTTTGCGTCCAATATTTAACAAGCTAAACACACATTAGTGTTGAGTGTAAAACTAGCTATTATTTTGTTCCATTGTAAGTCCCCATTTAGACAGGCAATGTTTTCTTTGACAAAGTTTGTTGAATTCTCTTTTAAATTTTGTTTCGTGTTTAGACACACAAAGTTTAATGTACCAACGTTTTGTTTGAATATAAACAGCGTTGCCAGAATGATGATTTTATCATATTTTTTGACAAAAATTTCATTTAAAGATTTATTGGTCAAATGATGAATTATTATTTTAAGAAATTATACCTAGCTTTCAGTGTGCTTATACAAAATACACAATATTTTAAAAACAGTAAATTTTTAAAACATTGAAGGGGTGTATCAGCTTGCTGTTGTTTATTTTGGAACAGTGTCTAGAATACATTAAATTGCATCAATATCTCTGGGCATACAAAATATTAAACAAATCATTATAAAAAAACAGTACATTTGAAAGAAGACACGAACAACATTAATGCGAGCTAAAGTGTTGCCATCACTTAAGCTGTGATATATTTAAAGCTTAAAGTATTTAAATATTACAATTATGTTTTATATTTGTATGCTCCTTGGATCATCTAAAACTTTTAAATGTGATTAAATTTCAAATTTCAATCCCTTGAAAAAGTCGGCAAACAATCGACGAAACGTCGGAAACAAAATATTGTAATGAAAAATTTAATTTTATTTACATTGAAGAAATTCAGACCCTATTAGCACCTTCCATACAACGACAATAAAGATGCTTACATATTTTGAGTACTGTTACAGTGAAAGTATTACAATATTGTACAAATAGCTTAGATAACAATACACATAGTTTGGGGCAGTGCACTAAATATTGATTTAAATGAGAAGTGCTCTATCACTAATGGCGTTTTCTTTTCTAAAAAAAAAGTGTAGCATAAGTGTTACATGTGACTTGGCAACATTTTTAAATGCTCCCCTAATTTTTAAAGTGTTTCATATTTTACTTTTACAAAAGAACACAAATTTCGGCATTAAACAATAAAGTACAATTAGCGCAAAGTAAATTCAATTACAGGTGGTGGCAAGACTACAACAATCCAAAGCCAACAGAAACAACAGATGTTTTTTGTATTGCATTGTTAGTGTTCACGGCTCGAAACTTGCCACCACCTTGTACTGAATTCGTATTGATCTAGTGCTGCACTCATGCCCCTTTAATTAAAATGAGTGTTGAACATGTAGCATTTTGTTAAATTTTAAAGGGAACATCATCAAAAAAGAACGCTTTACACTTTTAAAATAACACATGTTTTTCACAAAAGAACATAAAAAATGTAGAATGCAGAATTTTACTCAGAAAAGAAAACGCCATAAATAAAACTGCAAAAACATTAATTTGCACTCTTTTTTACCAGCTTTATTAGTGATTGTTCTTTTTTAACTTCGACTTAAAAAATTAAGTGATATTGCAAATGATTTCGCTATCACTAAACGCAGATTGAATGCAAAAATGTGCACTCAATTCAAATAGTGCAAAATTTGGACGTGCATTAAAAAAAGCTGCTTACAAATATTGTCTCACTAAATTGTAAAAAATGTAACTTTGCATAAGTAAATAATTAGTTGGATGAAATTTGGAGCGATATTGAATACTTTCCAAAGGCGAATAATATAATATTGAAATCAATACAAGTAACGAAAAGATAAAAAGGGAACTCTTTTAAAAAAGAATTGTATAAAGAATCAACTTAAGGTTAAAGCAAATTTCTGGATCTGCCTGATGATATTCATTCAGTAGATTATTTAATGTTAACCTTTAACTTACGAGGTGAAAATTTGTAACATATAAGAAGAGGTGGTAGTAAATTTTACACCAATTTTGTTTAAGGAAAATTGTCAGCGCTTTTTATGTTATAATTGTTTTATTCTTTCAGTACTCAAGGTTAATTACTTCTAAATACCGAGTTAGAAAAAAAATTAAAAACAAAATCAGTTTTCTTTATTAATTTCGTTGCTTATTTCACAAGTCTTTGTTTCTATAAACCAAAAACAGATTTATTTTGTACTTCTGTAGTAGAAAAAATATAAGTTTACAAAAAATTAAATGGCGTTTTTCCACAGCCTAACAGTTATATTAGTTAAAAACAAAAACGAACGTGTCAATATTTCTTATATATTAAAAACTAGCAACCAATATTTCAAGCCAAGTTAAACGGTAAAAGTTGAAGCGTATTTAAAGAGGTGGTAGTAAATTTTACACCTATTATTTTTTTTATTATTATGTAGGGGAGTCCTACTAAAATGTTCTGGTTGTTGTCCTGACCATTTAAAACGATTTTTTCCATAAAAGTAACGAGATTCTGAGTAATCGTTTGATTCTACTTGGTTTTGTAGAGTTTCAATGCTTTCTTCAACGCTATTTTCTCTTGTCATAAGAATCGTATCAACTTCCTCTTCGCTATTAGTTTCCGAAATTTCGAAGCTACTTACACTACAAATTCCTGGGGGACAGAGTGGATTGCAGGGTGTCTAGGGCATTATGGCCCAGATTGGACGCGGGGGCAACCAGGGTTCTACTGGGATTGGATAGGAGTAGTCTTAGGACGCTTATAGGGTTCTTCCATCTGGGCAGATGGGACAACGCCATTATGGACTTATGCAGATTGTGCGAGGATTCGGAGGAGCTGGAGACGATCGAGTATGTACTGTGCCATTGTCCCAGGATGCAGGGTCTCAGACAGAAGTGGCTAGGAAATAGGTTTCACGACGAACTGGGGTGCATCGCTGGATTAGTCCGGCTGATCTACTGGGGTTTGACAGGGAAATAGTGCGGTTGTTTCTGTTGAGGGGACAGTAGAGAGGGAATTTGTTCTTCACTGTACCTACTAACTTTCTTATTTTCTATACTCTATCCACCTCATACTTCTTTTCTTAACCTTTCTCTTTTTCTATCTTCTTTATATATTTTTCAACATGTTGAAGGGAAGTGTGCCCTTGGGCACATAACCCTTCTGAACCTAACCTAACCTAACCTAACCTACACTACAAATTTCAGGGACGAAGTTTGTATCCACGACTTCATCATCAACTTCATTTTCATCACCATAAATTTCGTCACAGCAAAAATCCTCATCTTCCTCTAATATTCTAGTGATTTCCTGAATGCAAATTTTTTTTGAATGGGTCATTTTTCACTAGTTAATTAAATAGTATAAAAATATTGGAATAATTTTTTTATAAAACTTTAAACCAAACCATATATATTTTTCTACAAGAAAACTTACGCTTATGTTGATGTGGTGGTTAAAAATTTTCTATGAAAAAAACTCGCAAACAACTATGTGGTAGTAAAAAATTTTCTATGAAAAAATAACATAAGCGACGACGTGTAGTAATATTTACACCTAAGCACGAATATCTCCGCGCTACTGTTACCGACGACAAAGCAAACAATACTGAAATGAGAGCTCATCATTATATGAGGGTACTGAGAATATAAAATTATTTGCGTTCAAAAGAGAGAAGTTTTTAAAGAAATAAAAAACAACGGTGTAAAATTTACTACCACGTCATAAGTTAAAGGTTAAATATATATTATCCAGTAATCAATACCATTATCTCTACTATCGAATACCGGTTCGAAAACCGTCCATTAGCTAAAGCGGAGGTGCTCGCGAATTCATTATTTATTGCCAACCCGTTTTGCAAATTGATTGTGATTCTATAAAATACGAAGCACTAGTAGATACTTAAAAATATATTTTTAAAAATCCAAAATAAAAAATAATATCAAACTTGTAAAAGTGGCAATGGAAAGCTACTTTTAGTTCTTCTAGTTGCGGAAAAACTTTCTCAACTATGCGCAGAATAAAAACATGGTTACGCAGTGCAATCTTTCGGGAACGATTTTTAAATTTAGCACTCTTTGATATTGAAAATGAAAAAAATTTCAGAAGAAGTATTAAATATATTTTGTAAAATAAAATAATAGAAAAATAACGATTGAATAATAAATTGTTTTTAATAGAAATATTATTTATACATTTTAACTCGATAGTACATATTCTTTTTTTAATTTTTTAAATACTTTGTTTTTTCGTACAATAACGGAAGACTGAATTTTTGTGATGTATTTTTTATTTTGTTTTAATTAGAAATTATTTTATTTTAATAAAAAATCGGCATCTTCTGTAAGTCGATCTCAGGCCCACTAAGCGAAGCGAAAACGCATATTTCCCAGCGTTGTTCAAGCGTATACACAACCATATTCGTTCAGCGGAAGGATAAAACTAATAAGCTGTCAAATCAGACATGCGCTAAGTGTTACCATTCAGGAAATAAGCACTAGTTGAAAAAAAACGTTAGATGGCGGACCCGTTATTATCAAATCTGAAAAACAATAATACTTGGGTTAATTAAAAAAAAACGTTCCTTTTATGAATTGGAGTTTTTAAGTATTTTTAAATTTAAAAAGTACTAAAAAGTCATATAAAACCTGATTTTCCATCCCTGATACACAACAATGACACACGCAAACGTACATACTCATGTAATGGTTATGCTGCCCGTCACTGTCATTAAAATTTTTGTGTGTTTCATTGTCATTCCAGCTACAAGTAACCGCCAAAGTATCAATTAATTCAATTAACATGTTGCAATCAATGTTTCTGATATACTTAAGGGGCTAACGATATCGCGGATTTATCCACACATATGTAAATATTGAAAGGGTTAATAAGTGTCTAGACTTTTTCTATTCGAGAAAAATTTCAAGAATTTTTTTTAAGAAAAAAATTGGTTAAAAAATTTTAAAGTTTTTTAAATTTCCCAATGCCAGTTTGCGTATGACCAAAAAAAACTTTTTTTAACGGCAGTTTCAAAATTCCTTTTAAAAATTTGTAAGAATTTTGTTTAACAAGTTACCGAATTTTTTGATCATCACATTGGGATTTATTGAGCATATAATAGGGAATAAATATATAAGAAAATTAGAAAACCTACCATAGTTTGTCCCTACCTGTGATTTAATTTTTGCGATTTTAGGGAAAATAATAATTTGTTAGCCATATTATGGCGAATGAGCCCAATTTCCCTACTGTAATGAATTTTATATAAAACCTATTCACAATAAAATAGTCTTTAATATTCTTTTAAGCTTTTACTAAATTCGAAAAACATTAACCCTTAAATAAAGAAGGTCAAAAGTCAAATTTTCACATACAGTGTAAATTCGATAATCCGGACTCCACTAATCCGGAATATTCGGTAATCCGGACAGAATTTTGCAGCTCAATGCGTATTCTATAATCCGGATTGATTGCAACTTTATAGTCCGGATTGAAAAACACCCGTTTTTATTTATTTTTTATTCAAATCACAGCAGTATGTACCTATGACATACATATGTAAATTTGTATTTTTTTTATTTTAATTGAACTGCACAAATTAATATTAATTAATATGAATAATTATAAATTTTAATAAATACATACATACATGCGGTAATCCGGATAATTCGCTACTACGGATTGGGGTCTGCAATCAATTATCCGGATTATCGAATTTTTCCTGTATTTGGAATTTCTAAAAGGAATATAGCAAAATGTTGTATATGGGCATTTCCATTTTGACGTGTCGTGATATTTGTACCACAAAATGTAAAAATATTAAATGAAGAAGTCAAATTTGTAAAAAGGGTTCTAATATATACAAGGTAATGAAGTAGCACTATATTCAGAAAAAAAATTACAGTAATTGACGCTAAGGTTTAGCAGATATAAGCAAAAATCTGCGCTGGCGTGACGTTAACAAAACGGAAGTGGATTTTGACTTGCATTACAAACTGAATAAGACTGCGAATTGAGCAAGATATTTTGTATAAAACCTTTTTTAGTAAACTTTGGACCAATACAGATTTATTTTTCAAGCTATAAAATTTATAAATCTTTGCTCCTTTTAAGGTAAACATGGGCATTTTCAGAGAAATGTCTACTTTTTTTAATGTAACGCCAGATTACAAATAAGGTTTTATTTTCGGACCATGTTGTTCAATCGTTATCTCTTTTGTTGCTAAATGTAGAGCTCGTTGCGCTTTACACCATAATATATAAAAAAGTAAACTGTACATATAAAATTTTTTGAGAAACAATTTAAAATATTTCTGGCGTTACGTTACAAAAAGTAGACTTTTCGCTGGAAATGCCCATATTGGTATTTTCACAGAAAATTACCCCTTAAAGCTCAAAAATGAAATTATTATTAATATTTTAATTCGGCTCAAGTACATTAAATTTAATTTTCATTAAATTATTTTTATGAAGAAAGAAATTCTTACAACATAAAAATTAATTAAAATTGTTATCGATAATCTTTCATTCTTGACCGTGGCCGGGGCCGAAGCTCGAACCCTGGCCGGCAGGTTACCACGATATGTTTCGATCGCAAACACTCGATCTCCTCAGATGCCATCGACGACTGCTGACGTCAATAGTCATAAAAATAATTTAATGAAAATTAAATTTGATAAGCTTGAGCCGAATTAAAATATTAAAAATTTTGTTTAAAAACCAGTAATAGCTCAACAAAATAACCACAATACTAATTATTGAAATTATTTTTTAGAATTTTTCCGCTAATATTATACAAAATAAACGTATCTGTCATTTTCCGAAAGATTAACTTAAATTTTCTTTATACTAACAAAAATATGATACTTTGAGTTGCCCATAATAAATGAAATCAAACTCAAAAAACTGTTAACTTTGCAAAAAAAAATTTTTTTGGTAACAAATTTCTTTGGTTTGAAAATAAATCCATTTCTTAAACAAAACATTTCAAAGAATTTAATCAGGTGTTTTACTTTACATATCCTGCGCAAAATTTTACAATACATGATGTTTGCTTCCGACACTTGAAAACAGCACATTTATAATGTAACGGCCGTTACTTTTTTAATGGTCAAAACTTGAACTTTCGTAAGTCTAAAATGGAGCAATCCTCGTGGCATATGTGGGTAGGTTGGAATTTTATTTAAAAGATCTCCGAAAATCGGTACCGACCGTTACTTTGGAAACACCCATATGTCTCTACCGATTTTTATGAAACCGAGGAAAAAGATACCCTAAAGTCATACGATGAAAAAACAATGCAAAAATGCAGATAAGCCTTCTAGTGCACTTGGAGTCAAAACTACCACAAACTTTTTGAACTTTGAAAAATCTATTTTAAAGCTTTAAAAGTAAGAAGTCATTTTGATGCATTAAAAATTTCCATACATTGACTTAATGAACTGGCATAAACATTAATGAACTACACCACTTAGCCGATTATTGTGTTAGAACATTCGGTTGACATTCCCGAAAAAAACTTTTATAGGTATTCGTGTTATTTTCGTTTTGAGTAGAAATATTCTTAAAATTATATGACACAATATCTGGAAATTATAGTTTAATTCTGAAAATTCCTCAAACCTCGAAAATAATTTTTCCGAGAATTTCCTATAACATTATCCGGCATAGAAACGCTTGTATTCATACGCAAAGAAAAATATCAATATAAAATTAACATGGCGCAATGTTGATTAAAAATTATAGCAAATTTCTGCAAAATTTCTAAAAAATGTTACAATAACATTGTTCATCACTATAAAAGAAAAACTTATTTTAATTTCTTGTTGTGTAGGGTATAAATACATACACTTTAACAAAAAATTTTTTTCAAAATAAAAATATTTTTAAAACGTAATACAGTCAAAGCCCGGTATAACGAATACGCAGTTTAACGAATATCCGATATAACGAATGGCCAAATTTTTACGTTAACTACCTTATATAGCGAATTGCAAAAAAGAAAATAGTCCCGATTTAACGAATGACAAAGCAAAATAAAAAAATCATAACAGAACCGTTAGATTTTTGTGTGTGTTTTTGGCTTCTTTGCTTTGTATTTAAAGAACACGTGTGATGTGTTGCTTTTTTCGTTAAAGTTTTAGTAGTTTTGTTTGGTTCATTACGAAAACCAAATTTCAAATCGAAAAAGAATCTCTTTTGATAAAAAATTAAAGATTTCAGTAATATCCAAGTGAAAATATTAATAAAAGTTTTATTTCTACACTAAATTATAAATTCAATTAAATTTTGATGTTTTTCAAATTGTGGACCACCGTTTTTTATAAAATTTTAAGGTAAAAAATTACTGACCGATATAACGAATATCTCGGTATAACGAAAGGTCTAAACATTATATCATTCGTTAAACCGGGCTTTCACTGTATATGTTTTCTATTTTTTAAATTATTTTGTTAACATAAAAAAATTAATTAAATTTAAAAAAAATATGCAAGAATGAAAAAGTCGTTCCTTGTATTTGACTGCTTACTATGATTTTTGGAAACATTTTTTTTAGACTAACTGTTAATTGAAGTCATATCGTGTTCGTTTAAACATAAAATAATTTGGCTTTTAACTCCCACTGTAAAACAACCTTTAACTAGATTATCCTAGTGTCCCAAAGCATATGTAATTAAAAAATCAATTCTTTATGTTGGTTGCCCACTCACATTGAATCGAAATAAAGCAGTTATAAGAGCTTGATGGTTCATGTATTATTCGTCTAATGACAAATTCGCATCGTTGTTAATAATGAGCAAAAAAAAAATTAAACAGAAACCCACAATTTGTTTCCATTTGTGCTGATGTGGCGGCATATGTACATACATTTATATAAATTTGTTCTTTTTTGGCTTCAGTGTTGCATTGATTTTTGTTTATTTGAATTTGACTTAAATTGTGCGTAGCCGCCAATGCACGAATACATACAAGTTATTGTGGCAACAACGGCAATTGTGCTTCAATTGTATCCAGTAGTTGCACATGGATAATTTTTTTTTTTTTAATATACCCGCAATTTTTGTTGCTTTTATTTTATCTCCTGTTGTATTTCGTTTGATTATGCATATTTGCACAAAAGAATTGAATGTATATGACTGATATTTGTTGCATTTGTTAGTGTTGTTCCTTGGAACAATGCATTACAAAAACAATAGAATGGGAAATCATTTGTATTGTTTTCACTTTTTGTCACATAAAAGTGTAGATGAACAAAGTACAATATTATAGCAAACCAGCATTTTAAAAACTTTTGGAAATAAAGAAACCTAAATTTAAGGATTTATCTTCATTTCTAGCGTTTTTTGTTGAAAATTCCTCAATTTATTTCTTTTTTTAAATATTTATTTATATGTTAATTTTCAACTACAACAAAAATCACAGTAAAACACATAAAATATAAACTCGATTTTGGCTTCAGTTTTGGACAGTAATGCAAAATCCGATTGGAATTTTCTGGCTTAGTTGGGATTTAGATTTTATAGTATCATTAGCTAATAATTGCTATAAAATCAGTTCGTTATTCACTCTTTGCACTTACTCCATACAATAATGCTTAAGACTAAAAACAAAATTCCAGTGGATTAACGAGATGTAATCATTTAAAAGAAAATAGATGAACAGGCAGTAACTACCTATTTCACTTACTGCTTTTATAAAACATTGTTGCTAATATCGACTCGACTTAAGATGTGTTGTAGAAATGCCACAGATATTTTTACTCATTAAAATGTAAAATTCCGAATTGCTAACGAAAGCTTATCTTTATCTTCATGGCCGGCCATTGGCCGGAGGCAAGAGCTTTTTCTCAATATAATAACAACAGCGGGGAAAAAAAAATTTTTCAGTTTTTGAAAAAATGTTGCCATTAAATAGTTAAAGCAAATAGTTAAGCAGTTAAAAAAAAAAGAATCGAAATATGTACGTAATTATTGATCTATTGAAATATGAAAAACAAAATTTGGTTAAACAGTTTAAATTTTATTAAAATTCCCGGCCATTAACGTGTATCCGGCCACTTGAACAAATAATGTAAGAACATAATTATCATATACATGAGTGTTTGACTTCGTAGGATATCGTTAAAAAGATTGACAGTTTTACCTTTACATCAAATCAAACAGGGACCTGTTTGTAAATCCATCACAGCTGTGCATAAAACGAGCAAACATTGATTACACTGCCAATGCAAGTTTGCTGACAATCTTTTATATCAGAAGGCATTTCTCTACTGTGTAATTGACACTTGTTTGTGCGGCATCTGCTTAAAAATTCCTTTGCAGCGAAGTGATGCATTTACGACTATGCCCTAGTTTATATACATTACTGTAGCAGCTTTAAATATATGTTTGGAAAAGAAATGTGTCTGAAATACAATTTTATTTTTGCCGTACATAATGCATTTTCTTCAACTTACCCAACCCAATACGAGCTGGTAGTAGAATTACTTCCAACAAATGGAGCCAAGTTGACACACTATAAATGCGTAAATGGCACAGCATGGCATAGTTTGACACTTGCTCGTATTAAAGGCAAAACAATAAATGTAATTAAGCATCGAATTGTACACATGCATTTTTTATATGCACCACTACATTATGACGTTAGTAGCATATCAAAATGTTGGTTTAAAAGTTTAACTTCAAAATCACGCAAAGCGAACCTGAGGAATTTAGTTACATTCCAAGTGAATTACATGTAATGTGAGTAGGTTGTAAGTTTGTTTAATTAGTGCAATAGATTTTATTAAAAAAACTTTCTTAATTAAGTTAAATTTTTTGTGAATTAGATTTTTAACATTTTCTTAGTTTTTATTTTAAAAAGGGGTTTAGTTTTTCCTATAAAAATAAGCCCCCGCATAAATTATTTAATTTTACAAACGATTATTGAGCACAGCTTTGCTTTGGTAACCTTTATAAAATTAAAAATATTTTTACGAATACGGCAGTAGTTGTTGAAAAGCTACATTCCTAAAAAAATCGCTATTGCCAGTGGTTGAAGCAGCTTGGACTAGAGCAGCAAAACTATCGATAGTCGGCCCAATCGATAGTTTCGATAATAAGCTCGAAAACTATTGATAGTATCGAAAAGTTTTTATGTGCAACTCTGGTATACACGGTCAATGGAGATGGTAAACAAGTTTTTACACTTCATTTACAGAAAACGTTTTTCAGATATTCAATTTAAACTTCAGTGTCATCTATAGTTTATAATAAATATAAACTGTATACATGTATGTGACCTTCTCCGAGAAAAGGGACCTCGTGTGTGAAAATGAAGTTTTGAGAAAACGCATTTCATCTTATTCTACACCCTTTTAGGTACCAGAATCCACTCTTAGCTCCAAACCCGTTTTTTGACACACTAGTTCCCTTTTCTCAGAGAAGGTCACATATATAGATATTGAGACGGTTAATTGGCAGCAGTTTTAACCTTCGACGTCAAAATATTCACTTTTAGTTGAAAATTTTTTCATATAAAATTTTTGGAATTATAAAAAATTTTTTTTAAAATTGTTCAAGGGTGAAGTATTTATTTTTTGGAAAAAAATTCCAATCATAGCCACACTTATATAGATATTGAGACGGTTAATTGGCATCAGTTTTAACCTTCGACGTCAAAATATTCACTTTTAGTTGAAAATTTTTTCATATAAAATTTTTGGAATTATAAAAAAGTTTTTTTTAAAATTGTTCAAGGGTGCTGTATTAAGTATTTATTTTTTGAAAAAAAATTCCAATCATAGCCACACTTATAGGCTTTTTACACTGATCAACATCTAACATCTACCATCCAAATTGTAGAAAATGTGAAACACTCGTTTACATTGCTCACATCTAACATCTGCCATTAAACACAAATGTCACCATTTTTGAAAAAAAATGTTTTTATAATAAAAAAGGTTTTTTCTACAAAACTGGCAAAATTTAAGAAGACAACCCAAAAATGTATTTGACGTTCCATTTGTTTAAAATTATAAAAAATTCTTAACAAAAAACGCTGCTTTCAAAAAAAATTTTTTTTGTCAGTGATGCCACAATAATAATAGAACTCATTGCCACTTAACTTTTTTTAACTTGAAATTTTTCAAGTTAAATAAACAAGGTTACACTCTTTGAAATAATTTAGTTTTGAAAAGGTAGGTACGATAAACAATATTTTAATATGTTAATTAGTACACAATTCTGTGGCAAAAGTTTTTGTCCCTAGACATTCCTAATGTCACTGGTCGGAAGTAAAATTAAGTTTTTATTCCATATATGTATTACTTCTAATCAACTTTGTAGTTACTTTTAAAATTTTCCGATAGAATGGATAGTGATAAAAACTGTCGATAGTCCGATAAGAATAAAACAATCGATACTATCTATAGTACTATCGACTACCTTGCAGCTCTAGCTTGGACAGCAATTTAATCTTTCTTGGCATGCATTCTGATGAATTATTGCTTCTTATTAGTTGCGTTCGAGAACACAAAAGTTTTAACTTTTTTAACTGCATTTTACTAAATTGCGTTCGCGTACACAAAATACAGTAAATGAGAACACAAATTGAAAGCGTAAACTAACCCTAAAGTAACAGTTCTTGACTGTGTACTTATAAATTTTTACTGTAGAAATGTTTGCGGTAAAATTTAGTAAAACAAAAAAATATATTTTTCAAAAGGTAAACAAACAAAAAGGCCACAAATTGTTAAATAAAAAAATAGTCGAAATAAAAAATAAACCAAAACAAAAAGTTAATAAAAATTAAACTTGTTTGTGAAGCATTTACGGCTAAATACCAACTTTTGAAACTTTTTTTTTTGTTATGTTAATTTTTTAGAATTGTTAAAGTGTAAATAAAGTATTTGGGTACTTAAATAATCAATATCAAAAATATTATTCATGTACTTTTCAAGAAATTAACCAGCCACAAATAAGTAAAATCAAAAAAAAATAAAAAACAAGCATATACCTACCTATGAAAGATTATATAAAATAATTTGTTTGTATTTTCCAAAAATGTTCGTTATGCTACAAAAGGAATTTAAGTACCGGGTACCGATTAGAAAACGAGTAAAGTAGTAAAAAGTGTAAATATTTTTAAACACTTAAATTATTTTCCATCAGCTGTTGCCGTTATTTTACGAATTTTTTAAAATTTTGCGTTCGCGCACTTTTTTGGACAACAGCTTTTTGTGAGAGCAAATTTTTCAGTTTACCACCTATTGGTAATACGCTCCTCAGCTTGATCGCCAACATCACGCCCTTCTTCTTAAGAATGTATTTCATTAAATCAGGCTTGATATTGAAAACATTACCTTTCCACTTCATGAAGAAATCGTTGTACAAATGGAGATCTGTTTTCCTATTGTCACTGTATTTTTTAAGCAAAGAACGGAGTAATTGTTGTATCCGCAAGAATTTGATGGGAAGACGGCTAATGACCCTTGCAATAAGCTTCAGAGTTTTAGAAATACGTTAGCAGGAGTGTACGCTTATGAGTGAAGTATGCAAAAATATGCATTAACAGGTCGATGCCAAAATATAAAAAAAGGTCTAAAACGGATAAATATATTGTTTCTGCCTTTATTGGTAGCACAAAGAAAAACATGCAATTGCATATTTACGGTTTCCCTGGTAATCAGTATAAATTTATCAATTTGAAAAATCATCAAAATCAATGCAAATGTTCATACGACGACATAAACCACTCGATTTGATGTCTGAAACTAGATTGACAAACATGATGGTTTTTTTTGTGTTGGTTGTGTGATTTTATTTTAAACACATTAAAATGTATGTAAAAATTAAAATAAATTATTTAATACTTTTATAAATGTTATTATTTTATAATTATCACTTTGTTTTATTTAACATCAATTTTTATTTTGTTTTTTTAAATTTTTTGATTTATTTTGAGTGCAAGTTCAGATAAACCAACGATACTTGTTATCAAAATTGAAGATCATACTACATTTTTCCTGTTTCGCAGCATGTTTCAATATGAAACGACCTGTTTCGCTCTCAAAATTTTGTATGGCAAAACATGTTGTTTCGATCATGTTTGGTGCGCGAAGCAGGAATGGAATGAGCGAAACACGAATATTGCTGTCCGTGTGAACATGGTATAAATCGTCTATTTGTGCTCAAAATTAGTCAACATAAATTCATAACTACATGAAAAATTGGAAATTTAGCACGTCATACGGAAATCGTATTAATAATAAATTTTGTATTCCCGAAAATAACTTTGATAATATAAATTTAAATGTTTGTGCATTTAATTTTTGATGCAAATTTGCTTGTGAAATAGTGAACATTTAAGATTTCGACTTGCCGAATATTATAATTCACTATCATCAGCTCGCCACTGTTGTACTTGCATCTGTGGATGAAGAGATGTATGTAGTGTGAAAATCTGTCTGTTTTTGTATTAATTGGAATGTGCTGGTTGTTTTTTGGTGGATGGTACTAAAATGCATATATGACTTGCGCTGAACAGCGGTTAACCAAAATTGCAGAGTATTTACGGGCAGCCATTTGCTTAATAACGTATGTTGATTTTTTATTTGACAATAATCACACTAATTGCATTTCAAAGGTAATTCTTTATGAAATGAATGATCACTTCAATGCAATACATTTGAACTTGGTTCGAAATAAATTTGGTTTTAATGCAATTTAATCGTTTTATTTATTCATGTTTTACAAAAGTTTGCAATAAACCACTAAAATTTCATAACTTGACTTGAATTTTATAAAGTTTTTACCGATTTTTTCACCAATACAAAGGGTTATTTTTAAGCTCGATTGAAATATGTCAAATCGCCCTGTCCGTGAACGTGGGTTGAATTCCTCGATCGGCTTAGAATGAATACAATTTTAATTCATTACATGTTGTACAAATCCTTTCTTCATAACAAAAAATTAAATGAAATTTAAATTTGATGGTCTAAAGTCTGATTAAAATATACAAATTTGGATTAAAAACCATAAACAGTTTTATAAAAATAACCACAATACTAATAATTTATAAAAATTAATTTTCAAAAATCACGTTTAAAGTTTGAAATCGTTTTTTTACAAAACTAACTTACACGGATAAAACTCCTTTCCACCTGTGGTGAAGGTTTTTAAAAAGGAAATACAAAGTTTTTACATATACCGACTCACTTATGACGCTTAAGGCTAGTTTACACTATTATACTTTGTATTAATACTTGTCAAAAGCTCATTTAAGATGAAAAAGTCTGATAGTGTGAGTGCATGTGTGATGAAGATGACAAGTTTTTTGAAAAAAAAAGTTTGACATCTCATACGACTTTATCGTGTTTTGAAAAATTGCTAAACAAGAATACTTTTCATTGGATCATACGATGTGTGAGTGTTAAATTAGATTTTTTGACAGTCGCAACAAAACTCATTAGATTTCTATCGCACAAAGTATTATGGAATACGTATGACTTGTGAGATAGTGTAAACTAGCCTTTATTGAATACTGAATAAGCCAACAAATTGCTTTAGACTAGTTATTGCGTTTTGTTATAGAACTCCTCATATCTTATGCATCAATGTTTTTCCAGGCCCATGATATTTTAAAAACAATGGACAACCAGTATAATTTTTATTTATTCATTGCAGGGTGTTATTTAACACACAGTACTAATTAGTTTGAACATAAATTGACTACAACTTAATATTTCATATAAGTTAATTTAACCCCAAAATAATGCTTTCCTAAAAACTAAATTAGAAAAAAAAATCAAGGCGTTTTACCTTCTCCCATTGTACCACTAATTTGGTAAAAAAGATTTTTCTTTTTTCTTTTAAATACAATAGAGATGACCATAAATAAAATAAAAAAAAACCTCCCAGTGACAGAGGCAAATTTGCCAATAGAATAAAATTTGTGTTGGCTGTTGCTTACAATAAATGTTTACAATATTTATATTTATGGGATCCCAACTAAAATTCATGTGCATATACTACATACAAACAAATATGTATGCTGTATTTATATGTGTGTACTAGGGATGCCAAACGCGATCAATTTTAACAAATCCCGAGATTCGGGATTTTGGGATTTTTCGTTATCAATTGGTTTCTTTAATATAACTGCCTGTTTGTAGCACGCGAGCGCAAAAGCGACTCGTTTAACTAGCATTCACAAAAACAGCAAATTCTGAATTTTTGTTTTTGTATTAAATGTTAATTAAACGAGTCACTTTTGCACTCGCGTTCTACAAACAGGCAGTAAAACTTTTTTAAATAAACAACACTTTATTTATTTATTTATGTTTGAATTTTTAAAAAAAGAAAAATTAACAGAACAATTCATTAACAAGGTTTCTTTCAAATGTGCTAAATTCCGATTTCGTACTATTGAGAAACTGAAATTTATTGTTGAAGGGATAAGCTATTCCTATGCGCATTTCACTGGTTGCTTAGGCCAGATCGTCAGGAAACTTCATTGAAAGATTAGTATATATATTTTTTTATTTTTAAAAAAGAAAACTCAACAAAACAATTCTTTTAATATAAAATTTTAAATTATTATTCTGGTTTTATGTCTTAAATTAATTCTTAATTGTATAAACGCTTGAGATGTAACCCCGTATTTATAAATGATTATTAAATTTAACAACGTTTATTAAACGAAATTTTCATATTTCGGGATTTCCCGTCTGGCATCCCTAGTGTGTAAACTATATTAGGAATATAGTGTAGCCTCGTTGAATGCAACCCTTGGTTTTCGCAACCCCTCGTTTTACGCAATGACTCTGTAAACGCCACTTTTCAAAAAACAAAGCCTCAATTAACGCAACTTTGCAAAAGCAAAACAATTAACGCTTTTTTGTTTATTTTTTTAGTTGGGTTTTTTTAAAATATTTTCAAAGCTAAGACGTGTGTATGTAAAATCTCATGCTTAAGTGCAATAGTCTTTTTCTACAATGGGCAGAGGAGAATATGGTATTGCAAAAGATTCGTGAAATTGCAGTTCAAAAAATTATGACAAGCACAAAATTTCAGTCGAAAATTTCAGAATTTTCCCTTTAACAATACGTATCTTTAACTCGATAACAGCCATCAGTACAAATTAACTAACATTTGAATGTGTATTTTATTAAGTTTTTATAAGATGTATATTTTTTTTTGTTTTTATTCTTTATTTCAATCAAATAAATACGATTATTAAAAGCTATCCGTAGTTTTTTTTCAATTCTTGATTGGTTTAAACTAAGCAATATGACAAGAAATTTGTGACTTGGTTTACGCAACAACTCAGTTATCGCAACAGCCCCAAATTTCTATTGGTTGCGTTCACCGAGGTTACACTGTATTTATATTTACGAACAAAATATGTGCTCCACTTAGAACCAAAAAATCTGAAACAAAAACAAATATAAGAGTTCAAATAACAAACTGTATGTCGAAGTATGAACGTTTGTTGGGTGGCTGAATGGTTGCATATGAACTCGCATTCGGCGACCCAGTATCTTTGCACAGCTTTTAAGCTTCTGTAGATACATTGGAATTAGCAATGTTGTCTTTTAAAATATTGTTTTTTTACTATTGTTTTTGTGTATAATTTATGTGGCCAATATATATTACTTAGGAACTGTCCTTACAAAAACTATTTATATACATACATACATATAAATAAATAAATGTGTATGGGATTTTTTTTTAAATTTAATAGTTATGAACCTCCATTAAGAGATATGCGTAAATTTTAAAGTTTTTAGAAAATAATGCAGTCAGGGCTGTCAGATATGGCGATTTTCAAACATGTTTGGCGGTGGGATTTTTCATTTGGCGACTTTTTTTTTGCGATTTTTTATATAATTGGCGATTTACTCGGCTATTTTTACCATTTATATTATTTTTGTGATTTCTTAACAGTTTGGCATCATTTCTAGTTTAAAAATCTGGACCTGGGAACTTTTTTTCACATGATTTTTGTTTTGTTATCATTTTCAGTGAATTTTATATTCTGTCACTATTTAATTCTAATAGTATGTGTGCATTTCAAAACACTACCCTGCAAATAATAGGACCAGTCCAAACACGCGTGTAAAGAGTAGCCCACAAGGGACTAGGACTAGTCCAAAAGTAACCCAAACGTATGGAAAAAACATGGTCTATTTAACATTACGATATCCTAGGGCAGGACCATATAACCCATCTTTGGACTACAAAGGAGTGGTTTTAAAACTACTCCATTGTGCACACAAGAGGATTAGTTTTAACTTCGTTTAAAAACTAAAACATGTCGTTAAAAAACGAAGATATGTCGTCTCACTGCAAACACTTTTTAACAATGGCATGGTCCATGCTTGCATTACATCGGACCAGTCCATGGAGTAGTCCATTTCATGAAATTGGATCAGGTGGTCCAATAAAATTTGCAGGGTAGTAATGAAATCGATGAGGTTGAAGTTTACGATCTTATAGACTTTTGTACTAAATTTTAGTTTTTGAACTGGATATATGATCTCCATTTTATGTTATTTAAAAAAAATAACAAAATTTACTTTCGGCGACATTTTTGTATTTTTTTCAGTTTTTGGCGATTTTTGACTGAAAATTATACAAGCTTTTTTGTATGCAAAATTTAATTTAAAAAAAAATCAAAAAATGAACAAAATTGACGTTTGGTGATTTTTGGCGATTTCTGACATCCGGCTTGGCGATGAAAGGTTAGTGCGCGCGCGCTCTGTAGCCTTTTGTCAAAAAAAAGTTAAACTAGTGTATTTTCATAGAACATGCTACATGCAAAATATTTTGACGCGTTTGCGCCAGAGAGTTGGTTAACTTTGAACTTTAACGCGTTGTGTATTTTTGACAAGTAATCAGCTGGCAATAAAATGAAAAATTCATGAATCATGAAAGAAAAACTCATTGAAGAGCTTAAAAAAAATTCAATATTTATGTAAAAAGAATAAATTCAATAAAATTTAAAATCTTGATAGACTTTCGAACCCGTTTTCAATGTACAAATTAGTAAACAAATAAAAAACAGCTGACAGGAATGGCTTTTATAACGCGCGTTGTGTAACTTGCAATTTTTTATGCGCTAAAGTTTTTTAACGCCCGACATATGTCGACGAATTAACGCGTGTTATGTACTTCTACCTTAAGACCCGTGCACCTTTTTCATTTCCAATAAACTTTGAGTGTTTATAATTCTTATTCGCTTTAGGGTTTTATTTATATAATATTTTTAGCTTTTCTAAAATCTTTGGAAAAGGTTTCATGATGAGCTGGCCTAAGCAACCAGTGAAATAGAAGCTATCCTTCCCTTAACAATAAATTTTATTGTTTTTATCAAATATGAAAAATTTGAAATTTAGCACGTCATACAGAAATCGTATTAGAAAGTTTTCAATTTCTTGTGATTTGTTCGACGTGTTAGTAGGCTTGTGCGAGAACATTTTAAAATTTTTTATTTTAGTGTATAACGAAACGTCAGATTGTTTCTTTGCGGAGATGTTTTATTTTTATAATTGTTTCTTTATTCACAATCCATGCAAGGGATAACAAATAAATATTTTTGTTTTTTTTCAAGAATTTAATTTTATATTTTACATGTGAACCCCTAATTCTTCTTAAAAGCCAGTCATTCGTCCATTTTCTTCTTTTTAATTTCTTTTTTTTTTGTTTTGTTGCAAACAGAAAATAAATTATTTAAAGTGCAGTTGTGTCCTCCGTTTAACAACTCATGTTTTCTTTTTGACATTTAAGGTTATTGTGATTTGTTCGTTGTATGTGAAGAAATGGTACGCGAGCAACTCGCACGCACAGAGTTAACTTGAATTTATTTATTTGTTGTATTTCATAGACTTTTTCTAAACAGCAGATGATTTCGATTAGAAGCAGTTAAGTTATTAATACTAAAAATGAACCTTCTTTTATCCTATTTCTGTATGGGTATAATTAAGTGTGCCAAATTTAAGGAGAGTGTCCATTACTGTTTAAGGGGTATCAAATTGTATTCCAATAGTGAACTTTATATGTGACACAAAATATTAAAAGCAATGCTCTAGGAAGGTTTGACCACATTTGGGTGTATTTCTCCTATTTTACCGAACCGACTGTGCTTTTTTTAACTTCCGAACTTCTTAAGAGAAATGGAAGCGATTCGATACCAAAATCATTATGTTAAGTCGTTTGAAAGTGAGAGTGTTTTCGCTAGACGAATAAACAGAATTATATATATACTTTATAGTGCCTTAGAAAAATATTTCTTGGTGTTACACACAAGATGGCAAACTTAGTTTACTCTTCTTTACAACTCGTAGTGGTGAAGCGTATAAAAATAACTAGACACATATCAAATTTTTTTTCTAAATGTTTTTATTTGAATACATTCTTACTTGTTCTTTTACTGTACTAATAACAAAATTAAAACTATTTAAAGGTATCATATGGCTTAAATGTCCATTTATACTTTACCTCTTCTTGAATTTGCCAAAGGAAACTTTTTTGACTTTGTTTAGAAATGCTGGTAAACTAGTTTTTAAACTGCAACCGAAACAACCATAAAAGTTTTTAACGTTAATTTCTTTTGCAGTTTCTTTTGTATTATTTATCTGAAATGTTTACGGATCTGCAATAATTCATATGAAGCAAACAAAACTGTTTGACTTTGCTCAAAAAAATAAAGTGAAAAATAACAAGTGAAACATAAAATAATAAACAAAGTGTTGATGATGCAAATGTGCTGGAATGATACATGTGAACAAGAATCCTTTTTCCACAAACTTGACTGACTAACAAGCAATAAAATGTCAGGCTTTATTGTTATTTGTTTGCCTAAAAAGACAATAAAATCAGGATTTACTTTTACGAACGAAAAGCTAAAAACAAAAAAAAAAACTTAGAAATTTATCAAAACCACATGCACACATTTCTGTTGGACACAAACAAATCTTGAGAGGATAAAGAATATACTTTCAAAGCTTTTTGTTTTTTCTCTCTAAGCATTTGTTGTTGAGGAAGTTTCAAAAAGATTTGCCATTTTATTAAATGTTCGCCAATCACATCATCTAGCTATCATAGGTGTGATCTTAGGAAGCCAGATGCACCGTAAAAGCGTTGACTTTAAAATACAACTTGAACTTTTTAGACGACACTTTCGTAAGTGTCTCTGATAAGTGACTAAAAGTTTTAAATAAAATTTCAAAAGTTTTTGTTATTCGTGCTCAATTCCCAGTTTTTATTCTTGATAAAAAACACTTGAAATTTATTGTTGATGGGATAAGCTATTCCTATGCGCATTTCACTGGTTGCTTAGGCCAGATCATCAGGAAATTCATCCATAAAGATTTTAGAAAAACTAAAGATATTAAACCAAATAAAAATGTTAAACGTATAAGACTTATAGCAACAGTTCTACTTGTAATAATATCAAAGCATAAACAAAACAACATCAACAATAAACAGTGGCTTTATCTCATCTTACATTCCCCGCTATAATTAGTTGAAATTCTCTCAACATTAATTGTAGTTGTAAGTAGGTTAAGAAAAACAAAATAAAAACAACAACAACTTACAAAAGATGTTGTCAATTAAGTGTTTTTTAGGCCGTGCACCTGCCTGTTTATTATCAAAAAGTAATTTCAATTTTTGGGAATACAAAATTTTTAATTTCAAAAGTTTTTGTTATTCGTGCTCAATTCCCAGTTTTTATTCTTGATAAAAACACTTAAAATTTATTGTTGATGGGATAAGCTATTCCTATGCGCATTTCACTGGTTGCTTAGGCCAGATCATCAGGAAACTTCATCCATAAAGATTTTAGAAAAACTAAAGATATTAAACCAAATAAAAATGTTAAACGTATAAGACTTATAGCAACAGTTCTACTTGTAATAATATCAAATAAAAAGTTTGAAAATGTATCTTCTAGCATTAATTTATCTTCTATATCTAGAATTTGGCTTAAAAAAACTGATTTAGCATTTCGCGCACAAGTGGCCGAAAAAAATCGGTACATATTAAAAAACTTGCTGGCTCCGCATTGTGCAAAAGAGTGTTCACATTATGGGCGCAACAATGCTAATTTTAGGTGTACACAATCCACACAATTTCGGCACAGATTTTCCGTTGACCGTTTACAATATCGTCACATGAAAAACCACAAAAATTGGTACATTGCGCCTATAGTGGGATCTTAGCTTTAACTTTATTTAAAAAAAATAAATTTTTGAGTATCTGAACTCATAAAATGGAAGGCAATTCAGCGTGCGTGATTTAACAAAAAATTTTATTAATTAATTAATAATTTTTTGTATGAGACGTACCCGTTTTCCCCTTCTATACTTCCATAAATTTTTTTGGAACATTCTATGAGTTATGCACATCAAATTTAGTGTGCCTCACTTTTGATGTTTTGCAGATATAAGAAAAGTAATAAATGTTTTGTATGGAGGGTATCCGTCAACCCCTTCTATACCACCAAGATTTTTTTGGACATGCAGTTTGTTCTAAGAGTTATGCAATTCAAATTGTGTGTACCTCACTATTTTAACTGAGGAGATATAAATTGAACCGCGAAAAACGGGCTTTTGGCCCCACTGTTCCACGTTCAGCAGAGGCGGAGTTAAGTTCATATGCTGTGCAAAGGCAATTTGACACCTCGTAGATAACCTGGCTTTTACACATGCAAGTGCAAGTTCGAAAAACTCAATACACTTACACGTTTTTACTAACGCCATCACATTTTCTTACTTGCAGGTCAACTTGCAAGAAATTTATGAAGACACTTGCAGCAAGTTTATGTCAAAAACATGTAAATTTAAAAATATTGTTTGATTTTTTGCATGTATACATAAAGAAGATAATTAATTTAATTTTTAAACATCAATAGTAATAATAATTATTTAGAAATTAAGCGCTGTTTCGCACTTGGTAACTCTGATTTATAGGGAACATTCACTTGACTTGTATGTGTAAAAATGTGCTAAGCCCTTACTTTGTAATAAAGATTTTATTACAATTCTATTTTCTAACATTTATTCCAGCAATTTTTTAACAAAATCTTAAATTTTTTCCTCAATTAGTCTTGGCAACACTGGTTATAACTGACAGCTAATTATAACTGAACTTAGTGTTAAACTTACAAAATAATTTTCCCTGCAAATAATATTCGACTACCTGAGCCATTTTGATCAAATGGACATCTCCCTGGACTGGTTAAATGTAATGCAAGCATGGACCATGTCATTTTTCCTTGTGGGCCTTGGACTAGTCCAATTTGTATTTGTATTTGTATTTATTAATTTGAATTTCTAATGTAATTAAACCCAAAACAAAAACATTTTTTACTAGTTTTATTATTAGAATAACAACAATAATACATTGATTCACTTGTACTGTACATTTATATTTTAAACATATATTTGGCAGTTAGCAAAAAAAAATGAAGTAAATAATAGGGAATTTAGACGAAAAGCAGTGTAAAAAGCTAAAGTTTCTATTTTATGCTTTGAGCTTACAGTTTTATATTCAAAAAGTAAACTCTTGCTTTCGCTACAGCTGTGAAAATAATAAATATCAATATCAACTGTTGAAAAACTACAGTATAGCTTTTGATGCAGCAATGCCAACTTCTAACTACTAATAATGATAAAAATTTTATTACAAAATGGCTAAATAGTGGCTTATAATGACTTAACATGATTTTATGCAAAAAAATGTTTTACTACACTAAAATTGCACATAAGACATTATTTAACTAAACATAAGAAAAATCTTTGAATAATAATGAAATGAAATAATGAAAAGCTCAAATTGTCACCTGAATCCGAATATAAATTTAGAATTGTCAAAAATAGAACAGGGTTAAAAAATAACTTTAAAAGAGCAAAATTGCAAAAAATCATCAAATTTTTCATGAAATTTTGTCCACTGTAACTCTGTCAATTCTTGTTTTAAAAACACAAATAACTCATTAACTTTTGACAATTCTGACTTAAAAGATTAGGTGTCAGATTCATTTGGTGACAACTTTGTGACACAGTGTTATCGATAAAATAGATTTTTAAAAGTAATTTGCGCTAAATCACTTAATTCAACGTTGCAGCACAACTAACGCTGCATTTAAATTTTTTTGGTCTAATAATTTTAAAAACTTTGTATTAATAAAAATGAAAAAATTATCGACTAATAGCTTAACGAAATGAAAAATGGCTAAATCCAGCCAATAAATGGCTAAATCGGCAACAATTTTAAAATTGTACTAAACATGTCATTGGAGTATTTCAGTACTGTTGCAAGGCTAATTGTAATTTCTTGAAGATCAGCAGCCGTTTTCCGTAATTCGCTAAGGCGAAATCTCTATCGCTAAAAATCTTCAAAGTTGATTTTGCGATTTTAGGCTACGAATGCAATTCTGTAACGTGCATTGCTAAATTTGAGAATGCCATAAAAATTTAATTCGCCGCAATTTAAGCTTTTAATGTCATCGCTAAAATTTAAAAATTTTGTATTCTCTAAGGCATTTAAGCGAACGAGATTAAGCTTAAGCTAAGCGAATTACAGAGTACGTCTGAAATTCATTTTTCAATAGGCCCCATATAAAGACAATTTGGAAAAAATGTGAATGCGTCTAAAACTGCTAACATTATTCCCCACATAACCGGTCAATTAAATGGAGCAATGAATCCCAAATCAGTATCAGAGAAACTGGTTACGTCTTCAACACTTCTCTAACAAACATATTCTAAACACATTAACTCCGGTAGAATATACAGCCGAATGTGGAAATTTTGTTTGTTTTTTTTTTTAATTCAAAACTAATGTGTTACCAAACAATTTAAAATTTGGTGACAAAATTGGGGACTTCGATTTTAAGATGGGGGTTCTTGGGAAAATTAAACTTTAAATTGGGCACATTAGCAAAAACTTTTCGGGCAACACTGACCACAAATATATAAAAATGCAAAATCTCTAAACTTCCTAGATCAAGTTCGGAAGACGAAATGGCAATAGAAATATATTTGGTTTTTTAAATGTGCAAGGGCAAAATACTTTGATTTTGTAAAGTGAGAACTCTTTGACGCGATGTTTCTCTGTTTTTGAAAAATGTGAGATCTTTTTACTGTTGTTCAGAAGTGTCAAAGTGAGCTACCTATATAAGAGCGGAAAGCGTTTTTCTTATGTCAAAACATCTCATTTGCATACAATTTATACGAAACAAACCCTTAGAATGCGAATTGGACACCACCCGGCTGAAAATTTTTAATTGACAGATCGATAAGTCGGTTTGTTTAATGGAAATTATATTTGAAATAGAATTTTCATGTTTAAAAAACGCTTGCCGCTCTTGTTTAGGTAGCTCAGTAGGTAGTCAACATCATTCCGAAGATCAATGCACTTTCTCAATTTATTATGTAATGAGTTTTCTCCAGTCTACATAGACGTTGTGGAAGAAGTAGCGCCGGATATTTTAAAAATCTTCTTAATGTTTGCAGTGTCTTTTCTATAACTCATATTCATTATTAACACACATGCACATACGTTTTGATTGTGTCTGTTTGTGAATTCCCAGCAAATAAAATTGGACCACCTGACCCATTTCGATAAAATGGACTACTCCATGGACTGGTCCGATGTAATGCAAGCATGGACCATGTCATTGTTAAAAAGTGTTTGTATGATCCTCTCCTAGGACATCGTAATGTTAAATAGACCAGGTTTTTTCCATACGTTTGGGTTACTTTTGGACTAGTCCTGGTCCTTTGTGGACTACTCTTTACACGCGTGTTTGGACTGGTCCTATATTTGCAGGGTTGGTAAATTGAGAACTCGTAGTAGTATTCAAATATTTTTAAAATTAAATCACAGTTAAACTGTCAAAACTTTATTCTTCAGTGCTTCATCAAATAGAAGAAAACTAAAAATGTATATGTATCTTAATTTTTTGCAAGTTGCTGCAACTTTATCATTAGTTAACAATTAAAAATTCAAAAGTTTTATGAACAAAAAAAAAACTAAAAATTAACATAAATGAAAACAAGCAAAAAAAAATAAGAAAATAATTACACTGTTCACAATAAGTAAGAGTGTTGTAGCCGGCAGTGACGAATTTTATATGTACTGGAGGCCTTCAACATGTCAACTTTTGTTTTTGTTGTAAATGCTAGTTAAACGAGCGAGTCACTTTTGCATATTTACTTCGCTACTTATAAGGACCCAGAATATCTATATATTATAGGGTTCAAGATCAATATTTTAGAAATTACAAACGGAATGACAAACCGATAGATATATACCCTTTTCCACAGGAGACCTCAAGAGAAAATTTACGTTCTTTAACGATATACGTTCAAAATATGCCAGCAGTCATAAATCTAGAATTATGGATAACAATTTTACTCAAATTGTGATGTTTGATAATTTCAAAAGGAATCAGTGTGCCTTTTACTTTTTAAAGGTTTTTTCATCTAAATGTTGAACGCGGCTACGCCGTAGGTGGTCCATCCGTAAACTCCAATCTTGGCATACTTTTTTCTTTTATTGTGAAATTACAAATCTGCCTTAGCATGGTTGGCATTGCCACAAGCACCCGAATAAAAAAAAGTTTCTGTGTAATAAATATAGACCCAACTGATTTTGGTGGGCTCCCAGATCTAAATTCCAAAATTTCGCTCCATTAAATAGATAAAAATAAAATAATTAGTATTTGGTTATTTTTGTTGAACTGTTTATGGTTTTTAATCCAAATTTTGATATTTTTAATAAGGCTAATAATCCTCAAATTTAATTTTCATTAAATTTTTTTTTATGCAGAAAGGAATTTTGATACATTTCAATCAATAATTCAATCAATAATTAAAATTTATTGATCATTTTGCATTCTTGACTGCAGCGGGGATCGAACCCAGGCTTTCGCGACAGGTTACCCTTACATGTTTCAATTGTAACCACTTAATATCGTCAGAGGGTTTTGCCTTTTAACACTTACATCCATTAACGACTGCTGGCAGTCAATAGTCAAACATCAATCTTTAAACCAACTTGTATTTAATCTTTGGTAGAGCGAAATTTGCTTTGAATGATTATATATTTAAATTGATTTACATGTTCTTCCTTACTTCTGTTTTTTTTCATACTTTTTGTCAACAATTCTTCTCGAAGTCCTAAATACATTTTTTGGTTTTTTAATTTTTTGTCGCCCATGTCTGTGAGTTTTAAACGGCAAGCCTCTCTGAAGATATTAAGTGGTTACAATTGAAACATGCAAGGGTAACCTATCCTTGAAAGCCTGGGTTCGTGCCCCGCTGCAGTCAAGAATGTAAAATTATCAATAAATTTTTATTTATTTCATGTTGCAAAATTCCTTTCTTCATAAAAAATAATTTAATGAAAATTACATTGGATGAACCTTAGCCTATTTAAATTTATTAAAATTTGGATTAAAAAGATGAAAATAAAAGTTTTCCAGTACCCAGTATTTCCAAAACTAGGGGAAGTAAAAATGCCAATATGAAGGGGTTTTCTTGAATATTTTGCATGAATTAATCATAAATAAATTAGTAAAGCTTTTGTGTTCAATTGCAAAAATACCTGCAATTAGAGATGAGCGATATTTCCGTACCTGTGATTTAATCACTGTTACTGAAAAATCACGAATCACAGTTGTGACCAAATCTGTTAAGTAACAGGTACTTGCTAAGTTGTTATTTTCTTATTTTGTTTCATACACAAATTTATGATATTTCACTGTTTGTGTGGGTAATAGCGTTTTTTGCACTCATCAATGTAATTGTTGCTATTTTTTCTTTTGTTCTCTCTTCTTCCTTATTAGAATTTTTTTAAAGCCAATGTTTATTTGTTCAAGTATGTCCAACTAAACAGGTGATCGTTTTTGTTGCCTTATTTCTTTGTCAAACTCCATAACAAAAAATTTTCAAATATCCTAGAACAAAAATAAAGTTGTGATCACAATCACAGTTTTAAATAACAGTGATTTTAAAATCACGTTCACTAATCACGATGTTCCTTAAAAATCACGGGATCGCTCATCTCTACCTGCAATGATTAAGTTTCTTTAAAAAGTTTAAAAAAAAAATTTCGAGTAAAAATAGATAATGCATAAGTAAATTTTTAATGGTTTGGCCATATAAAAAAATAGCTAAATCTACCAACAAAATACCAAAATGGAAATACATACTAAGAAAAATATAAAAAAGCACATACATTTTTAGTTAAAATTAAAAAAAAAAATTAAATTAATTCGACACGTTTTTAATTTTTATATCACAAACATTGTCACGATTAGATACAACTTCCCAAAGGATTCCCTCTCTTAAACGGCACTCAAAACGAAGAGTTGTATCCAGTGTTCCCCGCTTGGAAAAACGAATGCTTAAATTGTTGACGACACTTCAGGGAAAAAATAAAAATATTATACATTTTATCTTCTCTTTCTTGTATTTTATTTTTCATAAAAGTTGTGTTCTTTAAGTGCAAAAAAAAAATTAAGAAACTAAAAATAAAAATGCATGAAAATTGCAAACAATTAGCGACAACTTAAATAAAAGCAGCAACAAAAAAATCAAAGATGAGGTTTATTATTTTCTTATTTTACTAACAAAAAATAAGAAAAACGAAACAAGAAAATAAGTTCAGTTCATGTTGCATGCCATATGCCAAAGTCCTTGTCATTTGTTTCGTAATGATTTGATGCGAAAGAATAAAACATGAGTAAAATAAAACTAAAAAAGAAAAAAGAAATTTAACAGAAAAACTTAAAGACTGGGTATTTTCTATCTTGTGTTCACAAGAACTAGACGATGGCAAATTGTGTCTTAGAACCCCTTTCATATTCTTCTAGTACATAAAAAAAAATCTTTAAAAGCCCCGGTCGACAATAATAGAAATGTTACAAAAGAAGGAAGTGAGAAGGTACACTATGCAACAAAATTCTGAATACGATAATAGTCAGTATATCAGTGTTGCCAGGTAATATTTTTCTTCCCCCCACATTAAAATATTTAAAAAATAATTGCATTTCAACTTATTTAACTTGACTCAATTTTAATTTACATTATAATATCATTCCTAAATAAAGCAAAATCTCCCAATTTTCAAAATTTTACTAAAATTTCCCCAAAAATATTTTGTTTATAATTTCTTGAATATTTTTATTTAATAAATTTTCTAAAACACGATTTAAACCCTTTTAAAAAAAAGTTCACAAGAACTAGACGATGGCGCATTGTGTCTTAGAACCCCTTTCATATTCTTCAATATAATAGAAATGTTACAAAAGAAGGAAGTGAGAAGGTACACTATGCAACTAAATTCTGAATACGATAATAGTCAGTATATCAGTGTTGCCAGGTAATATTTTTCTTCCCCCCACATTAAAATATTTAAAAAATAATTACATTTCAACTTATTTAACTTGACTCAATTTTAATTTACATTCTAATATCATTCCTAAAGCCCTAATGACACCTACTTTTTTCGACTTTTTAAGATTTTGAAGAACAGAGCAAATATACTGTAATATAAAATGTTATCAAGAGCAAAGAGATCAACTATATACATACAAATCCAAAAATGTCAAAATGTTTATACATGTTATCGATAAAAAAGTGCAATCTGTCAAAAAAAAATGTGTGTCTTAAAATTAACAATTCAAGCTTAAAATGACTCTGTGGTGCCAATATATTACTTTTATACTCGAATATAGCTATTTTAGTTAATTTTTAAGCTTGACAAATAGGCAGCATTGAAAAAAACACTAATAGTAAACAAACCTACAAAAATCATAAATAATTAACAATATTAAAAAAAAATTTGTTTATTTTTTTTGTATTTGTCTCTCCCTAACCATGCATTTCACTCTTTCAATTTCAGATTAAAAAACGACGAAAAAAGTAGGTGTCATTAGGGCTTAAATAAAGCAAAATCTCCCAATTTTAAAAATTTTACTAAAATTCCCCCAAAAATATTTCGTTTATAATTTCTTGAATATTTTTATTTAATAAATTTTCTAAAACACGATTTAAAAAAAGCTTTACATATGTCACATTGTAAGTACATGGGGGATTTCATGCCAAGTGACCCAATTTTGAAATCGATGTCTTCCGATTTGGATGAAATTTGCACCCAGGTTAGTCCTATTGGATAGTAGTTTAGGTACAAATTTTCAACAAGATTGGTCAAAAGTTTCTGAGTAAGAGGGGGTAAAAGTTTGACATTTTGGCCATACAGGTGTTCCTTCTCATCCATGTAACTTATTACCTATTGGTGTTAGCAAAATGTATCCCAATTAGCTTCGACAGCTATTTGATCAATCTTTTGAAAATTTTTTTTTTGTTTTTTTTTTTATATTTTTTAAAATTTTTTTATTTATTTTTTTTTATTCGGAATGTTTTTTTTTTTTTGCTTAAAAGAATGCTTATGTTCTTTCCTTTTATTTTATTTTGGTCGCTACTGTATACGACGGTTTTTCAATTTTTAGCATATGCACTATTTAGATTTTTTCTCTCTATTTGTGTTTAACTGTTTCTGAAACCTTAAAAATAAAACTTATGCAGAGAAACTAGACAAATTAACCTTTCCGACGGTATAACATACCTAACGTTCATTGTATACCTTCGATACTGTAATGCCCACAAAATGTAATCCCAGGAATAAAATCACTTTTTTCTGTAGATATGTTGACATATGGCCAAAATGTCAAAATTTGATCCCCCTCTAACTCAGAAACTTTTTGACCAATCTTGTTGACGTTATCTCCTTTATACTCTTTTATTACGTACGTGTGCACACACATTGAAGAGAATTTAACAACATTAACAACAAAATATGTAAAATTCATACAACGCATACCATCGCAAAATGTAATAATATAGGTTGCCGATCGCAGGTCTAAACTGCTATCCAATAGGACTAACCTTGTTGAAAATTTCATCCAAATCGGAAGACATCGATTTCAAAATTGGATCACTTGACATGAAATCTCCCAAGTACTTATTAGGTATGTGACACATGTAAAGCTTTTTATAAAAGGTTTTAAATCGTGTTTTAGAAAATTTATTAAATAAAAATATTCAAGAAATTATAAACAAAATATTTTTGTGGGAAATTCAGTAAAAGTTTGAAAAATTGGCGATTGTGCTTTATTTTGGAATGATGTTATGTAGAACTTTAATTAAAATTGAGTCAAGTTTCTATGGTTTTTAATCCAAATTTTAATATTTTACACTGCCTTTACACATGAAAGTTCTTTCATGAAATTTCTGTATACGTATTATAAGTAAAAATTTCAATGAAATAGACGACTTTCTTGAAAATTTCTTGTTCGATTACACAGGAAAGTGAAAGTTCATTTGAAAAATGTCGTCAAAGCGCAAAGTGGCAAAAATTGTTTTAGTTTTAGAACTAAAAAAACTAGAAATTGAAAACCAAAACAAAAAAAAAGAAATGAAAATAAAAAAACCAGTAAATAGGAGGCAGTGGGTAAAGCCATTATTAATAAAAAGATGTGAATTCGATGTGGAAGCGAATTTACTGAATTTTTTCCCCGGTATATGTAATACGCAGCGACCGGATCTTTTTCTTTATGGCTTCAACGTCCAAACACATTTCATCTGCAATAGCTACGATTTTTTTTTTAATGTCGTTCCTTCTGTAGGAGTTGTGGTTCATATCCCACAAAATGGGGTGGGATCGGTACAAATTTATTAATTTAATAATTGGTTTATTGCTTTATTTTGCCTCCATTTTTATTGTTTTTCTTATTTGTAATTTCAGAGTTGCCAAGACAAATACTCACGCCGAACTTTAGGCATTCGTTCCAATTAATATTTATTTTTTATTTATTTTCCTAATATTTATCCACTTTAATTAGAATAGTTGTGTTTCAAATAATTGTAGTTAAAAAAATATATTAAAATTCTTTATATATACGTCCAAAACAAGTTGCTTTTGTAACTATAATTTAACACAATCCTGAAATTTCAAATGCAAATGTTTAATAGGCAACACCGCTTAGTTTATTGTCATTTGTTTTCATGAAATTGTCAAAAAATCGCTTTCTTCAAATTTTCATTGAAAGCAAGCTGAAAGTTGGGCTGAAAGTAAAAAAATGTAAATGTGTTAGTGAAAAAGTGTGAGTGTATTGCGACTTTCATGAAATTACTTTCACGTGTAAATGCTAGGTTAATCAGGCTAAAGGTAATCGAATTTAAATTAAACAACATGAAATGAATTAAAATTAATTAATAATTTTTCATTATTGACAGCACTGGGAACCGAACCCAGGTTACCCTTATGTTTCGATTGTAACCACTCAATCTCTTCAGAGGGGTTTGCCGTTTAACACTCACCGCCATTGAAGACGACTGGCAGTCAACAGTCAAACATTAATCTTTAAGCCAAATGGTATTTAACCTTTTGTAGTTTGAAATTGGCTTTGTATGATTATCTACGTTAATTAATTTACTTGTTTTAACAAGAATTCTTCTTGAAGTCCATCTTCTGTTTTTCATGTTTTATAAAGAATTCTTGACAAAAAAAAAAAAAAGAAAAAACAGAAGTAAGCAAGAAACATGTAAATCAATTGAAAAATATTTCTTTGGTGTATTTAATAGACTTTTTGCCTAAAAGCAGATGATAACGTTTAGAGACAGTTGTGCTGGACTAAAGAGATTTAAAGCAAACAAAAGAGAAACAAATTGAATTAAAGCCAATGACTTAAGACCCTTTTGCCTAAAGGCAAAGATCTATTTCATGAAACGACTTATTTACAATTATACCAGCAGTAAAGTGGGCATAATTAAATTTAAAAAAAATCCCTGGAATTCCCAAACAAATTTCCTGTGATTTTTTTCCCCGAAAAATGGGCGGGATCTCGGGATTTTTGTACCGGGAAACTCCGTCTACAAAATACTTATAATTATATATGAATCTTTTTAATTAACTTCAAATGAATGCCTAAAATTGCTGAGGTATGTAGATTTTTGTTACATGGTGTATAGTAGGGTGTCCCAAAATTTTTTTTTGTCAGAGGCTCAAGCATAATTTGAAAGCTTATTGGGTCCAGTATTTTTGAATTTTTTTTTAGATTTTTAGGAAGAGGTTTAGAGGTCACGCAATTCAAGTCTTTGTTAAAAATCTGAGTTTTCGGGCTTTTTTCAAACTTGACTCATAACATTGTCAATAAACACGTTTATTTAATTTTTTGACCGAATATATCTAAAGAAAATTCCCAAACTTTACTTCAATATGCAAAAACTTTAAGTTCCGGCTATATTTTTGTCCATTACGATTCCACATATTAAGTATTTTTGTAATTTTTCAACAAATTCTGTAAAAAACGGGTTATTTCTTTTCAAATTTATATGAAAGGTATAAAAACTAGTGACGCAATTTTAAATACCGATAAGTTCTAAACAATTAAGAAAAACAAAAATGGAATTTTGTTCCACAGTTTCCGAGTTACACTATTTTTATAGTTTCTACCTTAAAAATGGTGATACTTTTTTCGTTATAATTATTGTATATTTCCATAAAATGTTATAGTTGGGTTTTAACTGTCATTAACTTCTGACATTTATTGATCTAAATCGTTACATGCTGTCATTTTCACTTTCTATTTTATGTGTATTCTCCGCTATAATAAATTTACATAACACAATTTTTTGAGTTAGCTGACCGACGAATCAAATAGAAAAGTTTCTTGTATATGTGGCAGCGCATAGTGAAAGGGACCTTAGGGGGAAAAAATCAATTTTTTGATGGGGACAACATCTGAGCATCGAATCAGACCAATCCCATGCCCCAAAAGTGTTCCCTCCCAGAGATATGCGCGTTTTATGAAGTGGTGGTACACCAAAATGGCTCTCCTGAACAAACCCGGTTTTTACCCTTAGGTCCCTTTATATTTTGCGCGTCACATACATGTATAAAAGTTTTCGTCGACGTACCGGTAAGAATTTTTTTTTTTTTTTTTGTTTTTGATCGTTAAAAAATGTGTAATTTTATTCAAAATAGATCTAATAGAATTTTGTGAAAACAAGAAATGTGTGGCTTGTGGGAAAAATGATAGATGCCCTTGATCCCTCCAAACCGCCGACAAAAATGCAAATTCTGCAAAGATTTTTTTAATAACATATACTGGGTATAAAGGTCAAAACGGGTATAACTCAGGAACGATAAGAACAAATTTAAAAATTGTTTATTCATATTAATAAGAATTAATTTGTCTTTCAAACTGCAACATTAGTTTGTTTTCGTTTTCATTTAAACTTAAAAAGTTGTAAAGCGTTATTACAAAATTTTTGAAAAAATTACGAAAAATTGTAATTAAAGGTATCTAAATGAGTAACCTCATCACCAAATCTTATAAGTTTTTCACACAGGAATAAAGCTTGGATACTTTTCTTTAAAACTGTTTCCTCAGGAGTGCAGAAACCCGTGGTATTAACCAAGTTATTAGTAAAGTTAAAAAAATGGGCCGAAAACTCCGGTTTTTTATGAAAACTCCATTTGCGCGACCTCTAAACCTATTCCGAAAATTCTTAAAGAAAAACCAAAAATACTTTACCCTATAAGCTTTTAAATTTTGATTGAGCACCAATGAAAATCATAAAGAAAATATTTTTTGGGACACCCTAGTGTATAGTCGATCTATTCCGACTTTCTGATACATTTATATATTTGAGATAACGCAAAGGCCTTTAAGAATTTCAAAACGCCGAATTTTAAAATACTTGTCTATATATATGAAATTGCGTTTGTTCGCAACAAATTCTTGACTAAAGAGACCATATAACCAAATAACATTATTGCAGATAAATTTTATAAATTAAAAGTCTCATAGAAAATTTGTTTGGTAAACCCTTGTTAAATTGTAAAATACAAATTCGTATTATTACCTAAATTAAATTTTAAACAGTAATTTCATCAAAAGATTATAAGAAAGACTTTGTGAATGCTTGATTTTATAATCATATTTAATTTTTCATATTTCATTTTAATTGTGCTTACTCTATGACCTGCGATTAATAAATAAAAAATCACAATTATGAGTGAGTGATTATCGCTTGAATCAAGTGATGCCAACTTTTTGAGAGCAAGCACTTAAAAATTTTAAAAATGCACTAAAAAGCACTATTTCGAACAAAAATCAAGCGTAAAAAAGTACTAAGCCATTTTTACTAAAAATATAAATTTTCAAGATTGAGGTCTTTTTTAATTTTATATAAAAAACTTAAACGTTTATCTTAACCAATATTTCGGCACTTCTTTGAGTGCCTTCTTCAGGGTTCTTTTTTTAACAAAAATTAAGAATTTTTTAAAATAAAACAAATTTTACAAAAATTGACACACTTAAAAAAATTTTTTTGGAATTAAATAAAAAATATTTTTCAATGCAAACTTGATCTATAATTTTGTGCTACATTCTCAGTGTCAGACTTAAAATTAATTCTCGACATTGTCGGTACGTTATGATTTGTAACATTTCTAACATAAATCTACGTTTATAATTATTTTCTGTGTTTAAAACAGTTGAATTTTCAAAATCTGGATAATGGTTTAGATTAGCACAATGGGATGATAAAGCTGTTTTTTGTGATGAAATGTGTCTATATTTTTGATCTGACTTATGTCCTGCTATCCTAATTTTTAGTTTATTTTTTGTTGTACCTATATATACCATATTACACTGTCCACTATCATTACCCTTACAAGGTATTTTATAAACAATATTTGACATTTCCATCTTCTTTATTTTGTCTTTCATTTTAATAAATAGTTTACCTACTGTGTTAAAAGATTTATGAGCTATTTTATACATTTCACTATCATATATATTTGATTTTTCTAATCTTTCTGAAAATTTTGGTATATATGTTACAGATTTATAAATTCTCTGTTCTGTTATACTATTTCGGTTATATATTCTGCAATTATCATACTGTATTAATAAATCTGATATTAATTGTTTAGGAAAGCTATTATCTGTTAAAATATTTTAAATCTTTCCTTTTATTATCTCTATGAAATTCTGAATCACTTATCCTTAGAACTCTTTCTATAAAATTTTTAACTGTATTAATTAATATTCTCCTCGGATGTTTCGAGAAAAAATTAATAATTCAACCAGAATATGTTGGCTTTTGATACCAATCTGTTAATATCCTATTCCCTCTTCTTATTATCAATGTGTCCAAATATGAAAGTCTTGAATTAGATTCCCTTTCAATTGTAAATTTAATGTCCGAATGAAATGAGTTAAAAATATCTTACATTTGCCCTATTCCTGATTCCTGATTTATACAAAATAAATCATCAACATTCTTTATCAATATCCTCGGTTTTATAATTAATTTTTCAACACATATATCTAATAATTTTTCCATAACTATATCTGCTACAATTGGAGAAGCTGGTGAGCCCATAGGAACTCTTTCATTGGACTATATACATGATTATTCAATTGAAAATATCTACTATCTATTATACAAAATTCAAGAATACGTAAGAATAAATCCTTTTCCATATTCGTATGTTCCCTTATTACATTCCATTTTTCCTTTACTATATTCATAGCTAAGTCTACTGGTACACTTGGAAACAATGAAACTACATCAAGAGAAATTAACTTTTCATTATTATCCAATACAATATTCTTAATTCTATCCTTAAATTGAAGTTAATCCTAAACATTGTATTTTGAATTTTCTGTAATTTTCCTAAGAATCCCTGTTATATATTTACATAGTTCATATGATGGAGAATTTATCATTGAACATATTGGTCTCAATGGAAAATCGATTTTATGAATTTTTGGAACACCGTATAACCTAGGTGCCATTGCTGTATTTGTTTTAAGTTTATTCCTTTCTGTGCTTGTAATTATTTCATTATTAAAAAGTTCTTGAACTAAATTATTATTTGCCTTTTCTAGTTTACTAGTAGGGTCCTTATCTAATCTCCTATAATTTGAATTATCCTTTATTATATCATTAATTCTTGCCTCATAATCGACTCTATTCATTGCCACCGTTGTATTCCCTTTGTCCGCATTTAAAATAATAATGTCCCTATTAGATCTCAAAAATCTATCTGTTTCCTTTACTTTGTACAATATAAACTTATCCCTATTAGTTAGTCTCATTTTATTAATGTGGTCAGTTTTGTTCTGGCTATTTCCTGTTCCTCTTTTTCCTTAAGTGTCTGTACTAAATCCTCTCCTTCAGTTATAATTTTCAAAACTGGAAAACATTTTCTTTCTATTGGTAGCATGTGTTTACGACCTAATGAGAGAACCCATTGTGCCTCCATTGGTATATTTATGTTAGACTTGTTAACAAACCATTTATTATTAAATTTTATACCTATTTCCCTTTTCTGTAAATTAACAAGCTCTTGAAATTTATTTTTATGCCTAAATTTGATCTTCTCAATTTAAATTATTAGCTAACTTATCTTCATATTGTATGAATCCTGCATATTCCACCTCATCAAAATAATTTTGTATCTGTCCTTCTATTATCGAACATTCCTTTCCTGCTTCCTTCAGTTGCTCATGTTTGTACCTTATTCTTATATTTAGAATTTTGTTTTGTAATTCTTGAACATAATTTGACGTTTTTTGTCGGTATGACGGTAAATGACCATTTTCATAAAAAAGATTAGAAACGTTTTTAGTAGCATTTTTTATAAATTTTGGAATTATACCTGCATTACGGCAACGAATCAAAAAAGTTATAGTTGCTTTTATTTTAATTAATTTGTCCCTTATCGTCTTATACCTATTTATGTATCTTCTGATTCTTTGATTATTCTTGAATATGTGGAAATTGATTGTAGACGTGCTCATCCTATTATTTATATTATATGTATTTTATTCGACCTTTATTATTAAATGTAATATAACTAAATTTTCAAGCTTGAGGTCTCTTTTAATTTTATATAAAAAATTTAAACGTTTATTTTAACCAATATTTCGGCACTTCTTTGAGTGCCTTCTTCAGGGTTCTTTTTTAACAAAAATTAACAATTTTTTTAAAATAAAACAAATTTAACAAAAATTGACAAACTTAAAAAAAATTTTTTGGAATTGAATAAAAACAAGTAAGAGTGCTATATTCGGCTATGCCGAATCTTATATACCCTTCACCATGGAAAGAACAGAAGTTTATATATATATATATATAAATATGTATATTTAAATATATGTATATATACATGTATATTTATAAAATATATATCGTTTAGTTTTATTTAATTCTTTGCACATGATTGCGTGCTATTAAATATATTAAAAGTTTAATTAATATATAGCACGTTTAGTTTTGATCGAATTTCAGTATTTGGTCATGCCGACATCTTAAAGTATAAAATTACCATTTACTTTGGTGATAAAACTTGTAGTCGAGAAGTTCTATGGTTCCCGAAAATAGGTATTAAAAAAAAACTATATTTTTGACATTACTTTTTTTTTTACCGATATTCCGAGTTTTTCTAAAGATTTCCAATATTGTGTTCTTCTAAACATTTCCGATATTTTGATATCTAAAACGTATGAATAGGTCATAATACAGCTATAGAATTTTAGTTAATGTTTTCAATCCTTTTTTGGAGTACATATTTTGCACATAACTTAACCATTTTTAACCGATTTGGCAGATTTATATACCAACGTGCTTAAAATAATATTTCCATTAAATTGGCTTATAGGCATATATGTATATATACCTACATATATGTACATATATTTAAGCAAACTTAATTATAAAAAAAAACAAACTTAATTATAAAAAAAAACAAACTTAATTATAAAAAAATGAGTAATTTTTGGGATTTCAGTATTTTGATTATAACTCAGTCATTTTTTAACCGATTTGACAGATTTGTATACCGACGTGCTTAAGAAGAAATTTACCATTTACTTGTGTTATGAAACTTGGACTCGGAAAGATCCATCGTTACCGAAAAAATTTAATTTTGGTCATAACTTTTTTGTATCTGAACCGATTTTTCCGAAATTTTCAAAAAATATTTTCTACTAAAGATTTCCGATCTTTTGATATATAAGGCGTAGCCATAGGTTATATTAAAGTCAAAAAATTCAGGTTTTTATACACTTTTTTATATTTTTTGTATGGGAGGTACCACGCCCACTTCTCCAATCCCGCCCACATTTTGTAGGATCGTGTGTATGGGCTACCTAAATGTGTGTACCTAATTTGGAAGCTTTGGCTTTTGCCGTTCCCCAGATATACAGCAAAAAGTAATAAAATTACAACAACCACAAGGGATTTTTGGAAAATATTAGAGGTAGTCGTGGTTTTTTGCTCATAACTCAGCCATTTGTGGATCGATCTTGCTGAATTTCAATAGCAACCGATGGTAGACTATATGTGACACAAATGTAAAACAACCTAGCCGCTATCATGTCTGGAGTCTCCGGAAAACACATATTAAACGTAAGACGGACAGACGGTCAGACGGACGGATATCGTTAAATCAACTTCTCTCCCCATAAGGACCCAGAATATATATACTTTATAGGGTCTAAGATCAATATTGTAGAAATTACAAACGGAATAACAAACTTATATATACCCTTTTCCACCTGAGGTGAAGGGTATAAAAATAGAAAAAACATGTATGTGTGTATTCTGATAGTCAAACCTTTTTGCAATAGCACTAGAGGTAGAAGTACACAACACGCGGTTATTTGGAGACGAGTGTCGTGCGTTTGAAATCTAAAGCGCATGAAAAATGGCAGGTTACGCAACGCTCGTTATAAAAGCATTTTCTGTCAGCTGTTTTTGATTTATTTAACACTTTGCTTATACCAAGTAACTGCTTTTTTGTTTTTAAAGTTTGCGTTCTTTTGTACGGTTTCCGACTGCCTGTTTTTTAACTTGTCAATACGTTTATTCTACATGACTCAAAATCGTTGCTTATTTCCATTCACAATCGATAATATTTTCCAAGCAATTTTCTATTTTTGAAACAGTAAATACCTACATCGTTTTTATTGCGATTACTTAATATGTTGTCGACGCTTAAAAGTGCAACGTTTTGTAAAATTTTGTAAAGTTTTTGGTAAAACAAATGCTAGTTTCTTTTATCACTTTTTTTATCATTTGAAATCATAAAATCTTTAAAGGCCTTCTCAAAATTTTACCCGAAATTGCGAATCTAAATCATTCTCTATATAATCAAAGTTTTAAAAATGGTAGAAAAAAATAAAAATTGTAAAACGCACTAACGAACAATTGAAAAAGCACCAAGTTAGTGCTTTTTCTTAGTTTGGCACTATGGATATAATTTTGGCGTTTTGAGGCATCAAAAAGCACCATGAATAGTGCCAAAAGCACTAAGTTGGCATCGCTGCTTGAATCCCTATAGTTTTGCTATTTTAGTTTAAAATTAAAAAAAAAGCTTATATGGAAAAATACCTTTAAACTTTTCATTAAAATTGAAAACTAAACAGTAAAAACAGACGTGTTTAAGTCTTAATGACGTTTTTAATCATATTCAAATTAAATTAAAAAAAAAAATAAAAAAAAGATAGCTGTTTCCGCCCGGGATCGAACCGGGGGCCTTCCGCGTGTTAGGCGGATGTGATAACCACTACACCACGGAAACACATGTCGCTCATTTGCTGCAAGACCGGCATAAATCAAAAAATACAATTTTGGAGTTAGTGATGCAGAATTTTTCGCTATGTTTTTCTTTATATTGTGTATTAATTTCATCTTTATATCTTTTATACTTTCCCCATTTGAAGAGAATGTATCGTTATTTTTCCTAAGTGATTAGAGCAAATCAAAAACTTTAAACGCGTTTATCTCGAAATGGATTTTTTTGATTTATGCCGGTCTTGCAGCAAATGAGCGATGTGTGTAAGTAGATTTATTTGTATCATTTCCATAAAAATTAAAATTTTTTCCAAGAAAAAAAAATAATGCTATTGTTTTTTTTTTTAGAGATGCAAACTTGATAATTATCCCTTGTGTATATTTTCAGTTTTTTTTAAGTTCTGAATGATTCGTGTAGTAAACAATTAAAAATATCCGAAAAAAAAATAACTGAAAACTAACCAACCGTCATCACAATCACAGTTGAAAGAACCAGAGATTTTTAAATCACGTTCATATATCACGATGGTCCTTAAAAGTCACGGGATCGCTCATTTCTAGTATGTATGTACATATGTATATCGCTGGCTTAACATGTAAATTCTCTAAGTCCACTTTTTTAAGAAATTGAGATTTTAATGCAGTAATGTGCAATAAGTAAAAATACATTGTTTACAAAGAAAAAATTTCAGTTATTTTCAGTTTTTTGTTGTTGTTTTCTAGTGATGAGCAAAAGCGCTAAGTCCAATTTATAACAAGAAAAAGCTCTAAGTCCCAATTAAAAGTACATGTATTTTGATTGTTTTTTGTATCTCCTGTAAAATTTTCAAATATGGACTTAGAGCCTTTACATGTTAAGCCAGCGATATGCCAAAGTATAACGTAAATACACACAAAAGATACATTAAGAGATTATTTTAATATAAAGGCTGTTTAAATTTTAAGGGCCGATGTTGATTTTGAATAAAACACAAATAATTTAGGAAATCATTGTCCGTGCTTTTTTATTATGATAATAATGGAATGGTTCAATTATAATTTCTATGATGCCGATGTATCATCCCATTGATGACATAATACATCAGCGTTATAGAAAAGGCATCTATCAGTGTACTAATTGGGTCATGTTTTATTTCCTCCTTATATTTTTAATTATAGTATACAATGAAGGCTGTCAGATTTGAGTTTCAAATCCCAAATAAGGTAAAACTTCATTGCCAAAAATGATACAATTTTTTATTTGGCGTTTTTTGGGGATATAAAACCTAACAAGTTACAATGCTACATTAGGCTGTGCCAAATCCTTCTAACCCTCCGACAAATTTTTAAGCACGCTTTATGTAGGACCAATGTCAAATTATGGGCAGATCATTATATAGTCATACGATTTTATTTGTAGTCATACAAAACTTAAATCGACCTAATTTCTCTAAAATATCATTATTCATTTCGGCTTTAAGCGTATCAATAAGCTTTTTTATATGATATGAGGACTATTAAAGATTTTGGACTGATCATCACAAAATTCCGCAGAATAACTTCTGGTAATAAAAAATCAAAATTTTACCAAATTTTTATGATGTAAAATTCTTGAAAACCAAAAAACCCAAAGTGCGGCTTTCTCTCATTATTTTCATTTAAAACATTAATTTAGGGGGAAACCCATGCGATGAAATTCCTGAAAATTCTTGGGAATTTCAAAAATAATTCGCCCAGGAATTTCCAAAAAGAAACCCATATTTTAGTTAAAAAGCAGTTAAAATATTTCTACTTAAAAAATGCATAATAAAAAAAAAACTCTTATTAAAATGAAATTGCAATGTCGATGGCAGAATGTAAAATTTGTTTAAATGTGTAGACTATCAGGGGAGACATGGAAATTGAAAACGTAAAACGAAAGAAATTGGCAGATCATTTTATTAAACTTTTAATCTTATTTCTACAACTTTTGCTAAAAAAAATTCTGTTTAATAGAGCATTCTTTGTATAAAAATTGTCATAAATTTTATTTTTATTACAGAAATCTTATTGAAAAACGACTCTTTAATTTCTTGCGTTTTACGTTTTCGATTTCCTTGACACCCCTGTATATTGTTATTATTATACCCTTCACTGCAGGTAGAAAGAGTATATAAAAGTTTGTCATTCCGTTTGTAATTTCTATAATATCCATAGAGCGAGGCGAACTGTCACCAAAGGATTCCCGTGATAGGTCTTTGGTGGTTGGGACTGGTTCTAGTTCAAACACTTTATATGAATAAGACCTATCACCTTTACATGGGGTTGTCATTGGAGAGGTTCAATTGACCCCATTTGACCAGTCACACACATATTCTCAATGAACGTGTTTAGTGTTAGTTTTTACAATGCAGTATTATTTCAATAAAGTCCAAAAAATATGTGTCACACCACCAGTGAAGACTGTACTGTAATTCATTACTTTTTCTACCTTTTTGTTCTTTATATACCTGTTAAATGATTGGTTCACTGGTCATGAGTTCTTTCTTTTTGAACCTGTTCTATATTCACAAATCCCAGGACCAGTCTGTTTGAACAATTGCCACAAATTTCCCGCAGGGATTGATCTTAGACCCTTTAAAGTATACGAATATACTCTGTGTCCTTGTGAGTAGCGAAGTTGATTAAACGAAGTCTGTCTGTTCGTGTGTACGTTAAATTTGGCTTTTTCGAAGAACCAAGAATTGGTGGGGACTAGCTTGTCATATGCTTATGTCACATATACTCCGTTAAAGGCTGCTATTGAATTTAGCGAGAACGGCAAAAGCCATGTTTGACATTTTTGGTTGATGGTAGATGTTAGATGTGACCAATGTAAACGAGTGTTTCACATTTTCTACATCTTTGATGGTAGATGTTAGATGTTGATCAGTGTAAAAAGGCTATTACTTGTTTTATGTCGAATAATATATAAGAAGAATTTCTTTTATTATAAAAAGTTTTAAGTTACAAAATTATAGTGTTAGCCTTTAAGTAAATCAATTTAGTTCCCATTTAGAGCGTTCTTTTGGAGCATAAACATTTTTTAAATACACGATTATCTGTAAGTTTGAACATTCCATTCACAAATTTATGGAATGTATGAAAATTTCTCATTTATATTTTCACTTGATTATTATAAATCAATATTGTGTTACAATTCATGATAATATTGTGGATATAAAAATAAAATTTGCCGTTATTACAATATTAATTAATATTTAATTACTTAATCAAAGCAAAAAGCTAATGAGCAGGGAAACCAGAAATATGCTCTTAAAAACACACATTAAATATACAGTAAAAACTTGTTAATATGCCCTCAAAATTGTTAAACATATGCACGAAAAAAATCAAAAATGTACTAATTTGAAAACGAAATATTCATTTCATGGGAACAAAATTCTACTTGTTATTCACGATAGGGGTGATTATTTCGCAGTTAAAAACAAATGTTGCCAGAAACATTTTGGAACAATTTCACAAAATGAACAGAGTACAACTCTATTAGCATTATTTCATAGATATTCCGCACAAGTTTTTTTCATATGCGTTTTGGCAGCATTTCACATGAAATGTTGAACAGAGTACCAGGCTATAGATTGGGCATACAATGCAAGAGCAGATAATCGTCGTCCGGCGTAGTCCTGTCACCGGTATTATTTCACCATGCATAGGTGCACATTTAAGGATGTAAGATATAAATTGGTCTCGCAAGCAACTTACAAAAATAGTTTTAGCTGTTCTGTTTAGTTCTCAAGAAGTTTCAGACCTAAGGATTATCAATATCATTGAAAAAAACTTGGTTGAAAACGCCAAAGGTACCCAGGTACATAAAGATTAAACAGGTCTAAGTATGTTCGGCTGGCTGTATGTGGGTCCATGTCAGTGATACCAGGAGAAATTTAAAAAAAAATCCATTTTTTGCCTACAACAAAAACAAAAATTATCAAAAATTTTTCATTAGTAAAAAATTTATTGTTTCTAACAACAGGCATGCATATTAACATTTTTTATTTATTATAACAAAAGCATTTATTAACAACAAGAAAAAAATCAAAATAAATATCCCTACCAGAAATCAATGAGCGAGTAATCCCATTTTTTCATTTTGGTGTTAAGAAAATGATAGAAAGAAATTACCGAAATCAAGTGTTCGGTCACAATCGGTCATTTTTTTCTATAATTTTCTTAACACCAAAATAAAAAATGTGACTAGTGTAGGGATGTTAATGCCATACACGCACTAGTGCTGGGAAACTATCAATAGTAATATCGATATTATCGATAGTCTTAAAATTGTAAACATTGTGTACAAAGTACAACAACCACAAAGATAATTTGATGAAATTGTGTACACAAGCTTTCAACCGCGGAATAAAATAACGCTGTGCAGTGAAGTCGATGATAACTTTACGACCAAAGGCAAACAATAAAGAACCCTGATGTCTAATTACTTGGGTCCTAATTTGTTACTGCACACTTATTCTTCTCTTACAGCCTCCATCTACGTTTTACAAAGAGCGAAAAGTTTCTTTAAAAATCAGAAATTAGACCATCAGAAAGTTGTATGCCTTTTTTCTTGTCATATAAAACTTTATTTGAACTAAATTGAATAAAATATAAAAATTCCTAACCGTTTTAGACATACTTAAATGATTTTCGGGAGGAGGATTTTGATAATTTGTGTTAGCGTTTTATACGTTTTAAAGACCGTTTCAGAAGGTTGCTTTGTATTTGGCTTACGGTAAATTATAGACCGATTTTCACCAAATTTCATGCTGTTAATTCTGGTCACATAAACCTAAATTGGACTAAATTTTACTACAATATCTACATTAGCTACCGTCTAAATTTGGGTTAGCAAATAGTTTGGCGATAAAGTGCAAAAAACACTTATGGTGTTTTCTTTTCTACAAAAAAATACCACATTTTAAAAAGTGCATGTATAAAATGTCTTGACGGACATGTAATACTACAATTTTTTATTTGACGAGAACAAAACACAAAAATGGATCGCCCTGTTTTTAACAGCTGACAAAAAGTTTGTTCTTCAAAATATAAAAAAATTGTAGTACATAAACCTTAATTTGTTAATAGATCGATATTAAATAAATAAATATGTAAATAAATAAACAAAATGAATGATGAAATGAAAATTTCTTTAGTTTGTTTTTCATTAAATATGTAATCAAAAAAATACCTTTGCCAGATTGCCAATTTATTAAATCAAGTTTTAACGATTTCTTGATTTGACGTTTTTTTTTAAAAAACAATCTTATTACACCGAATCCATTTAATTTTATATCACTGACAGCCTACCATTAACAGTGTAATACTTTCTTTTGTTTCTACAATAAAATAATAGAAAAATAACTATTAAAACTTAAAATTTGTACTGTCCTGATTAGAGGCGATTTTTTCCCATCTTTTTACAGGGCATTATCAACACCCTCGATTTATACGGGGCGTAAATTGCAATGCCTTATGACATTTAAATGTGATTTTTTTAGAATAAAACACGCTGCCCTTTTAGAGAGCAAAGCATATTTAAGAACGAACACCAAATTGCATTTTTTTTTAAATAAAATGTGACATTTTTTGTAGAAAAGAAAACACCATTAGCGAATAATCTGAAATTCTAATTAAATTTTTATTAAAATAAAAGCAATCTTAAAAACAATCAATGATCAAATTTTAACAAAAACATAATAATTTAACTTTAACAACCAATTTATTTTTGTTATCAATTGGAAATACTGCAAATAATTATTTGATCGGATTACAACGAATAGAATGAGTAGGAGGAAAACGCAAATATCCGGATACAACTAAATGGTCTCTACATGTAGCGGGGTCGAGTAAATAATCCGTCAAACTCGTTTTAATTTTTTGTTGTTTATAAAAATTTCAATATTTTTGCACTTTTCAACGTAAAATATCTTTTACTACAAACATTTAAAAAAAAACACACAAAAGTGTATGTATTTTTAACAAAAAATACATGTTATTGATTGTATGACTGCTGAATAAATATGATGAAGTACATAATTTTATTGACAAAACAAAATAGCATTAACGAAGAAACCAGGGCAAAAATAGCAAGAATAATGGAAACAAAATAAATATGAAACCAATTTTGTTGCCACTATAAAAGGGATGCCGAAAATTGTTATCGATATCAGTTCATTCAGCACCATTGCAAAGAACAGCACTCAAAACAAACAAAACTCAAAATGAAAGTAAGTTTTATCTTTTAACAGTTTAGTCAGTTTCAAATAAATTTTATGTTACATTTTCTTTTTAGTTCCTCATCTGCTTGACTCTCTTCGTTGCTACCGCTTCAGCCCATGTTTTAACTCCTGTTACCACTTACACTGCTGCAGCTCCAGCTATTACCACCTATGCTGCTACTGCTCCTGCCTATACTACCTACTCCGCTGCTGCTCCCGAATACACAACTTATGCAGCTGCTACCCCAGCCTATACGGCTTCCGTTTATAGTGCTCCTGCCTCCTATGTCGCTGCTCCAGCTGTATACAATGCTGCCCCAGTTGCTGCTTACACAGCTCCTGCCTCCTATGTCGCTGCTCCAGCTGTATACAATGCTGCCCCAGTTGCTGCTTACACAGCTCCTGCCACCGTTTACTCTACTTTGTTGAAGAAGTAATAAGTTCTTTGAGATTGGAATATGAATATGATCAACAAAAACTGTTTAACCTAAACTTAAACGAATAAAACAAACTAAATTAAAATTGAATTTTGTTTAAACTTTTACTTTAAATATAAACTAGGGGCACCATTTATAATATTTTTCTTTATCACTTCTCCTACTTGTTTTTTTTTAAGTATCAATTACTCTGTACGACTCAATTTTTCACCCATGATCAAACTGACCAGATTCGAAAAATATAGCCAAGACGAATTAATGTAAACGGTGGTGGCGATACTACCACAAGTAACAACACCAAAAACAAAACAGTGTGTTTTATTTGTTGCTTTCGTTGGTCGATATGTCAAAAACACAAGTAACTTTTGGCATTCATCTCATGTAGCACAGCTGTGCTTTCTACGCCACCTCAAAAATAAATTCGCCTTGAATATACGTATCTCTCAGTTTTTCTAGATCAATTCATTTCACGTTTGTACGCACAATTCAATTTTTAATGAACAATGAAAAAATGTGCCAAGAGTTTATTTGAGAGTTTAAGCCGGGAACTTTTCTCACAAAAATGTTACAGACACACTTTTTCTGTTAATTGGCGAGTAATTACCTTACGTGACAGCTAGTACTAGCAAAAAAGTTACAGGCACAGTTTAGTGAGAAAAACAGCTGTTTATTTCAATACATGGCATTTTGGTTTCATTTCACACATTTCAATCGAAAAGTTTTTCGACGCGGAGGTGACAGAACATTGGCACAGAAGTACTCTTAAAACCAGGATCACACAGTCATTTTTAAAATAATTTCGCTTTCTAAAATGAAAACGGATTAATTTTAACTTAAGAAAATTAACATGTAGTGAATCTTAGAAATGTCATATTCATGTTGATTATAAAAATTATTTTCCATTTTTTTATTACGTAAAAAATGAAAATGTAAAAATTTTATTAAATGATCACAAGATAAAAAATGTATAGTGTAAATGTTTGGGCATTTCATGTTCATTCAGCGAAATATCTAAAAAGTTTTTGCTGTAAACTGCTGAAAAAATAACAATTTTGAAATTTCAGCTTTTCTCAAATTAAGAAACATCAGAGCAAAGTAATAAAATAAATAAAATCGCTTCTTGTTTGTTTACATCAGGCTGCCTAAATTTGTTAAAATATTAAAAACCATTTAGTTTTGTTTTAAATCAGTTCCTTGTTAACAAAAATCTTTTCTTGCATTTCCTAAAATGTTTTTTTATAATTTGCTGGCCTTGTCTAAAAGCCTTTTCACACTTGTGAACATTTGACATCTAACATTAATTTACGAAGATGTTGAAATTTTCCCATAAGAAATACATATCGCAAAAAATCAAAATTTTTCAACGTCTTTACAAAATGTTCGTTTCTCAATGTATTCTATTCTAAATCTTCCGACTATTTTATTGTCATCACTAGAAAAGTGGAAATACGTTCTATTATTATTGTGGCATCACCGACAAAATGGCATTTGCTTTGAAATAAGCGTTACAATTTCTCAAGCTTTTCGTTTTTTTTAAGCCTTAAGGCTCAGTTAGCCGGGAGTAATAGTAACTTTACCTGTCCGTCAAAAAGGAAGACTAATCTATTTCCTACAGATTGAGACGTAACATCTTACTGCTAACTTTAATTGTTCTAATAGCAGTTAGATGTTACGTCTCAATCTGTAAGAAATAGATTGGCCTTACGTTTTTACGGCAAGGTTACTGGTACTCCCGGCTAACTAAGCCTTTATTTTGCTTAACTTTTCGGAGGAAGGGCATACAATGAATATTTCAAAACACACATGGACAGTAAATAGTTTTTTATAATTACCCAGTGGCACAGCGTGCTAGCTCTGTACGTGTATATTCGCTAGCCCTTAAGAACTACCGCTAGTCCCACCACAATCTACCTCACATGCTTTTGAGTGGCGAATTTAACATGGTGATGTCATTGGAGGTGACAATTGACCTCTCCTTGCATAACCTCTACCTACCATAAGGGTAAGCTACTTATATCTACAAAACGTGATAGCAAAAAGCAAGCGATTTTGTTGTTGTTTCGGTAACGAGATCTGTTTCGGATACACATTTTTTGCCTTGTCGTTAAAAAAATTGTTTTCTGCTTTACTTGGAGCTATAGAATTCGCTAGCGAATCGTGGGTACCCATTTTAACGTGTCAACACTAGACATTGGTGGCCAGGGAACGATGTAGGCATGATTTGAATGCCACATCAATATTCACTAGTAACAACAAAAGTGCTAACTTTTTCGCCTGTCATTAGTGGCGATTGTTTCTTTTTTACCACTGGATATATTTAAGTAAAACAACAACACTAACAAAATAACATTTTGTAGGTATAAACAAACCATGGTAGAATAAGTACAAGGTATAGTCATTAGAAATTTTGTTCTCAATTTCAAATTCCATATAACGTCAAACAAAAGAAAATATGGAAAAAAATAAAACAAGCGTCACAAATCAAATAAATTAATTTGACATTATATGAAAATCACATACCTGGTACTTATTAAACTATGGTATAAACTATTTTTCACAAAATTGTACTGAATTTTTTCGTTTACTGCTCTGTTTGTTTTTTGTTAACTCATTTGCTTTGTATTCTCCTTTGTTTGTAGCACAGAGTTGTATTTTTATGGTTTAATTTATATGTTTATCGAATTGTATTTTCTAGGCAGCGTTTAATTTGCTGAATTTTTGATGTTGCAGTTCAGTAATTTGAAAATAAATAGTACCTACCCTGCAAATAATAGGACTTTTCCAAACACTCGTGTAAAATGTAGCCCACAAGGGACTAGGACTACTCCAAAAGTAACCCAAACGCATTCAAAAAACATGGTATATTTAACATTACGATGTCCTAGGTAAGGACCATATAACCCAGCTTTGGATTACAAAGGAGTAGTCTTAAAACTACTCCATTGTATACACAAGAGGATTAGTTTTAACTTCGTTTAAAAACGAAAACATGGCGTTAAAAAACGAAGACGTGTTGTCTCACTACAAACACTTTTTAACAATGACATGGTCCATGCACCAGTTCATGGAGTAGTTTATTTAATCAAATTGGATCAGGTGGTCCATTATAATTTGCAGGGTAGTAGCTCGCACTTTTTATACTTCTCGTTATAAAATTTCATTTGTTCTGTTGTACATACATACATATGTAAATTTTTGGAATTTTTTAAAATTGCATTAAAGTTTTTGTATATGAACTCATAAATTTAGATTGATATTTTTAGTATTCTTAGAAAATTTGTTTGATTATTTTAGTAAAAATTTTATATTTGCAAAAAAACCTTACTAAACAATTACTAATAAATTCGTTAATTTAGTAAAATAACAAAAATGATTATTGAGTATAATTTATTTTCGTTTAACTTACCAATCTTTTACGTACAAACTTGCATACATAAGTTTTCTAAAAAATTAAACTTTTCTGGTATCCAAGATTTCAAATTTTTTTTCTTAAGTATTTTCGAAAGCAAAAATTCTTGCAAGAATAGTTGTCGCGATAATTACGCTCGAAAAAAATATATCTACTTGCATCTGAGCATGTGGCCCATTAGCTCAGTTGGTTAGAGCGTCGTGCTAATAACGCGAAGGTCGAGGGTTCGATCCCCTCATGGGCCAATTTTTTTTTTTAATTTCAAAAGCTTGGTAAATAAAATTGTTTTATAAAAAACTAACATTATTTAAAAAACGTATAATATCTTATGTTATTTTTGCTCCAAATCTTAAAACATATCTTTTGATCCGAGTTCGATTCATTTTGAATAATGGCAAAAAACTTATCCATGATTTAGTGAGTCATAAAAAATTATAATCGTTTAAAAAAATTCATATGAATATTGCAGAACCAGATATTCAATAACATTAGTTTTTTATGAGAACTGTACTCAGATTGACAGACTTTATTGTATAACCACAATTGGGACCAACGTCGAACGACGATCGGCGAAAATCGATGCGTAAATTGATAAAATTTTAAACATCGTGTTTAATTTGTGTACGGAAGAATTTAAAAAGGATTCAAAAGGAATGGCCCTAAAATAGTGCTAGAAAAGGAATAACACGGGGTTTAGATTTGCCAGTTCTGGCTAGAAAGTTGCAATACATGCAAACTTTTTCACTAATACATGCAAACTTGTCGAACTGTCTTCCCTGCAAATAATAGGACCAGTCCAAACACGTGTGTAAAGAGTAGCCCACAAGGGACCAGGACTAGTCCAAAAGTAACCCAAACGTATGGAAAACACATGGTCTATTTAAAATTACGATGTCCTAGGGCAGGACCATATAACCCATCTTTTGTAGTTTTAAAACTACTCCATTGTGTACACAAAAGGATTAGTTTTAACTTCGTTTAAAAACGATAACATGTCGTTAAAAAAAAGAAGACATGTCGTCTCACTACAAACACTTTTTAACAATGAATTGGTCCATGCTTGCATTACATCGGACCAATCCATGGAGAAGTTCATTTATTCAAATTGGATCAGGTGGTCCAATAATATTTGCAGGGTTGTGTACTGTCAAGCTAATTTTGCAGACAGTAAAATTGGACCGTGATTTGACATTTGCTAACAGTAATCTAAAGGTTTGTAAGCAAAAGAAAAACAAAAAATCAAAGTTTTTTTAAGCTATTTTAAAATTTGTTTAGTTAATGTAAAACACCTTTAGCTGGACTTGCACTGCAACATTCACGTTTGACATATTTTTAAAAGTGAACTGTCATAACTACTGTCTGGACGCCTACGTCACGAAGACAGTTAGTAGTATTTTTGACAACTTATATGTATATTCTTAGTGTCTTGCCAGTACTGTCAAATGTACACGCAGTGTAAGGTAAGCATTAATTTTTTATCTTTCTCGAAAGTAACACCGATCAAAAAATGAAATGATAGCCCATTTCACAATTTTATGGAAATGGTATTTAAGACTATGTTCATACGGCTCATGCAGGATTGTTAAGTTTTTTCTTAAAAAATCGTCAAAAGTTTTAGCAAAATTCGTCAAAATCGTCACAAACATATATGTAACTTAAGGCTCAGTTAGGCGAACGTTGCTGTACAGTATCTGTAATGTATGAATCAGCTGTTCGTTTCTGTGTATATGAAAAGCAATACAAAAGCTTACCGAAATTTAATGTATCGTAGTTCTGTACAAAATAGAATTTTATACCGTTGTTACGCAAACAAAATGCCTTAATTTGTTTTTGCTTGCAACCGATTCCTGATTTTAGTTTTATTTAAATTAAAAATTCATTTAATACCGTATTTAAACTAAGCAATTAACGCCGAGTTTTTTTCTATTTTTTTTTATTAACAAATTATTTGTCAACTTCATTATTTTATGCAAATTGAGAAATTTTTTCTTTAATGAATCAACTTCTTCACTAGTTAAAAATTTAAAGTGTCAACAAAATTAATTTCATAAAACGTATTATGTTTTTACATAATCTTCTTTTTTAAAATTTTAAAAAGTTTTGACGTATCATTTACTGTGCATTTTAGAAATTTGAACACCTTCACGATGAAAAGTCTTATTTATATTATCTGTGACCCATTTATATCATTTAAATTTTTTTAATACTATATCTTTTGCATTATCGATGGCATCGATATTAGCAGTGGAGCCAAAATAAATTTTAAAATTCAAATAATAATTTTTTTTTTTGTATAATTACCAATAATTTTTGTATTTCGAAAAATTGATTGTTACGTTTTGGACTGTTTCCAATATAATTGCAAATATTTCTTGTAAGTGTTTTTAAAAATGAAGAAAATTTTAAGCGCGTATATTGATGCCAGAAAATCGTCAAAACACTAAAACTTTTCTTAACAAAAACCGTCAATCGTCAATACAGTAATTTTCTCAAAAAATCGTCAAAAGGACGATGGGTTCATGTCTTACTGCCAAGATTGCTACTTTAAAGGTACAGTGACGAGGGGAAAAGAAACGTGCAGAAACATGCACGTTTTGCTTTCTCATTCTCCATTTTTTTGCTTTTTTGTTAAGGCTCAGTTAGCCGGGAGTAACAAGAACTTAACATTACCTAAAAAAGTAAGACCAATCTATTTCTTACAGATTGAGACGTAACATCTTACTGAAAACTATAATCGTTCAAATTGATTTATGTACATACAACAAAATGAAGCAGCTGATTTGCTACCACTAACTGAGCATTTACTCGTATTTCAAGACTATAAAAAAACATGTTGCCAACATGGCATGAATTGTTTGAACGTCAACGAAAGTTCAAAGAAGAAAAATTAAGAATCATACCAATAAGCCATGAGCCGTATGAGCCCAGACTTAAGGCCCAATTAGACGTGACATAACCATAATGCCACAGCCGTAACGATGACCGTAGAAACCAAAATTGAATTGGTTTGTATGGTATGTTTATGTCGTTTTGGTAATACAGTGGTTATGGTAATACATAAGCATACCATACAAACCAATTCAATTTCGATTTCTACGGTCATCGAACAAATTTTCAAATGTTACGAAAGTTCATAAAATTATTCTATTTTATATACTTCATACTCTGAGTATCGAATATATCGACAAGAACAGCAAGCAAAACTGCAGTAATTTTGTCAGTAATTGAAACAAAAATCTTGTTCGATTTCAATTACACTTCATTTCGATTTGTAGAACATTCTATCTATTTGTACTGCAGTCCCCTCTACGAGGTAAGAACATACAACTTGCATATATTATTATCAGGGATGATAAATGACATTTCCAAAATTGTACTTAATTCAGTAAGAAATTGTACTTTTTCAAATCTTATTGTAATAAAACCTAAAATTATTTTTTACTAGTAAGAATAACTAAAAAAGTTAGGGCATTTTTTAAGCTGCATTAGAAATATCGATATCCGTAACTATGCTTTGAGAGCTGAGAATGTCAACTGTGCAGACATTTCTGTTCAGTAAGATTTGCCAAATCATTATGAATTGTTTAATGTCCAAAAAACGCTTCCAAATTGTGGAAATTTACTTTGAAAAAATAAACCTGTTCGCGGGCACTTTTAACAAAGAATTGTGTTTAGTGTTTAGTGAATAAATGTATACGTCAATAAGCAAAATTGCAATATTTGAAGACAACTTCAGGAAGTTGTCCTGTTCACGCGCGATTGAACGCATCTGGAAAACTTTTTATCTAACTTAGTCATTAGTTTATTGGAAGACAATATTCAAGCCAACACTGAAGCCACACTGCCAGATTTATTAGAAAAAGTGGTATTAAATTTTACAGAATGGACCGAGTAACTTGAAGCCGCGGTGGACATATGCCTGAAATCATATTTAAAAAATAAATGCCATTAAATTATCTACCAGATTTTAATAAAAAATTTCATTCCAATCATAGCTTGTATTGTGTAAAAATACGTATATTTACATAAAGGCAATTTCTTCGATTTTTTATCATATTTTGGTATGCAAAATTTGTTCCATATTCGCCGACAAATTTGGTACAGCAATTCTCTGATATTTGGAAACGTTAGTTCATTAATTTCATTTTTCAATTATTTAACCTTTTACCAAAATGTTTCTATTTTAAAGCACTTGAAATTTTTAAATTGTACTAAAATTGTCATTGGAGTACTTCAGTACTTTTGACAATTGGTACAATTGTACTGAAAAAAATACAATTGTACCAACTTTATCATCCCTGATTATTAAGTACACATTTTCAATTGATTATCTCAAAATTAATGTTTTGAAGTACACAGTTCCCTTTCTTCTCTTAGCGAATCAGTTGAATTTAAATAAGAAAAATTGCTAAAAAAAAATTCCCGGAGTATTTTTATTTATGAATATTTCGATTTCACGAAAGTGTCAAGGAGAGTGACCAGCTATAAAAACACCATGAAATTTTTGAAAAAATTCAAAATTGTCTCTAATCACCAATTTTATACCAAATTCATAGAATCAAGCAACCCATTTGTTGATTTTGCACCTATTACCAAAATGATTATTTTGATTACTAAAAATTGTAAAAATTTAATATATTGAATATTTTTTTTTTCAATAAATGATATTTTTAATTTTAATTAAAAAAATTATCAAAAAAGTTTGGCGTTTAAACAATATGTTGATTGATTTTGACAATTTCCAACAACAATTTTACAAGTTTAAATTATTTTATTTTAAATGAAATAATTTTTTGTGATTTAATTATTATTTTAATCCAAAATGTATTTCAAAACAACTAAAATGTTAATTATATCAAAATAAAACAAAATAAAAAAAATAATTGATTCAATTATCACATTAATTAAATTTAAATACTTTTTAAATAATTTGTTTAATTGATAAAAAAAAAACTACTAATAATGTTTTCTGTGATTGAAGTTATAAAGATCTTAATACCTATTCATCAAATGTTTAAAAAAGTCAATTGACTTTGGATACAAAACGACTTATTTTCAGTTCTGGGTAAGAACCACTGATTTACGGATTTTTTATTAAAAAAAAAATTTACATTTAGTTACAAAAATATGCAGCTTACAACCTGCAATTCTGCAAAAAAATCTAACATTGTAGCGTTAGCATTAAGTACTTTATAGGTACCTATTTATCAAACAAATTCAATTCATTATAACTTAACTTATCTGTCCATACATTTCAAAATTTCTAATCTTTAAATGTACAAAAATTAAATATGTAATTGTTTAATCTTTTAAAACTATTTTTAAAAACCGGCTGCTTTAAAACTACATATTACCATATGATATACGTATTATATATATGTACATAATCTATTTGTATGTATGAATGTGGAATACATAGCTTTTTCACCACTCTAAAAATTATTAAAATAAAGCTAGGGCTTGAGCTTGGGCAGTGTTTACCAAAATATTCTATATGGCCCATTAGCTCAGTTGGTTAGAGCGTCGTGCTAATAACGCGAAGGTCGCGGGTTCGATCCCCCCATGGGCCAAGAAATATTTTTTTCTTTAATAAACTTAAAGTTTTAATGTATTTTATGTATTATTTTAGATTTTAAAATTACATGTAAATAACTACTTTAAGAACTGACCACAAATAATTTTTTTTTTTAAATTTTAATTGAACAAATCAGGCAGCATTAAAATGAAATTTAAATTTTTCTGTTGAAAATTTTACTTTAACACAGCTTAATCTATAGACTACATTAATTGCATTTTTTAAACCATAGAAATCCTTAAATTTAAATTGATTGTAATAACGCCCTAATAACCATATTTTTTATTTGTGGCTGTGTTTGTCATCTTTCCAATCGTTTCATCGCAAAGTTTTCCATTCATTTATTTAATTTATGGTTTGAATAAAAATGTGATACGAATCACACTGTTTTCAATTAATTTCAGACAACAACAAAATAAAAATAATATATTTTATATGAAAAATAAAAAGAATAACAATAACGACACACATGCTTAACAAAACTTTTACAAATCAATCAGTTAAAATAATTACTATTGTAATTTATATACATTTGATGTTTTTTGTATTTTTGTTTTATGCAATTTATTAATTTTTTTATAAATTTAATGTTTCTACATACAAAGTTACGAGTAATTCATCACTTGTTTCCGACCATTGAGAATAACTTCCATTTTAAACAAATTGCATTCATAAATCTTATAGTTTATAAACATAAACTATTTCACATCGTTCAATAAAATAGACAGATATTCACATACACCAATACTTATATACATACACAGACACACAATTATCTTAATTGTGTCATAGAGAATCTGTAAAACACATTATAATCCATCTATTGATACTTTAAGCGCAATCAAATGTAAGTATTCCATGCAGGCTTGCCAGTTTAGCACTTTTAGGGCCATTATTACAACTTGCCAATAGTTAAAAGTCGGATTTTGTTGGACCGATAAATAGCTTTGCATTATAACAACTTCCATATTTTGTTGCTGTTATTTTCAATAATAATAATATTTAATAGATGAAAACCTAATAAATGAAGGTTGTAATAATGGAACTTAGTGCTAGATTTAGCACATTTTTTCTGAATTGGCACTAAGAATTTCGCACATTTTGTTAATACATATTTAGCATTTTTAGAACTTTTTTTAGATCCCAAAACTACTTAAACACTCACATAATCAATATTTTTTATAAATCACATACAAGTTTTCGCATCAAACGAAATTACTTTTTTATTAGAATAAATAAAATGACTTAGAATACACCAAGGCCCGTCTGCTTACTTGTACAAAAACAAAAAACGATTCTTTTTAGTAGTCAAAAATTTACTACCACATTCAGGGATGTTAGATGTGAAGATTTTACGTCATTTTGACGATTTTTTTCGATGAATTTACCAAAATGACGATTGACGATTTTTGATGTAGAGTCACTAATGTTTTGACGATTTAATCCCGTCAATAAATTAACTTTAAACTTTAATCTGGCATCAATTTTATAACACTTTAATCTGGCAAGCAGGTTTGGTAGATGTGACGATTTTTCGTAATTTTAACGATTTTTTTGAGAAAATACAATAATATGACGATTGACGATTTTTTGATTAAATGTAATAGTGTTATAACGATTTTCTGGCATCGATAAAACACAAGAAATATTTACAATTATATTGAAAACAATCCAAAACTTAAAACTCAATTTTTTATATTTGACATTTTGTTGACGATTTTGTTCAATTTTCGTGACGATTTTGAAGAATTTTGTTAAAACTTTTGACGATTTTTGAGGAAAAAAGTCTAACAACCCTGACCACATTGTACAATGCAAAAGGAAAAAAACGTGTATGTGTGGCATCCCTGCAAATATTATTGGACCACCTGATCCAATTTCATGAAATGGACTACTCCATGGACTGGTCCGATATAATGCAAGCATGGACCATGTCATTGCTAAAAAGTGTTTTTAGTGAGACGACATGTCTTCGTTTTTTAACGACATGTTTTCGTTTTTAAACGAAGTTAACACTAACCCTCTTGTGTACACAATGGAGTAGTTTTAAAACTTCTCCTTTGTAGTCCAAAGATGGGTTATATGGTCCTGCCCTAGGACATCGTAATGTTAAATAGACCATGTTTTTTCCATACGTTTGGGTTACTATTGGACCAGTCCTAGTCCCTTGTGGGCTACTCTTTACACGCGTGTTTGGACTGGTCCTATTATTTGCAGGGATACCATAAACGTATACATGCACAAGTAAGCAAAATGTAAACAACTTTTGACAACTAAAAAGAACATTAACAATGATCATCAGGCTTCTTGCACAGACCTTTTCAATGGGCCTTGGAATATATGTACATTCGAATAATATGAAAATTTGTATAATAAATAAAATTAATAAATATTATTTGTGAAAATTAAAAAAAAAAAAAAAAAAAAACTGATATAAGTGTGACATGCAATACTTATATGAATTGGTCAAAGTTTTTAAATACTTTTTATAATTATTATTTTCCCTACAAAAAAATTAGAGTTGGAATTCAATTGCAATTATTTGCTTTTTGTAAATTTGTACGTGATGCTTAGAGCGAAGTCTGGTTTTCTGATCATTGATAATAATTAATAATTTCGCCACACTACAAAAATCATTGTCCGTCTTTATAGAAGCAAATGAATGTTTTCTCAGACATTGGGACAAAAAACCGTCAGCTATTCAAAAAATTCAGCGAGGCAAACTCATATTGGACCAAATACCTATTGGATAGACCTTGCTGCGACCTAGAATGAAAACAGAACTATTATGTTCAGTTATACGCATAAAAGAAGGTGCAAAATTAGACAACGTTTGCTGCCACACTTTTATCATTTGAAAAAATCGGTTCATCTGAAATGAACCAAAATGAGTAGGTATATGGGGAAGATGAAAATGACATAATTGAGATTTTAAACAGTTGTAACAACTTTATTTAAAGTACATTATAATGTTACATATAATAAGAGTTTATATTTAACAAAATGAATATTTAAAAAAAATATAAAATGTACATTTTTTATTCAGCACAATTATGAATACAAACTCCCTGGTACTTTTTTTTGTCGATTTAGCACTTTTAATTTGAATTCTTCTGGCAAGCCTGTTACTATGTAAATGTTAGTATACCTACATTCACATACACCGATACATTCATATGTGCATTTCCAAACAAATGTCAACTTTTTGTTCAGTTACGCCAGCAAGCGATACAAATTTGTTTTCGTTTCAAATGTATTTCAGCGAAAGAAAGCGATCTTTCGACAGCGTGAAATTTAATTTTTTTATTTATGCGATTTATATTACTTTTTTGAAAAAACAGAATATTATTGTGGAATTTTTCAATTGGCTTTAAAAAATTATGTCCTGTAACCAATTTTTAACATATTTTCCATATCTTTGCGCCAAATTGCGGGTATAAAGTCCATGATTTTATTATTCATTTGGGTGATTAATGGTTCTTGGCTTGTTAACACACACTGTTTTTTAAAAATCCCCAAAGAAAGCTGTCAGGAGCTGTTAAACCCGACACACGTAGAGGACAGTTTAAATTGCTTGTCCCTCACCTAAGCCATTGAGGTGCCAGCAGTGTGTGCTCTGGCTCCATCCAGATTTAAACGCCCATGTTATTTTCAAAAAATACGACGATACGTTGCAGCAAACAGTACACAAAAGTTGTTGTTACAGTTTTGCTTGTGGGCACAGCCATTAAATAGGAAATGGGCGTCTTTGCTGAATATCAAATTGTAAATAAAGTCTGGAATTCTCTCTGCTTTTTCACGAAATCGAATGGCATAGTAAGGCCGTTGCTGGTAGCCTATTGCCTTCAATTCTTGCGCAAGGTAATCTTTATATGGAAACAAGTTAAATGTACCTTAAATTCACTGCAACGACCGACGTGATAGTTCAACTTTTATCGAGATTCTCCTTGTTGATGTTGAAGAACTATGCTGTACGCTCTTCCGAATACGTTCAATAATTTGAGCAGAGTACACGGTACGTACTCTACCGGCAACAGGAAGGTTTATTACTGACCCAAGTTTACGAAAATTTCCAATCAAATGCTTTATTGCTGAAGCTGTGGGTGCAATGCGCATATAAAAATTACGACAGTATACAAGCTGTGTCAACACAATGGATTGTCGGTTTGAAAAAGAAAACTCAAATAGTTTTGTTCATTGTTTGATTGTTCAGGCACTCATAATTAAATCCCCAAGGCTGCTTCACAAAAAGCTGAAAAAAACAATAAAATTATGATTAAAAAATTACAAAGAAGAAGTCAAACCAAATAGCTCATTTTGTGCCACCCTGTATATATGTTATTAACTTTTTTGTGTTTCGTAACTCTACATACAAAAGTAAACATGGATTTTAAAGCAAGCCTAATTGCTTGCAGACGTAGATTTTTCAGTGGAAATTCACATATCCGGAATAAAGATCGCATATTTTTGGGTACACTTATACAGCTCGTTTTTACAACTTACTGAGCTACCTAAATAAGAGTGGCAAGCGTCAGCTTAATGCCAAAACGTTTCATTTTTACACAGTTTATACGAAACAAACCTTTAGAACGCGAATTCAACGCCACCCGGCTGAAAAATCTTATTTGATAGATCGCTTGGTCGTTTTACTTTATTGAAAATGTGTTGGCAATTTCAAATTTTTTTTTTATTTTTATGTGCTTTTCCACATTAAAAAGTTTTAAATTTGTAATAAAAGTGATCAGTTCAAAGCTAATCAGGGGTGTCATAGAATCCAAGTCGGTTTTGCTTTTTGTCGGTTTTGTAAATTAATATTGGTTTCATTTGGTGTCAAGAAAAAAAGTCGGTTTTGTTATTTTCGAATACAAATAAAACCGATATTCGAAAAATCTGTTCTATGTTTTGGAGCATGTGTTTACGGCTTTAAATGCAATTTTTGTTTTTTTTTTTTAATAAACAGAAAATTATAGAATAGAAAATAAGAACGGTAATACAGTAAACATATAAAATAATTGCCATCGTTATATTATTTGCATTTGCTGTTTACATTTGTATAATTTTATTGTTTTGTAAAAATATAAAGCAAATTTTTTAAAAGTACAAAAAAAATTATTTATATAGTTTGCGACGAAAGAGCAGCAAAGTTGCGCAAAAATCCGAAAAGTTTGCAAAAATCGCGAAAATTTTTAATATTTCACACAAGCCATAAAATTGATTAAAAGTCCCTAAAACTATAAGGAATGACAAAAATTCGGTAAAAATTGTTAAATTAGCGGAAATCCGCAAAAATTTGCTAACATCGGCATGATAGCAAAGTTTAATATTTATTAAAAATCGTTAAAGCTGTAAAGAACCTGATATATAACAGGAAAAAACGCTTCTATTGCGAACATGACTGAAATTCGCAAAAAAATTGCAGAAGTGGAAACAACCCCTAAAATTTATTTGAAATCGCTAAATTGGTTTAAAAAACCAAATGTCGGAAAATAGCATAAAAAAGTTTGCAAAAATTGCGAAAACTGGCGAAAATTTTTAATATATCAAACAAGCCATAAAATGTATATAATAATACACTGCTATTGTTGCATATTTGCTGAAGAAGTGAGGGAAAGACTTTTGCGAGTTTGCAGCAACCCGCTGCCGGAGACAAGCAAAAAATACTATTTTAACAATTTTATGTACTTCCATCTATGCCAAAAATCTAACTGTTGAATAAATGAAATAAGAATATTAAGCTTTTAACAACTATATGTATGCTTGGTTTGTATTCAATAAAAAACCGATAACATTGGTTTCTGTGACACCTAAAACCGACAATAATTTTAGTTCGAACCAAAAACCGACAATATTGGATTTCATGACATCAATGTATTTTTTTTTGTCAGTTTCAAATCCAAATCCAATTCCAATAAAATTCGTTTCTATGACACCCCTGACTTGAAAAACCGGGCCTAACTCGGTTGTCAAACTCAAAGCACTTCACAAGTAATACTACAATGTTGTAAAGCCCTTCAACATCTAAAATCTCCTAAAAAAATCGACAGCTTACCCAATTTTGTAGTTTCTTTTTTATGGTTTTTATTTATTTTTCAAAAAATTTTATATACTAGAGATTGTTTATGAACGATGCAGTAGAAATTATCAAAAATAGTCTATTTGACTTAAACAAGTGTCAGTTTTCAAAGATAAAAACAAAATATAATTTGTATGACAAATATCAAAATAAAGCCTACCTCGATTTCGTTGTTTAAAAAGCCCAAAAATATTAACAAATAATCAAGAAATAGGCTCACTTTCCGGCAGTCGTATGTACATTGTGATCGGACTTTGTAATATCGAGTTTTCAACTGTTCGCTCTAATATTGCATTACTACATGTTTCATTTCCATGCAGTTTAAACGAAATAAACCTCCAGAACGCGAATTCGCCAACGCTTTGCTGAAAATACTTATTTAACAGATCGCTTTGTCGGTTTGTTTTTTTATTAGAGATGTTTTATGTTTAAAATGAACTAGCCGCTCTTGTTTAGCTGGCTCAGTTAGTTGTTATACAAAATATATGCATTACAAATTTAATTGTTTTGGTCAAAAAACCCTAAAAAAAGTTAAGAAGTATCGTCGTACCGACATTAAAATATCGTCGATATCGATATATGTATCAACAACCCATAAGTATGGCCCATATATCGGCTACATCCCTAGTTATATATAAACAAAATTCTATAATCGCGATGGAAGCAGTGTTGCCGATTTGGATACTTTTAACCCAAAATTGGTTACATTTTTTCCAATGCGTACTTGTGTACATTTTTCCATTTTGGTTACTTTTTTCAACATAAAAATAACCAAATTTTTGTTTTAGAACAAGAACTACCCGCTCCACTTTTTACCCTTAATTATTTTGTATGGTATTTGTGCATCTGAAACCAATACTTTTTTCATCTAATTAAGAATTATTCTTTTAAAAGCTTAAACTTAACCATATAAGATAAATATTTTGAAGTGTGATTATATTTCCGGCGGGCAAAAAGCATCTATATTTAAATGAAAAAATGAAATCTGACACTTTGTAGTGGTGGGATTAAACAATTCGGCCCTGTCCAATTAAGAACTTTTACTTAAGTACACCACCATAAGATTCATCTATTTAAACACATAAAGGTACATTTACACGGCACGTATTCCTAACATACACTCTAATTAAAAATTTTACACTTTTAATAAGGGATCGAAAATAATAGTTAGTATCAAAATTTCAATTCAAATGTCAGACAGAAAGAATTTGTCTATAAGTTTTTTGAGTATATCATTGTGATGGTTATTAGCGGGGAAACAAGAAATATGCGTTTAATGCGCATTAAAAATGCAGCAAAAAATCGAAAATATGCCCTTAAAATTGTTAAAAATATGCCCCAAAAATCAAAAATTGCTCATTTAAAAACAAAATATTCAAAATTTGAATTAAAAAAAAAAACAATACTAAAATTATTAACAGACCAATTCGTAAAGAATTTAATCTGCTGTAACATATTTTTTGGGCGAATTCAATCTAAATGCCAACATAATTACATGGCTTACGTACACAAAGAGTGTAAATTGGAAAGAAGTTTTTATGGGGAATATATTAAGTTCTCACAATTTACATAGACTTTTTGCTTGGTACAATTAAAATGTATTTACCAAATTTGATAGAATTATGTACAAAATTGCAAATTGTACTTTGCGCACAAGGTAAACATGGACAGACAACAAGCCAGACGGACGGATGGGTAACGTTAAATCATGTTAAAAAGTGATTCTCAGTCGATCGGTGTACTAAAAGATTGGTTCAAATTTCTATGTATTGCACACATCGCCAAAAGCGTTTGTTTATAATTGATTTTTAAATAATTTTTGCTTTTATGTAAAATTTTATAGTTTAAAATAACAACAATCAGTATTGTGGTTATTTTAATTGAACTGTTCTATGGTTTTTAATCTAAATTTTGATATTTTAATCAGGCTAAAATTCATTAATTTAATTTTCATTAAATTATTTTTAGGAAAAAAGGAATTTTACAACATGAAATTAATTAAAATTTATTGATAATTTTTCATTCTTGACTGACCGGAGGCTCAAACCCAGGCGTTTATACGGACAGGTTACCCTTACATGTTTCCATCGCAATCACTCGATCTCTTCAGAGGGGTTTGCCGTTTAACACTCGCAGCCAACGACGACTGCTGGCAGTCATTAGTCAAACATCCATCTTTAAACCAAATTGTATTTAACACTTGGTAGATCGAATAAATAAAATAACATTATCTTTAATGACAACCTGCGTTGTCTTCATTCTAGAGTAAAAATTAAATGTGAATGGCAAAATTTAAGCAAGACGTTGGGTATACAGATACATAGATATTTAAAACAGAAAAGCCATCTGTTACCCAGAATTTTGCTGCGAAAGCAAAATATGCCTCAAAAAGGCAAAATATGCGCCAAAAACTTAAAAAATGCTGCAAAAAGGCTCTTTTAACTAAATTATGCAAAAATATGCTCCAACCGGTAAAATATGCACCAACAAATCGATGCCAAAATTCTATTTCTGCCTGCATTGGTCGCACAAGGAAAAACATGCAATTGCATATTTGTGGTTTCCCTGGTTATTAGCCAAGAAATGAAATCCTTAAAATACTTTTATTTTTTTTACTTCTTTCAAAAATGTCAAAAAATAATAATAATAAATTTGAGTCGAAAATAAAAGCTAAGGCTTGACTTAACATGAAAAGTTCAACTGATTTTAGTAAAATATAAGAGCTTAAATTTGACCGATATCCTTTTGGTCAAATGTAATAATAAAACGAAATTAAAAGCTTATCTAATGCATAAAGATAATCAAGAAATTAAGCTTTTTTTTATTAAAATATGTGCTGCGTTCATTTTTTAAAAACTTTGAAAAGTGTTTTATTTAATAAAAAAGATAATTATCAAATTTCCCTTTTTATTTAAAAAACAAATTAAACTTTAACTTTTATTTTTGACTGAAAAAATATCATAAATATAACAGGTCCTTTTTTGAAAAGAGTCATAACAGTAAGGGACCGTGCTTTTAATTCGACTTGCCATTTACAGAAGCAAATTTGTTTTCGCTTTGGCACCACATGCTTGTATTTCACCACAGTGGAAATTTTTACAAGTACACTGCTAACTACGAGTCGTGTAAAAGTACCTTAAGTAGAAACATTGTACTTTCTCTGTGTTTAGAGGTAAAGTCAACACGTTAATGTAAAACATTTCGCTATGTAGTAATTTAAACTACATCTACTGGCATAATAAATCCATAACAGTCTTTTAATTAAAAGTTACTATAAAACAAAACTTGTAGAAGAAAAAAGATATCAAGTCGACTAAAAGAAGGTCTTCTCGTAAATATTTTAAATATAAATTATATGTTTGCAGAGATTTTCTAAAAATCTGATAGAAGAATTTTATTACTTAAATAAAATTGTAATTTTGATATTTTTCTAATAGTTGTTAAGCCAATGTGTATGACTTTTTGCCTTTGCTCTCAAGGTATTTAATTGCAGGAGCCTTATTTATTTTTGCAAACCTTAGCATATTAAAAGTACCATTATAAATATTTTTCTTTATTTAAGGGCTGGCAGGTATTGAATTAAAAAAAATAAATAAAGAATTATAGCTGTCAATAAGTTGTACTCTCTATGCATGGGTGTGCTTTCGAATGAAGAAGGGAAAGTTGGACACATTTGTTCTTTAAATAGAATCGAAGGTGGTCAGTTTCAGTTTGATTAAGATAAGGGCTGGCTTAAGGGATATGTTTTACTATTTTATCCTGATAACAACATTAATTACTGATTTTTTTTGAGAACATTTAAAACGTAATTTCTTATTAAATTACATGTGCTTATTTATAATAAATGTGATGGAAAGTTTTCCCCTATATTTTTAATGTTCGAAAAACCTAAACAAAAACTAGTTCAACTCCAAAACTTGCCGAAAAATGTCTGTGCAATACTGCATTGCTTTTATGATTATGAATAAAACTCTGGTAATTATTTTAAGAATCCCAGATTGGGATCAATAAAATGCTAAATCTGTGAAAGCAATGTATTAATATTTTAGATTAAATAAGTTCAGCTCAACCTGAAGTTACGATATTAAATGTTCGGGGTCGGTCCATGTTTAGTTATAGCGCCCATATCGAGCCCTAACCGCGAAAATAGTGTAAGCGCCAAAATCAAATTTTACAGGAGAGAGCTTTTTTGTTTTATTTCATATAAATTTTGTATGAAATTTGTCGCTTACAATAAAATTGTTCTTGCTATAAAATCGTAACGGTACCTTATGTGACCATAACATTTTAGGAGATGATGCAAGTGTTGCCAATAAAGTCATTTATTAAAAAAAACGAAAACTGAAATTTATGTCGCTTACACTTTTTTGCGGTTAATGCTCGATATAATTCTAATCATCAAATCAGTTAAAAGCACAAACAATTTTAACGTACACCGACATTGTAGTAGCATTTGAACAAAGCAAGTTCCATATGCCTGTAAATTAAAACGTCTAATTTAAAATTAAGTATTTGATATTATCAAGTTCTTGGTTTAATCAATTGTCCAATATTTCCCCTAAACAAAAGATTTTCTATAAAAATCAAAATTTGTATCCATGAAACATTAGACTACAACAAATTTACACAGTCGTTTGTGAAATACTTGGATTCAAATCTACAGCAACAAACGAAAAATGTTCTGTAATAAAAGGGAAGCATTTTGGAAATTAAAAAAAAAATTAAAACATAAAAAAACATTGTTTAGGTGACGCCTTAATAATACAAATACCATAACCTATAAATAGATTCAAATATAAGTAACTTACAGGTACTTGGATACCATCTACTCTGTTGATTTTTATATGCTTTTGGTAAAATTTGTTTATGGGTTTTGTGAAAAAATAAAGCACAAATTGTTAAGGAAATGTTATTTAAAGTACATACAAACATATTGTTATATGCATCTACATTGTTTATTGTATAGACGTTTGTAAGTATGTGGCACTTGTATGTGGGTGATTGGTCTAATGCATCTAATAAAAAAAAAGGATTGTATTTTCTCTTTTATATTATTCTTAGTTCTAATTGATCTTATAAATCTTGAGAGTTTATTTTAAATAAGTATTTTTTCTTTAATTTATATCCTCTTATTGGTAAGTAAAAAATATAGTTTTAAAAAAATCCCCATAAAGTTGCAATGAATTTTTGAGAACTTTAAACTGCAAAGATAGAAATAGGAATGCGCAAAAAATATTGATATATCAAAATATCGATATTAAAAAAAGAATCGCCGATATTTAAAATACCGATACATCAATATATCGTTATTGAAATACGACTATCGAATTCGATATATTTTTAAATCGGTCTTCAATAAACACTCACAATTTTAGCCGTTTTTCAAACAATATGTTTTTTAAGAATTGGCATCATTGCATTCTTCATATGTTTTTTTAAACTTATATGAATATCTAAAATAATTGGCATTTATTAGAGCAGTCCGGACAGGGTTGTCAGATTTCTTTCACCTTCATCGTCAAATAGCATATTGAAAATCGCCAAAAATTTATTTTCCTAAATTTTTGGTAAAAAAAATTCGCCAAATAAAAGTTTTATATAAAAAAGAGTATACAGGTGTAATTTACCTTTATTAAATTTTTTTGCTATTTTGCCTTATTCTGGTAGTGTGTTTATATTATAGTAAACAATCACAAAACGCTTTACATTTGTGTTTCTGTCTTGAAATCGCCCAATGCGTGTTTTGTAAATCGCAATCGCAAGAAGTTTAGCGACGTAAAATTGTAATAGTATTCTGAAGAGAACTTGAATGTTTGTAAGAAACTATGGCAGATCGCAATCAAAACGCACGAGGGTCGGAACACCTTAAGAAATCTGGCTTCTGCGATTTTAAATAGTGCAATTGTCATAAGAAGGCTGATTATCATTTTTTATAGGAGTGATTTTCTATGTGAGTAGAAGTCAGAACATGATAAAATTTTGTATTTATTTGGAGCAAAGGATAAATGCATTAAAAAGTTTATTAAAATTGGATATTTGGAATTAAACTGGAATACTTAAAGTCAACTCAGTCTTCTGAACGAATAATTTTTAAAAATTACCTTCTAACTCTAATTACGATTCTATATAAAATCAGGGTTTTGAAAAATTTCAAGTGAATATAATTAATTTTTTTGATATTCTAAGTAAGGCTTAAAAGACATTTTTGATTCTATTTCGTTAAAAAAGTTGAAATGTATAAAAAAACTGCACATTTTTTTTTGCGCTGAACCTTATATCAATGCAACTTTTTTTTAACAATTTTCTGATTTTCTTTCGCTATTAATTCAACTGTTTTTGCAAACATTATTATTTACTTATTTTAAAAATCCCATTTCATGTAAAATCGAAAACGATTCAGTTTTTATAATGTATTTTGCAAAATATATGTTTCGGTAAAGATCCGATGATTGATAACTTATGATAAGGAATATGTGCGAAAATCTAAGACAGCGTTTCTTTGGAAATTTTTTTTTTAATGTTTTCAATTTAATGTATCTGGCAATATTATCAATTTATCACCTAAAACTATCGCTTTCGTATTGCAATTTTAAAATGTCAAGAAAAATCTTATCCAGTACTAATAAATTTTTTCATACAAATATGAAAAAAAATAAAATTTTTTTTAATTTCGCAAAAAAAATCGCCATGTCGCCAAACACAAAATTGCGTCGCCAATTAGGTTTATTAGTCGCCCCATCTGACAGCCCTGGTGCCGGATACAAAAAACAGATTGACAGGAGAGCACGTAAAACAGAGAATGCTCCTGATGTCCATATCTGATGGTTACTGGTTTGACTAAAGCAATCAAAAACATTTCTAGTTAAAGTTGGTACTTTTGGAGTGCAATTCAAATTTTAAGGTTATTTGGCACTTCCATGACTTATTTACTTCCACTTTAATATTTCGTAATTTACTTTTTTTTTTTTGATTTCATATAGTTTTTTTTTGTAAAAAGGGAATAATTTTGTTTTTGTTTTAATTGAATTTTTTGTTTTGATGAATTGTTTGTTTTTATTAATTTTTTGAAATAAAATGAAACAATAAAATGTAAAAATGTAATTATATATATGTATATATAATATGTTTGTTCATAAATATGTATGTACAAAGGTATATTAAATTTTTTAATTTGGCAATACTTTCAGCAAAATACGTTCGATATTTTTGAAATAATAAATATCGATACTCTTAAAAAATATCGATTCGATATATGTATATCGATATATTTTTTCAATTTGCCCATCCCTACTGCACCGTTCTAATAATGCCGCTTCGAAAGCAGATATATTGATTTTTCTTTTGAGCAAATTAATGAACTATTGATAATTTTGTTTATGTTCTAATTAAATTGAAAAAATAACGAACAGGAATATGTGAGTTATTGTCAATTAAAAACAAATTCAAAAGAAATTTAGAAACATTTTTATCAGACCTTTTCGGCAGATCATTCATAAAGGGGCCGAAATTTAATCATTACTATGTTCACCAAACTCCGCTCCCTACACTAAAGGTGGTGAAGGGCATACCTTAAAGAAAGTGTTTAAAATGATTTGCTTAATCTCAATCTGTCTTGTTTAAATATGTTGACGAACATATTAACAAATTTCTTTTTAATTCTTTTATTTCAATAATTGTTCATAATACTTTTTAATAACTTTAATAACAGTCAATTTGTTGCTATTTTTATTTAATTACAACAATCAGAAAACTGATTACCATTAAAAAGTTTTCCCCCAAACAAATCTTTTAGGTCGGTCAATTTAAGTTTAACACTCAAATAAAGTTCTGTTAATTTATTTATTTTATTCGAAACGAAATATGAAACATGGGGACTGTGTTTTTTGTTGCTGGGTGGTGAAATGGGTTTCGGACTGTTAAATGTGGCAAATAATGAGACATTCACAACAACAATTATGAGCGAGTTGGCGACAAGAAAATCTAAGAAAGATAAAAAGAACAAAAAAAAAACACAACCGCCAATAATTGAAAATTACATTTTAATTATAACTTTATTTTTTCAACGATTCAGCGATAAATGGTCTCTAAGCTTAAATAAAAAACTAAAAGAGAAAATGTAATTAAAAGTTTGACTTTCTTTGGCGCTTTTTTTGTAGATTCCTTGTTAGCTTTGTTTTTGGTTTAAGCCATACATATAAATATGAAATAGTTCCAAGTGGAAAATTAAAAGAATAAATTGATTAAAACATTTTTATTTCTTATTTCTATTTAGTATAAAATGCTATGTTCGTTGGCTCTGTTTATTTTAATTTAGTTTTTTTTAGATATATCTATTGTGAGGACACTATGTGACGGTGAATATATACTTCTGTAATGCCCTACATATCAGTGATGCCAACTAAGCCCTTTTCGGGCCAAATTCAGTCCTTTTTTAAGTAAAGCCTGGTTGGTATTATGTTCAGTATTTCGTGCGAAATGTTTTCAAACTCAATATAAAAAAAATTTCTGTTAAATACAAACGAAAAATTTTGATAGAGTTGTACTCTGTTTCTATTACGAAAAACATTCGAAATGTTTCTAGCAACATTTTTATTTTCCGTGCGAAACAAGTGCAGCTCATATTATTTCGCACGGAATTTTAAGCAACAGCTAATCATATTTGGTAATATTTTATTTTGTATGTGTGCGGTGGGGTTTATAACAAGCGTTTCAAAAAGAAAAATGTAGAAAAGTGCAAAAATTATTAATAAAATTAAATTTGTTTGTTTTTTACTATAGAAAATTATTAAAATAAAATTGTTTTAGTTTTTTTAATGACAATTATCAAAACAGATGGTTTTTGTCATAGATGGGGGGGGGTAGTGCACTAGTTTAGAATGGTTGCAAGTATTTTGTTGATGTTGAGTGATGAATTGAAAATTAGTAATCTCACTACACATGAGTGATTGTAATGTTAAAACATTTTGCGCAATCATCAGTTAGTTGCAGTTTTTTTTTCTTGTGTTTTAATGAATGAATCCAAGAATTATTCCGTTATTGACAGAATTTCATTTAGTTTAATTTCCATTGCTTATGCATATCATCGGAAGAATCAAAAACCATGCACGTACAAAATTAAATTTATTTAAATTTTAGTGAAATTATGTTTTCGTACAGCTTTTTGATTGCAAGTTCAAATTTTGAACTACAAATTTGGATTGAGTGCATTTTATGCATACAATCACAGTTAGCGATAGTGAAACAATTTTCAGTACCAATTTATTTTTTTAGTGCTAGTGAAAAAAATACCAATCATGCTGGTAAAAAATTGTAAAAACTAATTTTTTGCAGTTTTATTAAGTAAGAGTGCAATATTGATTTAAATCAACATTTTGTGCACTTCCCCCAACTATGGTTTTTGTTTACCTTCAAAAATAATGTTGTATTCTTGTAACTAATAAAAACGTCAAGTTTTTAAAAGCCGCGAGATGGATAATATTGATACATGACAAAATTTTCGTGTGAAATAATCAATGCTGTTCAACATTTTTTGCAAGTTCGAACAGAGTACAAGGCTTAACGCGAAAAAAATGTTCAGCCCAAAACTAAAAAACACTAAATTTTGGCCCTTTTCGTTATTTGTATTTAGCCTTTTAAGCCCTGTTTAGTATATTTTTGATTTTCTGTCCTAAAAATTGAAAAACGTGCTAACGGAAAAACATTGAAAATAGGGTAACGTTTTCGATCCCAATAGTACTAAATCGTTTTTTATAATATTTTTTTTGTAAAAAAAATTCTTTTGTTAGACTTGAAACCGTTGGTACATATAGTCTATTTCGTTCCATTTTTTTATAATATTTTGGAATTCGCCGATAAGTCTGGAATGGAAAATATTCCTTTGGTTATTCTACTAAGCGCTGGAAACATTGCCTGGTCTAACTCACTTTTCATTGTGGTCACTTTGATCCAAAAACTGAAATATTTTCGTTTTTTAAGTTTTGTAAAGGATCTATACCCTACAAAGTTCGAAACTCGTTATCAATAGTATCATAATTTGCACTTTCATTTGAAAATATTTTCTGGAGTTAATTTTGCTAGCCAGTTTAAAATTTTCGCTGAAGATCTTGAGAATGAGAAAATGCAAAACTCGTACTCTTTTATTTCTGTCAACTGCTTTCTTTACTAAGTCAATCAAAGTTGTAAATTTGTTTATCAATTTTTCTGCTTTAAAAGGATTTAAGTAACTCATTAAAATAACTATATCCTGCAACAATATTTAATCAAATTAACATTAATTTAGAATCTATTTAAAGGCTTAAATACGAGCAATAACAGAATCAGAAAATAAACTAAAGGAAAAACGTACATTTAATAGCGATGTGTGAGTATTTTTGCCATTTTTTATTTGTTTGTTGGTTCAATTTGTTTAAAATTTATGTTTTGCACTTTGTAGCTAAATTAATTTTTTTTTATATTTCTTTTGAACTTATGTATAGAATGTAGAGTGGAAAGTTGTCGGTTGTTGGTGAAATGGAACTCATGATCGCGCTTCCCTGCATATAAATGCGTTTCAAAAACATTTGTATGCTTTTTTTAAAATTAAATTGCTAACAACATTAAACAACAACAGCAATATCAACAATGTTGTACACGTACAACAACATGCAAGCAACTGCAATAAAAATAATAAAAAATAAGAACAAATATTTACAAGCAACAACAACAGCATCAGTGGTAGCAACAACATGACGTTGTCGTCGGCCTTTTTTTATGCAAAACTATTTACATCTACAAACGCCTACTTGTATGCTTCGGCAAAAAACCCATTTGAATTTTTCACTATAAGCTGCAGAAAAAATGTTGAAAAAAAACTACAAAAATAAAAAACGTTAAACAACTTTGCCATCAAAATATTGTAAGTGTAAGTGTAAATTTGTTGTACAATAAAAATTTGTTATATCAAGTTCCTTATGGTACCGGAGGGACAAGACCTGGAATATCTTAAATCTAGAAAATCTAAACTAATCAAAATAGCAACTAACAAACATATTTCTACTCATAAATATAAAAAAATAAATGTTAAGCTTTTATTCTTAAAAATTGGAACTTGAGAGTAAATTTTCGAAAAAAAACAAATTAAAATTCGTAGAAAAAATTATAATGGCTGCAGATCAGGAGGGACGGCGTCAGGGTTTTTCATAGCGGTGAAAAGCTTTCTGTCTGCTATTTACTTGGGGCAGCAAAAAACGATTACTCTGTTTGGACTTCCCAAGCAGCTCACGACTTCCGGGCTTGTACCAAGTGTCCCCTGGATATGTTACGCAGACACCCATCCGTGTGGCAGCTGTAGTGGGGAGGCGTTACATGTGGGAGTATCCTGATGGCATTATGTACGTCTCAGAAAACTAGGAGACAACCGAACACAATTGGTCACTGAAATTCAACTGTAACTTAACCGTAAAACGGTTCACCGGCCAAAAGGTGTGCTTGCAATTCCAGTACTATGATCGGAAGCTTTGGCCCAATCAGCCAGTCTTTCTAAGCTTATTGATGACAAAAACGTGAAAAAATTTTTTCGTGAACATTTTACCAAAACGAACGATGTTAATTGTAAATAATAGAGTATTATCTTAATATTTTTTATTATGATAGAAAAACGTATGACAATTATGTGTAAAGTAAAATATCGGTCAAATACTTGCCATGGCTTCGGTGGCAAACCTCTATCCGATGGTCATATATTCAATGACTCTGTGACATAATTGATGTTCATTGTCGTTAATATGCTGAGTTATCTCATCCTTTAGCTCTTGAAAGAAAGAAGTCCAACAGGGTCAAATTACATGATCCTGACGGCCAAGTAACATCGCCACGACCTGAGATTTCTCGCGCTAACGACTTTTTGTTTCGTTGGCTGTGTGGCACCATCCTGAACCACAGTCGTCCAGGACGATATCCTTAATTTTTGGATACTATAAGTCCGCTATCATATCGCAATAGCGAGCACCATTCACGGTAACTGCTTGGCCGACCTCATTTTCGAAAAAGTACGGCCCGATGACGCCGCCAGCTCATAAGCTGCATGCACAGAAAAAATAGAAAACCGACTTCAATTAAACAATTCGTTCAGACAATTAAATATTTAACTAATTTTGCCCCTGCAAAGGAATTGATCATATCAATTAACGGATTTGTATTTTCGAGTCATGGGACACAAATTTAGTCAATTAAAAAATTAATTGTATAAACAAAAAATACACCACATATACACAAACATTTAATTTTATGGGTTTTGATTAAAAAAATTAATTGCAGCAAACAAAAAATTAATTGAATAATTAATGTACACCAATTAATTATTTAATTGATTATTTTTTTGCAAAAATTTTTGCTGTGTGCACAGGTATTTTCACATTTTCTACAGACGCGGTTTGCGATTGTAGACCCATTTGGTCGATTATGCCGACCAAAAAAATCACGAAGTGCATTAAGATTTGAACGCCCATTTGCGTACAAGACTTCAACATTCTTTAAACACTGCTCAATTGTGTACCTCTCCATAATGGAATTTGTCAAACACTGAAACAAACTAATGTTAAATGAAGTTGGGCAAAAACCTGGGTTGGACCACCTTTATATTAAATTTTGTATTTTATGCACAAAGGACCTATAAATGGTATTCGGATCAGAAAGAACACCAAACTCCGATTACGTTTCAATTACGCTCTGCTCGCCATAAAACGCGATATTAATAAAATTACCATTTTGAACTTCTTAAGGTAACCTGTATTTCTTTATTGTGATCAACGTTGACATTTTGAAAAAAATATGAAAGTTGACACCATGCGTTGTATGCCGTTATTCATCGTTCAAAAAATTAGAATCAGTGAAAAGTTTTCTGCACAATTTACTCAGGAAACGAGTAGAATGTATTAATGCATCGAACGCTTGAAGTAGGATAGCTTACTATTTTTGCATGCGACGCATACGTCTTGAAAAAGTTCAATAAAGCATCAAACGCATCTCCAGCTTTAGGCTTCGGACAAACACATCGATGGCTTAATATAAAAAAGGCGTAACTCGATTTTGTGTTTCTTTAAAGGGAAGATACAAATCTTAATTGGATCGTTAAATTTAAGATACAAAAAAGTTTTAGTTCAATTTTTAATAAAAAGATGCAACAATTTTTATAATAAAGCCTTCTGAAATTTTAAAGCACGATGCGTTTGGCATTTGTCTACCACAATAAACAGAAAAAGTTATTTAAGAAAAAAATTAGTTACGCCTTTTTTATATTAAGCCATCGATATGTACGCCCGTTGCAAAAGAGAATATATTTAGATGGTATTAAATGCTAACATTTGTATACAAAAAAAAAATAATTTGAAATTAGAAATTCAACATTTTTATTTTTCGAATTTATTCTATGCGCTAAATTTCAGTTATGTATTCTAAATATAAAGCTTTTTTCATCCTATTTCTTAAATTTTTAGGAATGAATAAAATAAAGTAACTCACGAAAAGAAATAATTTCCAGATTCTTTTTGTTAAAATTAAAAATTTATTAAAAACAATTATGACTTCTGAAATCAGCATAACCACAAGATTCCATCAATCAGTTAAGAAAACACTGAAAGTTGGAAAAGTGAAACTGCAGTCATAGAGCCATGGCCGTAAACATACATATACACGCCTAAAATGTACTTACCAATTTTAGTTGAATAATATTTAACTTCTATGGACTTCTAGTCCCACTATACAGCGTAAAACTACATTGACTTTGTTCATATGTACGGATTTGTTTTCGTGACTATGTATGTACTTGTTATTTATATGTATGTGTGTATGGCATAGAAAAAATATTCACGAACTCAATGAATGCGTTGCAACGTTATGAGTGCATACAAAATAAAAGAATAAAACAACAAAACAAGAACACAAAATAGCAATAGAATAAAAAAAAACAAGTAAAAGAGCTATTTTCGGCTGTACCGAATCATTGACACCCTTCAGTTTGAATGTTGAAGTAGTGGTATTTATAAATTATTAAGCCACCTTTATAAAAACTTACCTCACAGTAACATAACTTATAGCAGATTACGCGTATTAAGCTCTATTCTAACTTAATTTGACCTGATTTAAATAATAGTTATTTTATGATTCGTTTCAGTTTTTACCGTATTAAAGTATGGGTTCACACTATGAAAATTTTCTTTCAGGAAGTCTGAATTTATTGATGAGAGGGCATGTTCTCTTCCCCCTCTCACCTATAAACTAAAGTTTAGATCCCACTATCGGCGCAATGTACCAATTTTGTGTCGTATTTCATGTGCCGATAGTGTGAACGGTCAAAATTTTTTAATATGCGACAATCTGTGCCGAAATTGTGCTGACAGTGCACAATCAAAATTTACCTTGATGCCCCGATAATTTGAACACCCTTTTGCAAAATGTGGAGCACTCAAATTGTTTAACTTGTACCGATTTTTATAGGCCACTTGTGCGCCGATCACGGTCGCCAATCAGCGCCGATACAAGAGATGGCAAAGTTTTTAAATTGCACCAACTGGCTACCAAAATTTTACTTTTTTGAGCTTTTGTGCACCAAAATGACATTTGTTTTTTCATTTATTTATGTATTAAAACGTTAAATAGTACATTTGTACTGTTAAATGAACGAAAACAATTCGCTTTAACCAAAACATTGCAGTTGTATCGATCTTGCCGTCCCTGGTTTGTAAACATCTGTTTACAAAGCAACAATTACAAAAAAAAAGAACAAGTGCAGTAAGGTTGAATCAAATTTAATACCCGGCGAACTTCGCCTCGCTCCAATTTTAAATGCTAAAATGACACCTTTCAGATTGCGCAAAGTCTAGGTCAACGTATAATGCCATCTATCGGATTTTGGCTGAAAACTTTCTATTTTTTCATTTGGAAAGCCATTAAGGAATAATTTAACACAAAATTTCGTACAAAAAAATTAATTTTCGATTTTTACAATTTTCCGACTTTTGCGGAACTTTCTATTGTTTGATTTGGAAAGCCATTAAGGAATAATTTCACACACAATTTCATACAAAAACTCTATTTTCCTCTTTCCCACTTTTTTGAAGGGATTTTCCAAAATTTTCTCCCGTAAAAACCTTCTCCTCGAACAATACGAACAACTGGCAAAAAAATTTACAGAAATGGGCCCAGCCGGTCTGAAAGAAATTTTCAGAAACTTTCAAGACCCCAGACAAAGTGTTTTCTGGAGGGAATTTTTTATAAATAAATGGTCGATGATGGATTGTTCATCACAAAATTCAGTAGAGTGATTTCTAGAATTAAAAATCCTAAATTGGAAAAAATTTCAATTCGACAATACAATTGTTTTTTGCACTGTATGCGTTTTAAAGTTACTGTTGAAAGACCGCTTTTTTGTGTAATTATTATCACAAGATCCTCACCGTGTTATTTCTAGCCATATAAAGCTAAATTTTAAAAAATTTCACCACAATATCTTTATTTGTTACGAATTTAGGCGTATTTAAATATTTTCAAAGAGTGGACTGAATATGGGATCAATTAAAAACTATAAACCAATCTTCCTTATATCTGACCTCATTCGTGTTTTTTCGAGAGCTGCTTTAGGGAATTATGTATATTAAAATAAATACCGACCATTGCAAGACCTTGTGATTTTGATTTTATTCATATAAAGCTTGATTGGATCTCACCAAAACATAATAATTCGTTTCGGTTTTGGGCATATTAAAAAATTTTAAAGAAGGGATTTACATTGGAAACACGCTTAATTTTGGACCGATCACACCAGAATTTTGTGGAGCGATTTTTAGTCCTACAAAACGAAATTTCAATGCAATAATTAAATTTATTCTATGGCAAATTGATTATCTGAATGCGACTGATTTTCACTGAATTAGACAATTTTTATTAAAAAATTCTTAATTGTTTTGGTTTTCGGTGTATTAAATGGATTTCCAAGAGTTGGCTTTATATGGGGTTTATGGTCTAAACTATGGACAGGTCTTTTCAAATTTGGTACTGTGATTTTTAGTATTTAAAAGCAATTTTTTAACTTTCAATTACAATCGGTGTCACTGCAACATCGCCGGTGATAAAATGGACGACGAGTTCGCGTAACTGGGTTAGGAAATGGAGGATTCTTGCTGGGTGGCGACAGTCAGATCCCAAATAGGCTTTAATTTTTGAAAAATTAGGGAATGGTTTTTAAGCGGGACTAATCGGTTCTTGAGAAATAAAACACATTGTAGAGTATCGCGAACGTTATGGCCGATACTACGGAAGAATAATTATAAGTCGCTGCTAAGCAGGTGCAAGGTCTGCACTAGGACTATGATAGGTATTATTACGCATGATAAGAAGTATTGCGATATTGATAGGAGCTGACATGCAGGTTGTGCGAGGACCTGGAGGAGATAGAGATTGTTTAGCACATTCTGTGCCAATGTCCTTGGCTACGGAATAGCAGTCCGATATTGGCTGGGTTGTAGGTTCATAGGAGAATTTGAAAATATCTCGTGCTGTGGGTCCGAAAAGCTGATTGTATTCACAATGGTTATGACCTGGCTTAATAATAGACGCACTCTTGTGTTTGCTACGGCTGTTTCACTTTTTTGGGGCGATATTATCTTCCACTTTTTCTTATGCTTTCACACCTTATTTTCTTCTTAGTATTTTATTTCTACCTAAGGTTCACGGTGGCTCATATCGGTCTCTAACCTAACAATCCGCGCACATCGCCACCAATATTTGTTAGTTTTGGTAACAGAAATGTAATTTTTTTAAGGCAGGTAAATCCATATTTGGGCCCATACATCATTTTCCACTGGATTTCAATCGTAAATTGCCTATGAGAACTAGAAAGAATTAAAAGTTCAATTGCTTTTTTCTGTTAAGTGTTTGGGAAGTGAGCGGGATTTCGGGCAGATACAGGGACTAAGTATTATGAAATAATAATTACTCAAGGACCCAGAATATATTAATATTTTAATAGTTTCACACGGAATGACACACTTAGTGTACTCACATTCACCACTCGTGGTGAAGGGTATAATAATACTAAACTAAAGATTTACGTGACACAATTAAAAAAATTGAACTTAATAAAAAAAAAGCAGCACACACGTACATACATAAACACTAACAAACACACAAATACACAACCAACCAAAACATGATGTTATTAACAGTTTTTTGCATGACCGACCAAATAAAACAGCTGTTATTTAATTCAAAAAATTCAAAATGCTACACGGACAATACACGCATACAAATATACACACCCACAATCACATTCAAAAATTATAAACGAAAGAAAAATAGTAGAGCATCGCGTTCAAACTTGGTCATAATTTAAGTTTCAGTAGGCTTCAATAATAAAATATGCAAAGCACGTAAATTAAAACAAATAAATTTTGCAAATATTTGTTTTAATAAATTTTCATTAAAATAACAACCAACAATACATTATTTGATAATTGGAAGAGCTATTAAATTTGACAAATTATTATGCTTGTGTTTTATAAATGCTTATTGGACTTGGTGAATAGATAAATCATAAAACTATTTTGTATATTAGGTCCAATCAAAAGGTTTCGGGAAGCCAAGTTGAAAAAATTGCTTTGTAAGTGTTTATTTACATAAGTTTCCAAATTCTCCTCCGATTTCAAGTTCCGCATGCGCAGTATAAGTTCGGAACGGTGCGGGCTATGCGGGACCAGAAGGCATTAAGGCTATTGCTTCATCCTGATCGTAGGTGCTAGAGCGACTCTTGTTTTACGCGTCAGAACTATCTCAGAGTCTGCTATGGCAGCTGGGCGGCCTCCAATCACGACATTGATGCGGTATCCTGTTACCGTGGAATTGGTGACATATCTAAGAATGTCGTTCAGACTGTCATATACTTCATATGCCAACTTATGCTCATGTACCTCTGTATGCTCTTCTTGTATGTTTTGACTGACATGCCTCAAATGATCCACCATTTCTTCGATGATATTCCAGAAGGAACTGTTGCATTGTCTTGACGTTATGATCTTTGACCGGTAGAACCTTTTTCTCTCCTGAAGATAGTGTTCAGTGATTATTTAAACACAGCTTCTGACGGTCCTTAAGGTTACGTTTCGACAGCGTTACCTTAAGGATATCACTCAGCGAAGGTGACCACACTGAAGCAGCATAGTTAAAGACTAACCGATCAATCGATTTGCAAGTAGCAAGCAAGGTTTCTTTATCAATATCCTAATTGCTGCCGGCTATGACTTTGAGAATCTTGTTTCTATTTCACAATTTGTGCGTGATTACAGTGGCGTGTGCTAAGGAGGTAAAGAAGGTATCAAACGTGATAACCAAGATTTTTTGATTGTTTATTGCCAGGTTATAACTGCATGTTACGTACAATTAAGAAATTGTGTATTTCGTCGAAAAAACCATTTACCTAACCACAAAGCACATCAACATTGCGACCCGTCGCCTTTATAATACAATCGTCATATAGGGGATTACTCCCACTCCATTTAGGGATGTTGTGAATTTAGAGAGGTAGATGTAAAACAAGAGCGGTGATATGACAGGGGGATCACACGACTCATATAATAACGCTCCTTACTGACAGGCTAAAAACCGCTGTCAGGTACTTAACTCCCCGCTCACAAACGCTGTTGCAACATCAGCATGCAGATTCGGTTGGGTCATATGGCCTTTGATGGCATATAAAGTTTTGGTGAAGTTAACAGACCATCCATTTTTCGCCTTGTCTTTGTCGAGGTTCTCAAAAAAACGACGGCTAAAGGCGCGCGCGCACCGTTTGGTGTCGGATACTGTGATGTGAAAAAACCCTACGGAAATTTGACCAGCATTAATGAAACTGCTGGGGTGTCAGTTTCACGAAACTTTCTCTCTACTACCTTAACATTGGAGGGAATCGGTAGATCATTGAAGATGCGTTCGGAAGACTCTTGGACGCCGTACCATTCTGCTTTTTTTGGTTGATGTTAGTTTGGCGGATATTCACGATTATAGGTAAATGGTCTGATTCCAGAGAAATATCAGCACGCCAGGTATTACAGTTCATTAGACCAGGAATCGATATGGTGATGTCTGCTGAACTAGCACAATTACCCATAATCGGAGAAGGGGTATTGTCATATAATTTGCAGAAGGTGTATTCGTCTATTTGTTTCGTCAGTAGCAGTCCTCTATTGTCTCCCCAAAGATTTGAGTGCCAGAGCTGATTATGAGCATTTAAATCCCCAAGGACCAGACAGGTAATACCCTCCAATAAAGTCCTGATATCGGGACGGTAACCTGTCGGACAGCTGACTACAGGCGGAATGTTGATATTATATAACTCTAAGTTCATATCTACTGGGCCTGGCGTCAACACATTTCTCTTGTTATCATTTACATTATTCAGATCAAGAATATGTTATCACTTTCTTGTTTTGGCTTGCATCTTTTCCCTTAGTTCGTTTTAGTTATTTCATCATACCGTTTTATTAGAATTTTTAGCTCAACCCCTTCCTTTGCAATTATATGGATTCCAGTCTAGGATAAGGTGGGACATTTTTATGGCCTTTTCCACTAAGTGGCAATCTTCTTTTCTTAATGTATGTTCTGACCAGTGATGTTATATAATTTTTTAAAAAGTCTTTACGCAGCCCAAAAGTAATCCCTACTTTTCCCTACGCACCAAAAAAAAAGTCTCTACAAAAATCCCTACAACTATTATGCAAAAATTAAATTTTTTTTATATAAATTATATTATTTATAATAATAATTTATTATACCAGTTTAAACATAACAAAAAAACTTAACATAAAGAAAGAATAAAAAATTAAAAAATAAATACAAAAAAAAAATTACATTAAATCACATTTTCTTAAAAATCGAACATTAAAAAAAATATACTTCGTACTTTTGTTTCGAGGCTGAAAAAATTAAACGTTTGTCCTTACTAGTTTGCATATAATTGTGAGGCCACCATGTTTTTTAACCAATCTGTCTTAAGAGATCCTCAGGTGCTCTTGGAAGCTCTAAGCAAGCCTTACTTGCAATAATTGCTGCCGAATGGCATAAGCATTTTATAACTATCGAATTTGGAATATCTTTTATTAATCTGGATGAAAAAGAGTTATGTTTACCGATCATAACATTAGCTCCATCACTATACATACCTTGCAATTTAAAAATAATTATAAAGAAATTTATGCGCATAAATAATTATAATATTAATATACTTACCAATTATATTATCAAATGGAATTTGAAGAGATAATATGCACTCTTTAAATGCATTATAGAGCGTTTCTGCAGTACAATCAGTTGTTATAGGCAGTAAATCCAACAGTTTAACGACAACTCGGTAATTTCTTTGTCAAAAAATCTGACGAGGACACATATGCTTATTCATACCGATATCAGTGCTTTCGTCTGTAAATACGGAAAATTTTGTGACCTTTAACTTTTTTACTAAATTTTCTTTTTCCACTTTGGCAATTACGTTTTTAATTATGCTCGTGCATTTTTGCCTTCCAAGTTCAACACTTTTTATAATATCTGAATCTGGCGTGATTTCTTTAAGAAGAGGTACTAGATGGTCTATTACTTGTAATGCCACATTGTGTTCTGCAAAAAACATGCTTAGTTTAATTTCAAACGCCTTTTTGGCTTTTTCAGCCAAACCGCTGCTTTTCTTAGTAAAAGATGTAGCTATCTTGCTTGATTTTCCTAAAGTTTTCACATTTCATTTATGACTTTGTTTCTGAGTGCTTTACAAGGTCCGCCTTACCGCAATTTAAAATGTTGTTGCAGGCAGAGCACTTGCATTTATATGGTTCATCGGCGACAGCCTTCAGCCAACCCTTAAACTTGTCGTATTCTAACCATTTGCTACTGAATTTTTGCTTCCTATATTTTTGTGTTTCTTCGAAACAAGACGAGGAGTTTGAAGAAGACGACGAATTCATTCGTTTAAATATAATTAATTAAACGTATATAAATACAACAAAAAATTAAATATCGCAAAAATGTACCTTTCAATAAAATTTTACATTACAGGTGTGGCGGCAAGCATTTTAATAAAATTGACAACTTATAAAGTTACCATATTAATAATTTTAGGTTGACACGAATTGAAAAGGGCTGCAATATAAACTCATGAAGTTTAAAATAGTGATCTCAAAAATTTATTTTTTAGTTATAGCCATATTGTTAAAAATCCCTACATTTTAATGTTTTAAAAATATCTGTCCTTTTTTCCCTACAGGCAGTTTTTTTAAAGAAAATCCCTACGAATAGGGATTTTTCCCTACGTATAACATCACTGGTTCTGACCCAATACTAATGACGAAAAAATACTTTAGCTTTATTTTTAACAATTTCTCTTGATTTACTAGAGTTTATGTGTAAGAAGACAATTGTTTAATAATCTTTAATCCAGCCAAACGTTTTGAAAAAGTAAATTAGGGGTGTGCTGGAAATCGCAATCGCAAAACGCAAGAATTTTTAACGTCGTTTTTTAAAAAGATTTCTGTAATAAAAGAATTTTAAGACAAATAATATGCAAATATTTCTCTATTATAAAGAATTTAATAACAAAAATTATAAAAATTAGTTTAAAAGTGTATAAAAAAACAACTTCCAAATTCTTGCGTTTTGCGTTTTCGATTTCCAGCACACCCCTGAATAATTTTTTAATAAAACTAGTGATAACGTGTTTTACTGTTTGTTGTTATGTCAAACCATATGTTTGGAAAATAAACTTGTTTACAAGTATTTATTCTGTAAATGAATTTTGATCTTCGACTTCACCTACCAAAACTTCTTTCCGAAAATTATCGCAATATTATATTCTAGTCCGAGTGTCCTATTAAATAAATTATCTTACAAGTTATTTCTTGGGCTTTTCTTCCTTTTGGGGTTCCTTTCTCTTGGGCTTTCCTTTCGAAAAATTGGTTAAGAATTATCCATTTCTTAACTGTACAAAAATTGTTTTTCGTACAGACGACAGTGCATATTTTGATGGTGGCATACACATACATGTTACCTTCTACGAGAAAAAGGACCTAGTGTGTGCGAAAATTAGGTTTTGAGAAAACGCATTTCATCTTATTCTACATCCTTTTAGGTACCAGAATTTACTCTTAAGTCCAAACCCGTTTTTGTCACATAAACGATACTATACTTTCTCAATGATTTTGAATGTTTTCATTTAGAATTTATATTACTTCTGCCGCAGGGTGTAAAGTCTTAAAAAGAGCCATAAGCTTTAGACCTACATACTTAACAGTTACATTGACAGCCCTAACTATGTAAAAAATTATTCATAATTTTGTTATTGCTTTTTACAGAAATTCGTATTGCGTTTTAAAATTTTAAACGCCACAAAATATGCAGCGTTTAAAATTTAAAAGTTGAATACAAGTATCTGTAGAAAGCCACAACAAAATTACAAAATATTTTTGACCCTGTTTTTGCTTTCAATGTATATTTTGGCGCTGCGTTTTCCAAAATTAGGGCCTTAGTTAACATATCTAAGAGGAGCTACCTCGCGAAACGATTAGTCTTTACTTAACTGAATATAATTACACAGCCACCACGAAGGATCCAAATTTAAAAAAAAAATAAGCGAACTCTAAATCAGACAGTTTTCAACAAAAGCGCTCAAAATGAATTCTGCACAACAAATGTTATTTTAACTTTTGACAATATTAACTTTTTTTCAATACTAATATTTATAATTTACACCACGATTTTTGACAGTGCTTTTTTAAATTGTGAAATATACATAAATATTCTTGTTTCAATGCTCTTTTAAAATAAAATTTACAATTTTCCATTTTATTTATGATGATCCACATTTAAACCCCAAGTTTATTAGATGCATGCAGCATTTCCATCACCGCCACTTATTCACAAACTTCACAGCTCTAACCACCGCCACGCCACCCACAACCTTCAACAGAAGAAACTAATTCTACTCTTAAATAAATGTCACGATAATTTTCAGTATCATTTGCAATACAACAAATTGCATTTAGTGTTCCCATGATGATGATGACAACAACTACAATGACAATCACACGAAAAAAAGTAATTGAAAGGCAACAACAAAAGGAACACTTACACATACAAAATTAAATAACACATACATACATCCCCCTACATTCTCATGGAACATTTGCACATACACAAAGCAATGAATGAATGAAACGCTTTTAAAAAATGAAATAAAGGAAATACATATAGCGAAAAATGCAAATAAAAATGAGTGAATAGTGGTGGGTGGCCGGGTGCATTGAGAGTCACAGAGATGCTTAACTTAGCGCCTTGAAATATGCAAACTGAATTTTATATTCAAAAGTGTATTACTTGCATTGCTTTGCAATGCCTTTGCAGTTTAGTGAGTATGCAAGGCAGATGTGTGTGTGTGACGGAATGGAAGAGTCAACTCACACACATGCAGTAACATGCGATACTCACTACAGAATTTACTATGAATGCACATGTAAGTTGAAGAGAATCGTGGTGATTGCGTAAGAATAAGAGTAAATTACACAACACTGATGACAAACAGTAAATATGTAGCAGCGTGGGTGTTGGGTTAACGTGAGTGTTAATTGTGCCACACTTACTTATGCTCATTTGCTAACATCCTCGCGACCCACTCACATTCGTCACCACATTTAAGTTTGGTAGACAATTGAAAAGTTAATACATTTTTTACAATAAAAAGTGACTATAGAAAATGTAAATGAGACGATCAAATTTATTAACACTTTCATAAAAGCTCAAAAATGCGAAACTTACTTAAAATCAAGTTGAAGAGACACAAAAAATAGTTTCAAAGCGGTTCCTAAAACATTTGGATGTTTTCTGCAACCCAGAATTCGTTGCTGATAATCACTGTTGCCAATTTGACGGTGTTTCCGCGATTCTAGCTGTTTTTTTTAATACCGCGGTAAACTTTTCGGTTTGACGGTGAGCGGGAAATCTAGAGGTTTTTTAATATTATTAGAATATAAAATTTTGGTTCTAGGTTTTTGCAAATGTTAAATTTTTTCACAAAATTTGAGATTTCAAATAAAAAAAAGTTGGAAGCAAGAACTTTGAAAGCGATTTTAATTGATTAAAGCGTTCTGAATTTAAATCAGTTCAGATATTGATTTTATTACGTCTAGTTTTTTTATGCGCTAGACTTATATCTCGTTCGAAGTAAAGCGGTTGTGCTAACACATTTTCACCATAACTTGAGAACTATTTGCCCGATTTCGATCAAGTGACTAGGAATAAAATTTCCTTTCCTAAAATCAACATTTGTCAACCGAGTTTAATGGTTTATAGCTTATTTTTATCGTAATATATATTTTTTGATAAATTAGGTAAAACTTACAATGTTTGCTCTTATAATTTTTGTTTATAAATTGTTTTAAAAACGTTACAATTATTTTTCATTCAAAATAATTTTACCTCCATTTATTTCTGGACATCTCCGAAACTGTGCAAAATAGAAAAAACATATTAAAGATAACCTAAATGATTTTCTAATTTAATCCAATCGGACTGCCAAAAAAAAAAAAACAAAAAGCCATCAAAAAAATTTTACACAAACAAAACATATACACAATACACACACCTAAGATTTTCGTGGTGCGGTCGTTTCTAACATTTTTTGTTTGTTCATTTCTTTATCAATGTAAAAAAAAACATGAAAAACATTAAAATGTAATGTTTGTCTACAGTATTACTACAATTGTTTTGTTTTTAACGAATAACAGAATACTATATAATGTTCGGCTCTTTCTTGAAAATAGTTACGAACGGTATTAAGGGTTGTGTTCGTCTACAAAATCACTAAAAAATAGATATCGTTCTTGGATATGTGAGCCGAACGCTAAATAATGTACTGTTTATTTACGAACACTGCTTAAAGTCTTTATTTACATATTCCTGTTGGGATCAGCCAATTCTTAAATTGTATCGTCTCAGTGGCAAAATTGTTCTAAATTGACACAAATTATACCAAATTGTGGCATCAAAATAAAAAAGCATGAATGAAAAAATTTATAACAGTTTTTTATTTAATAAAACAAGAAAGAAAGAAAGCATAGTCGATCAAGCCCGACCATTTGATACCCTAAGCCACAGTATACAAAGACAAATTTTCGAGAGTGTGCCCGCCATAGACCCACCAGAACAATGTTATGTAACGAGGTTAAGATGCATGTAGATGTTCTTTATGCGGAATAAAACCGAACTGTCTGCGAAAAGCTGGGTTCGATTGCCAGTTCAGTCAAGAATGAAATATTATCAAAGAATTTTAATTTTTAATTAATTTTATGTTTTAAAATTTCTTTCTTCATAAAAATAATTAAATGAAAATTAAATTCAATGTATTTTAGCCTGATTAAAATATTAAAATGTGCATTAAAACAAATAAATACTTCAATAAATTAACCACAAAGCTAATTATTAGAATATTATTAAGATATCTTCATATATAAGAGATTTGTTTCCCCTTAAGAGATTTAAGAAGGGTAGCGTATATTGGACATAGGGTTGAATGGACCGATTTTTATAATTTTCAGTAGGCGTCGTGCTTATGAATTGAAACCTATTTACACAATTTCATCAAATTACCTTTAAAATTGAGACCTGAACTTTGCACACAAGGTTACATGGACCGACAGCAAACCAGTCTGCCGGACGGAGGGACATCGTTAAATTGACTGAGAAAGTGATATTAAGTCGATCAGTTAAATAAAGAAGGAGCAAAAATCCCTCTATTTGTCTTTTTTGCCAAAGGCATACAAAAGTGCAGACGCTTCGTTGACGGTGTCACCAAAACTATCGGCAAAAGTGGAGAAATTTGATCCCAGGCTTAATGCAGGGCAGTGTTGCCAAGTTAGGGATTTTCACCCCAAATTTGGGGGTTTCCTTTGCGTTTAGTTTCAGTTTTAGGGACAAAAAAGTAGTTAGGGGGAAATTTAGTGTGTATAAATAGCATTTGGGGATATTTTAGGGTTAATAATATTAAATATTTTTAAAATTACAAAAAAGAATGGAAAAACCAAATGAATTTAAAGGTGATTATTGAATATAAGTTTAATTACAAGTAAATGTTCAAATATTAGTAGGAGAGCATCTGCGTTACTGGCACTACCATTTTGAACTCCACTGTCGAGCGAGCGTTCTCAATGTTGAGTATTATAAAAATAAAATAAGAAACAAACAGGCAACTTCAACAGTTGAATGTAATATTTAGAGTTAAGGCCTAGCCATTATATGCATAGCCTTGCTTAACCTACTCTCATAAATTAACAAAACGTCCCTCAAATGTATTTAGAAACATTTGATTCCGTATGGAATGAGCGATTAGATTCGCACCTTGCTTAAGCAAATGGCAGTTTCACTAAAATTAGCAAAAAGTTTCCTGAAGTTCAAAATGGGTTTCCTAATATAAATAACATGTATTCGCACATTTCCTTAAGCCAACTTAAGCACATTGTGGTTGGGCCTTTAGATATTCTTTAAGCAATGAATACAAAATGTTTATTCCGTCTTCTGAAAGCTTAAATTATTTAATTATGAAAACATGCACGTGGGCGAGAGGGAAGAAAATATACTAGACGTTTTTAATGAGTTATAATAACATATTCTGTTTTTCTAAAAGCTTTTTTTATGTAAGTATATGTTTAAAATATAGTTACATGCATACATATGTAAAATATTAAATGAAATAAAATGGTATGTATGCTTAAGAAAATATTTAAAAAATTATTCTTTTTATTTTGGGGTTTTTTTTTATTTTTTCTCAGTACAAATTTAGGGGGTATTTTTTTGATTTGGGGTAATTTCTTTAAATTCACTTGGCAACACTGCTGCAGGGTAACAGTACAAATATTTAAGGTATGTACTTAATATTTATAACACTCGTAAAACTGCTGTGAGTGGAGAAGCAGCTCGCGCTCTTTGTCATTATTTTTTAAGGACAAGCAGGTCGTTCTTGTTTGTCTGCGTTAATGTTTCGGCGTCGTATAACTGTACCGAGTTACAGTTTTTGCGGTTTTCAACATTAACTATATGCAATCGTTTATAACCTCAAACTTTTAACGTGACTGGTGGAGAACCATATATAACTCAGAAGATTTACTGGTGGAGTACCAATGAAATAAATCAGACGTTTACTGGTGGATACCAAAATACTCTGGAGCGGATTCTGGAAGCTCTCGTCTTCCTATACGAAGGTTTAGGTCGAACGAGTGGTTTTTTGCGGTTGAAGCTCCTAAAATTGTGTGATACCCTGGCAATATAACTCAAGAGAGTTAGCCAATAAATATTTTAAAATCAAAAAAAAAAAAATTATATTTATAACATCATCAACATAAATAACCCATAAGCAATTTTTGGTACTTCTGAAAAATGAAAAATTAAAAAACAGTATAATTTACTTATGAATAGAACCTCGTAAGTAGTATGTGTATGTATGTATGTATATTCAGATTATTTTGTTAACGTGCGTGTTTGTATATTGTAGTGTAATTGTTTTCTTTTGTTGTTATTGCAACAAACAAATGTTAAACAGACATTTTCACACTTAAATGAAACCAACAATTCAACAATTTTTAATTTAGTTTGCAGCTATTTTTTTTCTTCTTTTCAACATCCACTTTTATTTTTTTATTATTATTATTCAAATTGCAACTCATTTTGACTGTGTTCTATCATGGGATTCTTTTCAGCAGTTAAACGAATAGTTCGTGTTGGATGAAACAGTTGACGGACGAATAGACGAAACTTAAAAGAGAAGATTGTTTACCGCACAAAAGTGCGAAAAGTTACGTGACACAATTAAATTGTTCATTCCCAAAGCAATTTAGAGTACTATGGTACTCTGGCCTCAGTTGGACTCCCATGCCTCCATCTGCCCCATTTGACAATACCACTTTTTACCCGGAATGATGAAAGCAAGTGAACAAAGTTAAAATTGAAATAAATCCGTAAAAAATAAAAAGGAAACATAAGACTTGTAAAATTAAATGAATAAAATTAAAACTGAACTTAAGAAGCACATAAATATATTACGAGTATCTGCTGCATATACGTAAAGTGACTAGTTATACTCGTGTAAAGATACCATACATATGTACATACATGCATAATTTACAAACAGTTTTCCATTCAAATAAAGTTTGAAGAACTTGCATGCATGTGCATGCTAAATTAATTTAATTGTTAGAAACAATATTAAGTGACTGACAACATCTCATTACAAACTTATTTAGTATTATCTGCATAAATATTTAACTCGCTTTATGTGTACTCTGTTACACATACGAGGTAAAAATGTGGATATAAACCAAATGTAATAAAGATTTTGTTTTTTCATTTTTTTTCAGAACTTTATTAATTAAAGTTAAGTAGCCTTCTTGAGCCAATTTCTATTATTTTCATTAATAAACTTAAGCAACAGGAGTATATGAAAAAATAAATAATTTTCCATTAACACACAATAGAGATTTACTTATTGAGTTTTTAAAATTGCAAATGTATTTTTTAACAAGCTGGTTCGATTAACCATAGCAGCGGTATAAATTAATATTATTAATTAAAAATCTGTTTAGTAATTGGTTTTAATTACAAAATCATGTTTTATTTTGTGTGACTTGGCGCCAATCAAACAGACATTTTTACACCGACAAAAACGAAATGGGCAAAACCTAAATTTTGAACCAATAAACCTAGAAATAAAGTTTATACCCCATTCGAAACTTATCAAAAAAATACGAATTTGAATATGGTACTTTTTCGACATTCGAACGTTTAAGGGATGAAAATCTTAACTATTTTTGGTACTTTTTTTGCAAAACATTTTTCTCCATTCATTAACATATTCATTAGACGAAAGGACTGGAATGAGTTCAGGTCCCTTGTGAATCGGAAGGCTGAGCTCCTAATGACAGATATCGGGTCTGTTGATGAGATTGAGCTAGCCGCCAACCTTGTTGAAGAAACATTGCTCTCCTGCTCTCCTCCTGGACCTGCACATTAGGGAAAAACTGCAGGCTTCCACACCACTGCACCGAACGCAGTTTGCTTACCAAAAGGGTAAGTCGACTGAGGTGGCATTGCACCATTTGGTTGCGCAGATAGAAAAGGCACAACGTAATGGGGAGATCGCATTGTGTGCATTTCTTGACGTGGAGGGTGCCTTTGACAACACGAGCTACGGTTCTATCACGGATGCTCTGGCGCGGAAGCGGATAGACGAGCTCACGGTCAACTGGATCGGGGCTGTGTTGAGGGGAAGGAAAATTACTGCCTCCTGGAATGACACTAGTGTCAGCATCAGTGCTGTTAAGGGTTGTCCACAGGGGGGGTGCTGTCACCTTTATTATGGTGACTGGTGATTGATGATCTGCTGGTCAAGCTCGAGGGATATGGCTTTCGGGTCATTGGCTATGCAGACGACCTGGCAATAGTGGTGACTGGAAAATTCGAGAGCACAATCACGGGGGTGATGCAGGGTGCTCTCAATAGGGTTCTTGGATGGTGCCATGAAAGGGGATTGAGCATCAACCCTTACAAGGCGGTCGTGATACCGTTCACGAGAAGGTACAACTACAGGCTTGAGAAGCTAGTAGTGGACGGAATTGAGGTTGAGTATTCCAATGAGGTCAAATATCTGGGAATTGTTCTGGACAGACGGCTCAATTGGAACTCGCACTTGGATCAAACCCTCGGGAAGGCAGTTAGGGCCTTCTGGGCATGCAAGAGCTTCTTTGGGAGAACTTGGGGTTTTAGTCCAGGTATGGTAAAATGGCTATACTTTATGATGGTCAGACCAATAATCACTTACGGATCATTGGTATGGTGGCCTAAGATTCGGCAGGAGACTGTGGTGATGAAGTGCAACAGGCTGCAGAGATGGTGTGTCTGGCCCTAACGGGGTAATGCGCACATGTCCCACGGCAACACTTGAGGTTATAGTGGGCATATTGCCACTACACATCCATATAAGGAGGACTGCTATGTCCGGTCTCCTTAGGATCAGGCTAACATCGGGACTTGTTGAGGTCCAGGGGCATGCTTGCTTGATGGACATGGCTCCGGGTCTATCTGTTTGTACAAGGGCAGACATAATGACCACGGAACTGGTCTTCAACAGAAGGTTCAGGGCAATCTTTCCGGACGAAAGGTCCTGGAGTGTTGGGAATCCATGTCGGGGAAACCATGAATTGCACTGGTATACTGACGGGTCAAAATCGGAGCACGGAGTGGGTGCAGGGGTCTTTGGACCTAATACACGACTCTCGATGGCAATGGGCGAATCACCGAGTGTTTTTCAGGCCGAGATTTTCGCCATTGATGTGTGTTGCAGGGCAAAGGCCCTGGTTGGGTTCCTATGGGAAGCAGAGGGTCTTTTGGCCAACTAAAGGGAGTGGGTACAATAGACCTAACCTGGTCGCGGTACCTGTCTCTGTGGGGAAACCTCCCCGCTCCATCGTACGGAAAAAAAAATATTCGTAGTAAATTATGGGTCCACACTACAATACTGCAATTTTTGATACTTTAATGGGGGAACAAATAGTACCAAAATGGGAAATACGGGCAATTAAATATCTTTCATCGTCTCCCATAAAAGGTACAATACAATGCATGCATACAATCCATACATACAATTGGGGGATTCACAAGGTAGTCATAAAGTTGTAAAGTCATATGTCCTAAAATAATTACAAGAAATATATAGGACTGCTGTGGGCTCCAGCTTATATGTAATTAAGATTTCTACTGTACAGTTATGACAAAGACTATAGATTTATAAAGATGTTGCACTTAGTACATTTGAAATTTTAAAAAATGTTGTTCTTCTTATAGATGAGGGGGAGAAGTAACAAGAAAGCAAAAACTTCTTGCTCACATTCAGAGAACTAAAGAGAGCAAGAAACCACATGCATACACATGTTTGCTGTTTTTGCCAGCCAAAGTGTGTGTGTGTGTGTTTTTTTTGGTTGAAACCGGTTTTTGGAATTTTTTTTAATTGATTGCGTTTTATTTTCAAACAATTTATGCGCAAATAACCTGTTTTTGCCAGCCAAATTGTGTGTGTGTGCTTTTTTTTGGTTGAAACCGGTTTTTGGTATTTTTTTTAATTGATTGCGTTTTATTTTCAAACAATTTATGTGCAAATAACCTACGTAAGAGCATATGCGACCGATTGTGTAATTGTAGGGCAACAGTATTTGTTTTATTTTTGTAAAACTTAAACTACATCGATTTGCACCGAATTATAATTCCATTTTTTAGATTATTTAATTATGCACTTACCATGTGTGTATACCTATATTTATATATCAAACGAATTTACTATGAGTATTTATTAATTTTACTTATGAGCTCTTTACAAGTTAAATGGTTTAAGATTTTAACTTTTTCAATATTTTATAATTTGTAGTTGTAAGTTTCCCATGTGGAATGCTTCCGTAATAATATAAGAACTTGTAGTAAATTGAGCATCTCCATCCTGTGTTTATAACATACGTCATTCTCCTCAAACCAAAAAGAATAAATTGAATTTTTGGTACAATTAACGCATTGCTCAACAATAAATTTTGTTATGCTTTTCATTTCTTTATTTTGTAAAAATATTTTTTCAAAGACCTTTATATCAATTTTACAAACTTCAAAAAATAAGTCAGAGGGAGCACACAAACCTCCAAAGTCGGATTCTTTTTGACAATTTTTTGCATGAACAAACCTTTCTGAAGGATATGACAAAATTTGCGCGGGTTTTTTATATCCATACGACATTTAACGCATGATATTGAAAGAAATTACGTTCATACACATCAAACTGGTGGCATATTTTTATAAAAATTAAAAGTATTTTGATTATCATCAAATTCACATTGAACCATGAGTTTTTTATTACTAACACAATTACAAAATTGTGAGTTTGATGAGGCATGTTAATGTGTGGCCATGTCGCTTTAGAAAACATAAAATATCTTTTATGAACAAAACAGTTTATTCTTTCAGAAAAATTATTTTTTATATGCCTACAATTGTTTAAATTTAGACAATAACAGCATTTGAACTTCGGTGCGAATCGATATAATTTCATCTGTACAACAATAAAACACATATTATTGCCCTACAATTAAAATCTGTCACATTTGGTTTAACGTAGGTTATTTGCACATAAATGGGATGCAAAAAAACATCTTTTATTATTTAAATGTGTTTTCAACGAGAAAACGAGATTTCTTTTAGTTTGTTTGTTTGTTTTTTTTTTAAATGCAATGTATACACATACATACACACACACGCGTGTGCACATACATATACGCTGATAAGTGAGAAAAGTTCTCTGAGAGTAATAATAAATACTGTAATTTACTCTCACAAGTGGATTTAGCGGCTAAATCCACCAGAAAAATTAATATAGACAGAAAAATGTATGAACTTTGTATGGTCGTGCAATATCTTTATAAATCTATAGTCTTTGGTTATGACGAATCAATAAACACAGCATTAACATTTTTATTTTTTTTAAAATACAACAACATTTATTTTAAACAATTGTAAAATATTATTTAGGACATTATGACGATATGACTAATAGCACAACTTGTGAATCCCCCATATATGCTTTACCAGGGTTAAGATGTTAAGAAAGAGGAGGAGATAACGGTATCTCCATACAATGTCTTAACTTAATATCACTTACGGAATTAGGGCTAGATTTTTCAACTTATATCGCCTTTGCATTAGTTAATATCCATTTAAGTCATCCTAGATATAAACTACACCAATAAGTACCTAACGGGCAACTTCACAATTGCTCAATCCCTGAACTCTTGTCCTAATTTTTTGGAGTGTAGTTTTTTGTAAATGCAATGCAATCATCAAATCGAAATTGTCCCCATTATAAAAAAAACTTTTGTTTGGAAAATACCGTCATCCAGGCAAACCAACTACTGCCATCATAATTGTTGTGTTGCATACAGCAGTAGTAAAAGTGATCATCATCATTATTGGCTACCACAAAAGTGTCATTAAAAACAACAGCAACAAACAGAACAATACGTGTAATTAATAACAAAACAATAACAAACAAATATAAACAAAACCTCAAAACTGTCTGTCATTCAAGGATTGACGATACAATATTTTATTACTCGCACTCAGTCGTATTTTGTAAAATGTTTTTATTTCCACATCATAGTGGAGAGGGATGTTATGCGTTTGTGCTGTTTTTTTCAACACATTAAAATATTGGTTTTAGTAAGACCCCCTCTTTTATGATACCCATAGACTTAGAATCACTTTTAAAACCATCTTACGAAGCCCGTGCGTCCGGCTAGGTGTCTGGCTGTAAGCCTGTTCGCAAGATTGCAATTTTGGGGATAATTTAATGAAATGAAGTACAGAAGTATGTAGGTTATAATTGCCACAAAAACCAAATCTATTAAAAATTTCGATAGTCACATAGCCCCCATACAAGCTTCTTTTGGGAATAGAGTCTTTATGAGGATTAGTGTTTTTCATACGGGATTTCCCGGGATTTTGTTTAATTTAATTAAGACAACTTAACTGCAGATATAGGCAAAAAAGTCTTAAGTCTAAAAACGCAATTACACACAAAATCAGTTAAGTCAGGCACCACTGCTTATAATCGCTATCATCTGCTCTATGAAATACACCAAATAAATATGTTTTAATTTAATATAACGAAAAACTACAGTTTCTGACTTTAGAAATTTTTGAAAACGCCAAAGAGATGTCAAATCAAATCCGATAAGTAAGGCAATGTTTAATGTTTATTGCTCTGAAATTTCGAAAAAGAAGAAGAATAAAAATGTTCAGAATTTTTAAATTGTTTAAAGACCCAGCTTAAGTCTGTGTTCATACGGCTCATGTTTTAATGACATGATTGCTACTTTATTGGCGAGAGGGACGAGGGGAAAAGAAACGAGTACACAGATGCATGTACTGTCAGTACGCTTTGCGTTTTCATTCGTTGTTTAATTATATTTTTGTTTTCAATACCAAAAAAAAAGCACACATGCACACGCACGACTATACAAAATAAAAAACATGTCGTCAACATGACATGAATCATTTGAACGCCAATTCATGTTCAAAGAAGAAAAAGGAAGAATCATGTCAATAAAACATGAGCCGTATAAACGCAGACTTATTTAAAAAAAAAACTAAAAAAAATTGTTTCCACTTGCTTCAAAAAATTTAATGATTTTTTATGCAGAACAGCTGCATAAAAGATTTTTCGGATTAGATGCTCTAAGAGATGATGGCAAAAGTTATTAATAAAGAAAGCGCTTATTCGATTTAAAGAAAATATATTTTTTTAAAGGGAATAACAAGTTTTGAAGGAAGTGCTTAGAAAACTTAAAGTGTCTAGAGATTATAATGTTCCTTCGGCTATAAATGAAAACATCCGTAGAAAGCAAACGTGTTTTCTCATTGAAATCTTCTTGATAAAAATAATGAGTAAACTTTCAAATGATTATGTAAATGCTTATTCTGAGCTAAAATCCTATTTTAAAAGAAATATTTTGTAATGAGTTGTGTAAATCATTTGACATTTTTGGCTAAGTTAATATTATTACTGTTGGCTTTGAATTAATTATGTGGTAGTAAGTGCTTAAGTCAATTTGTTTAGATTTATAAGAGAACAATTTAAAACTTTAAAGGTGGCTTTTGGAAATTTACTCCGAATTTAATATAATCATCAGTTCTCTGCGGTTATAGTTTTTTAATTTCTAAACACTCCTTATGTCACAAATAGGAAGTTTTTATTGATTAAAATGTTATGGCACATTGTAAACAGATAACCAAAAAGTCATTTTGCTATAACTCAAAAAGTTGCAATTTGCCCAAGTGTACTTTTGAAAATTAAAATCTTAACGTGCCATTAAACACTTTTTCCTTTTTGCCACAGAATAGGGATGCCAATCGGGACTAGTTTTCGCAAATCCCGGGATTCGGGATTACAAAAAATCAAATTCCGGGATTTTTCGGGATCCCAGGATTTTACGGGATCCCGGGATTTTACGGGATTCGGGATTTTTGAAAATAAAGAGATAAATGCTTTTTATAGATATTTATTTAAAAAAAACGTCTTTAAAAGAAGTTTACAATCGAAGGTTTTATAATTAATTTATTATCTTAAAGTTAAATATTACTTAAATTTGTAAAAATTTTAAATTGTGAAAAAAACAACGTACGATTTTAAGCAATGTGTTACTTGATTCAATAAAAAATAATTACAATTAAAGTTATATTTGATTCAATTACCTCAGTTCATTCAAGCTAAATAAAAAAAAAATAATTAAAATTCTAAAATTTTATTAAATGAATTAAAAAAAAATAATTGAAATTTGAATTCGAAATTAACTAAAAAAATCAATTTATTTAGTTAACCATTAAAATCTTATTTTAACAAAAACGCATTTTTATAACCACACTCACAATATTATTACAGTAACGGACTGTAGTTTATTTAAGAAATATTCCGTTCAGTCATTTTTAAATAAATAAACATTTAAAATTCCAAGCAAATTTATTTTTAACTGATTCTAACAGTTATTCAAAAAACTAAGTGCATATTAATACGGATTTTCAGTTGCAGTTAATTTTGTCCGTTGATTAAGTTAAATTCTTCTTTATGTAAAATTAAATGAAAATGTAATTTAAAGCAACGAAAAGTTCATTTAATTTTTACTGTCAAAAATTCAACCGCGAATTCCGTAAAAACAAATCAATATTCAGTTATCTTTTATAAATTAATTGTCAAAAAATTAACTACATATTCCGTAAAAACAAATAAATATGCAGTTATTTTATAAAATTTTACTGTCAAAAATTCAACACCATATTCAGTGAAAACAATTAAATATTCAGTTATTTTATATAATTTTACTACCAAAAATTAATTTTTACTTATCTATAAAAAACTAATTGCTTGTTTTGTGTAAGCAATCCCCATTTTCTATTTGTTAAAATAATTTAGTTAAATACCTACATCAAATTTTAAAAGTAAAATAATTGCGAAGCCATATCGGTCATGCTGCTGGTGTCTTATAATTGAGAGTTCTTCTGTAAACAACGTGGTCAGTACAACAAAAGTAAAACAAACGTGTGTAACTGGGTAAGTAAATAAAAATATGCTCCCTCTCTCGCTTATAAGAAAAACAAGCGGACAGGTGTCTGTCTGGAATTTTTTAGAAATTCGGCTCTTTTGTGGAGTAAACGAAAATTTAATAAAATAACTGAATATTTAATTGTTTTTACTGAATATGGGGTCAATTTGACAGTAAAAAATTGACAGTAAAATTTTAATAAATAACTGAATATTTAATCGTTTTTACTGAATATTGTGTTGAATTTTTGACAGTAAAATTTTACAAAATAACTGAATATTTATTTGATTTAACGGAATGTGGTGTTGAATTTTTGACAGTAAAAATTAAATGAACTTTTTGCTAAAAATAAATGAAAAATAGGTAGACCGGTTTTTAATTGAACTTTCATTTATTTTATATTACAATTTCAGTTAAATTTACGTACAGAATATTGTGAGTGCACCACTACTTGCGGTAGGAATTATGTAGTGTATAAGATACATTACATTATATTGTGAAATCGCTCCATTAATTACCGTAGGTTCGATGTCAACTCTAAGAAAACACTTTATTAATCTTAACCCTGTAAAGAGTAAAGTTTAAATTTTGTATTTGGTGCACCAGTGAATTGTTGTGTGCATTTCAAAAACATTTGTTTCTTTAATAAATTATCTTGTTTAATTATTTTCAGCACTTCTCACGCAAAAAGTTCTTTATAATTATTGGACACGCTTGAAAATAATAACAAAGTGTATCTATTTTCTTACGTTTTCAATGACAGTTTTAACAGAATTAATCAAATAAATATTAAAGATCAATATTGTGTTCCCTATCCTCTCATGGGGAATGTCATAATGAATTTCTTTTTATAAAAAAGGTAAAACAAAAAAATTAAGTTAACAATTTCGGGATGGACAAAATCCCGAAAATCCCGGGCTTAAAAAATTTAAAATCCCGGGTATCGGGATTCGGGATTGGCATCCCTACCACAGAAATAAAAAAGTTGAATGCATTTACAAACTTATTTAATTGATCTCAGGAAATGTTATTTGTTCAAATAAATTAAATTAAATAATATTTTGCATCGATTTGTATTGAGCGGGAATTCCCGGGATCCCGGGAAATTTACAAATAAATCCCGCTTTCCCGGGAAGTGAAAAAGTCCGGGAAAAGATAAACTCTAATGGGTATTAACCTCATAATATTTTTTTTTAAATATTGTGTTTTAAGGGCATCATATGGTCGGGCTTGGACGACTATACTTTTTAGTTGTTTTTTAAAAATGAAAATTCTTTATAAATGTTTTTTCGTACTGGAATAGTTTTACCCATGGTAGAATAAGTACAAGGTATAGTCCAAGGCGAATTCATCCCAGGTTATCTCGGTACTACAACAAGTACAACTCGTACAAAAACCACAAGCAATTTGTTTTTGTAAAATCATTGTACAATGTCAAAAACAGAAATAAAACAAAACAGAAACAAAGATAATAAAAGAGAATTAACAATATTTTGACATGCAACAGTGCTTTTAGCTAATATCAGCAGGGCTTTTAAGACCACCTGTAATAAATTCGCCTTAGTATAGCCATTAGAAATTTTGTACTCAATTTTGAAACCCATATAACGTCAAACAACAGAAAATAAGGGCACAAATTAAAACAAGCGTCAAAAATCAAATAAGTTAATTTGACATTACATGTGTAAATTATGATACTCTCCGTAATGAACCTACTTATTCTACCATCGTTTTACCCCGTATTCATAAAAAAACATTTCAGGCTTAAAACAGGTTTATGACAAAAATTTTAAATAGAAAAAAATAAACCTTTTATAAATCAAAAATAGTTTTTATGAATATTGGGGTTAGTGTTTAATGGAATAATAAATTATTTTTGTTTCTAAAGTCATAACGTATTTGACTTATAAAACAGAAAAAAAATTTTGATTTTCCTGTTTACTAGATATTGTTATTTAGTTAAGATAAATGTTTTCCACTTCTACATACCAACATTAATTCTTTTATAATAAAAAACAAGTAAAAAAGTACAGTCAGTCAAAACAAATTTTGGCAAATAATCTCCAAAATTGCAACCTTTACTTTGCGCACAAGGCTACATGGACAGCCAGCCAGCCGGACGGACATCTTAAAATCGACTCAGAAAGTGATTCTGAGTCGATCGGTATAAATTTAAGTGGGTCCAGGACCAATATTTTAAGACGTTACACACATCAGCACAAATGCATTATACCTTCTCTACTATTGTGGTGTGTGTATAATAATCCCACTGGGTATAATAAAAAATTTGAAGTCATAATTTGGAAAAATTAGTTAGTCTTCATTCCATCTGATATAATTTTATTAACATAAGTTCTGGCAAGCAATGGAAGATTATTTGAAACCCTACACTACAGTATATAAACACAAATTTTTAAAAGTGTACCCTATTTGGACAATCATGCACCCTGCAAAAAAATATGTAATGAGGTTAAGATTTACATATTTATATAAAAGTTTCTGTATATCTACATCATGTGATTTTTTCGTCTTAAAGTAAAAGTTGTATTCGCCAACATATCATTTAAGTAAGTTATTTTTTTTCTCAGTATTTATTTTTTGAATCTTTATATTAAATATGAACTCACAATAATTGATCAAATCTTATCCTAATTCTTTATTTATGTCCTGCCAGTGCCAAAGAAAGTTATCAACTCGAAAATTATTTTTGGAGGTTGCATATATTTGCAATAGACCTACAGTCAAAAGGTGACCGATTTTATCAAAATTTTGTAAAAAAAAAAAAAAGTTGTCTATCATTTTTATTTTGAAAACTTATCCCTATACCCTACACACTGTTGCCAACTTTTTTGAACAATTCCCGCTAAATCGGACTTCAAAACCGCTAGAAACCGCTATATATTTAATTTAGCGGAAAGTTTTTTAATAATACCGTAAAAACCTTAACATTTTTAAAAGTAATTCTATTAGTTATTAGTACTATTTAACTAAATAATTTTAATTAAAAGAATACGGGAAATGTCTTCTTTTTATAACATATTTTAGGAATGAAAATAAAAAAATTAACATACTTAACTATGTATGTATGTTAATTTAACAAGATAAACTTTTGATTTTAATAAAAAGCCGGTTTTTATGGATTCAATATTGAATCCATATTTATTTATATTTTAATATTTTTTTCATTTGTTTTATCAGTGAATAATATTTAATAAGCGTGATTAAAGATTATTTTAATATTTTTCATTTAAAATTAATATGAAATAATGGTACATTTTAATAAAGGGCATACTTTTGCAGAAATTCGCCATGATTCTCAATCAACATTTTCCATGTTAATTTTACATTGGTATTTTTTTCTGTGTGCAGTGTAGTGGTTATTTTGTTGAACTGTTTATGGTTTTTAATCCAAATTTTGATATTTCAATTAGGCTAAAGTTCATAAAATTAAATTTTCATTAAACTATTTTTATGAAGAAAGTAATTTTACAACATGGAATTAATTAAAATTTTTTGATAATTTTTCATACTTGACTGACGCTGGGCCCTTCATAAAAATAATTTAATAAAAATTAAATTTGACGAACTTTAGCCTAATGAAATATCAAAATTTTTAAAAGTCTTATATAAATCTAGATATATGTAGACTGCTTTTTTAAAGGCTTAGGTTTTCAACTTCCTTCCCTAGCTATTTTAGTATCAAAAGAAAAAAAAAAGAAAAAGCTATAGGCTGTTCCGAATATTTGGAACCATACACCGTTACGGTTTTATGGTAAGTTATGGTCCGATCTTCACGAAAGTTGAGAGTGTGTAAAGTATCAAAATGTATTTTAATAGCAGTTTTTGTTACGGTTTCAGGCGTACTTAGCTGTTTGCCGAGAGCGGGCTTTATATTGGGTCTTTCGTTAATTATAGACCGATCTTCACGAAATTTAACAGAATGATTTTAAGTCATATATAACAATATATGCATTGTGGCACTGTTTATGCTAGTTTTTGTAATAAAATGATTAATAACTCTTTACCGTCTGAACCGATTTAGCTTGATTTCAATTAATTTCAAACAAAACATTGTCGCACATTCATTGATAATTAATTGAACTATACTTTTATACATAATTTAAATATACTTTTGACAATTAAAATTAAATTTAAAAACAAGCTGCTTCATTCTACTGTCTAGCTAAGTTGGCATCACTGGTCGTCGATTAGCAAGCGGCGGATGCTTACATATTTTGTATATTTTACTTCCCCAGTAAACATTGCGTGCATACATAGAGACGTAATAGAATGATGCAATTTAAAAGATATTTCATGCTTGAGAATGCTTTAGCAACATACAGTACTTATATGTTTTAAAATATTAAAAAATAAGAGGCAATATGTTTTAAAAAGGCATTTTGATAACTTTCATAGTTATATAAATGAATTTAATGTAATAGAAAAACAAGACCTTTTTAAATTTTTACTATGAATGTTATCAAAATGCCTTTTTAAAACATCTTCCCTCTTGTTTTTAAATGATTCATAACATAAGTGTTAAAAAATTAAAAATGACTTCCTGTTTTTGATAATAAAAAAAAAAAAAAGTCAAATATAAGAATTAATTTACCATTTCAATATAATAATTCTTGCGTTGCAAGCAAAAACAATATGGAAAATCAAATAATTAAAATTGGGATTTAAGCACGAATAACAAAATCATTTGAATTCAATTTTGTATTCCCACGAAAATTATTTTGATTATAAACTGGCAGGTGCACGGCCTAAAAAAACTGACTGGCAACCCGCTTTTTAAATAAAGCGAGTTGTTATCAAAAAGTAATTTCAATTTTTGGGAATACAAGTTGTTTTTGTTTTTATTTTGTTTTTTCTTAACCTACTTACAACTACAATTAATGCTGGAAGAATTCCAATCAATTGTAGTGGGGAATGTAAGGAGAGATAAACTCACTGTTTATTGTTGATGATTTGGTTTAAACTTTGATATTGTTACAAATAGAACTGTTTCTGTAATTGTTATACGCTAAACAGTTTTATTTGGTTTAATATCTTTAGTTTTTCTAAGCAACCAGTGAAATGCGCATAGGTATAGCTTATCCCATCAACACTAAATTTCAGTGTTTTATCATATAATAAAAATTGGGAATTAAGCACGAATAACAAAATCGTTTAAATTAAATTTTGTATTCCCACGAATATTGTTTTGAAAATAACAAACTTTAATTTGTATGGCACTGCTCGTAATTATTACGATTCTGATTTAAGCTACATATTTTATTAATTGTTTTTTTTATTTTGACTTGAATTTGTGTTTGCTGGGTAAACTCTCTCTATTCACTAATACTAATATGAAGCAATCCAATCACAATTTATTTTTTGGACGTCACTGATCTAAACTTTAGATTCTAAAGTAAGAATTTCAAATAACACCGGGATAACACCTAAGAGAAATTACCAACGCCGGTAAAAAATATACCAAATTCGGGTAATTACCCACAAAGTGGCAACACTGCTTTTTATACATTTTTTATACTAAGGCCCAGGCCCACGATGTCGACAAGAATATTTCTTTCGTATATTTGTATTGAAAACAAAAACAAATTTTAGTTTTTTATTATTGTTTTCAATATAAATATGAGAAAGAAATGTTCTTGTCGACATTGTGAGCCTGGCAGTTAATCTCTTTTTTCACCTCATCAATATTTACCACGCATACATTGCGTGTTTAATTTATTTTGAAACACTCTGTGTTTGAACAACTTTAACACACCCTGTTTGAATTGTTATTTTACCAATCAACTCACCACTAAGGTAAAATCTATGCATTAACGCGCATGGATAATTTAAATTATAGGGATGTATATGTGTCTGGCTGAAATTTCTTCACCACCTTCAATAGCCGTGATCGTCTAGTGGTTAGGACCCTACGTTGTGGCCGTAGTAACCCAGGTTCGAATCCTGGTCACGGCAATGTGTAAAATCACATTGTCACGGAGAAGGTTTTTTTTATTTATTAACTTTTTAATTAAAACAATTGTTAAATATTGTACATATGTATTTAGAAATATACATTTCATTCTTTATTTTAAAATTAATCCGTGAATCGGCATATATTTAAATTTTACAAATCAGAGGCAATTAATTGCACTGACTTTTTATTGATTGGTTAAAAAACTTTTAGCAAGAAATTCCATTTATGATACAAAAAAGTAATATGATTACCTTGTATTCTATTTATTTCAGCCAGTGGGCATTGTTATTATAAAAAATTAATAAAAATATTTTTATCATTTGAAAAGAAATATGTTCATAAAAAAATACACATTTTCATAAAAACATAACAAAAATTCATTTATTTAATTAATCCATATTCACAAAAATATTAAATACAGTAGTTTTGACTTAGCTGCACAATCTCCTTTGCACGATTTTTTGTGCAGGTAAATCAAAAATGCAGCTATCTTAAATGCATTTACCTGCCTTAATGTGCAGGTACACAATTGTGGTTACCTGCACAAAAGTGCAGCTAAAGTAAAGTGTTTGATTTAAAAGTAGAATAAAAAAATTATTTTTTTAATACATAACTTTATATTTTATTAAAATTTTATTTCAACCCAGGAGCTTACTAGGAATCTCACAAAGAGTCTTTTTGATCGTCGACGAGATCATTTTTTAATTGTAGACGGTTCCTAGCACGGGAGAAACTGTTACACGTGCTGATTCGTAAGAGAGATTCTTCCATAAAGCAGCGAAAAACGCTAATATTATTCGTAAAGGGAATCGTTTATGATGTATGTTGAGTTTATCTACCGAGTCTTTCAAAAGCATGCTAAGAGTCGTATGAGACTCATGTAGGTTTTATTTTACAACCCGTGAAATACTCAGCCGTATGACTAAGCTACCTAAATAAGGGCATCAGGCGTATTTTTCATGCCAAAACTTCTAATTTTCATACAATTTCTATAAAACAAACCTTAAGGTCGCGAAATCAATACCATCCTGTCGGAAAATCCTTTTTTGCAGATCCTCAGACCGGTTTGTTTTATTAAAAACAGAGAGTCCCAAAAGGTTCTTTCAAGATTTACAGACGAGCGTGTCAAAAAATAAATAAATTAAGAAAAGATTTAGATGTTTTTGTTGCTCGTCAGATAATCACCAGAAGATTCTTTTAGGAGTTGTATATTAAACATAATCGTCTAACAAACAGCCTATGCTAGCTGGGAAATAACAGATCATTTTATACATGAATGTATGTTTATTTAATATAATAGAAGCATTAACAATAACAATGAGAATTCACAAAGAACATAAAACATAAAAAAACAAAATAATTGCGATTTATATTTTTATAAACAGATTAAATTGGATATTTATGTGAAAAAGTGGCCAACATATAGTTTTATGTGTGCAGCTAACTTTGATGTTTTGTATGAAAATATTTTAAAGCTGCCCAAAAATATGAAAAATGTGCAGGTATACAAAATGCACGTAAACAAGGATTTTGAAGAATAATTCCAGAAAATATTTATTTTGGGCAGTTAAGTCAAAGTGCAGCTAACTTTGATATTTTGTATGAAAATAATTTTAAAATGCCAAAAATTTTGTGCATTTATCTTAAATGTGCAGGTATAGAAAGTGCACTTAAAAAAGGAATTTGTATGGAATTAGAAAGAATAATTCCAAAAATTATCAATTTTGTGCAGTTAAGTCAAAAGTGCACGTAAACAAAAGGCAGTTAAGTCAAAACTACTGTACAAAATAAAATCTCATTTGCTAATTACTCGAGCTATCTTTAAATGATTAATTTTTAGCGCTATATTTGTTGCAAATTGTTTTTACTGTTGAAGGTGCTAAACCAAGGATTATTTCTATGTCAATAGCCTTTACACCTGACTATAAACGTCTTATTACGTCCAATTTTAAGGTAGAAGTACAAGCACGCGCGCTCTGTAGACTTCTTTCAAAAAAGTTAAGCTAGTGTATTTTAATAGAACAAAATATTTTGACGCGTTAGCGCCAGAAAGTGGGTAACTTTGAACTTTTTAATGCGTTGTGTATTTTTGACAAGTAATCAGCTGACAAAAAAAAAAAGAAAAATTTAACAAATTTGCGAATCGTGAAAGAAAAACTTATTGAAGAGCTTCAAAAACATACAATATTTATATAAAAAAAATTAATTCAACAAAATAAATAAATCTTGATGTACTTTCGAATCGGCTTTCAATCCACAGATAAGTAAACAAATAAAAAAAATGAATATTGTATATTGAAATATTATAGTCTCATATACAAAAGGAATGTGCTTAGAAAATATTTTTTGTACAAAATATTTCCTTCTAGCAATACATTATTTAAATACAGTACAAAAAAAGAAACTAAAGGCGACCGTACACGACATGTACACTCACAATATTCTGTACGTAAAATTAACTGAAATTGTAATATAAAATAAATGAAAGTTCATTTATCTATATAAGTTCTAAGTTTACTAAAAAAGGTTTTGTACAAAACTTCTTCCTCAATTCGCAGTATTTTTCAGTTTTGTAATGCAATCAAAACCCACTTCCGTTGTATTAACGTCAAGCCAGGGCAGATTTTTGCTTATATCTGCAAATCCTTAGCGTCGATTACTGTAATTTTTTTTCTGAATGTAGAGCTACTTCATTACTTTGTATATATAAAAACACTTTTTACAAATTTGACTTCGTCATTTAATTTTTTTCCATTTTGTGCTACAAATATCACGACACGTCAAAATGGAAATGCCCATATTCAGTTAATTATTAAAATTTAACTGTCAATTTTTTACTGTCAAATTGACCCCATATTCAGTAAAAACAATTAAATATTCAGTTATTTTATTAAATTTTCGTTTACTCCACAAAAGAGCCGAATTTCTAAAAAATTCCAGACAGACACCTGTCCGCTTGTTTTTCTTATAAGCGAGAGAGGGAGAATATTTTTATTTACTTACCCAGTTACACACGTTTGTTTTACTTTTGTTGTACTGACCACGTTGTTTACAGAAGAACTCTCAATTATAAGACACCAGCATCATGACCGATATGGCTTCGCAATTATTTTACTTTTAAAATTTGATGTATTTAACTAAATTATTTTAACAAATAGAAAATGGGTATTGCTTACACAAAACAAGCAATTCATTTTTTATAGATAAGTAAAAATTAATTTTTGGTAGTAAAATTATATGAAATAACTGAATATTTAATTGTTTTTACTGAATATGGGGTCAATTTGACAGTTAAAAATTGACGGTGTAAAATTTAAATAAATAACTGAATATTTAATCGTTTTTACTGAATATAGTGTTGAATTTTTGACAGTAAAATTAAATTAACTGTTCGTTACTTTAAATTACATTTTCATTTAATTTCACATAAAGAAGAATTTAACTTAATCAACGGACAATATTAACTGCAACTGAAAATCAGTATTAATATGCACTTAGTTTTTTAAATAACTGTTAGAATCAGTTATAAATAAATTTGCTTGGAATTTTAAATGTTTATTTATTTAATAATGACTGAACGGAATATTTCTTAAATAAACTACAGTCCGTTACTGTAATAATATTGTGAGTGTATATGTCATCCGACATGTCAAATTTCCCACTGCAAAATACAAACATGTCGTGTGTTACCTTTTTAAATTTGCTTCTGTAAAAGTCAGACGCAAAATTATCTGACAAAATTTCAATTAGAGAGTGCTCTATTTTCTTCTGACAAACCATCTGACATCAGAATCTATGCCGGGAAAAAACCGGCGTTGGCGTCCACTATTGACGGAATTATTAGCCGGCTGAAGTTAATATTTTACAATACCGATACATGTATGATAATTTCACCATTGAATAGAAATTATGTTCATATATTAAGAAAAACGTTTCATTATAATATTGTAAATTGGTATCTTCCAATTTAAAGAAAAAAATGTTTAGATGGCTGAACTCTATGCGAAAAAAAAAACATAGACAATGTCAGAAGCAAATTACATGTACGTTGTGACAGAATATTATAAACCCTATGTAAAACAGCAATTTTGACAGACATCCACAATTACATGTGACTTGAAAAGTTGACAAGTCAGATGTAAAAAACATGTCGTCTACATGCACCTTAAGGAGTTCGGAAATAAACTTTTTTGAAGAATGTTCGGTGCTGAGCTCTGCTAGGATGAGTCAGATGATGACCCGACAACAGAAGAAACTCTTGATAATAACACAAACAATCTGTTAACAGGATTTTCCGAAACAATTAGAAGTATAAAAATTAAAACTGGACTCTATTTTAAATGTTTAGATAATTAAATAAGGAGATCTTATCAATTGAAATAATTAATGAAATAATCACACAGTTTATTGTTCAATAAATACGTAATATGTATTAATTAAAATATATATTACATATTTACGAACTATTTTGTTTGTTCGTTTTAGTTTAAGAATTGTTTTGTTTGTTATGTTATTATTTTTTTTTTACTAAAAAACGCAAATAAAAATAATAATTGTTGCATTTTTCTTTATTGAAATTACTTAATTTATAACAAAAATTGTATTAATCATTTAACCCATCAATAACAAACTTAACAGATTATTAACCGATTAAACCAATACCTCGGTTAATTAATCAAGCGATTAGCCGATTAAAGCAAAACCCCCATTAAATGAATACCCTTCTAACAACCTTGATGGAAGCTACAGAAAATTATAAAAGGATTTTACAAAATAAAGTACATATTGCAATTTATACACTACATAACTTCTACCACTGGGGTGGTGGTCGTGGCTTAAATAATGTGTTTTTGTTCAATAAGATATTTATGGTTTAATAAAGAAATAAATTTTATTAATTATTTTTTAATTCCATTTAATGAAAATTTTAACCGAATCTTACAAAATAAATCAATTGCTAATTTGCTCAATTCAATTCTTATTTTATTTTTTTTACTTATCTGGAATGAATAATTGAATAAAATTTAGATTTTATTTTAATTAATATTTTTAATTGAAACAATTAACACGTTGTTTGAAATTTTGTTAATATTTAAAAAAATAAATTAATAACAAATTTAAATTTAAGTAATCAATATAATCATTTTGCTGATTTATGCAAAATCAAGTGCAATTTTATTTTTTAAATGTCATCAACAAGTAAACTTCCAGCAAAAATTCAATTTCTTAATTGTTATCTTAGTGTTGCCAAGTTGCCAATGTTTAACGTTACCTGTAGACATATTATTTGTTAACATATATTTTTTTTATAAAAATTATAATGTATAACAATGTTTTTTTTGCTTTGCGAACTTGCACTCGCATGGGGCAACGGGGGTAAATGACAGGCTACCCACAGTATATATGGTTTAGATATAAGTGTGTTTTTCCGTTTGTAATTTTTTTTTTTTTACACTATTGATCCCTATATATTATTTATATTCTGCGTCCTTATGAGTAGAGAGTTAATTTAACGATAACCTTCTGTCCGTCTATCTGTTGAAATGGAGTTTTCTTAGATCCCATATATGATGGGGACTTGGTTGTTATGCATTTCTGTCACATCTGCTCGGTTAAATTTTGCTATTAGAATTCAGCTTGATCAATATATGACCAAACCATCGCGACTGCCTCTAATTTCTGGCGGTGCGAAATATGGCCCCAAAAAATAAATGCAAAATTACCCAATTTCTTTAATGAAAAATTTCCCCAAAAAAATTTAAAAAAGTCCTAAAAATAAAATTAAATATGACCTTAAATTTGGGATAATTATAAATAACGGTTATTTAATAACCTCAACATTTTTAATGAATTTTAAACCTAAAACAGTTAAATTTACTAAACATCACAAAGAAATGTATATTAAACATCTGGGTTGAGTTCATATGCCTAAAATTAAATTCCCAAGTTTAAAAATCCCGAATTTCAAAATCTAGAATTTTAATATTCTGAATAATTATAGTTTTGATTTTAAACTCTCGCGATAGCTTCACTACATAGACGGCTTTCGGCTGGGCGAAAGGATTTTCTCCTCTATGGTATAGCAAACACCGGCTTCGTTATCTTTAGCATCTCTGCATAGCTGGCAAGTATTTTCTCCACTTTGGTATAAGAATTCGTGGTTTTTATGCTATTCCTAGAAAAGTTTATATAAAATTATACACAGAAAAATTATTAGTATTTTTAACAATTAAAAAATTTTTTCAAAAAGTATTAAAATTTAATTAATGTAATAATTGAATTAATTATTTTTTTTGTTGAAAGAAAATTACAAATATAATTTTGATTTAATAAAAATTTTAGTTGTTTTGAAATAAATTTTTAATTAAAATTGTTGTTGGAAATGGTCAAAATCAATCAACACATTGTTTGAAACGGCAAAGTTTTTTGATCATTTTTTTAATTAAAATTAAAAATATAATTTATTGAAAAAAATATTCAAAATTTTAAATTTTTAGTAATCAATATAAATGGTAAGAGGTGCAAAATCAACAAATGGGTTGCTTGATTCTATGAATTTTGAATAAAATTGGTGATTAGAGACAATTATTAATTTTTTCTGTGTTTAAATTTTTTTGTATAATTGGGGTAATCTTTCATTCCACTTAAAATGCTAACGAAAAAATGAAAAAGAACCCCAAAAATTCAACAAAAAATGCATTAAAATTTCGTATTGTTGTTGTTCATGTAAAATGCCATTCTTCATTTTCTTTTTGGGTGCCATATTTCCAGGGGTCATTTTACGCACAGCCCTAATTTGTTTTATAAAAACGCCGGCTTATCTTTAACTATTTTTACACTTAATATAAAAACTTTTTTGTTACTCGTTGTCTAATATACTAAACTACATTTTTAATTATGCAAGTTAATACAATAATAATTATTGCCCTTAATCATTTCTGCGACACATACATTTCAATTGCTTACTTTTTTCTCTTGAATAATTAAGTCTAGGATCACACTTTGAAAGTTTTCTTTCAGAAAGTCTGAGATTATGGAGAGAAAAAAGCATATTCTCTTCCCCTCTCACCAATAAACTCAGACTTTCTGAAAGAAAACTTTCGTAATGTGATCCCAGACTAACGAAAACAAAAGTATAAGGTTTCAAACTACACGCGCAACCAAAATGTGTCGCATCAGGAATGCAAGGGATTTATGCTTCAGATAAAATATTGTAATGCATTTTATTTTATTTCAGTTCTGTTCCAGCACTCGTAATAATAAGAAAAGTTATGGGCATAACCCAGGAAGTGTAATTTTAAATAAGGAAAATAATAAAAAAATAAACTTTAGTTTCATTAATTTGCATAAGTGTGTTTCAACTTAATTTAATTAATTAATTATGGGATAGGAAATACAATGAAAAGGTAAAATGTGAAAAATTACAATTGACATTTTTTTTATTAAATTATTGCAAAAATTAATTCTTGGAAAAAATATTATTATTATTCGCTCATGTAGAGGGAATACCGGAAGACATTATAACTTTTATTCTCAAAAGCATAAACAAACTTTAATCGATCTTGTTGAGTCGAATTTTTTCTTTTCAACCGTAGATGAAGAATTTCAATTCTTTGTTGAAAAAAGACAAAAACTCATGATGTGAAATAGATTTTTTAAATTTAATAAAATCTTATACTTGGAAAACTGAACATAGAAGAAAAACCAAATGTAAATGTCTAGAAATAATTTAAAATTTTTAACAAAAACAAACACAAAAGAAGATGGTTGTAAAAGGCTCTATTGCTCATTCCGAAACGATGCAGCTCTTTGAAGAAAGGAAAATAATATCGTATTTGTTACCCCTAATGAATTAAATCATATTTGATTGCAAAAAAAATAAGATTTATTGGTTCTTAATACAGTAGAATCGGGTTCCAAGTATTCAAAAAAAAAAATTGTCTTGATACTGGCTTATTTTTGGTTACACTTATGACCAGTTTCACTAATTCTATATAAATATAAATTCATATTTAAATATAGTTTTTCATATAATTTTATTTTTATTTGACATGACATAAAAGTTAGGTTAGGTTCCATGGGCAGCTAAATCCCAGACCCATTCCTGCAGCATGAGTCCCCACCGGCCGGTGCCCAGTCATAACCGATACCACTGTACTAATCTGGTCCCTGTTGAACCCAAATATAGATCTAGTTCTCCGTTCGTCATATCCAGGCCATAGTAGCCTGGATATCGAGCAGGTGGGCTCACCGGTCCAAGGCGTCTGCGCAACCCTATATGACTCGCGCCTGATAAGTAACCTACAGTGAGCCATTGGAAGGCCAACGAATTGATCAATGAATGCGTCATCCATACGATCACCCTGTTTGGCCAGCCCATCTGCTACCTGATTGCCCGGGCATTCTGAGTGCCCCGGTATCCATATTAGCGTTAGCCTTGAATATTACGCAATCTCATTTAAAGATATCCGACATTCTACAGTTTACCTAGATGTCGTATAGACACCCGCTTGGGAAGCAAGGGCAGCCTTGCTGTCAGTAAATATACGTATATCTCCCGATATGCGATGATACCTCAGCCAGTTTGCCGCCCGCATTATATCCGAGATCTCCGCCTGCAGGACACTACATCCATCCTGCAGACGAAAGGAAACTCTCACATCCAGTTCCCCTATGAAGAAAACTCCGCCAACCCTTTAACCTTTCCTCGAACCATCAGTATAGACCTCCAGGGTCGGTTCATGGAAAGTATCTGCACATTGTCTTGCGACCTCTGTATCACGAACCCCGCGCCGAAGAAAGGCCTCGGGGTGCAATAGTTCACTCCATCAGGGACAATCGAACATTTGATTATCCTGGCGTGTCCATAGTCACGGGTCGATCAGCCGTGATATCACACTAGAAATCACACTAATAAATTTCGTGATGATGGGTCCATAATTTGGTATAGGCCCCATATAAAGCCCATTCTGGTAAATTAATTAAATACGCCTAAAGCCGTAGCAGATATATTTATTGTGGTAACATACATATCTTCCAACTTAGTTTCATGTGACCAGAAAAAATGTCATGCAATTTTTTGATATACGGTCCATAATTTACTTTAAATTCCATATTTAGCTGCCTTCTGAAACTCACTGTAAACGCTAAAATTTATGTTTTTTAATACCAGATACCACTCTGCAGAATTTGGGGTCATACCTTACCATGGCCGCAATATTAATTCCCCTCCCGAAAATCATTTAAGTTCGGCTCAAGCTAGTAAAAATTGCTATAAATAGTTAAAACTTTCTGATGGTCGGTCAATAATTTAATGTAGGTCTAAACAGCAGCCAATTTTAATGCTGACGTCTGTTTTTATAAAGAATAACTAATAGTTAATATATCAAAGAATATAATACTCTTACTTGTTTTATCATATTTTTAATAAAATTGTTCGTTAAGAAAAAACAGCAATTTTCAATTTATAGAAATTTTAGTTATCAATATAAAATTATATTAAACTTTAAAATAATAAAAAACTTATAAAATTTTTTTTTTCAGACGTTTTTTTTTAATGAATACCTATAAAAAGAATTTATCTTTTAATTTTCAAGAATGCCGAAAAATCCCGGGATTTGCAAAAACAAGTCCCGATTGACATCCCTAATGATTGAAGAAGTACCAACCATTTAGTAAAATAAATTATAATTACACTCATAATATTCTGTACTTAAAAACTTAATTTGTAATATAAAATAAATGAAAATTCAATTAAAAACCGGTCTACTCATTTTTCATTTATTTTTAACGAAAAGTTCTTTTAATTTTTTTATTGTGTATTTATATTTCAGTGGTGCCACTATCATTTTTTAAGCTTTTATGAAATGGAAAAACAGCATAATTCAAGACTCGTAACAAACTTGATTTCAAACTAATGAATTTATTAAAAATCATTTAAAATATTTTAATTTTGTTTTTTTGGAACTAATAAACAATATAATTTTAACAGCAGATTAAATAAAAAAAATATACTGCTTTTAAAATAAAAATGTTGTTCCGTCATCGCACATCATAAAAGTTTCAGAACACGTTGGGTACGTACGTAAATATATAAAAGCTTGTTGCTGATGCGTGGTTACCAGTTGCAGTTGTAATGCTACAGGCCCAACCATAATATGCATAGCCTTGCTTTACCTACTTTCATAAATTAACAAAAAGTCTCTCAAATGTACTTTAAAAAAAAATAAAATAAAAAAACCTTTTGATTTCGTACAGAATGTGCAATTAGATTCGCACCTTGCTTTAGCAAATGACAGTTGTATTAAAATTAGCAAAAAGTTTCCTTAAGTTCAATATGGTTTGCCTTATTTAATTTACATATAAACGATTTCTTTTATGTCAAAATTTATTGCATCAGAAAAAAATTTGCTGCATTTACGAACGTTCCCCTTATCAATAACTTTAAAAACTGGATCTAAAAAGTATTGGTATTATAAGAAACTACCTCGAAATATCTTTCACATGATGGATTAAAAATTCCGATGTATTAGGCCGTTAAGAACCAATTAATTTTTCTTGATAGATTTTTCAACAAAACATAAAATTTTGTTAATATATTTAATCAAACATATTATTAGTAACTCCATCATGTAAAATTTTAAATTTATTACGGTTTAAAAAATTATATCTTGGAAAATTACTGAATTTATTTATAAGTTTGAGTAAAAATATATATGTGGTAATAATTTATGTACTAGTTATAAATTTAATTATTGTAATATGTACATAATTAGTAAGTGTTCCGCAAGACTGAAAACCCGCAATACAATAAAACTTCATTAAGCAAATATCTAAGGGTTAGATAATAATTGCTATATCGATATAATTTTAAAAGCTGATTTTGTAAAAAAAAAATCAGCCACGGAGTACGAGTATAGATATTAAATTGGCTCTTAATTGGTTAATCGGTATGCTTTAAACGCCATTTGAAAAACACTGAATCATTTTCCAATGATTCCCATATTTTATAGATTCTTTTTAAAGCTAAAGAGATATAGATAAAGAATTTTATAACTTTTACGTCCTATAACTCCTACACTAGGAAAGCGTAAGCATGAAAAAATCTTCCTATAGAACTTCTAATAGAACTTCGATGCTAAAAAGTTATATAATTTTTTTAATTTCAATCGTATTCTTTTCTGTTATACAAAAAAATATTTTTAAGCACTTATTCTTTAAATATTTTTTTATATTAGCAACACTTTTTCTGTTTTGTAGTAGACAAAAATAGAAATTAGTTTAATTGGACTACAACGACAAAATAAGCACAGACAAGCCATGTAGCCGTGTCGTCGTGAAAATAATCATTTCCATATACACACATGTATTCTATTTTTGACATATTGCAGTCGGTAGCTTGCTGTCTCGAATGTGTTTATAGCATTACTCCACAAAATAACCGAATTTTTAAAACACACCAGGCAGACACACCTGTCCGCTTGTTTTTCTAATGAGAGATTTTATAAGCAAATGTGCAAGAAAATGTAAGTTCAGTACATCAAGGGATACACACAGAATTATTATAGGGAAGTTCGACTATTTCTGTACTTATATAATGTATTATTTATACATAAGAAGAGGTTTATTTTTTGTATCGGTTATATTTTCAGTGAAAATAACTTAATAAATATAAACATTTTCTTATTTTTAAAGTTGCCCCTTTTTTTCTCAGAATTCCCCTTTTTGTGCCATTTTTTTTTTGAAAATCCCCGTTTGGAAAATTTTTACCGGTAACGCTGTTTACTTACCCTGTTACACACGCTTGTTTTACTTTTGTTGTACTGACCTCGTTTGTTTACAGAAGAACTCGCAATCATAAGATAACAGCAGCATGACCGATATGGTTTCGCAATTATTCGACTTTAAAAATTTGATGTATTTAACTTAATCATATTAACAAATAGAAAATGGGAATTTGTTACACAAAACAAACACATCGTTTTTTAAAGATAAGTAAAAATTTATTTTTGGTAGCCAAATTACATAAAATAACTGAATATTCCTTTGTTTCCTAAAAATTCAATTGTTTTACGGAATTCGCAGTTGAATTTTTGACATTAAAAATTAAATGAACTTTTCGTTTTTTTTAATAACATTTTCATTTCATTTCACATAAAGAAGAAATTAACTTAATCAACGGACAATATTAACTGTAACTGAAAATCAGTATTGATATGCACTAAGTTTTTTTTAATATCTTTTTGAATCGGTTAAAAATAAATTTGCTTGGAATTGTAAATGTTTATTAACATATTTAAAAATGACTGCAATAACACGAATAAATATGACTGCTGTGAGTAACCCCTTATAATTAAGATTTCTTTTGTGTATTTATGAAAAAACAATAGACACAGCACAAAAAGTCTAATTATTTTACAACTTTTTTTTTTGGAACACCACAACAATTTCTTTGACAAATATATTGTAAAATATTAGGATATTATGACATTATGGCTTAATGTTATACCGTTAAAAATTCCCAAATGTGAATTACTTTAACAGAGTTTTTCTTAATATCTTTCTTTTTTTGGAGACTAAACCAAAAAATCAGTGCAAAGTGTAAAAAACAGAACATTTGCGTACTGTTTTGGTTGTTGTACATAAAACGGTACAATTGACAAAAATCAGTACATGTACACTCACAATATTATTACAGTAACGGACTGTAGTTTATTTAAGAAATATTCCGTTCAGTCATTTTTAAATAAATAAACATTTAAAATTCCAAGCAAATTTATTTTTAACTGATTCTAACAGTTATTCAAAAAACTAAGTGCATATTAATACGGATTTTCAGTTGCAGTTAATATTGTCCGTTGATTGAGTTAAATTCTTCTTTATTTTATTTATTTAGTAAATAAAGTAAATAAAAATGTAATTTAAAGCAACGAAAAGTTAATTTAATTTTTACTGTCAAAAATTCAACCGCGAATTCCGTAAAAACAAATCAATATTCAGTTATCTTCTATAAAATAACCGTCAAAAAATTAACTACATATTCCGTAAATACAAATAAATATGCAGTTATTTTATAAAATTTTACTGTCAAAAATTCAACACCATATTCAGTAAAAACAATTAAATATTCAGTTATTTTATATAATTTTACTACCAAAAATTAATTTTTACTTATCTATAAAAAATGAATTGCTTGTTTTGTGTAAGCAATACCCATTTTCTATTTGTTAAAATAATTTAGTTAAATACCTACATCAAATTTTAAAAGTAAAATAATTGCGAAGCCATATCGGTCATGCTGCTGGTGTCTTATAATTGGAGTTCTTCTGTAAACAACGTGGTCAGTACAACAAAAGTAAAACAAACGTGTGTAACTGGGTAAGTAAATAAAAATATTCTCCCTCTCTCGCTTATAAGAAAAACAAGCGGACACGTGTCTGTCTGGTATTTTTAGAAATTCGGCTCTTTTGTGGAGTAAACGAAAATTTAATAAAATAACTGAATATTTAATTGTTTTTACTGAATATGGGGTCAATTTGACAGTAAAAAATTGACAGTAAAATTTTAATAAATACCTAAATATTTTTTTTACTGAATATGGTGTTGAATTTTTGACAATAAAATTTTACAAAATAACTGAATATTTATTTGATTTTACGGAATATGGTGTTGAATTTTTGACAGTAAAAATTAAATGAACTTTTTGTTAAAAATAAATGAAAAATAGGTAGACCGGTTTTTAATTGAACTTTCATTTATTTTATATTACAATTTCAGTTAATTTTACGTACAGAATATTGTGAGTGTACTGCTAAAAACAGTACGTCTGGCACCTCTAAATTGTGCTGATGTGTTTAAAACCTTTTAGTATTGGTTGTAGACCCACCTTAAAGTATACCGATCAACTCAGAGTCGATCTAACGATGTCCGTCCGGCTGGCTGGCAGGCTGTCCATGTTACCTTGTTCGCAAAGTACGCGTCGCAATTTTAAAGATAATTTAATGAAATTTGGTACATAGGTTCTATATGGCAAAAGGGCCAAGCCTATTAAAAATGGATAAATCCATATTTATCTCTCCGAAACTATCTAACAGATTTTAATGAAATTAAAAACTTATATAGATCCCTATTCATATAGCCATACACTCTTCACATTTTGTTTTTAAAATACTGTGGTGTATATTTGTGCTGATCTTTGTAACACCGTTAAACATTTGTTCTAGACCCACCTTAAAGTTACCGTTCAAATTAGAATCACTTTCTGAGTCGATCTTACGATGTCCGCATGGCTGGCTGGTTGACTGTCCATGTTAACCTTGTATAAGTTTACGTTTGCTTGATTTCACACTTTAATGGCCATTTTCTCAATGTACCGTCAAACTGCCTGTTACTTAATGTCGACATAAATTTATTAGACCGATAAACTGTCTGTTAACAGTTTTGGGTTTCTCAATATACCGACAAAATACGTGGTTTTAAGCTGGCAACACCTCTCAAAATACATGTTAAAGTTGGGAGTCAGCTGATTGAATTTATCTGTACGGCAAATAAAAGGAAAATAAATAATCGGCAGATGAGTGCTGGTTAGCTTTGCGACAGAAGAGAAGCAAATGAGACATTGAGAAAACCAAATTTCTTAATTGTGCAGTTTTTCGTTGGGAAAAAAGTTAATCGTGTAATGAGAAAACGGCATAAGACTGTTAATAAATAAAAAGGAAATATGTAGTGGAAAAATTTGGTGGCCAGGCTGTTATTTTTTTCAATTATTTGTTAAGTGTTAGGTGAAATTTAAATCTCATTTAAGAGCTCAACTTCCGATTAAAAAACGCGAACGGTTTCCACTTGCATTAATAAGTTTAAGCACAATTTATCTATTTAAAATGTTAATATAAACATTTAAGATACCTTTGATTAATGTTCGCTTTAATTTTTTACACGGGCTATAATTTAATACCATCTCTTAATGCTAAACAATTTTTAATTTAACATCAAAAGCTTGTTAAGTTATTTATTTTCCTGATAGATTAAATGGAATTTGAGTTAAATAGTTTGGCTTTTATTAAAATCAACGTAATTTTAATTGTCAACACTATTCAACATGAAATGCCAAACACAAAAAATACTTTCCTTAATACACCTAATCCTTTACATCCTTTTGAGCACATTTCGTTACGTTTACACTTGTACTTACACAAGTTGTACATTGTGCGATACACTTTTAGCGACAATTACAAAGTTTACACAATTTCATTTTATTTTTTGCACTTTCTAAGTATCATTTTAATGTTGACTTCTTAATCTATAAATATTTAAATACACTTCAATTTTCACGCAAAGTGTTAAATACATTTTGGTCTTAAACATTCAACGTAGATTTACGTTTTAATTGTACAATTTACAATTGAACTTAAGATGTTCAGAGCAAAAGGCCAAGTATTTAACTTTAGTTGTCAAATTAAGTTGTCTTTAACTTTCTTTTAAACGATAATTGAAGCATTTTGTTCTAGTGATGAATGAGGTTATACTAAGTTTGTCATTCCGCGTGAAACAATTTTAATATTTATTTGAGAACTCATAAAGTATATCGTTACCTTAAATGAAAACGGACTTAACAACACAAAAATTCAAACAACATGCTGACTAGGGTTAACTGTCAATCGGTTAACTGTCAATCGATTTATTAACACCCGATTAACTGATCGGTTAATTTCAAATTGGCTTTTTTCGATTAACGATTTAACCGGTTAATTTCAGTCGAATAACCGATGTAATAAAATTCTGAATTTTTTGTGGTTTTATTACATTTATTTTGTGTTTTTAGTTATTTGTTTTGTCTCATATAAAAAAGGTATGAGTTTAAAAAATATTTTTCATGCAAACAAAGAAGGTGTTCAGTGATCTTAATTTTAACCCATTTTCCGCCGACCGGTGATTAAAATTACAAGCACTCTTACGGTTTTTTTCAATGTTTTTTGTCTTCATCTTCGATCAACAGGAATGTAGCGAAAAATGGCTTAAATATTTGATTGCCAACACCCTTTTTTGATTCACGTAATTTTTATATGAATGTGCTTAGTTATTTGTTTCTTCTCATATCTGCTCATATAAGTCTTTTAACAGAATTAACCGAAACAATAAAGTGTTTAAAATTTAATAAAATTAAAATAGTACTATAATGGCATAATGGAGTATTTTAAATGTTTAGAGAAATCGTGAAGAATGTCTGAGAAATTAGATATTCATCTACGATAAGTGAAAGAAGTTTTGTCAAAACTAAAGAAAAGAATCTCTTTTATCCAAACCAAATTACTTTTCTAAAAGATTATTTTATAAGATCTATTGAAAAAACTAATTTAATTATCTCAGTCTATTTTTAATAAATACATATTTGGGGGGATTCGCAGGGTAGTCATTAAATTGTAAAGGCCTATATGTCTTAAAACAATTACAAGAATTATATATATCGTCAGATTAATATACAAATCACTTTTTAAGTAAATTAATATTTAGATGCCGTATGGTAGAGAAAGATACGCGTTGTCGACCAGCAAGTAGTTTTTTTTCTATTTAAGTCTTGAAGTGTGTTAAACTTGCTGTATTTTCTATCAAGCTGCAAATAGGAAAAAATAAAAATTTGTTTGTCTGTCCTGTAAAATGTGCTGAAAGGGAGTTAGCAGGTTTGCATATTAAGCCGACGATATGACTGTTGTGGGCTACCACTTATAATTTAGTTTTCTACTGTACAGTTATGACGAATCAATGAACAAAGCATTAACATTTTTATTTTGTCTGAAACAGAACAATATTTATTTTAAACAATTGTAAAATTCTATTTAGGACATTGTGACGATATGACTTGATAGCACTGCTTGTGAATCCCCCAATTATGTAATAATTGAAAAAAAGCATAGTTGGGGTATTCACAAGGCGTGCTATTATGTTATATTGTCATAATGGTCTTACATTTTACAATGGTTTAAAAATATTGTTGTTGCTTTGCAAATAAAAAGTGTCTTAAATTAATAGAACTTTGCTTGGTATGCTTATGGTGCTGTCGTAATTAATAAGAAGAGACCTGCGCTGAGCGGCTAAGCCGATCTGCAATAATTTTTGTAGCCGTCGCCGTTGATGGTATAGTTTTATCCGGCTAATACCCGAATTTAACCTGCGGCTAGCAATTTTTGTAACAAAACACTTGCGGCGTCAAATTATGTCGGCAGTTTGGTGAACAAACAATATAAAATTTATTTGTGGCAGGAAAGATCTAATTTAATTTATTAATTCACGTATTAGAATTAAAAAATATTTTGATTTAGGTAAATATTTATTTTTTTTTTGTTTTAAATCAGCTGGTTTAAATTCAAAATAGCACACTAAATTATAAGGGGTTGTTTACAACGGTCGTATATTTTCATGTTATTATTTTAAGATATATGACCTTATGACACCTTGTGAATCCCCCAAGTATATATATTTATGAATTGTTTTTTTTCATTGCTTATTTTAGTTTAAGAATTGTTGTGTTTGGCACGTTATTGATATTTTTTGTTTAAACACTCTAAATAATAAATAATTAATGCATTTTTATATATTGAAAATAATTAATATATAAAAAAAAACTTTTTTAATCGGTTAACCAATCAAAAACAAAATTAACCGATTTAACCAAAACCTCGGCTAATCAATCGATCGATTAACCGATTAAAGCAAAAGGTCGATTAAATGAATACCCTAATGCTGACGCAAGTTTATAGACCCCTGCGATAAAAAAGTGGCGACTTTATTGAAGAAATTTTAACTCCAAGAATGCTTCATTATTATTGTTCTTGTAAAAAAATTGAAGTGTAGGTCTGTCCGTTTGCATTCAAGTTGACGATATATATTCTTGGTCCTTGAATAATTCTTAGTCAGTTAAGCCACGTCCGTCTGTTGAAAACATGTCAATTCATCGCCGCCAGTCTCAATAATTGCAGCGCGAAATTAAAGTACACTATTGGTAGAGCAAATCCTAAAGTGTTTTGAAAAGTTAGCTCGGGTGCCCGAAATATCGTTTTTCGGGGTTTCAAAAAATTTTAAAAATTTAAAGGCCCGGAATTTCGAAAATCCGTTTTACATATTTTGCACGATTTGTTTGTCTTAGAAGCAATCCATAAATTATTAAAATCTGTTACCAACTATTGATTTTATTCACATTTTAATTAATTTTAAAGGGGCAAGTATTTCTCGCAAAAATGTTAAGGATAAAAATTAATTGAAGTCGTCTATACATTATATCCCATTAGGGGCGACTGCTGGGCATATGGTACTTTTTTTCAATATATTTCTAGTCTGCATATTGTATGGGAGCCCCTTTAAGGAATGGAGATAGCGGGTAGGAATGTTAGAAATAAATGATTCAGATGAAAATAAGGTAGGTTGGTCGTACATTTGAACCATCTACGAGCATCCTACGCGGCTAAATTTAAGAATTTTAATAAACTGCAATATTTGTATGGGAGCCCCTTATCGCCGCTCCCATACAAATATTGCAGTTTATTAAAATTCAATTGCGGAATTTCTGTTTTTTTTAGTTTTTTTCAATAAGCTAAAGCTTTTTTGAGTTACGCGAAATTTTCTTGGTTCAAGCCATATTTTCTGGTGATTTTGTTAATATGTAATTCTTTCCGTGTATATTTGAAATTTGATTACTTTACTTTTCCTGAAATATCACAAAAGGCTGTTTAAAAATGTTTATGTTTTATTAAAACTGCTCGGAAAACAAAAAAAGTAGGGGTAGAGAACTTGATTATGTGATTTTAATTGCCTTTAGCGTGCAGAGGCAATTATATGGTTAAAGAAAACATAATATATTTATAATGTTCCTTCAAAATAGTTTGGTTAGAAGTGACTATATTTTAACATGTTTTTTCTCTGGGTGTGGAAAAATTGGCTCTTACCTTTCAGGTATACAGAAATCTATAATGTCCTTTGGCTCATGACGTTCTCCAGGTATACATGTATAGCATATGACACGCCCAACACTCCGATCCTGCCCAAATTTTGCCAGATGTTGTGTATTGTATAAAAATAAGATGCTATAAATTTGGAAACTTAAGCTCTATCCGTTCTACAAATATAGAGAAATTTACATTGTCTTTGTATGGGAGCTGCCACGCCCACTTAAAATTTCAAAATAATATAAATCCTTCCAGACCATCAGTATTATACTGTGTAAAAGTTTCATAAAGATCGGTTGAGCGGTTAAGTCGTCTATAAGGTACAAACAAACAAAAAAAAAAAAAAATAAACTTTCTGTGGAAGGTTCGTTTTTAACTATTTAATTTCACGTTTTTTTTTTTAATTTTTATTGGGATTAATGAATCATTCATACGAGGCACATATTGAAGTTCTTAGATGTTTTGTTAGTACATTTTCAAATGACAAATAATTTTTTTGCTTCACATTAATTTTCCTTATAGAAAACTTACTTTTTAATGATGAATCTTAAACCTGCTGTAGCTCACTCAAAGAGGTTGTGATGCTATAGTAATTAAACACATCAAACCCAGGTTGAGTGAGGCAATGCAAGAGAAAATATCGCCGTCATATCTGCTCCATCCACGTAATTATTAATTTTGTTTTTGCTATCACTTCACTTAATTCGAACTTTGTATGATTTAATAAAACACTGACACTTGTTTTAGATTCCTGTACATTTGCTATTTATTTTTGTTTATTAATATTCCATTATTCTATAGTCCTTCATTACTTGTTATACCCGTATCACAATAATAAAACACGCAATCACAATCAATTAAAAAATAATGGTAAATACATAAAATAATGATATATTTTAAAATTTTATTCAGAATAAATTGAAAATCAATAAACATTTTATGTAAACATTCAATGTACATAAGTTTGTTTGAATCTAAAAATATTGAACCCTAAAATGAATTAAAGTAAGACTGTTAAGTTAATAAAATTTTAATTATATTTAACACAATTCGTTACGATTTGACAGAAAGGTGGTTATAGCTTAAGTTATATGTCATTTATAGGTCAGTTATTAGGTCTTATAATTTTATTAAATTATGTGTTTAACTAAAAGGTTTGTTCTTCGAACCGAGAAAAGAACAAGTTGAGGTGTTAGGTTTGGCTTTGTGGTATAGTTGATACTCTCCACCAAGAGTAAGAATATTTCATGAATGGGTTTCACATGGGAAATAAAAATTATAACAATATTTATAAAAACCGACCTCACAGTATTATAATTCCTTGCGGTTTTAACCGTATTAAAGTCTATTCCAAAAGTACGCTTTATATTGAGTCAATGATATATTCTTTAAAGTTAGGCAAAAAGTTTTTAAGTCAGAAACTTTAGTTTTTTGTTATGTTAAACGGAAAATTTTTTAATTGGTAGATCTGATTGACTTATTTCCTAAAAATGATAACGATTAAAAGTAGTTGTGCTACGAAAGAGGAAACAATACCTTTTTGCCTAAGGCCAAGGAAATAACGTCCGATCTTTAAGACTGACAATAATTTACGACAGCAGCGCCGTTATTCGTTATGGGTTTATGCGTGCTAAAGTTTTTCTAAGAGTGGGGCTTACACCCAAAAAAAACATGTTTAAATATGGTCACCTCCAAAAAACTATTTTTAAAGAAAATTTTTACACATATTATATTTTATTTAACAATATTATTGTCACTGACAACCATATTAGTCCTCCATCAAGAAGCCACAACCATATTATGGTTGTCTCCGACCATGTTATGTTCAAAAATTACCAAAACATGTTTAACAATTATAATAGCATGGTTGGTTTTCAACCATAGCATGTTGAAAAGAGGAAAATAATATTATTAATTTTAAAACAAATTATTGTTATATTTAAGCACAACATTAGAGGCAATCATAATATGGTTGTTGCTTCTTGATGGAGGACTGCATGTTTTTTTTTAATTCCCTAAGATAATTCCCCGAAGCTCTACGCTTCTTTTCTTTAAATATAGTTTTGTTGGAGGTGACCATATTTAAACATGTCTTTTCTCTGCGTGTATGATTAGGCCCCAATCGAAATTAGGTGGTGTGGATTCTAGTCTTTTGGAACTATGACAGACCAAACTTTACCAAAATAGCATCATTTGTTACAGTTTTAGGCGTACAAAAGTATTTTTCGACAGCGAATTTTAGATGAGACCTTAGGTAAATTACGAAACGATCTTCACGAAATTTGGTGGCGAAATTTCTAGTCGTAAAAGGCGAGACTGTGCAAAATGTCTGTTATCAATTTATTTTAATTTTTTCGCCAGAAATATAAAAATTTTTTGGATGGTTGTTCTGCTGGACGGATTGTAAAAGATTTTAGTTTGAAACTGCTTAGGACATCTAGAGTCAATTTAACACCAACATTTTTATTATTTTTTAATTATTTGAAACTGATCGTGATTAAAAACTGAAACTCAGTCATAATGCCTTTTAAAATTAAAAAGTACAAAAAAAAACAACTGTACAAATTTTAACAATACTGATCTGTTATGAAAATACCCATCTCACTATATTCTAATCATGTTTTTATTTATATAGGAGAAGGACACCCTTTGATTGAGCATCCCATCCATTCATACAATTACCAATTGATTTTAATTTGAATTTAATGATGATGATGACATTTACTATCACAATGATTTAAATGTTACTTATTTTTGTGTAAAAATAACCAAAGGCGTTGCTGGGTTAAACGAGGTAATTGCAATTTAATACTTGTCATCAGTTACAGCAAAAAAAAAATGCAACAAAAACTATTTTTAACTGTCACAGCTTCAACTGCAACAATGTTAATTAAAGCTTAAATAAATACCTTTGAATTATGTTAGATATGTATAAATGTATGTATGTATGGACATGAGTTTGCTTGATTGAAATTAATTCGAAGAAAATTTCATTATTCTAGATCAATAATAAATTTTTTTGAACTGGTGACGAAATAATAGCATTTATTGGGTGACTTGCAAATTGAAATTTAAAATATCGATTAAAGTTTATAGAATTAAATTAAATTAAATATTTTTGAATCTCTTGCTGAACACTTTTTGGCTCACTAGTGCACTTTGAAAAAAAAATTCTTCTAGGAAATGATTTTTATTTTCCCAAAAGCAAACCGATTTTAATTTATAAAAATTAGTTTAGGATATAAAAAGGTAACACCTTAAAACTTCCTAAATATGGCGATATTTATATGAAGTTCTTACCAAATAGATCTAATAGATTTTTTTAAAACTACCTTAAGTCATATATAAAACATCCACTAGCTCTTATCCCGCAAAAGTATGTTTGTATTAGAGTTTTCCTTTTCCCGGACTTTTTCATTTCCCGGGAAAGCGGAATTTATTTTTCAATTTCCCGGCAACCCGGGAATTTCCTCGTAATATAAATCGATGCAAAATATTATTTAATTTAATTTATTTGAACTAATAACATTTCCTGCGATCAATTAAATAAGTTTATAAATTCTTTCAACTTTTTTATTTCTGTGGCAAAAAGGAAAAAGTCATTAAGGCACCTATTGCCACAGAATAAATTCAAAGCAAACAGCATTTATATAAAAGCAAAAAAGTTAAATTATTCAAACAAATTATTACAAAATATTTCTGTTAAAATAGGACTTAAGTTCAGAATAAGCATTTACAGAATCCTTTCTACGAATGTTTGCCTTTATAACCACAGAAAATTATTTAATCTCTAGACACTTTCAGTGTTCTTACAACTTCCTTTATATAAAACTTGAAATTCTTTTTTTAAAAAGAATTATTTTCTTCGAATCGAATAAGTATTTTCTTTATTAATAACTTTTGTCATCATTTCTTAGAGAATCTAATCCAAAAAATCTTTTATGCAGATGCTCTGCATATAAAATCATTAAATTGTTTGAAGCAAGTGGGTAGAACATTTTTTATTTTTTTATAAAATAATTCAGGGTCTTGAAACAAATTAAATATTCTGTACATTTTTACTCTTCTTCTTTCGAAATTTCAGAGAATTATTACGTTTTAAAGGACAATATTCGTGAAGCCATTGGTGAAATACAGCTGCACACAATCGATAATGTGCTTAAAAATTGGACCGATCGTGTAGGCTACTGCATGGCCAGCCGAGGCAGCCATTTGAATGAAATTATTTTTCATAATTAACCGGAAGGATTGTACTTTCAAATAAAAAAAGAAATTTGAGAGTATATTCAATAGTTTTTTTTATAGCATTTTCAAAAAAAAAATTTATTTGGCGGACCCTTTACTTGTTTAATTGAATAAAATTATATCCCATTAGGAAAACAGATGGAGGATCAGAATTCATCATATATTCCATATAAACCACCTCCTTAAAATCATTTTAAGACAAAAAAGTCTTATTTAAATGAAAATATCTAGATAATGTTCTAAAGAAATATCTGGTGAACTCATGTCATAATTTTGTTATGACGGATCCATGGTTGAACATGGATTCCAAATAGGGTAAACTCTTGTAAATTTGTCTGTATATACTGAGGTGTAGAGTTTCAAATGGTCGAGTTTAACCGACCATACTTTTCAACTCGTTGTTTGTTTTATGGATTTAGAGCTTTAATTAGAAACACTGCAACAAAAATATGTTTTAATTTTTTTTTATAATTTATTGCTTTTATCCATTAATCAAATAGTTTAAATCCACTTCAATTGTAACATTTATTTCTTCAACAAAGTGGCAACAGGAGCAGTATAAGCAACAGGGGCAGCGCTATAAACGGATGATGCATAAGAGGGCACTGCAGCAGAGTAGGTGGTATAAGCAGCGGTTTTATAAGGAGCGGCAGCGTATGTAGTATAAGCGGGTGCACCAGCATAGGCGGTATAAGCGGGAGCAGTAGCAGCATATGTGGTATAAGCGGGAGCAGTAGCAGCATATGTGGTATAAGCGGGAGCAGTAGCAGCATAGGAGGTAACAACAGGAGCGGCCGCAGCGTAATTGGCATAAGCTGGAGCAACAGCACTATAAGTAGTGATTGGTGCTACAATACCAGCCTGGGCAGCAGCAACGAAAAGAGCCAAACAGATGAGGAACTATATTTAAAGGGTAAAAATATGTGTTAACAACCACAAACATTTGCTTTGGTAAATTTGAATTAATAAACCTAATAATATTTTCTACTCACTTTCATTATAATAGAATTTGTTTAAGGTTGGGTGTTTCTCTTGTTAACTAATAATAACTGATACTGTATTTGAGCTGGTTCAGTGGTTTATATAGCAAATATATTTTTAGAACTTTTTATTACAATTAAACAATTTTGAATATAATATTGAAGTAACTCGTTTTTGTTTTTGTTGTTGTTGTGCTGTTTGTTTTAGGTGTGTGTTTGTTTTTTTTTACAATTATAGAGAGATTTGGGGGTTTATAATTTTTTGACGTCATAAATAGTTTTGGTTCATATTTTGTTGCAGATACATACATAAATAAAATATAATAGAATTTCTAAAGATTAAATTTTATAGATCATATTGTTTCTTTTGCAATTCTTGGCTCCATATCAATCCCATTCAAGTGCGTGGGTGATTCTGCAAGAAAAACAAAATAAGATTAAAGCAAATATTTTTATAACATCTGAATAAGTGTGTGTGATGAAATGTAGATGTTTTTTTTATTAATTATAATTGTAAATGATTTTGGTCCATGTATGATAAGGTTATTAAAAAATACAAACAAATTCTTATACATTTTTAATTTTCATGAAAATTTACGGATTTATCTTGAAAATCTTGTTGCTGTCACAAATCTCTAATATTATCTTATGTCAATGTCGAGATTTTACTCTAATTCAGATAAATATTTTATAAAAATTTTCATAGCAGTGTAAAATTAAGAACCAATATTTTGTAGTTATTAAAAATTTTATATTACCGACAATCTGAAAATAAAATTCAAACTTACGGTCACTATCCAACGACATTTACGTAATTTAAAACTTCTTTCCTGACGGACATTTTTATGGCGAGGGTATGTAAAATACTCAGATAATTTTCTGTAACAAAAGTTCTTATGTGTGAATAATACTTATGCTAAATTCTTTTTAGTTAAAGTTTTTTCCTTGGAATCCTGCTCCGTAATTCAACGGGAAATTTCTTATTCTTCTTTAGTCCGCTTTACTCCCTGTGGAGCATAGGGCCTTTTCAAAATTTCTCCAAGATATTCGATCAATTGCAATTAATTTTATTTCGTTCCACCTACTTCCGCTGTTTTCGATGTCATTAAAAAATGTCTTTTTCATTAAGTCTTTGTCCGACCTCTTCTTCTATAGCTTTTGATTTTCAGACAAGGGCTTGGAGGCATATTTCATCTAGGTCCTTCAAGAAATTGTGCCCTATCCACTTCCACTTTCTTCGTTTAATAACACTGTGCTCGAAATTGACATTTTTTTTAGACAAGCTGGGCATTGAATTCAATTGTGCTAACCGTTTTTTTAGGTCAGCTCTTGCTTTCGAGATGTACCGTTATTTCGAAAATGTAGTAGATTGCACAACATATGTTCGCGTAACTCAAAAACGGTTTAGCGCCTAGAATGCCCCTAGGTGGGTCAAATGTATGGCCAACCCCACTGTTTTTTCATCCAAATCATTTTTTCTAACAAACCTTCCGGCTATCTCCATTCCTTAAAGGGGCTCCCATACAAACTGTTCAATGAGACTAGAAAAATATATTCATGAAAAAGTCCCATAAATGCCCAGGAGTCGCCCCTAGTGGGATAAAATGTATGACCGACCGCAATTAGTTTTTTGTACTTAACATTTTCTCAAGACATACTTGCCCCTTATTACCACTTCTTAGTGCCGCTCCCATACAAATATTGCGTTTTATGAAATTCCGTACCTAAACAAGAGCGAAAGGCGGAACGTTTTCTACCGCTTAGCTTTTACCATAGCTTTTGCCATACCTAAACCAGAGCGTAAACGTTGTGTCACAAACAGTAGTGTTAACTGTCTTGTTTAAAAAAACCCACATAATAAAAATAAGAAGAACCGCGCTGTCAAAATCGGACTTTCCAATTGCAAATCGTTGACGCCGCGCTATTTAGGGATGATTCATACAAATTGTATGGGCATGAGAATTTTTGACAGCTAGAAAACGCTTTCCGCTCTTGTTTAGGTACTGCTGTTATAATTTACAGTTCAGTTCTGTTGTTGTTAGCAACGTTTCGCCGCTATAAAGAACGTTTGACTTAAATATGTTGATTTTAGTATTTACTGATATAATGGTTTATTTCCAAATATTTCGCAGTTGATAAAACGCACTGTTTGCCTACCAATCCAATGTGCAATGCCTGATTTTGCGCTGTCTTCTGATGAAACTAGGCTCACCAGATAGCAGAATTTATTGAAAAATTAAATTTGTTCGTTACCGATGACAAAAGAGTTGTTGCTTGCGGTTCTTATGTTCATCGCGTTTGTTTTCCCTGTGTTAATTTTAAGACGAATATTTGCTGAGTGGAGAACTAAGTCATTAAGTTTCAATTGAAAACCAAAAGTTTAGTGGGCAGAAAACAGATTTCGTAAGCGTAGGCTAAATCCTCTAGATGACTGGATAAGCTACAGTAGTGGAGGCAGTAGGCATCCCTGTCTAACACCCGATTTTGGAACAAATGGTTCGGAGAGCCGGTTTCTATGAAAGACTCGGTATTTAATCATATTGAGCTCTTATGGGATTAATTAGCTTATGTGGAATATGAGTGCCTTTTAAGAGATCCCAAAGCTTGTAACAGAATTTGCTATCAAATGCAGTGGTAGAGATTACTTTACCATTCTTCTACTTGCTCAGCGATAATTCTTAGTGTTTTTATGCGGTCAACACACGACCTGTTCTTACGGTAGCCTGCTTGTTCCTTACGCAAATTCGATTCAATTGTATCATGTATTCTTTCCAGGGTTACATTTAAAAAAAATGCAACAAATGGTCGTTACATAAAAAAATCGCTTAAGAAAACAAAAGTCGCAAACGTTTTTGGATATATAAAAAACAAAAACATAAAATATACATAACGGAAAAACAATGAATATGGCGAAAACCTGGATTTTTCAAACTTCAGATTAAGGATTAAGAGAAGAAATAAGAGCTTGAACATTTTTAAATAAAGATGCATTTGAATATGGCGAAAAAAAGTTTTTTTTACTTTAAGCTAACTTTCTCAAATTTTGTCGGCCTGTCAGTAAGATTTTTAAAACCTTCGTTTAAAGACCCAGCAACAATTTTTTAAGATTTGAGACAATAAATAGGTATACTGCCCCCCTACCCCCTAACCCCACCTCTTCATGTTTTTTATTCTAAAAATTACTGCCGTGCTCTTACACCCAATATACATTAGGGCTTTTACAATATCGTTTTTTTTCTTCTTTCCCTTTTGAAGCAACTTCCAAAAATTCTTTGCGATCATACGGAGATTTTTTGGTTGCATGTCTCTTTTGATTTTTTTTTTATTTCACACGAAAATTTTGACATGTAACAATGTTGCCTATCATGCGAGTTTGTACGATTTGATGTTTTTATTCCTGCAAAGTATGCGACATTGTTTTGCGTATGTAAACAAACCCCACATGTATTTAACTAAATATAATTAATATATTAATAAAAAAATTAATAAAAAAGAAGGAAGATACTGCCGACACTTCTTTATGGTTGCGAAATTTTTTCTAGCTGCAATTCACTATGCCAGACTAAGCTCAAAGTTACATTTAATAATGTTGCAAGATATATTTATGGTAAAACTAGATACAGTAGAATATCACAGTTTTCTTACCAAATCTTTAATGTACCTTTTGAAAACCTACTAAAATGCCGCACTCTACTATTTTTGCACAAAATTATTTATAGTAAACAACCTGACTATCTTTACAAAAGAATAACGTTTTCAAGATCCAATAGAGGATACAAAATAAACTCCATTCGATACCGTAAACTAATATCAGAAAGACACTTCTTCGTTAATGCCATCCGTCTCTGGAATGAACTCCCATCTAATATACAAGTCCTAGGCAATGCTAAGCACTTTAACATTGCAATATTTTCTCATTTTGCTTAAAATTTTGTAACTTATATTAAAATTATTGTCTACTTTTACTTATTATTAATATAAATAATTTCTCTAATCTATAAGTAACTTCAAATAAATCTGCCACTGTATCAGCAGTACTATTATATAAGATTGAAAGTCTTGTTGTACTGTAATTTTTCTAATTAAATAAATAAATAAATAAATAAAAAAAATAAATATGGATAAAAAACTGTTACCGTTTGTGTTATTTAATTTTGTATTTCTTACTTAATAATCAGTTCATACTTTTTTGCTTTTGCTACAAAATTTCACGTGAAATAAATGCAGCTTGCATTATTTCGCAGTTGTAAAAAAATTTTGCCAGAAACATTTTGGAACTTTTTCATAAAATGAACAGAGTACAACTCTATCAACATTATTTCATAGATATTCCTCACAAGTTTTTTTCATATGCGTTTTGACAGTATTTCACGTGAAATGTTGAACAGAGTGCCAGGCTTAACTCGCTAAAGCTAAATCTCAATGCCTTAAAATCTATAAAGTTGATTTTAACATAAAAAGCACAAACCGAGGTATCTGGAATCAAGGATTATTCCGTCAAGGATTAGTTATTGATGAGGTTTCTTCGTATAGTAAGAACTGTCTGTGATTTTGGTTCAAAATTGGGGAAAAGGATATCTTAAAAAGTAAGCTGATTAGCCACCCACGAGAGATTTTTGGACAGTCAGCATTGGAGGTTAGATAGCTCCTAAGCAAAGGCCGGGTGTAATGTGCTGCGGCTCAAATTGTTTTTCACTTATGGGCCATGTGGCACAAAGTGGCGTTATAAGCGCACCGTGGGGTAAGGCCGAGACGACAGGTACTCACGTTGATTACAACACATTTGTCACTTTAACTTCAATAAATTTCGTAAAAGTTTCCTACGTATTAAAATCCAATAAAGTTGAATCATATTTTACAAAACTAATCGTCCCAATTTTAAATTTGAATAACTATGTTTATTAAATCATTAAGTGGGTTCATTTACAGAAAATTATTCCTTATTGTCAATATTTGTTACTAGTTAGTGTTAACGTACTCGGAAAACTTGCAAGGAGAGAGTGAAAAAAGAGCAAACAAATTACAGAGACAAAAAATTTGTTGAAAATTTCTGATATCAGGGCAGCCAAATATGGCGATTTATCGCCAAACATGGTGATTTTGAAATCAGTTTGGCGGTGGGATTTTCTATTTGGCGACTGGCGACTGGCGACTTTTTTTGTTGGCGATTTGCGATATAACTGGCGATTTACTTGGCTATTTTTACCATTTATATTATTTCAGCGATTTATTGAACAATTTTTAAAACTTTTTTCACATGATTTTTGTTTTGCTATCATTTTAGGTGAATTTTATATTCAGTCACTATTTTAATTCTAATAGTACGTATGCAGGCCAAAACCCTAGTAATGAAATCAATGATGCTTAAAAGTGCGATCTTATAGACTTGTTTACTTAATTTTAGTTTTTTTAACTGAATATATGATCTCCATTTGATGTTATTAAAAAAAAGTAAAACAAAATTTTCTTTCGGTGACTTTTTTGTATTTTTCTCAGTTTTTGGCGATTTTTGACTAAAGTAAATAATATACTAGCTTTTTTTGAATGCATTAAATTTCATTAAAAAAAAAAGGAATGTTACGAAAACTGAATAAAATTGACGTTTGGCGATTTTTGGCGATTTCTGACGTCCGGTTTGGCGATGGAGCTCAAAAAAATCTGACAGCCCTGACTGATAGAAACATTTTTAATAGCAAGAATTATTCAACCACCTGCTTTATGTTTTTGTTTACTGAAAAAAATAATTATCAAAAAAAATTTCTTGGGAATACAAAATTTAATTTAAATGATTTCGTTATTCGTGCTTAATTCCCAATTTTTATTTTTAATATAAACACTGAAATTTATTGTTGATGGGATAAGCTATTCCTATGCGCATTTCGCTGGTTGCTTAGGCCAGATCATCAGGAAACTTCATCCATAAAGATTTTAGAAAAACTAAAGATATTAAGCCATGCAAGGAGAGATAAACTCACTATTTATTGTTGATGATTTTGTTTAAACTTTGATATTGTTACAAGTAGAACTGTTGCTGTAATTCTTTTACGCTTAACAGTTTTATTTGGTTTTATAAATTTCAGTGTTTTTATTGAAAATAAAAATTGCGAATTAAGCACCAATAACAAAATCATTTAAATATTCATAATTTTTTAAAAATTTAAGAAATACACAAATAGTTCACAACACTTGAATTTATTCAGAAATAATCTCGTGTCTTACAGCTGAATAGTGTCAATATGCCTGATTTGCTAGTTTTTGCTGGTAAAGCGTTCATTGACTTTTTTATTTTAATGAGTAAATGGCAAGTTTCTTCTAAGAAAGTAAATGAACACACCTTTTGATTATTCTTTTAAAATCGAACACAAATCACTAAATGAACTTTAAACTCTTTAAGATCTCACTTCCAATTGCAATTTACAATCTTTAGAAATTTCAGTCTTTAATAACTTAATTAAATATTTCGTTAAACCGCTTTCTAAGCCATAGTGCAAAATTGCTATGTACCGTTTCTTCACAAAAATTTGGAGCAGAGTAAAAAAGAAACATTCATTTATTATTTTTATCTCTTAAGCGGTAAATTAAATCAGTCTCATAGCGCGGCTATGGTGGTTGCTAAGTACTTCTTTGTAGCAAAACATCCGCATTCATTGATTGAAACCAATAACAAATACAAAATAAAAAGAATTAATAATATTTGGCCCAGGTATTACTGTCAACAAAATTCGGGTTATTAATCTTAAACAACGAGTGAAAACATGTAGTGTTAGTGGTTGTTGTTGTTCTTGTTAAAATGTTTTCAACCGAAATGACAAATCATAATTGTGTGTTTGATACTTAAGTGTGAAGATATCCATCATAAGAATTATTTTTATTGGTTAAGAATACGAATAGGAGAAAACGAAATCATGTGTAGAATATTAATTTTGTATATAAATGCCTGCTAGTTTTTGGAAACATTATCAGTTCTTATTTGTTTGCACAACAAACCATAAAGTTAAAAAAAACTCAACTTTACAAAATGAAAGTGAGTCTCAATTTTTAATTAGAATTATTTATAACATTTAAATTAACTGTTTTATAATCCTTTTTCAGTTCCTTATCTGTTTGGTACTTTTCGTTGCTGCTGCCCAAGCCGCTGTTTTGGCCCCCTATAGCACTTACAGTGCTGTAGCTCCTGCTGCTTACTCCACTTATGCAGCTGGCGCACCTGCCTATACAACCTATGCAGCAGCTGCCCCCACCTATGCTGCATATTCTGCCGCTCCTGCCTATGCTACCGCTCCTGCCTATGCAACCGCTCCAGCTTACACCGCCTATCCCGCTGCTGTACCCGCTTATACACCTTCTGTTTATAGCGCTGCTCCAGTAGCTTATACAGCTCCTGTTGCCACTTACTCTACTTTGTTGAAAAAGTAATTTAATTCGGAATTAAAATTGTTGGTATATTTTTAGACTGGCTTCGTTATAATGATTTTGCAATGAATAAAAAATTATTTAAAAAAAAAATATGAAAATATGCTGTCTTTTATATTTCATTGGAATTTGGGAAAACACAATTCGGCATGTGAATATTCTTATAATTCACAAGCTTTATTCGGTGCGTTTCACTTCCCCCATTGAAATAAAATTAGTCAAATTTTTTAAACAGGTCTTGAGTATCAATAACGAAGCAAATAGTACCAAATTTAGAACTTTTAGTATTACGGTTATACTGATATACAGACAACTATATTGTCCTTATATTGAAGGTGTCATGACCATTTCTCCAATCCAGCAATCTTTTTGAAAGATATTTTGTAAAAAAAAGCAAACTATTTATTGTTAATTTTAAAACTTTAACTACTGTGACCATTCTCCACACATAAATAAATCTAAATTGTCTTTGTATGGAAGGCACCACGCCACGCCTACTTCTCCAATCTAGCTCACTTTTTGACAAATGTTGTGTATTGATAACAAAGCTAAATATTTGCACAAACCCGTTCCCCGGATCACTGTTATTTACACTTTGTAATGGAGGAGCTACTCTCACTTCTCCAATCCAGTCCACTTTTTGGCAGATGTTGTGCATTGTTAACAAAGTTATTTGTTTTAAATTTGAATACTTTTGTGTAACCGTTCTCCAGATATGGATTTATTCATACTGTCTTTGTTTGGAATAGCCCATATTAAGCCTATTTTACACTCTCATTTAAAAATTTCCAAAAATCTCGTTTATGTGGATCTGTTTGTTGGGAGTCTTATTCACTGACCAAATTTCACGTCTCTACTTCAGTCGTTTGTGCTGAACTTTACTTAGTCATAATTTTGATTCAAAAGTTGCGGCCTATGGGGGTACAGATCCCCTGCTTTTGTAAAAATGTATTGCTCCCCCTGCACCTACCCGCTTTATTTTTATTTTGAAAGATGAAGTTTTTAGCACGAATTGAAAATACAATAACATTTTAAGCAACAAATATTTTTCCGTTCTTTTAACCTTGAAATTATAGCACTAAGCGGGCATTGTTATCTATGCTAAAGTTTATGGAAGGCGCGATTCTAGGTCAAAGATATTGGAAAAAGAAGTAGCGGTTCGAACGTGAAAAAAATAGAAGTAGTTTTTGTGGCCATGTATAAAAAGGCGTAATTTAGCGAAACCTGGAACAATTTTTGAGTCAAACTACTTTCAGAATTTTACGTAGCAATGTAACATCAAAATGTCTTTGGTTTGATTCCAAAATCTTCTGTATTTTTTTTAAGCCAAAATCTGGGTCGATACGTGACATTTCGAACGTGAAATTTTTTCCATAATAATTTAACTGAATAATGATTAAAACAAAATAAAAATTTACCGTTAATCCGAATAACATATTTCTCCTCGAACTCTTCCTTAGATTACAGACCATATAGAAAATTTTTTTGGAATAATTTTTAGAAAATATCACCACTTTTAAGGAAGATAACATTAAAGAAACCATAAATACAATAAAACATTCTCACAAATAAGAAATTACGTTTGCACAACTTTGCAGTCTGATTGTTCATCTAAGTGAACAAATTTATGGGTAAATTAAGAAAATTAGTAAAATCTGAATATTTCTCTATAACAATATCGTAAAATAATCAGCTTTTAAGAACTTTTAAATTTTCGGTCACGGTGGACCTATGGAAGCTATACCAATTTCCTCCATCTACCCCGCCCATTTTTTTTTTAATTTATTGTTAACCATAAATAATAGTGACCTTAACCACGTTTGAAGACACTCCCTATAACAGTACTTCAGTTACGCGATATTTTATATAATCATCCTATGGGGGTATTACTCCCCCTGAGCCTATCCCTTTTTTATTTCTTAAGGTAAAGTTTAGCATAAGAGTGACTCCTACCAAGTTTGAGCATTGTGACTATTACAGTTCCTAAGATATGCGATATTCAACCTTGGTGTCCTATGGGGGGTACCACTTCCCCTGCTACTATTCTCTTTTAATTTCGGGGCTCGGCAGATGCTACAGCAAAATGTTCAAGCAAATGGGTGCAGCGGCTGTTTAAGGTATGCGACACTTAATATTGGCATCTTTTGGAGGATCGGTTCAGTAGTTTATAAGCCAACAAACAAACATACAAACAGACAAACATTTTTCATTTTATATTTGTATGTATATGTAGATGTAAAACCTGTCGGATTATTAAACTAATGTATATGAATTCTAGCTTAAAGCTACCTCCATTAAAATAAAATAAGTAAACAATTTTTTAAAACGGATCTCGAGTATTAATAACGGAACAATTTGTACCAAATTAAGATGCTTCTACTGTAATCTTTTTCAAGATATTTAAAGATTTTTGCCGTCCTTGTATGGGAGGTTCCGCGCTCACTTTTTCAGTTCAGTTCGCTATTTGGAACAATTTTTGTATTGATGACCAAACTATTATTTCCAAATTTGGAAGTTCTTATGCAAAGTTCATACGACGATATAAACTACTCGTTTCGCTCCCTGAAACTAGATTGCCAAACATGCTGTTCATACGATTCATTATTGTTTAATTTTGACGTTTTTTTTTTTTTTTGTTGTTAGTGGGATGTTATTTTAAATAGATAAAAAACAAACAAGTCAAAATTTAGAATATATTATTAAATACATTTATTAATATAATTTTTTTATAATTATCACGTTATTTTATTTAACATACATTTTTATTTTGGTTTTTTCTTTGTTTTGATTTATTTTTTTTGAGATTTAGTTCAGATAAACTACCGATAATTGTTATCAAAATTAGAGATGATACTAGATAGTACATTCTTCCTGTTTCGCAGCATGCTTCAATATGAAATGACCTGTTTCGCTCTCCAAATTTTGTATGCAAAACATGTTGTTTCAATCACGTTTGTGGCGTGAAACAGGAATGGGAGAGCGAAACACGTTTATTGCTTTCCGTGTGAACATGGTATTACTTTAACTGTTCTCCAAATAAACTGCAATTTATATTGTCTTTGAATAACATGTGCTACGCCCACTTAAATTAACAAACAAACACACATTATAAAAGGTAAATGTAAGTCCTGCAGGAAATTTCCGTAGTGAATCTGTACTGATTCACATCTGCTTTAGACCGTACATTAAAAAAAAATGCCGTATGTAAGGCGATTTCGAAAACCATTTTTCCCCCTTTTTTATTTTTCATTATATCTTTGGCATTTAAAGTTGTAATTGTTCCAAGTTGTATAAAGTATCATAAGACTGGCCTTTCCCAGCTTTATTTTTTCCCTTGCTTTAATTTTTAAATATGATGTCAGCTTTTTAAAGACATTTTCACTGGTTCAATGTTAGAGTATGTGCATACAGACAAAGTAGAGAAAATAATGTTAAAGTAACTTTATTATAATATGAGTGGCTTATTTAATCACTTGGGGTATTAATGAACTTTAAAATGTACGTCAATAAAAGAACAGACGACAGACAAACGCAGGTTATTTTTAGCTTTCCAGAGATGTTAATGCCTTAAGGCAATTTATTTTTTACAAAGTATGTGCGTTTGCTTGAAAACAATGGCACCTGGTAGTAAAAAAAATGAGAACAATGAAAAAATGCTATAAAACGTTTTGTCGTTTAATAAGAGTTATAGTATGTGTATAATTCGTGTGACTCGAAGTGAGATGGACTCGCTATAAAACTGCAAGAACAATCTTACCGTATACACATTTAATATATTAACACACATACTACTTGTATGTTTGTGCAAGTGAGTAAATGAGTGTATGGTAAAAAACGGAAGTACAACAGAATTTTTTGTAAAATGTCTTCCGTCTATTAACTGTTTCCTGTCGTTTTATTTTCTGTTATTATGCGTCTGTAAATCAGAAAGTGTGTGTCAGTTTTGTGTTGTTACACATGTTTATCTTTTGTTTTTTTGGTTCTGCACAAAACATTTGCAGATACATTTTATTTGTATGTATGCATATACATTTCAAATAGCTGTGACTACCCTGCAAATAATAGGACCAGTCCAAACACGCGTGTAAAGAGTAGTCCACAAAGGACCAGGACTAGTCCATAAGTAACCCAAACGTATGGAAAAAACCTGGTCTATTTAACATTACGATGTCCTAGGAGAGGATCATATAACCCACCTTTGGACCAGTAAGGAGTAGTTTTAAAACTACTCCATGGTATATAACCCACCTTTGGACCACTAAGGAGTAGTTTTAAAACTACTCCATGGTATACTCAAGAGGATTAGTTTTGAAGTCGTTTAAACACGAAAGCACGTCGTTAAAAAACGAAGACATGTCGTCTCACTACAAACACTTTTTAACAATGACATGGTCCATGCTTGCATTACATCGGACCAGTCCATGGAGTAGTCCATTTTATGAAAATGGGTCAGGTGGTCCAATTTTATTTGCTGGGTACTGTTCGTTTGTGTGTGTATGGATTTTTTACATGTTTATTCTGCCCATATTTAGACTTGGCTAGTTAATCATATAGACTTGTGTGTATGTGTTTATAAAAACATGACTTACTGTCAACATATTTATTTTGATTATTTATTAAGATAGTAGTCTGAAAAGTGTTTAAAAGTTGATTTTTTTACCCAAATCTGTACTGATTCACATAGGTATTTAATAGGTATGTACCTTTTCCCTCAACAAAAAGTGTCAGTGTATTTATCATGTATGAAAAATTGGGAATTTAGCACGTCATACCGAAATCTTACTTATGTACAATTTTTTGTTGACAAATTATACTGTGTTCATATCTTTTAAAAATCCAAACATTTTGTTTATGTTTTATTTTAAGCTAAACTTGCGATCAGAAATTCTGTTTTAAGTTTTTTATAATATTTGAAAGACTTTACCTTTATTTTTGTCCAGATAAAGCAAATAATTTAAATTAAATATTAGAAAATCTTCTAGAATAGACTAAGTGGTGAAACTGAATAAGGCTTCATTCAAAGCTTCTTCTACGAATCGCCAATTTTCATAACCAATGCTTCATAGTTCTGAATTCTCAATACATTTATATCTTTTAGAACACCGTCTATCCATCTTACTCTTGGTCTTCTTCTTGTATCATGTTCATCAGCTATAAGTTGTTTTCTGCCTTAGAGCTTCGTTTGTCAGCCAAGCCATCTCAATCGTTGAGCTTTTATATACCTTCCTATTTATTGTCTTGTGACGAGAAAGCTCTTCAATTTCATCGTCCCATCTTATTCTGTATGTTTCATTAAAATTTTTATAGATCCAAAGATTTTCCGTTCAAAGCATTGCAATAGCCTGCAGTCATTTATTTTGACGCTCCATACCACACAGCCGTTTGTTAACACTGGCCTCACAATTGTAGCATATAATCTTAAACTGTTGTACACGTCCAAAGCTATATTCACTAATCCGGAGATTTTTAATGTTTGTGATTCTTTTTGATTTGATGAAATATTTAGTTTGGTCAACATTAACTTGAAGCCTAATTTAGCCAGCTCGTTTAAACGGAAAAAGACTTCAACTTCATGTGAAATTGCTGGCAAATTAACAAAGCCAATAAATAACGACAGTAACTTTACAAAATGTATGAAATCAAATAAAAGTATGGCGGCTTTAGTGAGAGAATGAGTATTATGTAAGAGTATAAAGCTCGATTCACCCATGCGTTCCGAAAAATATTTTTGTCCGGACAAAATTTTTTTATATTGAATTTAACGTCTAAATGATGAAATGCAATACAAATTGTTAGAATTATTATTAAAAATAGATAATTCAAGAAATATGTACCAAACAATTGAGCAGGCCGATTAATTTTTTTGCTTAAGCAAATGACAGTTTCATAAAATTTAACAATTTGAATCACATGTATTCGCACAGTTGCTTTAGCCTTTAGCTTTAGTTGGGCCTTTATTCTTGCAAAAGAGCAAATGCAAAATATCGTAGATCTTTTGTTGTAGTGAGCTAGTCTATCAGTGGGAAGGTGGCAGGCTCGATTCACGCCAGACTCTGCTCTCCTGCAGACATGCATAGCGCTTCGTGGGATAAGCTTAGCCAAAAATAAGATATTTTATGAAAACATTAGAGCTTTATTGGGGATTTTTGGGAATGAAAAAATTATTATTTTTTTGTATAAAATTAAAATGTAAACTTTGTAAAAACACTAAACTAAACTTTAATTTAGGGTGTGCGGTGTTTTTCAAGAAAAATATAGTACGAACTTAATCACGAATTTTTATCATTGGCATTTTTATCAGGTATTTTTTACGAAAGCAGATTTAAATGTTTGTGGAAAATTATATGCTAAATATGAACATACATTGAAGAAGTTTTATATTAATTGTTGTGAACTAGGAAAAATATTCGTAATAATCAAATTTTAAACACTAAGGGAAGTGCACTATGGGTAGTGCAAAGTGTGCAAACGATGCAAATACATACGTACAAAAATACACACAACACAAAGACAAAATTTACGTATTTGCAATTTGCTCTATTTACTTCGTTTGCACTAAAAATAACCATGAGCAAAATTAGTAGTGCATATTTGCTCAGTTGCAAACAAATGTAAACAATAATATTTGAGCGCCATATTGTTTTTAAGGAAACTAATTAATTGAATATTTTTGTGGGTTTTAATATAAAATAGAGAATTTTATTTAAATAATTTAAAAACAAAAAATTCATTTTAATATGCTTGTGTATAACTGTAAACAAATGCAGATTTTTTACAGTTCTGCCAGATGTTTTTTGTGTTGCCGGAATAAATTTTTAGAAAAATAGCACATTTGCACAAAAATAAAAGTGGTATGCTCACGATCAATCATGATATGCACTGCAAATTTACAAATTGAAAATTTTCACAATGACCAACGTAATTAACCTTTCCGAACAAACGTGTTAAAAGTTTTTAATTTGCTCTAACCAAAAAATTACATCACATTCTCTACAAACGGGGAAGTATAATGAATTTTTTACACAATTTAAGGAAAAACATAGCGAATTAAGAATGATATATGCATATTAACATTTTTAAGAACTTTTATAGTGGCCTCTTGTATTTGTTCTTTAAATTTAACAAACTTCTGTGTGTATGAGATACATACGAAAAATATGTATAATTTCAGTTAGATGGTAATGAGGCGACACTAAGTTGCTGTATGAGTGTTGACTGATTGACTAAATAAACATATACTTACGCATGTATGCAGGTTTATTGTTGTGCAATTATTTATTTTAGCATTTGAAAAGTTTTCATTTTGTTGGCAGCACATTAAAAAAAGATAAATGATTTAAACAAACATACACACATCTGTTAAAATTTTTAAATTAATTTTAAAATACAGTTTTTTAATGATTGGTAAGAAGGAAGTTAAGTGTAAAAATTAAAATCAGAGCAAACAAAAATTTAAATTTTGTATTTTGATATGTATTTTTTGAAATATTTTTTATCAATAAAATAAAATAAAATTTGGATACAAAACCATTTGGAGTTCAATAAAATAACCACAATACTAATTATTATTACCAGCTGAGGCAAATGTTTACATTTGCCCTCCAAGTTGTGCTTATAAAGTTCAACAAGAAAAAGAAAGACAAGAACATGAAAAACAGAAAAATGTAGTTTGGACTTCAAGAAGAATTCTTACAAAATTAACCCAATAATAAATTGAGCTTTAAACGAAGCAGGCTTGTAAACGAGAAATGTAAGAGTTTCGCTTACCATCTCGCTTACTGAAGACATGAATTTTATATGGCGAGTTCCCACTTTGAAGCAATACATTTTTGACAAAAAAAACGTTTTATACAATGTATAAAAAAAACTGGTGCTGAATGTTTTTTTACAGTTTTTTTTTTTGTATTCTACTTTACCAACCTGCATCGTAGTAAGCGAGTACCGTATCACTTAAAATGTTAATTTTTCTTTTATAAAACTTGTTAAGAGTTCCTTCACTTACGTTACTGCATCTCTGTATATCTTATTGCGTGGCGCATCACTGTTTGCTTATTTTTAAAAATGTGCTTCACAAAATGTTAAAAATTTTTATTGGAAAGGAAGAACATGTAAATTCATTGAAATAGATAAACATTCAAAGCAAATTTCGATCAACCAAAAGTAAGAATAATATTTGGTTAAAAGATTGATGTTTGAATAATGAGTGCCAGACGTCGCCAATGGCGGAGAGTCTTAAACGGCAAAGATATCTGAAGAGATATTGTGGTAACTATCAAAACATGTCAAATAAACATGTCCGCGAACGAAGTTTCGATTCCCAGATCAATCAAGAATAAAAAATTTTCAATAAGTTTTAATTTATTACATGTTGTAAAATTTCTTTATATATAAAAAGAATTTAATGAAAATTACATTTAGGGGGTAATTTTGTTGTTCACTTCACCTTGCGTTGAGAAAATTTTCATACAAAATTTTTTAAATTTTTGAAACTGTAAGCCCGATTAAAATATGAAAATTTGGATTAAAAACCATAAACAGTTCAACAAAATAACTACAAAACTAATTACATAGTTGTAAAATTTTCAAGATTGCTTCTAGTCTTAAATACTTTGTAATTAATGAGTAGAAAATTATTAAAGGAATTTAGGTTAGTCGCCGTTCAAGCCATCAAATTTGTGTTACTTATCTTTTGGTTTAATAGGAGAAAAGGGAAAGAAGGACGTTCATTGGAAATGAACAGGGAAACAATAAATATGCAATTACATGTTTTTTCTTGTGCGGCCAATGAAGGCAGAAACAATATATTTATCCGTTTTAAAGCTTTTAATGAATTTTGTCATCGATTTCTTAGTGCATATTTTTGCATGTTGTACCGTTTGCAGCATTTTTTTTTGCATAATGAAGTTAAAAAAGCCTTTTTGCAGCATTTTGAGATTTTTGCGCATTATTTGCCCTTTTGAGGCATATTTTGATACATGTTACATTTTTTTAAGATACCTACAAGAGCTTTCGCAACAAATAAAAAAAAGGTTTTTTTTCTGCGTAATTCTGGTGTAAACATTTTTTATCTTTGTTAATATTATCATGAAATCAAATTTAATTCTTTGTTTCTTAAATTTTAAATATTAATAATCATTTTGCCTGTATTCATAAAAATATTTAAAATTTAATTATGGTTTTCGAAACAAATTTTCTATGAAAATTTTCTTTAATAAACGTTTGTTTAATTTAATAATCGTTTATGAATACGAGGATTACATTTTAATTTTGTATAGCAAAGCAAATTACTCTAATAGAGTTTTAAATTGAATTTAAATTTAATATGCGTATCGGAATCGGTATCGATATCGGCGATAATTTATTTTCTGTATCGGTATCGTATCGGCGCAAAGGCGTATCGTTACATCCCTACTTTAAAACTATTTCAGGAGTGGCATTTGTATGTCTGGGATCACACTTTGAAAGTTTTCTTTCATAAAGTCTGAGTTTATGGGTGAGAGAGGAGAGAAAAAAGCATGTTCTCTTCCCCTCTCACCAATAAACTCAGACTTTCTGAAAGAAAACTTTCATAATGTGAGCCCAGACTAAGGGAGCAAAAGTCACATATGGAACGTTAAAAAAAAATTTGGTACGACGATTTATATCGCAAAAATATTTTTGAACCTTATTTAATCTAAATTTGCGACTTTTGCGGAAAGATGTTTGTATGACGGCCATGTAAAATAATAAAGTAATTCTTATTATTATCAATACGCGTCGATCCTTTAGCAATTAAGACGTATGTACCACCAAATTTCCTCAAATTATCTTCAAAAATGCAACCTGTTCTTTACGCATAATGTTACTTGGACAGGCAACCACACGCACGGACGGACGCCATTGGATCGGCTAACAAAGTGATTCTGAGTGTATCGGTAAGCGCACAGATGGGTCTATTTTTATTTTTTATAATACGAGTTTTAAAGATATAAGCAAATGCTTCTCTTTAAATTCAATTTATACATGCTTATTAAAAAGAATTAAAGTTGTCTTTACTTAAATCGAAAAGTTAAAAAATTAGTGTATACAAAAATTTCAACTATAAAGCATGAAATAATAAAGAAAAAGAAATCAACTATACAAACATTCATCATAAGATTTTCATCACATTGCTTGAAATCTCATTAAAAATATCCTTCCGGCTGCAAACACCATAAATCTGCAAAAAGTCATCTAGGATTTTCAACTTGAAGGAAACAACAGCCAGAAGAAAATGTATCAGCAACCAATTTCATTTTTTGCCACGGTCACAAGTAGTGGTTGGAAGATTAAATAACAACTGCAACAACAAAAAAAAAATATTGTACTCTTTCTCCGCACACACACACGCACCTAAAAATAAAACTCTTTTTTATATTTCCACAATTTTCCTCAAATGTGTCGCATAAAAATACGGACTCACTACATTCATCTTACTGCCGCCACAGTTTGCTGTACTAGTGATATTTATCCAGTGATAAAACAAATGACGTAGCGGAGACGCTGGACGGCGTAGATATGTATGAATGTATGTACGTATTTCGGACAGAATGCTAGACGTAAAGTTGAGTCACAGTGTGGATTGTGCCGTAAAATTCCATTTAAAAAGCAATTATTTTGCGTTTATTCAATACAACACCCAGCATCTGTGGCAGTTAAAACATTCTTCATTGGAGTCTTTTGGAAAACCCCGTAAAAATGTCGTTAACAAGAAGCAAAAAAAAAAGAAGAAAAAGAAAAACAAATCCCACTAATATTTGATGGACTACTAGTGACTAAATCCTCTGAAACAAGAACAAACACGATTGCTACAAAATAACCAACGTTAGAGGTAGAATATCAAGTGGCCCAAAGGCTATAACTATAATGTTGTCCTCTGATCTGACGCTGAGAAAGCGTATGAAGATGGTTGGCAATATATTGCGTAATGCCTTCGTATTCAACCCATCCTCCCCTCACAAACACAACACCTTTCTTAACACTGTCACGATAACAAAAATGCTCCCCCGTGGGCAAGAAAAGAAGATGGAGAAAAATTGTTAAACGAAAATTCAAGATGGGAACAAATAGAGGAAAATTTCTCAAGTATTTGTTTTTAGGTTTGGTCGTAGCCGGTCATAAACTACTAAGATTTCTTTTTATAAGTTTGTGGCTGGAATTTATTAAAAGGCCTTCTTGTAAACTACATAAAAAATAAATTGATAAACAATTTTTTTGTGGAATTTTTTTTAACGATGCCCACCACCAAAGTACAAGTGCCTTTCTGCACTTCAGCTTGAGTTGTTATTGTTTTTATTTAATTTTTCCTTTTATTATTTGCTTGTTTAATTTTTATTTATTTTCTCTGGGTTTTCTTTAATTTTTTTCGAGAAAATTTTTTTTTCGTTTTGGTCATAGTTGGAGGTTATTATTTTTTTTTATAACCTTTTAAGTAATTAAAGAGATTATTTTTGTTTTTATTAATGTTGGTTTTAACCATAAGTGTCGGAACAGATTTTCTTGTCATACATCATTGCACAGGGTGCAGAAAAACACAATTAGCAATTTAAACCGTAAATATTAATAAGAAAAATAAAAGAACTTACCGTTACACTTTCGCACAATAAAATGAAAATTCATAGTCCAACTTACTAAAGATTGACAGGTCACATATTTACACTCCGAAGATTAGAGAGAAATCATTGACGTCTTGGTTCTGAAATAAATATTTAAGAAATTAATAGTTTGTTGATTTTTCCCAATAAAACAAAATCTTATTGTTATTCTGTTTTAGACAAATCGAAATTATTGCGGGAGACCCTTTAAACTTCATATAATCTGGGGTTTCCTAAATTGCTTAGACGATCTAAAGGGCGCTCCAACCATAATGCTCGATGTTAACGTCAAGTTTTTTGCCCAACTTAATTGAACATTTCTTTGTTTCACACTGAACCAAAAAACCAATGAAAATGTACGTTAAGCAAACAAACAACGTTTATTAAAATAGTTTTCGTTGGCTTAACGATGTATTCGTCAATATAATGAGAAATAAAATTATCCAGATATTGACATATAAGTACTGTTCATCGACACAATAAAATATACGTTTAAGTAAAAAAATGTTCTTTGAGGTAACGAAACATTTATTAAGCACAAATACCCATTATTTCAAAGAACGGCCATTCATTTTTACAACGAACAAATTCATTGGACGGAAATTATAAAATTTTTCATTTGCTTAACGAACATTTTCATTGGTTTTTGGTTCAATGCAGTGCTTGACAAATTGCAGAGGTACACGCTTTAACGGATATGGGCGTTCAAATCAAAATACATTTCGGGTACTTCGTGATTTTTTTGGTCAGCATAGCCGATCAAATGAGTCCACAATTGGGAGAATTGTGCGCTTATTTCAGCATGCCGGGTATGTAGGAAATGTGAAAACACAAGTGCATGCTCGCTTAGTTCATTTATGCAGCACATTAATGGCAATAAACTTAAATTATGAGGAATTGAAAATATTGATCATCGGATAAAGAGGGGTTTGCCACTAAAGCGTGACGAGCATTTTTTCCACATAATTTTTGTCATAAATCCTTCTATCAGTGTTGCCGTTAAGATACGAAAGATACATTTTTCGTATCTTTTGATGACTTCATGTACCATGTATAATCCTGACATTTTTCGTATCTTTTGAATCTGAATATTAAATATTAAATTTGAAATATTTATTGTAGCCTTTACCCTACTTTAAGCGTTTAATAGTGACATTTCAATGTTTGTTAAAATAAAATTTTAATAATTGCACGAAACATTTTTGTCATCTTATTTAATTTAATAAAATAGTTTAATACGCATACATTTTTTTTTTCTAGGAAAAATGATCACTAATGTTTGAATTAATTTTAAATATAAACTGCTCGATAGATTTTTTTTTGGTAAAATAACGTTGGTCGCGAGATATGTTTTCTGTCGAAACTGTCGTTACAACTTTTTCATAAAGTATAAAAAGCAATTATGATTTATTTCAAATTAAGCAAACCTTTTTTTATCATTCATTCCCCTAATATTTTAAAATGTCTTTCACATAGGTAACGTATTTGTTAAAGCAAACACAAAGTAAAAACCACATAGTGTATCGTGTGTTGGTTACTGGTTACTGGTTTGCCGCTCGAATAAATGGAACATGCAGCACATCTTGGGTTCTCTCAAGTAACAGTGTGATGAATTTCAGCCAGAGTGGCTCGTGCCTTATCTCGCTGGAGCCATAGAAAAATTAAAATGTCTTCATCTCATATAGAGGAAGCAATCATAATGAGAGAATTTAAGACATTTAAAAATTTTCCAGACGGCATTCGTACGCACATTTGTCGGCGGGAATTTAGCCCAAATGTTACATAAACAGAAACGGTTACTATACCCTGAATGTTCAGATAAATTTTATTTCAGAAATGGATAATAAATATATCTTTAACCACTCATGACTGCCGTTTTTTAAATGATTCAACTATCAAACTTAAAAGCGGAGAGTTCAAAAGTATTTTGTTGGCAGACTTATTTAATCACCCCACTACCCGAAAATGTTTTGTTAAAACCTAGGAGTTTTTATTTTCAAATCGTAATGTATAATAAAAATTGGTTAAATTATTCACTAAACATAAAGCTGTATAATCTCTTTTGCAATCTACAGAGTTTGAGCAGTAAAAATTTGATATTGCTAATAAATGATTTACATACATATTTCGCTTTTATTTCAATAGTATGTATTTTATTTAAAAAAAAACATAAAATTATTTAAAATATTACGTTTTAAAAAACAGAAATTCATTTTAAGTTGAAAACAAAACAGAAATTCACTTAAAATTCGTTCGTTGTATCGTATCATCCCTAGTTGTATGCATCACTATTACAAAAATTACAATTAAAATAACAGGTTGTTGCCATCATAAAAATACAAAAGTAATATAAACGTTTAATTGTTAATCCACTCCTATTAATTGTTTATAAATCAGATTTTTTATTAATGGTTTATAAAACAAAAAGTGTTTGATAACTATTGTAAACATTAAAGCTGAAACAAGAAATTTTTATGAATTATACCGCTAATATTTATGACTATTTATTTAATTTATTGATAAAAATGAATTTATTTCATAAGATTTTCTTTACAATATTCATTAAATATGAAATAAAAATGTTATGTTAACAAATGTTAACGTTTAAAACATATTTTTTTCAAAATGTATCTTTTTGGGAAAAAATTTGTCTTTTTGGAAACTAAAATGTATGTTTCTCAAAATTTCGCTGGCAACACTGGTCCCTATACAAATTTCGACGTAAAGGCCTTTAATTAGCAGAAAAATAGCACATCTAAGCAACCCATTCCACCTGCCACTGCTGTAATTCGGCGCGACTTAATAAAGGCAAGTAAAAAACTGTATGCGTATAGCTGCTGTTACATGTCTTCATAGCTGTATTTTAAATTATAATAATATCGATATATATCCTATCGATATTTTCAATATTTTAAGCACTAGTCGTTCAGAGTTAATTCGTATTAACGCGTTTATCGGGAGTAGATTTTCAATGGAAATGTCGATATAAATCGATCTTCATAAAATCTAACGCAGTAATTTTCCATGTTCACAGACGGACATATTTTTATCGACTTATTCAATAAAAAAATGGACATAGGCTATTATTATTTAAAAAAAAAGGAATGCATTTTACAATAAACATTAATAAGAAAAAATCTAATGTTTTATCGGCTTGGACTTAGCATGAGGCCTGAAATCATGCATGAATCAACAACTACAAAATGTTCTTTAAATTGTTTATTTAATAAATTGTTATAGCGGCAGAAGTGAACATTCTTTGGAAGCTAAAGTCAACATCATTAGTTTGTTCATAACATCTTAGCTTACAGATATTTATGCAAAATCTTTTTCAATTCCGCATTTAGAGATTTTTGCGGTGAACGCAATTCTTGCGATTAATGTTGCTTAAGGCCGTTACACACTATCCCACAAAGTCTTGCGTATTTTATGAAAATGCTTCCCTGATCTAATTATTGTTTATAAATTTTAAAAAACAATAACAACTTATCATGACAGAGTTGCATTCCATAAAATACGTAAGACTTTGTAGGATAGTGTGTAACGGCCTTTAGTTATAGTCCAATTAACGCATAAATGTAGAACATCTTTTTCAGAAATCGTTTTCAGAACACGTAAAATCATGTAACAATTCTCACAATTTCGAATATGTGCCTATTGGCCCATGTTTTATGAAATTAATAAGGGACAGATGAACATCGACATTTAACATCGATCGAAAGTGTAAGATTAACTACATTGCATTTCGAACGATGTATTAACAATAATATCGAGACCTTAACGCAAAAATAACTTAAGCGAATGATGTCGCTCGATTTGCGTTTTTATTTTAATAAATGTATTTATCTCATTTTCAGTGTGCTTCCTTTAATCTTGGCATATGTATTCAAGACGGTGACTGTGAGTATACTTAATTAATGTTTTTAAAAAAAACATTAGATTTAAGGGCGTTACAGCAATTGATGGCGTTTTCTTTTCTGAGTAAAATTCTGCATTTATTCTGCCTTTAACATTTTTTATGTTCTTTTCTGAAATACATGTGAAATTTTAAAAGTGTAAAGCGTTCTTTTCTGATGATGTTCCCTTTCAAATTAAAAAAAAAATGCTACATGTTCAACACTCATTTTAATTAAAGTAGCATGAGTGCAGCACTAGATCAAGGCGTATTCAATACAAGATGGTGGCAAGTTTCGGGCCGTAAACACTAACAATGCAATACAAAAAACATCTGTTGTTTCTGTTGGCTTTGGATTGTTGTAGTCTTGCCACCACCTGTAATTGAATATACCTTGCGCTAATTGTACTTTATTGTTAAATGCCGAAATTTGTGTTATTTTGTTAACGTAAAATATGAAACACTTCTTAAAAATTAGGAGAGCATTGAAAAATGTTGCCAAATCACAAGTAACACTTTTTTTTAGAAAAGAAAACGCCATGAGTTAATTTATCTCCATTAAAATATTTAGTTCAAAAGCTACAGATTTTTTTTAGGATAATCATAAATAATATAAATTTTTGTCTTTAACATGCCCCAATATGATGTCCATCACTTTTTTCTGCCTCTTTATTTTTAGCATCTCATTATCATCATCTTGGCATTTTTTTTTCTTTAAAAATAATTATCATTCATGTTTGTCTAAAACTCGATCTAACACAAATCTCAATTTTCCATTTTTATTTCCCGTAGGCTTTTCTTGTTTTTCCTTTTTTAATAATTTCTTTTATGTGCTTGCATGTTTGTGTGTACGTGTTCATTTATTTATTTCTCTTAATATTCTTTTTTTTCCAAAAGCTTTGTGTATGAGGTTCATTTACATACATACAAACCTATTTTTGGGCTTATTTATCTAAGTACTTTAAGACATTTAGCATGAAAGCATGAGGATAATCCAAAAATGTATTTATGAATCTAATTTTAGCAATCAATATAATCTTGACATAAAGTTTGGTGTGGAATATGATCTAAAAGAGTCATACATCCGTTTTCGATAATAAAGTGGACCATTTCACAAAGTTAAGAATGGGAATCGCTTACGTGACGTTATTTTTCACGATAAAAAAAATCAAACCAAACTCTCCTTTTGTTAATGAAGTGTAGTAAAACAAATTATTTGACTTCAAAATTAAGGATTTATAAACGATTTAAGACCGTTCCTTGTTTTTGGGCAACTCTCTATTTAGAGCCGCATTTTGAAATTTAAAAGTGATGGACCAAATCACTTTTAAATTTCAAAATGTGGCTTTGTGCATAAATGTTTTTCATTGCTAACATTACAAATATTTAAAAATTTTATAATTTTATTATGGGTTTTAATCAACATTTTCATGTTTTCATTACGCTATAAAGTCCATTAAATTTAATTTGCATTAAATTATTTTTATGAAGAAAGGAATTTTAGAACATGATATTAATTAAAATTTATTGATAATTTTTCATTTTTGACTGACCGGGGAATTTAACCCACGTTCACAGACAGGTTGATTTGGCATGTTTCGATATCTGTTCAAATCATTGCCGTTTAAAACTCACCGCCATTGAGGACGGCCGGCATTTAATAGTCAAACATCAATCTTTAAACCAAATGACATTTTTACTTCGGTGGATCGAAATTTGCTTTGAATGTTTATCTATTTTATTTGACTTATCTGTTCTTCTGATTTTTCATACTTTTTGTCAACTGTATAACAACTTTTTTAAAGGTTAAAACTTAAGGGCCAAATAGACGACACAAGCAGTTTTACAACACGATGTTTGTCAAATATTTACACATTTTAATATCCACACAAACATGCTCCATACTTTTTTCATATGTTTGTTTAACCGTTTGTGTGGTTTATCACAAACTTTATTACAACACTTCGATGCAAAACAAATTATTTTTTTTCGAATTAAATTTTAATATGAATATGTTGAACTTTATAAGTTCCTGTTTCCATGCAAACAATATCAGCTCCTCTGAATATATAAATCTGTTTCAAACTTTTTCCTAAACAAAAACGAAGCTTAAAAATATTTGCTTTTCCTTAAATGACTTTCAAGTTAAGCCTCTTATATGTGTTAGTAAAAGCAATAATTGTCAAAGTTTGTAGCACCAATGTTTTCATATTCGGGGATATCCTTAAATTGTAGATTTTGTTTGGGAATATTTCAAATGTTGTTATTTAATTTTTTTATTACCTTTATGTCTTTTCGGTAGTTCGGAATGTTTGATTTTATTACAATAGAGAAAAATTAAATTTATTAAGAGGATAAATTTATTTAAAATAAAAATACATTATCCAATTTCCAACAAGACATGGATCATGAATTAGTAATTTAGAGAATTACTAATTTGAGTAAAGTTTTTTTTTGGCGATTACTTAAAAATTAATCTTTTAACTAAATGATTTTAAATGTTTTATTTTTAATGGGGATTTTTGGGAAATAATTTCGGGAATAAAAATCTTTAAATTGGGAATACGAATCGAAAAACATCTGGGAATCCTGAGAACTATTGCTGATAGAAAAATAGATAGACATTGAAATTATTTGACGAGAAAGAAAGTCATTTACTTGTTGGCTTCTTGCCAACTTGGTCATCTTTGAATTGGATGGAAAACAGCTAAATGTGTTGGTTATTAATGTATAAATGTGTGTTTTTGTGTTTGTGTAAAATCGTGTTGTTATAGGATTTTAGTTTGTAAATGTGAGAAGATGAAACAAACAAAACTAAAAAGAATAAAAACAAAAACAACATAGAAAATTGCTTAACAAAGAAAAAAGAGAAAAAAACATCAACAGAAACCAACAACACTTATCAGAAATTGAGTGAAAATATTTGCATAAGGACTTTGTTTTCAATTAGGTCAAAATGTAAGGAAATTATAAAAAATGAAATAGAAAAAAAAACTAACAACAATGACAACAAACAAAAATATCTATTGTATTATTATTTTAGAATTTTGCAAGGACATTTTTAATAATTGTATCTTTGTTTTAGTTAAAGCAAATATTGTATATTACAATTCATTATGCAAGTATGTGTTGTAGGCTGCCAAATGGTTTTAACAATTAAGAAAATTAATTTTTATTAAAATTAAAATAATTTGAGTTTTTCACATTCAGTGGCTCATACATTTCAGTTAGTACCTACTGCTTTAAAAAAATAAAATTCATTTGATGCTACCGCTTCCGATTTCAAAAACTACATGTGAGATTAAATAGAGGTATTTTTAATAAGTTTAGAAAATAAGCCATTTGCAAACTATAACCACTTTATTCGCTTAATAAGTGATGAACAGTGGAAGATTTTTGGGGAAAAAAAATTATGGACTTGTATTGTAGTTCAAGTTTTGGATTTGGGGTGTTCCAACCCATCAACTCGTTTGCAGATGACAGCAACCTTTGACACTCGTATTCATTTAATTGTAGACCAAGCGTATCCGATGTTGATGCTATAAGGCAGAATATGAATGATACGCTTGACCAAGACCTCAACATAATCTCGGAATGAGGTCGTGCGTGAAGAGTCGTTTTTAATTTCCAAAAGGCCCAATATTGCATTCTAACGTATAAGCGCGCGACGGATCAAGATGCCTCATCTGTATATTTGGGTGGTATAATTAGTGAAGAATCAGAATCTCTGGATGTGGTGGGCATGAAGATGCAATGTGATGTCCGATGGACAAAACATATATTTAAGTTGCTGAAAGAAGCATTGAAATTGTGTAAGATGTGCTTCACTCCATCTAATCTCCATAATAATGATACCACATACATCCGACCGCGAATGGAATAGAACTCTCTTACGTGGACCAGTGCTTCAAAGTCTATTATCGACTGCGTGAAAGACACTGCGAAGGTTCTTATTGGTGACAGTAGGGGATCCAATTCTATTGACTCCCTTGAGCACCGTCGCAATATGGGTTATATTTGCCTGTTTTGTCGTTACTACAATGGGATGTGTTATGATGAAATTAGCTATCTGGTTCACGAAGCCTATACGGGAAAATTCATTTTTTGGCCGCACTGTTCGTATGTGGAATAACCTTCCAGCTGCAGTCTTCCCTCTCAATTTGACTATAAATAAATCTAAGTGGAATTTTCACAAGCACTAATTTTTCTTTTCCTTCCTATAACCTATTTTTCTAGTTCCAACACAATGCAAAGCATTAGTAGGGGTTAGCCCTGAGTACGGATCCTAACAAAAAAATTAAAATAGTTGTTTCAGGAGGGCGCCACAGGTTTCCAAAGTGAGGTACCTCCGGTCGTAAATAAACAAATTGAAAACGATTTAGAATTCTTAATTTTAGACCGATTTAACTTTTTAATTACAAAAAATTCTTAACTATTTTTTGTGCACGCAAAGAAAAAACATGATTGTGGTAAACATATTCTAAGAGCAACATATTATGATAAGAATTATGATTGTTGTCAACATATTACGATTATTATTGAATCATATTATGACCAAATATAAATATTAGTATTATTACATCATAAAATTTTTCCCTTAACTATATTATTATCATGTTAATCATAATAAATTTAGAAGTAATTATATTATGATACAGTGGTGCTGTCACAACAATACCTATAAAAAATAAATTGAAATTTTTTTGTATCGATTTTTTATTTTGTGGCACTTTACAATTTTTTTAATGTACATAAATAGAATTTCTTTATTTTTAATTTATTTACACTTCTGATTTTTTAATGAGATATTATCATTGTTAAACCACTCACTTAAAATAATTCAAATAATTCCATAGGCATTTTTAAAACAAACGACACAACCAGGGCTGCCAGAAATTTTCAGCAAAAAATCTTAATTTCACCAAAAAAAAATCTTATTTTTGAAGAAAATATCTCATTTTTGGAAAAAAGTAGTTTTTTTAATATAAATAATAAAAACAATTCATATTTTATTTAATACATAAAATAAACGAAAAAAAACATAACAAAAAATTTAATTTCTTATACTAAATTGTATTATTTAGTTTAAAATTTTTTTAATGGGAACAAAGAAGGTGTTTTTTAATTGAACCTAACTTTCTTCTAGACAAAACAAAAAATATTGTTTTTGGGGAAAAAATCTTCAAATCTTTTTTCGGTTAAAAAATCTTAAAAAATAAGGTAAAATCTTCCTTCTGGCAGCGCTGTGTGTATATATTAATGCACGTTGATTTTTGCTCTCTTCAGTTCTCTAAGTGAGAACACAAACCAACAACAAATGGCCTTTGCAAAATTTGTGAGCGAAATTATATGAGACCGGGGCGCAGGGCTGCCAGAAATTTTCAGCAAAAAATCTTAATTTCACCAAAAAAATATCTTATTTTTAAAGAAAAAATCTTATTTTTGGAAAACAGTATTTTTTTATTATAAATAATAAAAACAATTCATATTTTATTTAATACATAAAATAAACAAGAAAAAAAACATAACAAACCTTATACTTAATTGTATTATTTAGTTTAAAAATTTTGAAATGGGAACAAAGAAGGTTTTTTTAATTGAACTAACCTTCGTCTAGACAAAACAAAAAATCTTGTTTTTGGGGAAAAAATCTTAAAATCTTTTTTAGGTTAAAAAATCTTAAAAAATAAGGTAAAATCTTACTTCTGGCAGCGCTGGACACAACCGCTTCAAAATTATTTTGCAAATGGCGATCGCATAATATTATTATAGTAAACGTATTTTGTTTGCTTCTTAAGCATACTATGACTACACGTATAGAAGGTTATCATGCTATGACTATTAAATATCATGAAATGATTGTGAGTAATACAAAATGTTTTCAAAGCTATCATTATTTTGTTGTTAGAAAAATGATTATTTTTCAGTCAACAATACTCAAATTCATAATTGCGATAAACATTTGTATATTTACAGTAACTATAATAGAGTTTGCTAAAGACCGTAAAAATGTGAAACCGCGGTTTCGGTTTTAAAATTATTAAAACCGGTCGGTCTCAGTTCGGTTTTCGGTTTTGAAATTTTTTTTGAAAAGTTAAACTACTGTCGTCGGCGAAATAGGAAAACCTGCTAAATCCTCGTTTTAAGTTAATTGAGATTTTGATGCCGTGACGTAGAGAAATTTACGCCTCGTCGACCAACGTGTAGTTTTTCTTCAATATGAGTCTTGAAGTGTGTCAAACCAACTATATTTTTGGTTTTTCTCTCAAGCTGCACATATGAAATATGAAAACTTTTTTCTTCTGTAAAATTTACCGAATTTTAAATTTACCATTTTAAGCGGACGATATATCGGGTTTTCCAATAACAGTGATATGATTTCTCTTTAAAAAAAACACACTTATTGTTAAGGAAATTCAAAAGTTTTTTTTAATATGAAGTACAATCGATACAATTAAGTTCTAAAAAAAAAGTCATTCAAATGGCCTCCACGACTTCTTCTGCAGAAACGAATTCGATTTACCCAATTTTCAAGCACTTTTCCATTAAATCAAGTCGTATATCATGAATATAACGTTGACTTGTATAGCTTGTAGATAATCTGGCTTATTTCAAAAGGCCAAGTGACATCGCCACCTGGTGAGGTCATTGAATTTGTCGCGCAAAAGAGCCATTGTTTAGTGAGCAGTGTGGCAAGTGGCAGCGTCCTATTGCAACCACATATCGTCCACATCAATATCTTCCAATTTGGGCCATAAAGTAACTGCCTGACCGGCCTCATTTTGGAAAAAATACGACCCGATGATGCCGCCAGCCCATAAGCCGCACTAAACAGTCACTCTTTGTGGGTGCATTGATTTATCGACAATCATTCTTGGATTATCATTCGCCCAAATGAGGAATTCTGCTTATTGACGAATTCACTGAGATGAAAATGTGCCTCATCACTGAAGATGAAGTGAACGATATGCATTTCCATGGTTGAGTTAGTCTGAAATTGAGACATGTCAAATGAAATGCAGAAAAAAACTTGACGTTTAGGTGTGGTTCACATTCAACATCGGCCCTTAAAATTTAATATAACCATATTTTTTGTATGTAATAAAATTTTTTTATTTGTTTTAATTCAGGTTTTATTTTTTATTAAAAACAAAACATTTCGCTCATTTGGTGCAAGACCGGCATAAATCAAAAAATATAATTTTGGAGTTAGTGATGCAGAATTGTTCGCTATGTTTTTCTTTCTATTGTGTATTTAATTCATCTTAATATCTTTTATACTTTCCCCATTTGAAGAATATGTATCGTTATTTTTCCTAAGTGATTAGAGCAAATCAAAAACTTTAAGCGCGTTTATCTCGAAATGGATTTTTTTGACTTATGCCGGTCTTGCAGCAAATGAGCGATTTCTTCTTAGTACATTTTTAAATTACCTTGCCATTGTTGCAGGCTGTTATGTATGAAGTTTTTGTATATGAAGTACGAGTATTATGTATAATTTGTAATTTGCAATTTCTTTAAGCATGAATATATTGTTAAAGTAAAAGCTAAAACCGAGGTTTTTCGTAGGTTTTCGGTTTTGGTTTTTGAAACCGAACAGCAATCCCTTAGGTATAATATTGCTGATATTTAATAAAACTAACAATTTTTTGTGTACGACAACAAAATATTGTTACAATAAACATAGTGTTGCTGCCGTATCCATTCCCAACCATATTTTTTCTCTGCGTGTGTCCATTAATTTATCAATTTATTTGTAATTCACAGAAAAACATATCAAAAAATTCATAATAAATTATATTTGCAAAATACTAAAGCCAGGTAAGTCAAAGTTAATTAAGAAAATTGTAAAAATATAAGAAAAGTTTAAAAAAATTCTTTAATTACTAAAAAAACTTTTGATACTTTTTTCTGTGTAAATCAACAGAAATTTTAAAAATTAAAGCTAAAGTTTGATAAATATACTGGTCACGCTTTTGAATTTTATTTTGGCAAATATTTGTTAGGTCGGCATACCTTAAGTTGACATATTCAGCCCAATTATGAATAAAAATTCCCCGGGAGTTTTCTCCCTTCTCCCATTTTTCCTATCTAAATTCAATTGTAAAAATGAGAAAGGGGAAAAAACTCCCGGGGAATTTGTATTAATAATTGGACTGATTAATTACAAAAGTTACGGTATCTCTTTTCGATTCCAAAAATTTTTCAAAATCGTAATTGAAATATGTATAGCGTTGGAAAAAAATCAGCTAAAAATGAATTTAATGGAGCAAACTGATCATATTTAAAAACAATTTGATATGAAAAGTATTTTAAAACATTGTACAGTTTCTACTAGCAAAAAAGTAGGAATTTGTATATGAAATCAACAAAAAATGGTAGAAGATTTTAAAAAAGGATTGACTATTCTTAAATTAAATATTGCTGAAAAATCCTAAATATGTAGTTTAAAAATGCTAAAAAAAATGCTAACTGCTAAATTGAACATTTCCAGCTAAATCAGAAAAAACGTGCTAAATTTAGCTGCAAAAATGCCAAAATTGCCTCGCTGCCGACTATGAAAATTAACTTTTTTTTAAGTACTTTAATTTACATCTTGTTGTTTAAACAAAACTTGAAAAATTTGTGAAATTTGCTTTTAATTGAAAAAGAAAAAAGTTAATGCCGTAAGTAAATAAACTTAACGCCTGATAAAACTCATTAATCATTTCTAAAATGCAGACAATGTTTGTAGCATTTTATAATAGAAAAACTTTTGGAATGTTATTTTGGAAACGAAAGCTTGCGATATGTTCGCTTAAAGTGTTGAATAGAAAGAAGCAGACATGTGTAAAGTATTTTTAACAGAGATGGGTAAGTGTAGATCCGATTTTTGCAATTTCTAGCACTACCTTGTTGAATTCTTTCTTTAGTAGTCGACTCAAAACAATTTCCTATGAATATGAAGTACAGATACTCCCTGTACATTTTAATCGAATAAAAAACGATGTTCCTGTAAAAATTACAATTCTCTGTAATTTAAATATAAGTGAAGTACAGTTTTTGGTTGCAAATGGTCTTGCGAAAGACAAATGCAAAATATTTAACTTTTGTTTGCAATTCAACAACAAAATACACAGAATGGCAATTGTCAGATCATTTCTTTTGCGCATTATTAAAACAGACTAGCATTTTTGCTAAGTTTATTGAGTTTGCATCCCTGATACTCGAACAGCTGCTTATTCTTAGAAAATATTTTCACTTGTGCCAATTTTAAAGCAATTTTATAAAGGTAGGTAGGTAAATTTGCTAAATGTGATACAATTTGTAAAGCAAAATGAAAAGATGCATTTAATAACATAGTCCGTTACGTGTATGGACTTAATAGGCGTTCTAGTCAGGCCTGCCATATTTGCCGATTTATCGGCATTTTGCCGATTTTTTGCCTCTAAATTATCAAAGTGCCGATTTGCCGATTTTTGATCAAAAAATGCCGATTTTTTGATAAACATCTAAACCAAAGTAACTTTTTGTTGGATTTAGTACAGTTTATTAATTTTGTGTAACATTGAAATACTTGTTTCATTAAAAAGAGAGAACTATTATTAATTTAGCGCTTTTGCTAACAAAAAAAGTTAGATTTGTCCTATATTATATGCAGTGTTTGTAATGTATGTTTACTCAACACACACATTTTTTTTTTTTGAAAATGTTGCAATTGTAAGGAATAAAAGAACTTGATCAAAATCATAAAAAAATATCAGAAATTTTTTGCACAAAAGCTAAAAGAAGAAAAAAAGTTAAATTAAAAAATATAAAGTAGTTTTTATTTGAATTTGGAAATAGATTTTTACTTACAAAAAATTTGAGGCAAGCTTAATTGAAAATTCACCTTTAATGAAGAAACTTAAATCAAAAAATGATTTTTATAAGCGCATTTGAGGATGATGCAAGAACATCCGATAACCAATCTTTTGTAAGAAAATCAAGTAAATTAACAAACTTTTTGGCAACAAAATTTAGAATTAAAAGTGAGAATTCTCCTGGTTCATTTCCAACAAATTCACATTCTTCCGCCAATGTAGAAAAATGTTAAGCCAACCTTAATAAAACGGAATTTTAATGTACCATGCAAAATTAATCTTTGCATAGAATTCATCATTCCAAAAATTATTTAAAATTTTAAACTATTTGCATGCTGATATTAAAATAAAGGATTTAATAAAAATGTCAAGCTCATATGAATCCAAAATAACAAAAAGTTCACAAATTTAAAATAATTTGCTCTAAAATACAGAATAAGTATATTTTTTTGTTTCTAATTAATTACAATTAATTTGTAAAACGTTTATTTTTTGTTGAATTTTATGCTATTAGCATAAGGTAATGCCAAATTAATCTGTTTTGATGTTTGTTCCACAAAAAAAAGTGTTTTACTGTATTAAAAAAATACGTATTTTTGGTTTGCCGATTTTTTGCCGATTTCTTTAAATTTAAGTGCCGATAATGCCGATTTCTTTTTGAAAATATGCCGATTTCTTACCAAAATCACCTGGCACCCCTGGTTCTAGTATATCTTTGTTTTCATCTCGGCTATATGGCCTCTCATTAAATAATATACTGAACATGAGAGTTTTAATTTTTTTACACACGATAATATATACCCACAAACCTGATCATCTGTACGGCAAACTTTGTATTTCGGATATGAGCAGGGGAAAAAGAATTCGATCGTTTGGATAAAAAAGTTTAATTTCGGAGTGGCATTTCTACATATTCTCAATATCTCTCTGGAATTCTATACCCAATAGTTTTCAACTTTTAAATAACGCACTAAAATTTAAGAAAAATATTTTTAAACTGTTTTCATCATAACAATTTGAAACATAATTATTTGAGATTAAAGTGCGTATGATTAAATTATTTAAATATTGTTTGATTTTAATTGATTTTCTTTATATATATTAAACTGTAATAAGTTATTAAATTGTTAATTAATTAATGATTTATAATAATACACATTCTCAGTTCCATACTGCAAAATAAGACTCGTAATGGTCCATTTTCAGGATTGATATTAAAACACATTTATTTTTAAAATCGTTTTAAATACAAAATTCTCTTCTTCACTAAAAACTTAAGTGGAACTTAAGTCACCGATGTGGTACACTTAATTGCAACTTAAGTTTCCATTGTAATATTTAAGCAAGGTGGCCTCAATATCACAACAATACAACAACAGCAGGCACAGCATTAATAGTCAGCTGTTTTTTCAGACCCCTTTGTGAATAAATGCACTTGTTTATATTTTTTTTGTATTTAGTAGTGCTACCATACTTTTATCTTAATTAAATAAGACTTTTCAATTAAAACTCAAAAACCCAATCTGTATTTAAATACGATTTAAGTTTTTATAAAACTTAACTTAATATAGATTTAAATACAATCCTGAAAATTGGGCATAAGTCTTGTGTATGGAGCAGTTCAATTAAATAAATAAATAAAAATAAATGCAGGGATATACGTGGAACCGCTACCTGGGTTTTTGAAAATACTTCTCTTTTACTTATAAAATTTCTGTTAAGAAGAGAGTGGCACAATTTATTCGCTGCAAAATTTGTAGCATTTAATGATTTACTTCCATTACTAATTATGGCACCCAGATATTTGAAATGTTGCACACTTTGCTTGTAATCATTGTCTCGGATTTTGCCAATATTAAATCTAAGACCTCTCGAGAACACTTCTAATGGAAGTATATTAAATTTCAATTCTAGATTTCTAGTCGAGTCCGCGAAGAGCACAATGTCGTCCACATAAGCTTGCATCGCCAATTTGGTTTGCCTCATTTTCCAGTTTCCTGGATATTTTTTTTTTGTTTTTATTCCCTTAACCGAAGGTAAAAGGGTTTACATAATTTTGTCATTTCGTTTGCTAGTTCTACAAAATTGATCTGATTCCCTATTAAGTACATATATTATGGGTCCTTATGAGGAGCGAAGTTGATTTAACGGTGTCCGTCTGTCCGTGTTTCCACTGAAATGGATTTTCCGAACACTCCGAATTATATAATTATGTCGCATATAGTCTGGAATTGTTTTCTATTGAAAGTCCACAAACTGCTGAGATATGAGGAAATACACACGACTGCCTCTAATTTTAACCGAAACAACCTTGTTGTTGTTTTACTTTTATGTATATTTGGAGTACGGCAGGAGTTTCCAAATAAGGTACAAGCAACTTTGTTATATAAGTGGGCGTGGCACAATGCTGATTCATATATATTTAAAGAACTGTATTTATATAACTTTCAGTTATTATCGGACCATGGTGATTCGGCATAGCCGAATAAAGCACTCTAACTTGTTTTTTTTTTATATATCCTTCATTAGTATTATAAACAGGTACGGACTTAGAATATCTCCTGGCCTTACACTTTGGCACGTCTTCGGTTTCCTGTTGGTGTGTCGTTTCGGAAAATATTATTAAAGCTAAAAATTCTTCGAGTGACCGGTCGATTTACATTTTTTTTTAAATAACTTTCTCTTTTTCAGCTCATTGCACAGTGTGAAAAGCTTGATCAAAATTGACAAAGCATGTATGAATTTTAATGTTGTATTCAATGGCTTTCCCGAATAACAGAAAAATTTTAAAGATGAGTTTCTGTGTTCTACTTCTGATTTATAAAAAATATTAATCCTTAGAGCAAAATCTCGACGTTTTACCAAACGCAATCCAAATTTCTTGATAAATAAGTTTAACAATTTTTTTTTTTATCAATTTGCATAACACTTTGCATTCATGTGCTACACGTGCCTGTTGTTTGCCATTTGGGCTTGTGTTTTTTTGAATTGAACACAATAAAGTCGACATGGCGTGTAACGCACCCAAGTATCTAGAAAATAAAGAACGTCAAGCAAAACATCTTCCAAAAAAAAATAAATGTGTAGTACGCCAAGTGAAAAATTCTCTTGTAACTACACAAATGAAAGGGTGGCATTGAATGGAGTCCTGACAGGTGGTACATTCCCAAAGAAGGTAGTTTCTTCTTTCTTTTCTTTAAGCTCTGTTGTATTAAGATGTAAAGTTTATGTGCGTTTTATGCCAAATTGAGTTTTTTTTTTTTTGGTAACGTTTATAAACGATTTGATAGACATATTTATTATTATTATTATATTTTTTTTGGTAATTTGTTCATGGTAACTTAAGTTAAATCTTAACTATTGTATTAGTAAACTAACAAAATAAAAATGGTGATGATGATGATGATCATGATGATGATAAAATGGTTTTCTTCGCTTTAACCAACTTTTGGGATTTAAAAAAAAAAAAAAACTACACGGCTCATTTCCCATAAACACTCAATTAACAACGAAATAAACTTAAATTCTTTCTATTCCATTTTTCCAACGGAAAAGAAAAAGCTTTAAGAATTAGTTCCTTTAAGGCAATAAATTAAATAAACAAAAATAATAGAAAAACTTTAATAGATGATAAATTTTGGTAATTCTCTCAAGATTTGCTTTGCTATTAAATTTTTTTTAATGATGCGCTGTTAAATCGTTTTTATTGAACAAGGCAGCTTAATTTAACTTTTATATAGTTTATAAACGTATAGTTGATGATACTCATAAATAAATGCAGAGTTATTTTTTTTGTTATGAAAATGCAAATAAGATATTTTTTATAACTTCTAATAAAAAAAGAGCAAATTTCATATTTTTATTTTATTATTTTTTTTAATATTCCTTAGGAAGAAGAAATTAATATGGAAGAAAATGTATAAATTTCGCAGTGTGTGTTCACTTTAAGTTTATTAATGCATTTTATGTTTATAACACCAACTTAACCCAGTGCACTTTACTACCCTCATTAAGTAAAATGTTTTCAATACAAATCTCTTGTACGGATAACAAAGCTATTTGTACCAAATTTGAATCATTTTACTGTTATTGTTCTCCTGATATACAGAAAACTATCACACCTTTTGACAGATGTTGTGAATTGATAACACTGGTCAACCGAATTTTGTAACAGGAATGGTACTTAACAAAGGCTGGTCCAACAATAATGTACGATGTTAATTGTGTATCGCACCTTAACGTCAAGTTTTTGTAGAAGCCCTATGTTCCCAAGTAGAATAAATAAAGGAAAAAAATAACAAAAAAAAAACTCAACACGCATTTCGTGCGGCACACTTTCACCTCAGTGGATTCGTTAACAAGCAGAATTAATTCATTTGGGCAAATGAGAATAAAAAGCCGATGCATCCACAAAGAGAGACTGTTTGGTGCCGTTTATATGCTGGCGGCGTCATCGGGCTGTAATTCTTCGAAAATGAGGTCGGCCAGCAGTTACCGTGAATGATGTTTGCTATTGCGAGATGATAACGGACATCTTATCGCCAGAAATGTCCAGTATGTGTTTCCAACAGGATGGTGTCACTTGCGACACAGCCAACGAAACAATAGGTGTTTTGCGCGAGAAATTCAATGGCGGTGTTATTTCACGTCGTGGCGATGTTAATTGCCCACCACGATCATGTCATTTGACACCGTTGGTCTTCTTTCTTGGGGAATATTTGGAAGAATAAGTATATGTCAATTAGTCAAGAACAATTCAAGAGCTTAAGGGTGGGATAATTCGGCACATTCGCGACATTGAACCTCAAATATGCCTTAGAATCATAGAAAATAATTAAATTAAAAATAAATAAAAAAATATTGACCATCGGATAGAACCGAAGCCGTGGCAAGCATTTGGCCGATGGTATATTTCACATATAATTGTCATGGACGCTTCTTTCATATTAAAAAATATTAAAATAATTCTCTGAAAGCTTTTGTGCGTTTTGGTTGGACCACCTTTACAATATAAATAAATGTAGATAATTTTCATGTCACAAAAGTAACTAAGTTTTATGTATTTAACTTTCCATTAAATAAATATTAGCGAATTTTTACTGTAACAAAAAAAAAACAAAAATTTATTAAGATTAAGCAAAGACGATGAAGTATATATTCAATATATATTCAAAGTCAACATTGTTCTTTTTCAATATTCCAAACCAATTTACTAAAGCAATAACTAAATTTCAAAATGTTTCATTTTTGGCAAACAAAAAAAAATGTTATCAAACAGGCACTAAAAACATGAAACACAAAAAACTCAAGAAAAAGTTTCCCAAACAAGTGCAAACAGATGTTGTCACTGCCGAACGATGTTTAGGATACACTTTAGTTAAAGGAGACACAATCTGAGCACAACTATAGACCTGTTCTTAAGTAAAAAAAACATATTTACCATCAGAGTAAAGGACACAACCGCAATATTCCAGCACACTTAGACCGCAATCCTTAGCAAATGCTAACTCATTTACTTACCCACTTACTTGTTCGTTCCTCCATTGACTCACTCGATCCTTTAAACTTTTTAGTGCACATGCCAAAACTTTGCAGCACACAGGAAGTAATCGAATAAAGAAAAGTGGTTTTGCAACAGGAGGGTGTTTTTTGTTTTTAAATTTCCTTCGGTTTTGAATACAATGCCATCGTATTTGTATTGGTAGACAAATGTTTTCTAATTCAACTTCTTCATGGACGAAGCCAAACGAGAAATTCTTGGCACCAAAAATCAAAAATAAAATATGAAATTTTCCTACGGCCTGGGAACACAAACTGAGACCATATTAATTTGGCACATATTGAGGTGATAAGAAAAAAAAACATCAACATCTACGAAAAAAAAACCAAAATTAAGAAAATGTTCACAAAAATAAAAATGAAAAAAAAATGTTTTTCCAAACAAAAATTCTCAATGATAAGAAATCATTTTTTGTAATGAAAACCATAAAAACAAAAATTATTTAATTGACCACAGAAAATATATTGAACTAATTTTTGCTACAAATTTTTGGCAAAAATATATCATTTGATTTTTTATATGATTTCTTCATGATTTGTTGACTTTTTTTTTTTTGGAAAATGCCAGGCAATGAACGAATAAAGTCACATATGGTTGCATCAAGTGATAAACCGCAGTTCCGAGCTAACAAACAAGCAAGCAAACCGACGCATATGGTCAAGAATTCTATAGTATTTGCATCTAAACTAAAGGGCTGCATGAACAACTTCATTCATAAACATACTGAAATGTTTATTCATTGAAAGTCGTGTTCGAATAAAATTGAGATTACCGAACAAACTGTTGTTTTATTCATGCTGCTATGAACACATTTCGTTTCATGTCGTAAACACACAGAGGTTGTTCAATGAAACCGGCTTTGTTTCATAGTTTTCATTCTCTCTCATTTATTTTTATTAATACTCAATAGCAATGTTGCCACTTCAGTAAATTCAAGTAATTATTTGCATGCGTTGCCCATGTGTAATTTAAATTTTAACACATATGTAGATATACCTATGCACATATATGTATAGTATACATATTTGGAATATAAACAATAAATAATATGCAAAATATGTTTTTTTTTGTTTGTCATTTGCATTTTTGAATAATACAAATCTTTGAAACATGGCAAGATTTTATTGTCTTGTAATGTACTGTACACGGCCCTGAAATGAAACGAACTCATACAAAACACACACATTTTTAGGTGAAAGATGAAAAACAAAAGGAGGAATGAGTTTATGAGAAATTTAATTGTTAGTTTTGTAAGTGTCTTAGGAGTTTGACCACGTGGTTGTTTTTTTTTTCGAAAGATATTAAAAACTTGAAAATGAATGTAAGCAAATATTTTTCTGTTTAAGACAAAAATATTGCCGAAAATTTTTTAATGTTAGTGAATGTTTTTGAAATTAAAATTAAATATATTTAATTTTATTGAAAATTTACATTGAAAACAAACATAAATTTGAGTTTTTATTTCCATATTAATGTATCTCTTTAACTTGTTGCATTTACCCCTCATGGTTATTTCTATTTTTTTTTTAACTTTCCTATGTTTTTAGTTTTCTGCAACTGGCAACACTGACATTTAAATCATACAGTTTTTCCATGAACTTATTCGAGATTTGTTCAATGGTTGTTCTGTTTCATGGTTGTTAATGTTCATATTCTCTTGTATAAGCAAATAAACTAATTTTTTCTTATTCGTCTTTTAAATATCGAGTGTTCATTGCTTTCATTTCATAGTGTTTCATCTTACTGAATACGATTGAAGCGAACACAAAATTATAATGAAGGTTTCATGAACATCATTATTAAGTTTCATGCAGATGTTTAATCTAAACTGCATATATCTGTCGCAATGTGTATGTGTTAATCAACATCCGGCAACTAAGCCACAGAGAAAAGATTTTGCAAAAAGAGATATCAAAATGTCCAACTACTCAGCAGAAGAAGTACACAAAAAAAAAAACAAAGTAAACGCATCTGGACACGTACTAAAACGTCATATACATTTATGCATGACTCTTTAAGACTTTAAAAGTGGTAAGGCGAGGCAAGAAGTCTACACATATGTACACATGTTTATAAGTAGCTATTTAAATTATTTATTCTCTAGCAAATTTATGCAAAGTAATAAACTATTCTTGTTTATGTAAATAGTTATTAAGAAAAAATATTAAAAAAAAAACAGAACTGCGTCGAGACCAAATTTTCCAAAGAATTTAAAATAGAATCTATTTAATTTTGAGAAAAGTTTAATCTTTTTGCATAAAATTATAGTAACAAAAAAGCCTCAAAAAATGGTTAACAACTCATTTGGTAATAACTAGAACATTAAGGACCTAGATTTAAGTTTGTTTTAAATTATATGTTTAATTATTTTTATTTCTTAAATGCATGACAAGGTGCTCCACATATCCAGGGGCCGACGTTCCTTCTGACCATAACCTTCTGCTATGCAAAATACGTATCAAACTTTCTACCACCCGCAAGAAAAATAAAACTACCAATCAGAGGCCAATTAAATGCAGAACTCAATAACATCGATGGAGAGGATGTCGAAAATCTCTAGATTAACGTAAAAAATTCCATCAACGCAATCACTAATAATATCCTGGGAACCACAACATCAAAAAAACAAAAGACATGGATGACAGACGAAATACGAGAACTCCACAAGCAACGAAGCAAACACAAAAACTCTAACTATGAAAGATATTGGGAGATAAACCAGGAAATTAGAATCGCAACTCGGGCCGCGAAAAATGCGCAAATAAATAGACAATGCCAAGAAATTGAAAGACTACAAATTTTACATGACTATATCAATCTTCACAAAAAACTAAAGGAGGCATCCGGAATATATTCAAAGAGATCGTCTGCAGTTCTATTTGATGAGAACAATACCGCCATATTCGAAATAGCAGAAAATAAACATCTATGGGAGGAATATATAAAAACTCTCTTCACAGACAACGGAAGATCAGAACTTCTTAATAGTGATGTAGGAACCAATCTTACAGGAAGGCCAATTACAGAGGAGGAATTATTAAATCGGCAATTATATCGATGAAATACAAAAAGGCAACGGGCCCAGGCCAAATACCTGCCGAAGTTCTTAAGCTTATAGATGGAAATAATATCCAACTATTATTGAGATTGTTTAACCAAATCTATGAGACAGGGCAGTATCCTCAAGACTGGCATAAATCGACGTTTATTACAATACCCAAGAAAAATAATGCGAGGACATGCGGTGATTACAGACAAATAAGTCTTATGAGCCATGCTCTGAAAATATTTTTAAAAATTATACATAGACGAATATACCCCATGTGTGAGGCATATGTGGGGGAGACACAATTTGGATTCAAAGAAGGCATGGGAACACGAGAGGCACTATTAAGTGTGCAAGTATTAATCCAAAAATGTCGGGGGGTTCATAAAGATGTATATCTCTGCTTCGTTGACTACGAGAAAGCATTCGATACGGTACAACACGCTGAAGAAAATAATATAAGAGCATCCAAAACCTATATTCGAAACAGATATCAAACATTCAAGTTGATGGTGAACTAACTGACAATGTTCCAATTTCAAAGGGAGTAAGTCAAGGGTGTATATTATCACCTCCTTTATTTAATTTATACTCGGAGAAACTATTTCGAGAATCACTTTGTGAAAAGAATATCGGTGTAAGGATAAACAATACATTAATAAATAACATACGAAATGCCGATGACACTACATTACTAGCAAGCAGCTTGTCGGGATTACAGATGAACATTAAGAAGACGAAATACATGATTGTGAGAAGAAAAAAGGTCCAAACTAATACTTCAATACGGATAAACAATTCCACAATAGAAAAAGTCTCAACATTTAAATACCTGGGAGTTCAGATTAACGATCAGTGAGATATGTCTAGAGAAATTAAATGTAGGATTGAAATGGCCAGAGACGCCTAATGTTAATAGTGTTGATGATTTTGTGGATGTTGATCCTGACTTTTTAAATGCTGCTTTTTCTTCTAATCAATCTGATGATGGTAATAGAATTGTAGACTTTTCTGATTTTAAGCATGATGGTTTTTCTTTTCGCGCAGTTGATTTGGTTGAAATGTTTGAGGCTTTTAATTTGATTTAGTCGCATGCTGTTGGTATTGATGGTATTAGACTTAAGTTTGTTAGACTCTTGATGCCGATTATTGGAAAGTATGTGTTGCATTTGGTTAATACAATTTTGACTACGTCTAGCTTTCCGATACAGTGGAAGGTTGCGAAAGTTATACCTATTGGAAAAAAGGGGACGGATGATTTTAGGCCGATATCTATTTTGCCAATTTTGTCAAAAATGGTGGAACATATTATTAAGATCCAACTTGTTAAGCATATTGATGATAAGCAGTTGTTACATGACTGTCAGTCTGGTTTTAGGTGCAATAGAAGCACTACTTCTGGGTTTAACGGACAACATTAGGAGGAATGTTTCTGATGGGGGAGTTTGTGTTGTATTGTCGTTGGATTTGGCTAAGGCCTTCAATAGGGTAAATCATTCAATCTTGGTAAGAAAGCTGCAGGATTACTATGGCTTTTCTGTATCGGCTTGCAAGCTTATTTTTTCCTATTTATCGCATAGAAGACAGTATGTATTTAGTCGTGGTCGTGCTTCAGGTTTGCTGTCGGTTTATAGTGGTGTTCCACAGGGTTCTGTGCTTGGCCCTCTTTTGTTTATCATGTTTATTAATGATCTTTTTGAGAACATAGCTAATAGAATGTGTATTCCATTTGTATTTGCTGACGATGTGCAGCTGCTGTTCAGTGGAACTACGGAGTTTTCTGATGTTTTGCAGAACATGATTGAATATACTGTTGGGTCATTGGTTGATTGGATAGGTAATAATGACCTGTCTATTAATGCGAAAAAAATACTAAGGCAATGATGTTTGGTAAAGGTGGTAAGGTTGATTTTTCTATTACATTAGATGGTCATTTGATTGAGTTTGTTGAGAAAATGGAATGCCTTGGGGTTATTGTTGATAAAAAATTGAGTTTTGAAAGCCATGTTAATACTATAGTTTCTAGGGTTAACTTTTCTTTGCGTAAGTTGTATAGTATTGACTTAATGTTGCCTTTTTTTGTTAAAAAGCGGGTTGTCCATGGCCTTGTTATGCCATTATTTCTTTATGCCTTGGAAGTGTACTCGGGAACTTAGGGATATGTTTTGAAAAAGGTGAGGTTGGTGTTCAATAGGGTAATGAGATATTTCTTTTCTCTCAGATCATGTCAGCATGTTTCTTCGTATGTTGTACGACTTCTTGGTTTTTCATTTGATGATTTAGTTAAATTTAGGACGTTATTGCATTTTTGCAAGTCATATAGGTTCCTGACGCCTTAATATTTGGTTGATTTGTTTGAATTTGGTAGATCAAACAGGAATACACAATTGATTATACCAAGATTAACTTCAGTTGTGGAGCGTTCATTTTGTGTAAGAGTGGCTCGGTTTTATAATAAGTTGCCAAGCACTTTGAGGGTATTTAATGTTTCCCCTGATGCCTTCGGGATAAAACTATATCGTGAGTTTTCTGCATTGTGGGGTTAAGTTAGCATTTTTTCTTTTGGATAAACCTGATCTGTAGGCAGGATCTCTAAGAGAAATTTAGTAGGACTTTTCTCTGAAATGTTTGTTAATATCTTTGTGTTTTTGATTTTTTTGGAATTGTTGGGTTTCGTTTTTAATTTTTGAGTAATTTAATTGACATTTATTTTTTAATTATTTAATTACTTTTAAATTTTTTATTATTATTAAGTAGAAGTTTGTAAGCCGGTTATGGCCAAAGGGCTAGGTTACTGAAGTTTAATAAATTAAATAAATAAATAAAATAAATATAGTAAAACACTAACTAGTCACAACATAAGCCTAACAACAAAAATACCTTTCCTAAAAAGTTCTACTATATTCGGCAGAAACATGGACGATAAAGGTGTCAGATGAAAAAAGATTAAATTCGTTTGAAATGTGGGTTTTCCGGCGAATATTAAAGATCCCATGGACTGACCGCGTTTCGAATGAAGAAGTGCTGAGACGTATGAATATCGGACGTGAAATAATAATATATATAAAAACACGGAAAACATCTTATTTGGATCACATAATGCGAAATGGAAAATATAGAATTCCCCAAACCATTTTGAAGGCTAAAATTGAAGGAAGATGCCCGAGAGGAAGAAAAGAAATAACATGGTTGAAAAACATTCAAGATTGGACAGGTCACCAAGACGAAAGAAGTCTTCTGAGGGTAGCCAAGAACAGACAACTCTCTATAACTGAATGAAAGAAAAAAAAGGAAAAGGAAAAAAAAAATTGCTACTTCATAATTATTGTATGAACGCTAATATCCGAATACGGATTGGCAAATAACGAAGAAGAAGAAATGTTAAAGAATTTAAATGTTAATTAAAGGAATGTTAATGTAAAGTTTAATAATTGTCTCCGCAAACCATGTCTTATAACGGATCTGATTCTAATGCTGTAATTTAGATGATATTGTATCTTGTTGTGTTAGAAAAGCAAATAATAAATACAAATACAAAGTTTTTTCTTATGCTCTCTCAATCTCTAAACAATGCTACCATATTTTTATTAATTTGTATGGCCAATTCACATGGAGTGTAAAATACCATAGATTATTTTTATTTACTTTTTAAAATATCTTCTTAACCCTAATGCATGTTCTATCTACCCCGCATTCTTCTCTGACCCGCTCGACCATGGTTTAGGTGCACCTAAAAAATTGTCGTGATATTTAGTAATGACTAAACATCACCGAGTATATCTAATATTACACTGTGCCACATGATTTTTCACCCATGATCAAACTGACCAGATTCTGAAAATATATCAATTTTTAGGGAAGTTTCGATTACACCCACACCCGTTGATCTAGATGCCAGATTTTTTGCTTAAATAGTATATATGTATATAGTATATATGTAATGTTACTGATGATGATCACATTTCTTTGTATTAAAACTTCGGATATGTGATCATTCGATTTTATGTTTATTAAAAATGTGACTGCTGAAGAAATAACTGCAATTATATTCGAAATCATTTTGTCGAAACCGATACGCTGTACAAAAGTGGAAATGATATAAAATATAACTTATGGTATGTTCACACTTGACAAATATTTGTCGATATTAAACCAAAAAAAGGATGACCATTTTCTTTCTATTATTATTGATTACACTGGTTCACGCATTTTTAACTGTTTGCCATAACCTCAAAAATTAGATGTTTTCTAAGATAAATCGGGGCTGCTGAACACGAATATGGCATTCATTTATTTTCTTCAGGAAGCGTTTTTGAAATATACGCAGTTCATAGGGATGTTTCCATATATCTTACAAAGACATCTTCTTCTTCTTTCAGCCGAAATCCATACTCCGATTATCGGACCAACAATTACTGAGTTGTATGCCTTAAGATCAAACCAATTAATTTTTTTAACGTTTTTTCAAAATTCAACATTTTTCTTAAAGACAATTTGGTTACAAACATATTTGTAACAAAATGGTTATCATCTGACAAAAAATAAGAGAGTTGCAATAAATTAGCAAAAGCATCCAAATTTAAATTTTGTTTCTTGGTTGTGTTGATTGGATTAGGAGTGTTAAGAGACAATTCAATTTGTTTACATAATTCTATTTTTTGACAAAAATTTTATATTTTTCCTCTTCGATTAATTATTTTATGTAGCGATTACGTTTCACGAATTTGAAAAAACATGAAAATATCACACTGAAATCAGCAGCCCCAATTAAGCTTAGAAAACATCACATTTTTGAGGTTAATTTTATTTGTGGCATAGTGTTGTGTGATCAGGTACATGTTACGCCATTTCAAGCCTGACCATATGATGTCTTACAGCTCAGCATTTACAGATAAACTTTCGAAAGTGTTCCATATTTATCAATCATTTACTCGCCAAAATAAAATTATGGTATGGTATTTAGAATTATACCGTACATTATCCAGATACATATCTACATCTGAATGCGGTTTTTTCGTGTGGGTATAACTAGAGGGTACGTGTGGATCGTCAAAACATTATCTTAAACTTATACAGTACAATTTCTCATGGTCGCAAACCGACGGGACCTTTGAAACGTGTCTGTACAAGAGGAATTCCATTCCTAAGGCACACAATGCTTTCCTAGTTGAATGCTGCCGGGACCTGGTAACAGTGCCCGGCAAAAGGCAGTGATCGTTTACTACCCTAAAGGTTTCCGTAGAGGAAGATAACACAATCTTTATTTTTTAGCTTAACAATGAAAAATTTTATTTTGCTTTCATTGTGGACTAATTTTTTTAATTAAATAAATATTTAACTTTTATTAAGAAGAAATTTTCCAAACACAGAGAAATGTTCTTTCATACATACTAATGTAACTACTTATGTGTATGCAATTATGTAAACTTTTTTCAATGCATATCCTTTTGTTTTGCCCTTTCTGATGAAAAAACAAAAGCTAGTTACACAAGCGAACATATTTGTATGCGTTTGACACAAATACAAACAAAACAGTTTAAAGAATTAAGTTTATTTTTTTCTGCTTATTCAACTTAAATACTGCTTTCAAAGCTTTATATACACTTTGTTACAAACTCGTGTACCTAACTAACATTTACGTTTATGGGGAAATTTTACATTCTTATGTAAGAAGCAAATTACTTCCTGGTAATTATAAATTAGTGGCAAAATTTAATATATACCAGCTTAAACCGATATAGATTGAGTTATTCAAAACAGAAAATTGCTGCAAATCAATTAAAAGTTAATTTTCGAATGAAGAAAACTTAACAAAAAGAATGCAGGAAAACATAAAATTTAATAAGAATATGAGAATTATTTCGTTTTAAAAGTTATTTTTATTATGTATATGAATTATTTTTATTTTTCGAATGTGTTGAATGAATCAAATTTCAATTTATAACCTTTCTTGCTCTAACCAACCTTTGGTTAGCGTAGAAGCTATAGATATGTCCATATAATTAAGAATCATACTACACACTACCAGAATATCTTGTATCTTCATGTTACATGTGGTGCAGAGCAAAAGGACTAACAATTAAAGCAATTTTAATACGTATTCTGTTTTGATTTTATACTCTACTTTTCAATGAAAGATAGCACATTGCTGTCTGTCAACTTAATATGAACTTTAGCTGACTTCCAGTTGTATTAACGGCCCTTGGTTGTTATGCAAAAAATTAGCATTAAAAATTAAATCGTTTGTTTAAAAAAATGAAAAAAAATTTTTTTTTAAGTAACGATATCGATACCGATATATCGGTGCCTTCAACATAAAGTAATATTGAAGAGTAAAGGGTTTCCCTAGCTGATATAGTATAAGCGCTATCGTTTCAAAATCCTTTTCCCGGCAGCATTTTTTTATTGGCGCAAAGCTTAAAAATTGGCATATTTTGTTGATTTTCTAGCCCAAACAAATCTCATATAAAAAATATTTGAGCCCAACTTTATGAACGCAGTCTGTATTGTATGGTAAAAAATGTACACAGAAAGAAAAAACTCTTACTAAATTTAGGTTTTTCTTCTAGCTGTAGTACGAGTCGTACTCAAAAATTAAGGTACGGATTACACTTAAAAGTACTTTAAATAATCCAAAATAGGATAATTTCGAAAACTAATATGCTTGCATGCGCATGTTTTTGTAAAAGTTTATTGCAAAACTAACAACAATACCACAAGAAGAAAAATATAGACTATTTTCATGTTTAAAAACTTGAATAAGAAGCAATAATTCCCATATTCAATTTGTTATAATTATTTGTTAAATACATACAATTTTTAAATTATAATAATTATGGAAACCTTACTGGGCATGGTGCTGGTGTCTTGAATTCTTTTGTAAACAACGGCCGGAATACAACAAAAGTGAAATAAACAGGGTTTAAAAAACTGCAGTCGAAACCAAAAACTGTCGAACAAAAAACGAAAATTTGTGTACAACTGTTCGATTTTTGAGTTGGTTTGGCAGCGACTGTTAACATTAAATGAATCAGAAGTAAAAGCAACAAAGCTAATGACAAGTGAAGAAGAGGCAAAAAATGGCAGTTTTCCTAATTTGACTGCAGTTTTTTAAACGCTGGAAATAAACATGTGTAACGGGCAAGTAAAATAATAATATTCTCTCTGGTTCTGTGGGGTAAGTGTTTAGTTTAGGCTGGAATCAATCCAATCTCACTTTCGGATTATATCAAGTACGAATTAAGATTAAACCGTCTTAGAAATTTTTATCAAGCACAGTTTGAATTAAGTCCATCTTGTTTTCGGATTATATTAAGTAAAAAATCGGGATTAAATATGGATAAGTTAAGAATCAAGCTTACTGTACTTGATTAAAGGAAATCCGCGTTTATTGTATTACTGACACTGCTTCGGCTTGATTTAAATACGGATGTATTCGCCCTCCTAGCGTTCCTCGCACGGAAGAAACTGTTACACGTGCTGATTCGTATGAGAGATTTTTCCACAACACTGCGAAAGACGCTTATATTAATCATTAAGCGAATCGTTTATGATGCATGTAGAGATTATCTAAGGAGTCTTTCAAAAAGCATGCCAAGAGTCGTATGACCCTCATGTAGGGATTATTTTACAACTCGTGAAATGCTCAGCGGTTTAACTGATCTACCTAAATAAAGGCATTATGCGCCTTTTTCATGTCAAAACTTCTACTTTTCATACAATTTATATAAAACAAACCTTAAGGTCGCGAAATAAACACCATCCTGTCGGAAAATCCTTTTTTACAGATCCCTAATTAGGTCGGTTTGTTTTATTGAAATTGTATTCGCAATAGAACTTTTATATTTCAAAACCGCTCTAATTTAGGTAGCTCAGTTATTGTTATATGACTCTTACAGAGAGTCGCCAAAGTTTCACTCCAAGTTTAAAAGACGAGCGTGTCAAAAAATTAATAAAAAAATAATAAATAAAAATTTTAAGTTTCGTGATAATCACCAGAAGATTCTTTTGGGAATTGTATATTAAACATAATCGTATAACAAACAGCCTTTGCTAGTAGACTTCGTAAAGCAGAGGCTTATGAGTTAAAAATAGAGTTTTATGGATAAAAGTTAGAGAGAGTCGTGGTTTTTTTCTTATATCTCTGGAATTTGAGTGCCCCAGTAGGCTTGCTGGTAGTGAGCTAGTCTATCAGCGCTGGAGTTGCGTGTTCGATTACCGCCAGAGACTCTGGTTTCTTTCCTCCAAACAAGAGTAGAGCTTCGTTGGATAAGCTTAGGAAATTAAAAAAAATAAATAAATAAAATTAAAAAATAAAATGATCAATTGTGATTTTTAGATGAACTGTTAATTTTAATTTTGATATTTTTTAGTTAGGCTTGAGTTCATAATACATACAACATAATAAACAAATGTATTCAGGTTTTCAAGACAAATTCTTGACAGAAAGAATACGAAAAAACAGAAGAAAGGAAGCAACATGCGAAAAATAATTAAAAGTGATAATTACAGCAAAATTTCGAACCACCTGTATCACTGGTTAAAGATTGATGTTTGACTGTTGGCTGACAGCCACCGCAGTGGTGCAGAGGTTAGAACTCAAAGAATTCTGATGAAAGAATGTGGTGATTCTTGAAACATGTAAATTCAACCCAGGTTCGAGCCCCAGCTCAGCCAAGAAAATTATCAATAAATTTTAATAAAATTCCAAGTTGTTAAAATTCCTTCCTTCAGTAAAAATAATTTAATGAAAATTAAATTTGATGAACTCAAGCCTAACTAAAAAATATCAAAAAATAAAATGATCTTTAAAAAAAAAAGAAGTACCAATTTGGCTAAATATCAATAACAAACTATTCGAGGCTATACCCTTGTCCCCAACATAGTTCGAGTCAATGGAAACCCCATCGTAACGTACACACGTACAGCAGAGATGGTTAAATTAACTTTGATTCTAATAAGAATATGTAACATATATGATATATCTGATTGATATATAATATATATCAATACGATCAATATTGTTGAAATTACAAACTTATCTGTAACTTTTTCTACTGTGGATTATTTAGCTATCAAATAACTAAATTTTATTAACTTATCCTATACTTAAAGGGCTTAACTTCCTTTTTAACTTGATAAAACTTAAAATTTTACATAAAACAAAGTATTATAAAATATTAAATTTTTTATCTTAATAGCAAAAAATGTTTGTGCGATTATGATAAGTTTCGTTTACAATTTGTACAAAAGACTTTGACAAAAAGGCTATTTTTATGCAAAAGGTACCATTAACCTGATGTTTCAACAAAGAGCACACATACATACATACATACGGAGCAGCCTACAGAAAATAAAAATAAATTTCTAATGAATAATACCATGACAACTGAATGTTTTTAATGAATAAACAATTCACAAAGTTGTGATACTATTGATTAGAAGATAAATATGTTAAAGTATTGACTAAAGTACGGACAACTAAAAAAAGTACTTATTTAATTCCAATATTAAGTCAATTTGTCTCCCCGACAACGAATGTTATTTTGAAATAAATAAGGATATAAATAATTTTTTGCTAGTCATAATGTTATATTTAAATATATGTAGGCCTCTTATATAAAAAACATAATTAGGGTGGTTTCATTCAATTTTTTACTTTTTTGCTTTGTTCAAAATTCACTTTTTGTATAGTTCGAATTACACTTATGACTATTTTATAATAATCCTGATATATAAAGTTAAATCTTAAATGCCTTAAAATGCCCGTAATTTCTACAAACAGTTATCTTTTATAATTTCAACGATAATTTGGCTAACGTGTTTTGTGTATTTACATATTCATTTTTTGAATTAACTGTCAAAAATCGATGGTCTTAAATATACTACAGTTTAATCAGTAGATAAGACAAACGTGTTAAAATTATGGAAAAATTCGTTGCACCATAGATGTCTATACACAGCTAGAAATCTATTTGTAGAAATTACGGGCATATGTAAGTCGAGCAAATATAAGTTTTTTTAACCGATTTATATTAATATAATCCTCTTCGGGATTAAACATTTTTTATGTTAAAAGTCCCAAAGTAAAATATATATGGGATTTAATGTTAAGTTACCCAATTTTTAATTCGATATCTTCCGATTTGGACAAATTTTGCTAACACCACCAATAGGTAATAAGTTACATGGATGAAAAAGAACACTGAATATGCTAAATGTTTAGAAACCCTCGTCTTGAGTTAGAAATTATTTTTTTTGTTATACAAAAGCCACTCGCAGCCCAAAAAGCAAAAAAAGGAGAGGAAAAGACATAAGCTTTCTTTTGAGCAAAAAAAAAAACAATACCGCTAAAAAAAAATAAAAAAATAAATGAAAAATTTTAAAAATTTTTTAAAAAAACAAAAAAAAATTTCAAAAGATACTTGGGACAAATTTTGCTAACACCAATAGGTAATAAGTTACATGGATGAGAAAGATCATCTATATGGCCAAAATGGATAACTTTGACCCACTCTAACTCAGAAACTTTTTAACCGATCTTGTTGAAAATTTGTTTCTAAGCTACTTATTGGATAGCCTTGGTTCAAATTTCAACTTTATCGCAAGACATCGATTTAAAAATTGGGTCACTTGACATGAAATCCCCCATATGTATATGATATGGTTGCCGGTGACAATAATATGGTTAAAGTAACCATAATATTTTTCGCAAAAAATTGTTCTGTTGGGGACAGGGTGACCGTATAAGAAAATGTGCTTTCTTTGCGTGTCGGTATTGCTCTAGTATGTAAATCAAAATTTTTTTTGTAATTCGAAATGATAAAAGCCGCCAAGAGCCAAAATAAAAGAATATGAGTGTTGCCACTTTGTGGGGAAATACCCAAATTAAGTGTAATTTTTACTGTCATGGGTAGAGCATGAGTAATTTTTTTTAGGTGTAAATCAAGTGTAATTTCAAATTCGTTCTTTAGTTATCCAAATAAAATTAAGATTCGATTTCAGTGATGACATTTATATCATTTTAAATATTGTCTAATAAAAAATGCATAGTCTTCTGAACCAAAGTCACGGTTTCTTTTACGGAAAATACTTTAATCCTTTGGTAGTGAATGCCGCCAGATGTATTTACTCTTCGATCAGGAATTTGTTTACTAAATAAGGTAAAGGGGGTTTTTTAAGATATTTTGAACCTTTCCTAGAAATATTTAACCAAATGTGGAAGGTAAAGTCATTCTTTTAGGAGTGTTATTTTATGTTTTATTAGTTTTTCTTAGTCTTTTATGATATTTTTGTTTAAATTAATATGAAAATATTAATAGTATGAATAATATTGATCACCTTTTAATTATTTTTTTTTTGTGATTTTTTATTTTTTAAATGTGTTTTTTATTAAATAAAACGTTAATTTTATATCAGGTGTAATTTCATTTAAATCGGGTAATTTTGCTTCATATCAACTGTAATTTTGAGTTTTGCTACAGGTAACTTTGCAAATTTATAAAAAAAACCGCTTGTTTTACAATGGTCCTATGCTTCAATTTTGAACGACAGAAATTAATATAGAAGGGGTGGTCCAGCCATAATGCACGATGTTAATTGTGTGCCATATAACGTCAAGTTGTTTGCCCAAATTAATTCGACATTTCTTTGTTTCAGTGTTTGACAAAACCCACCATGAAGATGTACACAATTTAGCAGCGATTTACGAAAATTGGCGTTCAAATTAATATGCATTTCGTGATTTTTTGGTCAGCATAATTGACGAAATGAGTCCACAATTCGTTCTTCAGTGATTTACAGTAAGTTAACAAAAATCGTTGCTTTTGCGCTTTCTAAAAATTTTTGGGGCTCTTTTAAATTTTTTTGGTGAGTCATTTAATTGCTTGCTCTTTTTGCATTAAAAATTTGTACTCGAGAAAATTCAAATAATAGTTTCTAAATTCGAAATAATTTGAAATTTATACTATTAATTGGAAATTGGAACTTTTAATTATAAAGAAAAAGAAGTATGCAAATTCAAAAACCCAAATAGATAATTAAAATTTTTAACAATACATTTAAATTTTAAGCATTAATAATTCAATTCGAACAATTAATTTGTACTGCTGTTCATGCCCTGCAAATAATATTGCACTACTTGATACATTCTGATCAAATGGACTACTCCCTGGACTGGTCCAGTGAATTGCAAGCATGGACCATGTCATTGTTAAAAAGAGTTTGTTGTGAAACGACATGTCTTTTCGTTTTTAAACGATTTCAAAGTCCTCTGGAGTATACCATGGATACTACTCCTTTGTAATGCAAAGCTGGGTTATATGGCCCTGCCATAGGATATCGCAATGTTAAATAGACCATGTTTTTCCATACATCAGAGTTATCTTTGGACTATTCCTAGTCCCTTATGGGCTACACTTTTCATGCGTGTATGGACTAGTCGCATTATTATCAGAGTCTATTTCCAAACGAAGACTTCTTCGCTTGGCTTAAATTTTCCAACAAAAACAAATTAAAATATATTGTTTTTGCTTTACATGTAAGTTAAGCGAACGTAGTCTTTGTTCGAAATCGATGAACAGGCCACTAGAGGAAATTTCAAATACATACATACATACGTATGTATATGTTTTAAGCTTCGTAAAAAATATATAAAAAGAAAATAAAATTTTAAAGTTTAAAAATAAATACATATTAAATTTCAAAAAGAAATTTTTAATTTTGAACGTAGGAACACAATTGCACCGCATGAACATAGTAGCGTATGACGTAGATATGTGTCAAATGAAAATGTGTAATATTTAATGTTAAGGAACACAATAGTTGGCGCAAACATACGTACGTCGATAAAGATCCAATTCTATTTCATACGCCGGTTACGGCCGTATTGTCATAGAAATTATTGAATATTTTAAAATAATTAAAAAGAAGGAAAAAACAAGCAACAGTTTCAATAAATTTGGATTTTTTTAATATTATTTTCGAAGGAAAACCAAATATGTCTACGATGGAATTGTGGGTACGTACGGCCCTGTTGTGTTCCTAGCATGAAAAGAAGTTCGAATTAATAGTTTCATATAACACAAATCAACATCCGACACTGCATTTAGGCATTTATTTAAAGTTGTTTAATCATTTCATATACATACACCATTTAGTATGTGCAGATATACATAAATACAATTTTATAAACTATTTTGCGTTTTAAAAGCCAAAATGCAAAAAAAATTTAACCGAAAGTCTAACTATCGACTATTATGTCCATTTTTGGAGGTAATCGTAATAATCAATACAATTTTTTTTGTATCATACAGTTAAAAAAAAACTTTTTATTGAAACATTAAATTCTGAATAAAGTTTTCGATTGGTGTATTGTTTTGTGATCTATTACTGAAAGTTTAAAATATTATGCTTATTTTGTCATTACTTTAAATACATCCCGTATTGAAATTTTAAAGTTGTGTGCTTAATCTTTGTAACAAGATAATAAATTAGTAAAGCAATATTTTAGCTGAAAACTAGTGCAGCAACTCGAATGCATTTCGTAGATTTCATACTCGCTTAAATTATATGTATGCATGTATGGGTCGTAATGGCTAACCTGAAATCTGAAGAACGACAACTTACGACTGCCTAAAAAAAATGTTTTGTCAGATATTCTGCAATTTCCAATTTGATAACATATAATACGATTTGACTTATTTTCTACGGTTGTTTTATTTTGAACGTCACTGTTATATTTTTTGAATATACATATGCATGTTTGTATATTTTATAGGCAATTTCGGGTACCATTAACCCTTGGGTTACATTTTAAAACTTGGCACAACACCAATGGCAAGTAACCAAATGCTTTGAACTGAGAGCAAAATTTATTTAATATTAGAGAACTGTATCTTTCTCAACCAATTTCTGAAGTTTGTGTCGGCTTCAGACAGTTTTATGGTTTTTGCAATTTTTAACACCAGACATAGAAGCCTACTAAAAAACATACATTTTTTTTTATTTCTAATTTAAAATTTCTTAATTTTTTTTTTTTTTTTTTTAATTTTTATAGTTAACTTTATAAAAAAGAGCATAATATTTTTGCTTACCTTTAAATTCAGCAAGTTGTTGGGTAAATATTTTTTTTGGTAATTTATTAAAAAATTTTATTTTAATGTTTAGACTAAAAGTTCATTCACATTCTAGGATTTTGTTGAAAAAAAGTTCCTAAATTTCATCATTTTCACAATCACTTTTTTTATTCTAACTTTTAAGAAAAAAAGTCATCAGAAACTTTTACACTTGAATTTTTTTTAAATTTTACAAATGATGCGTAGTTTTGTAACGTCTTCGTGGGGCACGTGTCACCAACTGAATAAAAATTTAAAATGTTAAGCTCGTCAAACTTCGCTGGGAACCAGGATATTTTTCTGTTTAGTTGTGTACTGTTTTTCTATTTATTTCAGCTGCAAACAGGACACACTTTTTGTTGTTGACTGAGCAAAAGTTTCAATGTGTGTTTTATTTTTTTTTTTTATTATTTGGTATTTTCTTTAATCTTTTGTGTAACTTGAATTCTTGGCTGATTGGAATTAAAATCAGGATCCAGGACAACGAAGGATAAATGTTGTCCTTTCCGCAGCCAACTCACAATCTTGACTAAGTGATGAACAAAACGGTTTTTACATTAAAAAGGATTTTACAAAGATGGTAATTTGGGAACGAATCAGAATAGCCAGCGTAACAACGAGCAGAAAACTGCAAACCGCTCTTCTTCCCAAAACTCTCACTTGCTCTTTTCTTCCTTCACATAAGCAATTTCTCGCTCTAAAAGAAATTCAGGCAGGGGTAAATTGTATTCTAATTGCAGAGCGCAAACTCCGACTTAAATAAAAATTGAATGGAACGAACAATTCAAAAAAGCTTTTGTTGAAATGTGCAGGCAAGAATTTTTCATCAACCCTTGAAAACAACAGCTGTGGGCGATGAACCAACAAAGGATTATGACACTGATTACTGTGCACAAATGTCACCTACGAAGAAAAAAAAGCTTCTTTATCTTTGGGTTGTATAAGAGTTTTGTACATTTCCCCTGATTCCTTGCTAAAGTGCAAAAACTAGTCCTTAAAGCTGTATTGGTGTATAAGTTGTTTTGTTTATGAAGTTTACCAGTGTGTTGTAATGTATTCCAAAAATGATTCATCAAAATTTCAATTTGAAAATAAAACAGCAAATATTTACACATACACACAAACAAATTAATACCAACATACAATCCCGGATAGTTGGCAAATAATAGAACATCTTTTATAAGGATTCCCTTGCATTCACCCCATCTAATACTTACTAAGATCCTTTTAACCCTTTCTTCTCGTATATTTTTTTCTTCATTTGGGTTTCCTATAGAGTCACTGCAAGCATATGTCTGGTGGCAGTTATTATTAATTTTACTCCTCCAGTATAAGCATATTTTGTTTGTTTAAGAATCGATATCTTTTGTTTTAATGTATGCCATTGTTTGTGTTCATGTTCGTGTCTGCTGCTACTGCCTGTGCCCGCATGTTATTTAAAATATTAATTTCCAGTAAAACATCTTAAAACTTCCTCCCCATGAACTGAAAAATTAAAGAAAGCTTGTTGTAATTTGAGCAGTGGCAGAGTATGTCAACTTATTAGGCTTTCAAGAATTGTAGCAAGTCTCTGGTAAGAAGTGGCTGGTTGGCGATTGGTATCGGTCGGTATCGTATGCTTAAAATAAAATGAATTTTCGTACATACTGGCCTCATCGATGTAAGAAAGTTATATTTGTCTTGGGAAATTAAATGTTATTAAATCTGTTAGATAAACATTTATTTATATACATAAACGATTTAAACAATGTAATAAAACTAAATGCTGTTGAACGAGAACACTGTAATGTTCGGGGGAACTAACCCTTCACTGATTCCTTAACTGCTTTGCAAACAGGTAAAAATTTAACGTTTGTTCAAATGCTTTGTGTTTTTAATTGGTGCGTTTTCTGTTTGGACAAACATTTGAAGAAGGTTTGTAAAAATATTAAAAATGTTTAATGTTTGGTAGACATGTTGAATATTTGTCAAACTTTTTGTGGTGTCTAGTGCGAAATGCAATCATTTTTGAAAAAAGTTTGTGGAGTGAAGACAGATAAGAAAAATAATTTTTATCTTTTTCAGCCGTAACTTCTTATTTCACACCACTCTTAACTTTAAATTGTTGTTTTCTTTTATATTTTTCTTCAATTTTCAGCAAAATAGCCGCAACACTATCGCAGCACTATTCATTGAAAAGAAAAATTAAAAATTAAATTTAAATTAATTAAATATGTTTATGTTGTTTATTGGCGAGCATAATATGGAAACAAAGTGTATGTTTGCCAAAAAATTTGCGTGGTTTTTTTCCCCCTTAAGACGGTGGTTAGTAGAGATGTGCGATATTTCTGTACCTGTGATTAAATGTTTTAAGGAACAGTGATTTTTAAGTTACGTTCACTATTCACGATATTCCTTAAAAATTACGGGATCGCTCATCTCTAGTTGTCAGTAAGTCGGTGTTTATACGGCTCATGTTTTATTGACATGATTCTTCCTTTTTCTTCTTTGGACATGAATTGGCGTTCAAATGATTCATGTCATGTTGAGGACATGTTTTATATTTTGTATAGTCGTGTGTATGCATGTGTGCTTTTTGGATATTGAAAACAAAATTAAACAACGACTTAAAAAGCAAAGCGAACTGCCAGTTCATTCATCTGTGTACTCGTTTCTTTTCCCCTCGTCCCGCTCGCCTATAAGTAGCAATCATGTCATTAAAGCATGAGCCTTATGAACACAGACTAACGAATATCTAAAATATGGCGGAAATCAGCCCACTGAACACATAATACTTTAGTACTCCCTACTGCTTCCCTTCTGGCTTAACCGACGAAATAATTCGATAAAAGTTTTATGATTTAGGCGTTCGCTTAAGGTTACCAAATGGGCTTGCTTTGGCTTGATTGTCAAACTTCTTTAATGCGTGTCAAGAGTCAAGAATAAATATCATTTGATAATCTCAACCGGAATTTTAAAACTTTTCCATTAAATTGTAAAGAGAAATCAAGAAAAAATAAGTGCACTTAAAAGAAAAATTCATCCATCCGTACTCAAATCAATCTGAAGCGGTATTTATAGTTCGGTGAGAACAGGTTTTCTTGAAACAATTAAAGAAAGATAGATTCAAGTAAGGATTTATAAAAATTAAATACAGAATTCGTACTTGAAATAATCCGAAAATGACATTGACTCAATCTCATAAGGCGCTTGATTCAAGTATTATAAAGTTGATTCAATCCCGAATTCGTATTTGAAAAAAACCAAAAGTGTAATAAGAAGGAGTATTACGATTGATCTACTTACCCGTTTAACACCTTACAGAATTTCAATTGTAAGACACCAGCATCATTTCCGATATGGTTTTTACTTTTAAAACTTAATGTTCATAATGTATAACTGAAAATATAAACTAAATGAGAAGCAAGAGTTTTCAATTTTACTTTTTAAACATGAAAATAGTGTGCTTTTGTCTTCTTCTGTTGTTTTTGTTGTTTCTACACACAACAAGCAATTTGTTTTTTAACTACTTCCGTGGTGTTGTTTTAATGTCTACAACAAACTTTGGCAAGTTAAATGAGATTAAAACGTTCAATTTGTAATTTTACTCTACGAGTGGCACTACCAGCGTTCAATCCAAAAGTTCAATATTTTTTAACTTGGTTAAAGAATTTTATTCTTATTTTAAGAAATTCCGGTATTGATTTTCAAAACTAATCCCATTTTTGAGAACGACTCGTACTTTAAGTACAAAAGTATAAAAACACTTAATTTATTTCAAGTGTTTTCTTTCTGTGTAAGAGTGCTATATTCGGCTATGCTGAATCTTACATACCCTACACCATGCTACGATAAGAACAGAAAGTTATATAAATACCGTTCTTTAGATACAAATAAATCTATGGGTATCCTGTACTTTGTAATAAAACATTAAAAACTTACCTTTAAAATTCTAAAATCTTTAGATTGAACACACTTTTTTATTTTTTTTTTTGCGTCAGTAACAAATGCCAAAGAAATGACAAGCATATTTGAGAGTTCAGTTAAACATTATTTCATTAGAAAATGGTTGAACAATTATTTCGCAATATATGAGCCCATAAATGCTTTTGCGGTCCACACATGGGCATATGGTGTTAGCCATAAAATTTGACAGCTAAGTACATATATATTTCCAAGTTTATCGCTCACTAAGCTACCAACAACTGCTGAAAAATAGAACTCAAAGTGAAATCACACACAGATTACACATGCAACTAATTACACATGGGTTCCACATTCACACAGATTGGCAACACTGGATAGTTCACTTTGTCTGGGATCACACTATGAAAGTTTTCTTTCAGAAAGTCTGAGTTTATTGGTGAGAGGGGAAGAGAACATGCTTTTCATTTCTCCTCTCTCATCCATAAACTCAGACTTTCTGAAAGAAAACTTTCATAGTGTGAACCCAGACTTGCGAAAACAGACAAGTATAATAGAAAGAACTCCGTTTTGACAAGACAACACCAATTGTCAAATGTATTGTTATTTACATCGCAATGTATACTAATATAGTATCTGATCCAGCATGTAGCCGTGATATATCTTAGTAAGTCTTTTAGACCGGACTCATATATCTCAAATGCTTTGCTGCTAGGGCCGGGCATTTGCAGAGAAGGTGTCAAACCGGTTTTTCTTTTTCCATGTCATTCCAAGTATGACCGTGGTCGTTTAAGGTTTGTCCGTGTCTACTTGCATGCTTGCCTTGCATCCAAGGTCACGTTGATACTGGTCTGCGACTTTAATAAATTCGTTCTATTATAAGCGGAAATGGGCGTTTTCTCTCAAAAGGGGGCTACACTTTTTTAGCCACATTATATTTGTCTATATTGCGCTATCCCGTTTCGACCTTTTAATCCTTATATATCTAGTCTAGGCTTACCAGATCCAATTTGCCAAAAAGCTTGACATTGACAAAAGAAGCCTTGATTTTGAAAAAAGCTTGAATCTCATACTATTGTTTTTTTCATTTAATTTTTATAATTTTTTTCATAACAATTATCAGATAAATAGTTATATGAAATCATCATATCAATTAGATAAATATACACTCATAACATTGTTACAGTAGCTGATTGTGGGATATAAATTCGTTTTTGTACTGTTAAGCCTGAATAAAAATATAGTTACATATTTTATGAATAATTTTATTTTTTAACATGTATGTTTGTTTTCAAAAAATAAACTACCAAAACAGCGTGTTTTGTCGTATTTATTTTGATATGCAGTTTGATTTTTGCCACTTAAAATATATTTTTTAAACGTAAAAACTATTCAATTTTAAGGAATATGCTGTTTAATAAATAAAAAATTTCAAAATTAATGTAAAAATTAAGACGAACTTATGCCCGTAATTTCTACAAGCAGATATCTAGCTGTGTATAGATATCTATGGTGTAACGAATTTTTGATAATTTAAACATGTTTGTCTTACCTACTAGTTGAACTGTAGTGTATTTTACACCATCGATTTTGACAGTTAATTTAAAATATTAATAAAAATACAGATGTTGCCATATTTTAAAAGAAAACTTAAAGGAAAAAACACGTAGGCAAAATTAAGGTTGAAATTGCCAAACTATTTTTACCGGATAGGTAAAGATAACTGTTAGGTAAGAACACCAACAGATATCTGTTTGTTGAAATTACGGGCATAACACCAGGTGAACTTATCTTGCTACGTAAGCAACATATGATAACTAACCTTGTGTCAAAATGGTATACCGTTCTGGTGGTTCTGGGAGAATCTTGAATAAATTCTATAATTTTAGCATAAAATCAAAACACACAATTTAAAATTAAAAACAAAATGAAATATTTGTTTGAATTTTTGACACAACGTTAAAATAGTTTACAGTGTTGTAAACGTTTTCAAAACAAGACCACCTTGTATGAATTCGCCTTGGGAAAAATCATATGTTTTATATAAAATGTAAATGATCCGTTTTTGAAATGAATTTTAAGTTGTTTAAAATGAATTTCGTTTGAATGTTAGTCCCCTTTTAGACAGGCAAAGTTTACTTTGACAAAGTTTTTTGAATTTTCTTTTAAACTTTGTTCGGTGTTTCGACACACAAAGTTTAATTTGACAAAGTATTGTTTTCTTTTGTTTGAATATATTATGTAAACAGCGTTGCCAGATTGTACAAAATACATAATTTTATTAAAACAGTAAATTATTAAAACAATGAAGTTTTGAATCAGCTTGTATTTTATTGGTTTTGCACACTTTTGCACCCAGTGTCAGGAATACACAAAACTGCATTATTATTTCTGGGCATACAAAATATTAAAAAAGCGTCATAGCTGTTGTTAATTTTGAGAATATTGATGAAAGAAATTATTTGTGAAAAGAAAATCCGTATTATTATAAAGTTTCATATATTAAAGAACAAAAACCAAGTATTAAGTACCAAAAAGTAAAACTAATGAAAATTAAGAAGCTTTTAGTTTGAAAATTCCACCTTCCATATATATGAGCGTGCCGCTTTTGTTTAATTAAGGCTGTAATATGCAAGTATTAAGAAAATCATTAATTATTTTCAGAGTACAATAACAACAAAGTTACGCTCTGTTTATCTTTCGTCAAACCAACATCGAATGGACCTTTTACGGCTCGCTGTATAAATCATATTTTCAACAATTATACGGCAAGCATGACACGAGTTGTAAGAGAATATCTACATGAGTCTCATACGATTCTTGACATGAAAGTTTCGTTAGATTATCTTTGCCCATGTCTTAAACGAATCCCGCAACGGTTGAAGAAGCGTGTTGCGATGTGCTATAGAAGAATCTCACTCGTGTTACAGTTTTTCCAATGTGAGGAATATTCTTCGATAAAAAATGCGGTCATCGACGATCAAAGACGCTCTTCATGAGACACCCAGTAGCTCTTACACGATATAAAATGTTTTTGTTTAAATGTTTTTTTTTTAAATAAAAATAGAACAAATATTGTTTTAAAAAAAACTAAATTTTAAGTTGTCCTTTTTTTACGATTTTTCGAAACCATAAAGACGTTATTTTTACTTTTTCTCAGGAAACTGACGATTTCCTCACAAATTTATCTGGCAGCCCTGTGTTCAATGTTGTTAGCAGTGTTGCCAATTTAGCCATTTAGTGGCTAGATTTAGCCATTTTTCAACCTGTTTAGCCATTACAAAATGAGTTTAGCCATTAGCCATTTTTCAACTTGTTTAGCCATAAAATATTTTTGCCTGTTTTCTTTTAAAAGAATGATTTTTATTTTATTATTATTATACTCAAGTCAAATTGATTGATATTGCAGAAAGTAAAATTAACAATGTCGAAGGAAAAATATCCCGACAAAAAAAAAATATCAAAAAATTGCAAAAAAAATTAAGGATTTCAAAAACTTAAATAAATTTCAAATATTTTTGATCTTATCTGGAATTAAATTGGGATCTGAAAATATTTTTTTTCAAAATTTATTGGCAGTTTTCAAGTACATACTAGAAAAAGTTTTACTTTCAATAAAACAGTATTTATTTATTTAAACAAACAAATATTCAAGTTAGTTATTAAAGCTTTTTAAAGCTAGTTGCATAACAATAGACTGAATTTTATATCTGTGGCATTTTGCCAAAACATCTTAAGTCGAGATAAGATAGCAAAAAGTTTTTAAAAAATGCTCGGTAAAGAAATCATTTTTATTAAATAATAAAATAAATCTAATTTAAAGAAAAATTTCGTTTATAATATGAAAATTTAAAAACGCACACAAAAATGTTTTTTTAATAAAAATACGTATGATTAACAACATTTTTCAACTTTTTAAATTTAACTTAAGATTTTTTGCCAAAATGCCACAGATATATTTTTGGTTTTAGTTAAATTAAAAAACGATTTATGAAATCTTTTCAAGTTTTTAGTGCATATATTTTTTATTTTTTTATTGCATATTTTGGATTTTTAGTGCATATTTTAAGCGTATATTTTAGATTTTTTAGTGCATAAAAATCTCACCCCTAATTATTACATTTATAGAAAAATTTAAGATAAAAAAAAGTTAACTTATAAAAACAAATTGACATATCCCTTTTCCACTTGACACGCATTTTAAAACTTGACAATCAGGCGAAATCAGGCCCGTCTGGCAACCCTAATCTAGTCTGGAAATACTACAACTACATAAATTTCTTTTGTATTGCGATTAAATCCAAGCCCGCAAATTATTTTAAAAATTAAAGATATTTGAAATTAAACTTGCTTTGAGTTAAAAATGAACTTGATTATTTTTTCAATAATGTAATCGTGTTGCCAAGTATTTTTTTTTTTTTTTTGTAGAAACACTTTTTTCATAAATTCTTTAAGATAATTGGTTATTGTTTTCAATGTTGGGACTAATGATCCGTTACACTATTTCTGTTATGCATACTTTTGTTTTTTAATTTTTATAGAGCAGAGAGCCAAGTATGATTTGGATTAATTACTTGTTTCCCCAGCAAACATATAAACATACAAACATGAAGGAATTGTGTTACACAATGGATATGTTTGCTTAAGTTCCTTGCTCCTTTTGGCTTGAAACTCTGTAGCAGAGACTATAAATATGTACTATCTGTATAAATGTATGTTTATTTTTAATTTATTTATTTTTAAAACATATTTACAATTAAAAACAAACACACACACAGACGGGGTCTTATACATCCATTTATCTATAATGAAAACAATATAAAAGAACCGTGTTGCATTACAAATATTTTTGCTTGTGAAAAAGTTTTTAATTAAGCGTTGTACCGAAACCAATATAAAATTAAATGTTTAATGAGTTTCGATTTGATGCTCCATTGGATGAGTGAATAGACAACCGCTCTACCTCTCTCTTTCTCTCTCATTCTCTACTTACACCTACATTTATCGTTGGGCTTAGTTAATATGCAAGTTGGTTAGTAGGTTTCCAACCAGGATGCTACTGATGCTCTTGCAGCTTTAGCTTTTTGTGGAAGACTGGCAACTAGTATGCAGGATGTAAATACAAAACATTATTGAATAACTTGGCAAATTGTTGGTCACGCAGTATTCATTGTTATTTTTCTATCTTTTATTTTTTACATTTTTTCCAGACTAAATTTGTAAATGTTGGCATTGTTTTTTTTCTATTTGTGGGAATTTCAAATACAACAGCGATTTGATGTAAATTTTAGGATAATACGAATTTTGTTGTTTATTTAATTAAGCTTTGGTCCACAACAGACCTTCAATACCAATATTTTTACTATCAGGATTTTGTTTTTAATAAATAATTTAAAAAATACTAAATACTTGCTGTTTGGTCGCGGCGCTGCTCGGGATTTTCTAAATAACAATAAAATACTGAAGAATTTTGTTAATAACTTGACCTCAGCGCTATCTATCTATCGGGTCAAAATTTTATCAGGAGGCTTATTTTTGTTAAGTAAATATATTTTGTGAATTTCAGCCAAATCGTACCATAAATTTACAAAAATTTAATATCACGACAACAACGCCACCTATCGGGATTAAACTGAATATAAACATGGCTCCAGACTAGCGGTTCTTGAGTTTGAGTAACACATATCCGGCACAAACATTTTTACATACATCGAGACCTTAGGCCAACAAGGTTCTATTCTTACATGTACTTCAGGTGCAAATAGAACCTTGATGCCCTCAGGACGCGATATAGTTTTACTCTAATTTTGGCAATCAATGTTTGTTTTTATACTAAGTGGCTTGTAATATTTCGGACGTCATTAAGGTTATACTTTTGTTTTAATTAAGTAAATCTGCCTTTTCTAAGGCCTCGCAATAAGTTATAAAACGAGTGGTAGCCCAGTCACTGATTTACCAGTGAATTCTAAAAGCTGTTTTATTTAAAAGAAGAATCTTGATCAGGACTTTAACCACAAATAAATACATTTTTAAGAATGGCTAGCTTTTTTACATGTCCGATGCGTCCTACTGGGACAACGTAGTGCGGCTTCTGAGGTTAATTTGCGATTTACACAACGCAACGCCAGCTCAGCTATCAATATGTTTAGCTTTATGACAATTTGTTCCAGCCCTTTAAAAATGCCAGCTATATTTAAAAAAAAATTGATTCTGCCCCACTGTGTAATGCATATAAATAGATTTCTGTGTGTGTTTGTGTTTACCAACAAATACACAAGCATTTTCAGTACTATTAATTGTTGTTTAATTACAGAAATGTATAAAACTGCATATCAACGGTAAGAACAAATAGTTTTTATTTAAATAGAAATTTTGCATACTTACCAGACATTTATTCAAATGCAGAGAAATAAACGTAAAGACACGTACCTTCTTACATTGATTGCACTGTACGTTTGTTTAGAATAAATGTAATGTCGTATTAATCATTTTATTTACAACAAATAGTATCTTGTGGTTTAACTTGTAACCAACAACAAACTTACGGTTATTTGCTATTCTCTGCTGAACACTTAAATGCGGCAAATGAAGAGTTGAAAATAAGGTTTATTTAACAAATTACTTTCATCGACAACCTGGACACAGTTGTAACCAGGGACGGTAACTGTTATACGTTTTAGTAGGAAACCTAAAATTTGAATACTATTTTTAAGTTAAATTTGTTAGTTTAGAAAATAACGTTACTTGACACTTTAAACTAACTGCCTGTTTTTAGAAAACGTAAGCAAGTGAGTGAGTGAGAAATTATATTGAAAACAAAAACAAATTTTCGTTTTTTATTGTTGTTTTCAATATAATTTCTCACTCACTCACTTGCTTACGTTTTCTAAAAACAGGCAGTAAATATTGTTTTTACGATAAGTATTTTTGATAATTAATAATTAATTTGCATTATTTTTAAATTTTGCTATTTTTGTTATTTTTAATTTGATTTTAGTTAATTTTAATTCAACAACGAAATCAATTTGTGTCATATGTTCTTGTCGGAACAGGAACATTCAGCATAGCCGAATGAAGCTTTCTTAATTTTTTAATTTTTTTGCAAAGTTCTATGTAAAAAATGTTCTGACTGTTTTCTTTGAATCTTAAACAGAAACGATTGTAAAGGTTAAAAAAAAAACTACTCTAACGGCTTGACATTTGTACACTTTTCATTTGCAAATAAACGACCCAAACATACATATTAATTTCTAAATAATTTCTATTAAAGAAACGTTTATTCGCTTCAATTTTGTATGCTTCTTTTCGTCTACAGTCTGCACTTTGTTTGTCAAGCCACTTATTTATTTCGCCCTTAAGTACCACCGAAAAAGTTCAATAGTTTAATATAATTGTTGTTTTTCTTTCTATAAAAGCTATGAAATTTAAAACAAACAAGTAATAAGACCCTACACAGGAAGAAAAACACTCAGGAAAAATTAAGTTTGTTTTATACTTTTTTTATACTCAAAAATTCAAGTACAAATAACACTAAAACGTACTCAAAACAATCCTAAATGGGAGAACTTTCGAAAATCAATCAATCAAAGTTTGTTGTAGACTTCTACAACAACATCACACAAGTAGTTAAAAAACGATTTGCTTGTTGAGTGTAGAAACAACAAAAACAACAGAACAAGACAAAAGCACACTATTTTCATGTTTAAAAAGTAAAATTGAGAACTCTTGCTTCTCATTTAGTTTATATTTTCAGTTATATATGAACATTAAGTTTTTAAAGTAAAGCCCCTAATACTGGTGTTTTATAGTTAAAATTCTGGAAGGTGTAAAACGGGTAAGAAAATCAATCATGGGTGCTGCGGTAGGCTAGTTGGTAGTAAACTAGTCCATCAGTGTGGGGATCGCGGGTTCGATTCCAGCTGGAGACTCTGATCTATTTCACTACAATGGGCTGAAGGTCTGCGTTACTATTGGACGGTTAATAAAGTTAAAATATAATATGTAATTGCATTTGTAACTCTTATTAAATAAATAAATCAATCGTTATTAAATTCTTCTTATAATTTCACTTTTGATTTATTCCAAGTACAAATTCGGGATTGAATCAACTTTATAATACTTGAATCAACCGCATTTTTAGATTGGTTCAATCTTTGTTTTATTTTAATCAATCTCTTTTTCCGATTATTTTAAGTACGAATTCGGGATTAAATATGGATACGTGAAGTATTTCGCAATTGAAAATCCGTACTTGAACCCATCTTTTTGTACTTGATTCAAGAACATACGTACTCACCGTACTATTAATACCGCTTCGGATTGAGTTGAGTACGGATGGATTTGTTTTTCTTTTGAGTGTACATTTTTCTGAAGTATACCTCATTTGGAACACATGGGGCATCATAGACCCGCCAGAACAAATTTATGTAATGATTTTAAGATTTATATAAAAATTATTTAAGACGAATATTATTTGGATATCTTCATCTATATGAGACTTGTTAGCCTTTAACTGATTTAAGGAAGGGGGTTTATATGGGATCTATGGTTAACTTTGGACCTTCCAGTACAACATTTTGTCATAGCTACTATAGTTATCATAGTTATCGTAAAAGTCAATTTGTATGTCAATGCCAGCATTATTAAGGAAGTTGTAGCATTAAAAGCTATTTTCGGGAGAAGTATTTGATTGGGAGCTATGATCATATATGACTGGTAGGATGATTAAGATTGCAATCAAAAAAGTTTGGACTAAGTTTAATTTTAATACTAATATATTCAGATGGCTTATGAGCATAGAGACTCTATTTCGGTAAGAAGTTTGGATTGGGACTATGTGAAATTATAGGACGATTCTCACTATTTTTAATAGACTTGATCCTTGTGGCAATCAGAACCTTTGTACCAATTTCATCAACTCATCTCCAAAATTGGGATTGCTCAGAAAGTGATTCTGAGTCGATCGGTATGCTTCAAGGTGGATCTAAGACCAATATTTTAATGTGTTGCAAGCATAAGCACAAACGCAAAATACCCTCAACACTATTGTGATGTGAATATAAAGGTTATAAAACAACCTAATAAAAACTTCGCCTACTTTTTTAAAATAAATAGCTTCTTTCACTCATTATTTACGACTACTTATTTTTCAGATGTATGTTGGTAATAAATAATGGCTTACATAAAAATGCTTTAATTTTGGGACATCCCTTGTAAAATTTATTAGTTCTTTCAGTAGAATTGAAAGTAGTATTTTTACTTTTTCCTGATTACTTACGTATTATTTTGTACACAGAAAAAATTATTGCCGAATTATTTTCAAACAAACGATTGTTTGAAATTTTTTTTAATTTCTACAAATTTTTTTACTGATTCAATTAATATTTTTGTTTGATTTTTATTTAACCAACAAAAATGTTGACAACTTTTCAATAATATAATATACGCGCTATTGGTTTCAATTTTTCATAATTTTGTATGAAATATTTAACGCTCTTTAATTTTGTCGTTATTTGCATTTGTTATTTGATCGTAAGCAACACTTCTTTATGTGAAATATAAGAACAACAACACAAAACACATACAGTTCATTTTTGGACGCTTTAAAAAAGTACAACAAGAAGAAATATGATAAAATAGCGCGACGAGGTTATTAGTAAAAAAACAAAAAAAATAGCAGGTAAAAAAAGGTTTCATTCTTTTTTAAACAACAGAAACAACAACAACATTATAAGAAACAAAATAAATTTTTGGTTGGTTTCAAAGTTGGAAAAAAAAGAATGAAAAACAAAATCCCGTATTCAATTTTTGAAAACTGTTTACTTAAATACATCAAATACATAAATAAAATGATGACGAAAAACATATCGAGTCGGTCTGCTGCCGTTGTTTGTTACATTTTTTCTTCTTTAGCCAAGGAAAGGATACAGCAACAGTGAGTGATGAAGAAAAACATTGTGTGTATAAACAAGACTTCGTTCAAAAATAATTCCAACAAAACATGTGTCTCAAAGCCAGCCGCCGCTCTGCTTCTGCCTTCATCTTCTCCTTCAGTGATAGCTTGGGTGCGCGTCATTGCTTGTGCAAAAAATTTTTGTTTGATTCAGCAAAATTATTTGTTTGAAATTTATATGAATTTCAGTAAACTTTTTGTTTGATTCTGTACATTATTTGTTTGAAAAAATCAGTGTTTTTTTTTAGTAAACAAAATGCAAATAAATTGTTTGAATATGCGAATTTGTTTGTAGGACCGATTTCAGACAAAAAATGTTTTGATACTACAAATTTTTTGTTTGAATTCGAAAAATAATTTTTTCTGTGTAGGGAATATAATTCAAATGAAAAAGTAATACTTCTAAATCTAGTTCTTGTTAAAATTATGAGCTCATAATATTTTCAGAATTTAATATGCATTGGAGCTTAGCAGATAATTTGTTTGTTTTTTTTTGTCATTCTTATTTTTTCCATGAAAAGGGCAATTATAGTTTTTCAGATCGTCTACTTATCGGGTCATAGTTTTAACAATTTAATTTTGTGAATTAACAAATTTAAGAATTTAGTCACAATTTATATACTGTTTTTTACATTCTTGTGACCTTTTTTGCTAAGCGTTTTTGTTGCTAGGAATTAATTATTTTACAAGACTTCAAATTTAACTGAATCACCCTGAATTGTTTAACATACCACCCATTATCTATAATACACCCACATTAAAATGCTTTAATACTTACAATGTATGCGTATATTTAGATCTTTGCATTTATGGGTTTACTAACAATTAACAATAGATTTGTTTTCATATTTATTTTAATTAAAATAGAATTAACTAAAAAATTTTATTACACATGTCGGTCAACCACAATGTGTGCTTAAACAAATTTGCGTAAGAAAAGTGATTTGTTCAAAAGGGGTTCTTTTGTCAACATACTGTTTTCCCAGTTAATTCTACAAATTCGTCTAAAAATGTCCATAACCAATTTAATTAAATTAAAATTATAATTTTCTATCAGAAAAAGTTTAAGCGACTCAGAAGATTTAATGAAGCTGTCAAAAGCAATTTTATAGCCCAAATGGCATTAAAAATAAATACTAAAATAATGGAAAAACATTATATGAATTCTTCCTGGAAATTCATGCTCTAATGCATGACTAGTGATTACACAAGCATTTACAAGTCGTAAATAAGAAACTACCTACATTTGTACATTCATAAGTATTCGAATTAAAATCTGATACACTCATACTAGGCTGGCTTTTTCTTGATTACCAAGAATTTTTGAATAATTGTCAAGAATTTTTAAAGCCAAACAAAAAAACACGTAATTATTTTAAAAATTTGTTAACAGTTTTCCTACAACAAAGCTGTGTAAAACACAAATGAATGTATTAAATTAAAATCTATTAAAACTACGTCTCCCTCATTCAACGCAAATAACACAGGTCGGCAAAAATAGCGTTTCAAATTAAAATATATGGACTATAAAGATTTTAAGACGCTAAATTCAAATCATTATGAAATTTATTAGTAGGGAAGAAGTTATGAATGTAAAACAACCTCCCTAAAAATTTATAGTTTTGTTCAAAAACTAGCATTAATTAACGACAGAATGCTAATTTAGTTATGCACAAACTCGTTTTATAGGATTAACAATCATATTTTAAAATTTTGTTTTAACCATAGGCCCCATACAAAGCCCACTTGCTGCAAACATTTTAGTACGCCTAAAGCCGTAATGAGTCATACTTTTCCAATTAAACTTAATTGAGCAAATCTGCCAAAGGGGGTTGAAAAGTTAGGTCGGGTTTCTGAAATTTCGGCCCTTGAAGTTTTTGAATTTGTTTAAAAAAGGCGTTTAGAATAAGGCAAAAAAAAATATACTAAATGTACTTCTGAGTCAAAAAATTATTTCAGATATCTTCAGTAGAATTGTATAGCGATTCTTTTCTTAGGACATATTAACCCTCTAACTCTCATTTTAAGGGGTAATTTTTGTCCTTTTTTCCAACTCTCACATAAATGTATACAAAAACGGCAGTTCAGAGGGTAAAAATGTTCCACAGAAATTTTTTGCATCAAATTTCAATAGGGGTTTTTTAAAGACCAAAAGTGCGTGTTTCCACCAAGCAAACGAATCATTTTTGAAAAAAAACCAAAGACAAATTTTTGTACAGGGGGGGTAGGGGCACTATCGGACAAAAGTAACTAGTGCAGCTCCCAAAAGTATATTAAAAAAATCAAAAGAGATGAAACTAGCAATGAAAAAGCCACGACGATTACCTTATACTGTTAACACAAAACTAGAATAGTTGGTTTACGAAGAAAAACTTTTTTAGCAGCATTTATACACTGGTGAGGAATAGAAAGTTAAAAGTTTTACCGTGCTATTTTGGATAGCAGCGGTGATGCTTCGGAAGAAGAAACCGAGAACGATCAACAATCAACAAGGAGACATTCAATATACATTTAATAGTTCTCAAATTAATGCCGTAGAAATTAAAGTCGAGTTTGAAGAGCAGAATAAATTTGTGAGTCTTTAATATTCAAAAGTTTTATATAACAATAATTTCGTAAAACTGATAAAACTGATAAAACTGATGTATTCATTGTTTCGACTTTCATAGTTTCATATCATAAGCCATTATCTACCTCTTATTATGGAACTGAATCTAATTCCTACCCACTTTAGTCCTGCAAACCATTTTCCGGTATTATATCGGACGCGTTATCAATAAAATTTTTGTAAATAAAATTTACTTTCGATACAAGTAAGGCCCATTTTGCCTACTGGCCGAGTACTGGATAGTTCTAATACTTTATTTATTTTCTTCTTCGGCACCCCAAGAAATTCAAAATATTTTCGGGTATTTTTTATTTTGGAAGTGAAAAAGTGTACTGATCATAATTTTCTCAACATATTTTAAGAATTTTGCTTGCTGTTTTAAAATTTTTTGTGTACATAAAAACTTGCCCTTTTTATTAACGATAAGTATGTATGTACTTTGATATTATTAAAAAATATAAGAATGTGTATATTTCTCGTAAATTGTAAAAATTGTTATATTTGCAGCAAAGTGTTGTACTAGTGAGTTGATGTGTGGTAAGTAATTGAAAGGAGTGGGTTATTGGTGGGTTTAAATTTCCAAAAACATATCAGATTGCACAAGTAACTTCCAACATACAAATGACTGGCACTTTAACACCCGCATGCACATGAAAGGATGCATGTCTGACACTTTGTATGTGTTGGTTGGATGTGTGTGTGTGAGTGTGGCACAAATTAAGTTTGTTTTATCGAATTTCTTTACTTTTTTTGTCTTTTTATTTTATATTCCTTTCTTCATTTCTCCACTGTATTTAAGTCATTCTATATCTATAAATGTATATATTTTTTAGAGAAACTTGTTTATGTTAGCTGACAATATCCTGGGGTAAAAAGTATTGATCAGAGCAACATGCACACAATTGATAACACTTGCCAAACCTTCAGAGAGAATGAGTTAAAAGTCCTTGCAGCAGTATCACAATTTCTGTTAAACAATGTAAAAAGGAAATGAAGTAATAGCGCATTTGCTGTTCATCGAATTCCAGCCGGTAATTAATTGTTATTGTTGGTGGGTTGAAAAGAAATTTGTATGGCAATTTTGACTTAAAGGAAATAAAGAGAAATTGATAGAAGTGAAACTATGTGCAAATGCTTTGTAAATGTATACATTACTTTTAATTTGTTTTTGTTAAATGTTATGAAATGAACTAATTTGTATTGTATGTATTAAATAATTTTAAAGCCAGTATATTATAACTAGGGAACGGAATAAAATACAAACGAACGAAACGAATCCCCGTTTTTGGTTAGAAATGAGTTTAACTTTAAGCATTTACATGTTTAAAATGTATTTTAATTCTTTGATAATGTAATATCTTACATTAGTTAAAGCAATCTAGTAACTTTGGTTTGCATATTTGGAAAAGTATTACTTTAAATACATATAGGATGTGCACCATATGTGATAAAAACGCATTTAGTTTCTTTTTTGTGCTTGCAAGCACACAGGTACACACTAGGGATGCCAATCCCGAAATCCCGACCCCGAAAATCCCGAATCCCGGGATTTAAATTTTTTAATCCCGGGATTTTCGGGATTTTGTCAATCCCGAAATTGTTAACTTAATTTTTTTGTTTTACCTTTTTTATAAAAAGATATTCATTATAACATTCCCCATGAGAGGATAGGGAACACAATATTGATTTTTAATATTTACTTTATTAATTCTGTTAATACTGTCATAATGGAGCGATTTCACAATATTAAGTAATGCATTTTATACACTACATAATTCCTACCGGAAGTAGTGGTGGTTATAAAAATGCGTTTTTGTTAAAATAAGATTTTAATGGTTACTAAATAAATTGATTTTTTTAGTTAATTTCGAATTCAAATTTCAATTATTTATTTTAATTCATTTAATAAAATTTTAATAGAATCTTACAAATAAATTAACTTCTATGTTGCGTAGTTCAATTAGAATATTAATTATTTCTTTTATTTAGCTTGAATGAACTGAGGTAATTGAATCAAATATAGCTTTTATGGAATAGCTTATCCCTTCAACAATAAATTTCAGTTTCTCAATAGTATGAAATGGCAATTTAGCACATTCGAAAGAAACCTTGTTGATTTATTTTTGAATCCCAAAAAAAACTTTGATAACTAATATGCATGTGGCAGAGTAAATAAACTGAACTGGCAATAGGGGTGATTATTTTTTGTGAATACTTCTGAACTGTTCTTTTGAAGCATTCCCTGTTCTCCATCTTCATAAATAAGTTTTTTTTGCACAATCTGCGGACTTAACTCATGAAAGCTCAAATATATTCCCACCTTTTCTAACATCTGACCCTGTGCTTTATTAACAGTTATGGAGAATGCCAGCCTTATTGGGAACTGTCGTCGGCGTAAAACATATGGAAGAGTGACTGTTTGGTTGGGTTTATGGGCTGGCGGCATCATCGGGCCGTATTTTTTCTAAAATTAGGCCGGTCAGGCAGTTACTGTGAATGGTGTTTGCTATCGTGAGATGACAACGAACTTTTTATGGCCGGAATTGAAAGATATTTATGTGGACGTTATGTGGTTCCAACAGGCTGGTGCCACTTGCAACACAGCCAACGAAACAATGGCTGCTCATGTGATTTGACACCGTTGGACTTCTTTCTTAGGGGTTATTCAAAAGAAAAGGTGTACTGCGATACGCCAGCAACAATGCAAGAGCTAAAGGATAAGATAATTCGGCACATTAACGTCATCTACATTTACATTATTTTACATTTACATTATTTTGGTTTTGCAGTCAGAAACTTGGATAAACCGTGGACACCGACAATGTTTTGCATACTCCTCACTTGCATTTAGATTTTTTTCCAAATAAAAAATAGGTGCAGTGAGCGCGAACAAGATTTAATGAAAATTGCAAGAAGGTTTCAAGGATTTTGAGACAAAAGCATGCTGGGAGACTATCGCTGGACTCTAATACGTGAAACCGAACCAACAAAATACAAACGGCGTTCAAAAAACGGCATTCGCTTTTGAAAATTCATTGATTTTTAAATAAAGTAGTGATTTTTTATTTAAGAAACGAATAAAAAAAATTTGTTTGTATCTCGAAAACCTGGCGTGATAAAGAAAGACAAAAGTGAAAGTGGCATGAAAAATTCACCGTAATAATCGTGAAAAGTGGCGATTTAGAGGCACTTTATGCCAGGTTTCCCGCAGGCCTTATAGTGATACATACACGATTTCTCGTTTAAAAAATGAAAGCGTGTTTTTTATCATCATTAACATCATTTTTATTTTGTATACACCCTTCACCAAAGGTAAAATAGTAAACATAAGTTTATCATTCCGTTTGCAATTTCTACGAAATATGATCTTAGACCCTATAAATAATGTATATTCTGGGTCCTTATCAGTAGCGAAGTTAATTTAACGAAGACTGTCTTTTCGTCTGAGCAAAAGTTCTCTAATTATCAATACACAACTTTCGGCTAAATGTGGAAGGGATTGGATAATTGGGCGTCGCAAGAAAGAATGGTATTTATATAACTTTCTGTTCTAATCGTATCATGGTGAAGGATATGTAAGATTCGTTATAGCCGAACACAGCACTCTTGTTTTATTTTTAATTTTGACATGTACTTAAGCCAGTTGTTATTTATTGTAAAATAATTTGAAATTCTTAAAACACACACGCATTTATCAACATGTATCAATTTAAAACATACAATTAAAGAGACAAGCAAAAAAAAATTGACTGAGGAGTAGTTTTATTATGCGCCACGCTACAATAGTTGGGAAGGGCAATTCCCAACAAAAAATGTCATAATTTTGCGAAGCACTAATCGTACATTTTAAAAAATAAGCGCGTAATTATGCGCTACGCAATAAGAGATAGAGAAATGCAGTTAAGTACGTGAACGAACTTTTAACAAGTTTTATAAAAAAAAATTAAATTTAAAGTGCTACGGCATTCCCTTACTAAGAAACAGGTTTGTAAGTGAAAATTCTAAAAAATAACAACATTCAGTGGGTAAATCTAATAGCTTCACTCACCACTTTTTATATGCGTTGCATAAAGAGCTTTTTATGTCTGCTATGTATTGCTTCAAAGTGGGAACTCACCATATTCATGCCTTCCGTAAGCGAGATGGTAAGCAAAACTCTTACATGTCTCCCCTGAAAACCTGCTTCGCTCGAAGAATAATTTTTTATTGTATTACCGCTTAAAAATATTGGTCTTTGTAGAAACCAATTGAATTTCTTTTTGCGACATCGGTACGTTAGTTTGTTTTGACCGGAGGACGAAGCTTATTGGAAAAAGTGAGAATTGATCTATTATTTCATCTAGTCCAAATCTTTTCCCGAAATATGTCTTAGCTCGAATAAACCGTTATATTAGTTTACTGTTTTGATCAAAATCTTCAAAAACAGTTTCTTTTTAGAAATCAGTATATGTTTAACCATAACTCCGGAAAAAAGATCACTTGCCAAAATTATTTATACGGTCATAAATCTTTTATAAACGTTTGTATTAACCTAAGTTCTATTAATTCATATTCCCCAATTTTTATAAAAATGTTGCTATGTAGACAAAATTTGGTACAAATAATTCCTCTTTTATTATTAGCTTCACAAGAAAAGGGTTTCCTTGTAATACCAAATTGTTTATAGATTTAATAGCGCGGTGCGGAAATACGACAACCTAACAAAGAAATGCAAAAAAAAAGTGGGAGCAAATTTTTTGTAGATCGATACAGTTTTTTCAGCGATATTTAATAGTTTCGATAGCCTGTTTATAATAAGAAATAACTAGCTTCTTTAAAAAGCTATTAAATACAGACTCCACCTCCACAGTTCTTACCGCCGAGCAATTTTTCAAGTTCGGAAATATATTATAGCCCGAGAAAGCTAAATCTGGCGAATAATTCAAACTTAAATTCATGGACTTTGGCCATCGTAAAAATGGTTGAGTGAATTATTGCAATGTCCTGATGAAATAGCATATTGGCGCGCATCTTGAGCATAGCTTCAAGTTTTTGGTCAATATGTGATGTACGAGCATAGCTCTTTTTGAAATATATGTATGTACACCCAAAAGTAAACTTAGTCCATCCGTACTCAAATCACTCCGAAGCGGTATTAATAGTACGGTGAGTACGGATCTTCTTGAAGTACAGAAATATTGATTCAAGTACGGGTTTTAAATCGCAATTCGTACTTGATATAATCTGAAAATAAGATTGATTTGAGTAAAACTAAGATTGAATCAATCTCAAAATGCGCTTGATTCAAGTACTATAAAGTTGATTTCATTCCGAATGCGTTAAAAAAAACCCAAAAAATAAATTAGAAAGAGGATATTTTTATGGACTGTTGCCAATTTAGAGATTTTCCCACTAAGTCTAGCGTTTTTGAAATGTCAATCGCGGGGAAAAAATACGTTTTTGCGGTAAGCGGGATAACTAGCGATTTTCAAACATCTCTCAGAGGCTCATTTCCGCTACAAAAACATTTTTCAATAATTAAATTTACGGATTTTATATTTTTCTTATTAAGATTTTTTGTTTTACTTACTTTTGTAGGTTTAGTTAACTAAGGATTATACGTGACGTTTTTTTTTTGGATTTTCAGTTAGTATGTGACAATTCACACCTTTAAGCTTCGCTAGTTGGCGCAAAACCGAAATCTACAACTTTTCATAACCTTGGCGCAATAATCAATGTAACCTATTCGCATAGACCTGCGACTAAAGAAAACTTTACGAAACCCCTCCATAGCGGCCAATTTACATTAAATCCAAATGAGATGACCATGCCCTAAAATCGCTCGTACAGAATGTTCAATGTGGCATTAGCAGCGCCATCCAACTTGAATCAAAATATGGCAATCATCAATCTTAAGCGCTTGCCGTTGACGGTGATGGCTTGGACTTCATCGTTCTCAAAATAATATGGAACGCCGGCAGCACAAATTCCACACCAAAAAGTACCTATTTCAAGATGCATTGGATGCTGTTGGATCTCATTATGATCAGGGTTGTCAGATTGATTTTGACCTTTTTCGCAAAATTCAACGTTAAAAATCGCCAAAAACGCCAAAGCCTTTATTTTTAAGTTTTTGGCAGTAAAATCCATATTTTTTAATTTATTAAAAATATTCTTTATAAATCCTAAAAAAATTAATTTGTTCCGTATCGCTAAAATACGCCAAAAATTCAAAAAAGTCGCCATGATACATATTTTGCTTAATTTTGATTTAGAAAAATGTAAAAAGCTAGTGAACACAAAAATGGTACGATGTTTACTATAAAATAGTTTAAAGTAGTCTACTTAAAGCAACAAAAAAAGTTTTTTACTTTTTTATATATCGAGCCCTAACCGCTAAAATAGTGTAAGCGACATAAATTTCAGTTTTCGTTTTTTTAATAAAAAAAATTAAAAAAAAAATTTTAAGATTGGCAACACTTGCATCATCTCCTAAAATGTCATGGTCAAATACCTTATTTACGTTACGATTTTATAGCAAGAACAATTTTATTGTAAGCGACAAATTTCATACAAAATTTATATAAATAAAATAAAAAAGCTCTCTCCTGTAAAATTTGATTTTTGGCGCTTACACTATTTTCGCGGTTAGGGCTCGATATGTAGTTGCAGTTGTTGTATTATATGTCTAAAACGCTTCACCGGCAAAGCTACCTATTTGTCTTCTTTTTTGTAATACATTGTAAGGGTATTTAATTTATTCAACGATGGTACAAAAGAAGTGCAACTTATAACTCGTAGTAACGCGTCTAGAAGTTCGTATTGCATTCTACTTCGAAGGCGAGTGTTAGTGGAGTTCATAGCTTAAACACAGGCATTACTAATAATAATTACCAGCATATAAAGAACAGTCAAAGTAAGTTCCTTGAAATTGAACGTACCTGCCGTATCGTTGCAGCCTTAAAGTTTTGGCATAAACTTATTTATCTCTCCAATTAACCACCGCTAGTTTTTTCATTGGGTTTCAAAAATGTCCAAAGGTATGTAAGAGTTCATAAAAATCTTTAAATTATCACTGACAAAAACGTATTGTGTCTGTGATAAAAAAATTGCCACATACATGTTCAAAGACTTTAAATATATTTATGTTAATTTCAATTTATTGATTCTTTCAAGAGCAATTTTAAATATGAAAAACTATTTTCTGGAAGATATTCATTATCTTCGTCAGCCATTTGAACATACTTTCAAATACTGACCATACATATGAATGCCTCAAACTGCATACATAAAAATACTATAAGTATAATAAAAATAATATTATTTCTCAGTATTGAATTTAACGGTTTTCAAAACAAATGCATAGCTCATCAAAAATAGCCAACAAAATCGCCAACTTTTTTGTTAAATCGCCAAAAAAAATCGCCATGTCGCCAAATCAAAAATTAGGTCGCCAAACAAATTTGTAAATCGCCACGTTTGGCGAGAAATTATAATAATTATGATTATTATTGTCCCAAGTTTTACGATTTTTTTTCATTGACGTAACCATTAATCCAGAAATGGGCCGGCCATATTTAAATAACTTTAAAATTCTATAATTTTGACTTGTTGTTGAACGCTTTATTCGTCGATGGTGATTCAATAACAGCCAATTAGACCGGTATATGACCACTATTAACTGTCAAAATATGTTCCTATGAAAACACCCTTTATATCTAAGTACCTACATACGTACTCGTATATAAAAACTGTTTGTTTTAACATATTAAAAAAAGTATGACATTAAAAGGATTAAATTATAAAAGACCAGCAAGGTCATGTTAAAATATTACAAAAAAGAAAAATATATTAATAAATATAAAGTTAATCATTTTAATTAAGATTCATTTATTTTTTTTCCAATTTTCATGTCTGAAAAATTTACATGCATACATCTGCACATTACATATGTATGTAAATATTTAATGAATATGAAAATTAAAAATTTTATCGAACGCAAATTAATTGAAAAACATTTTAAACTATTGAATCACAAAGATAACTTAATAAATATTTTTGGGTCAGTTATTTAATGTTTTCTTTAAATAACTTTTACATGCAATGGAAAATTTACAAAATGTGTGTGCCCTTAAAAACAATGTTAAAAAAACAGTTTGGTAATTTTGAACTAGTTATGTTTGAAATTTATTTAGGACAATGCAGACTAGTTTTTCACTCATATAATGCAAGTTCACACTAGGCGTTTTTAAGCGCCTTTAAGCAAAATGTCAATTAAGCAAATCAAAGTGGTTCACATTACATTCAAAAAGGAGCTAATTGCAGACTCTGGTTTCTTTCCTGCAGACAAGCATAAAGCTTCGCGGAATAAGCTAAGAAATTATAAAAAAAAAAAAAATTGAGTTTAAATTGCTGGTAAATGCCACACAGTATAAAAACAGTATGAAAATTTGAGATGATTGTTAAACAAAAAAAAAACAAGCAAATAATATTAAATTAAAAATAAATTAATTATTAAAAATGGAAGGAAATACTTTAATAAAGTTATAAGAATATTATTTTAAACACACTTATGATGGATGAAATTGTGAAAATTTATGGATTACACAAGGGAACAATGTTTTTGTTGATTAAGATCTGAATGTTGTTTTTCAGGTAATTTGGGACGTTGAATCCAAATCTGCACTTACTTTTATTACATCAGCTTGCCTTTTTGAGAAATACCGTTATGTCCAACATCAAGGCACTTCTGCTACATATATTGTAATTGTTTGAAAACGGTTCACCATATCGACCCCTAACCGCGAAAATAACGTAAGCGAAAAAAATCAAATTTTACAGAAGAGAGTTTTTTATATTTTATTTCATATAAATTTTGTATGAAATTTGCCGCTTACAGTAAAATTGTTCTTGCTATTGTAACGGTACCTTATGTCACCATGACATTTTAGGAGATGATGCAAGTGTTGCCAATAAAGTCATTTATTAAAAAACGGTAAATGAAAATGATGTCGTGACCGTTATTTTGCGGTTAGGGCTCGATATTCAGTTAAAAAAAAATCCAAAATTCGATCACGATATTATCTTTAAGCCGTGTTTAAATTGGTTTTTAATGTGTTTCAGAGATATCGAGAGATAGATATATAAGTTTTGAAAAAAAATCAAATTATTTTAAAAATTCTTAAATACAATTTTTTAATATGCGTGTGTTTGTTGCTGTTCCATTTATGGGCGTTTTTACTTCACTTAAAAATGATGCACCTTCACTTAATTGTGAATTAGAGCGAAACGCGTTCATCGATTTGTATGATCTACGTAAAAGCAATAAGTTTTTATTTATTTCCCAGTTTAGATTTTTTATGATTTTTTAAAATACAAATGTAATTTTCTACTCAGCCATTTTTTTTGGTGATTTCCAACAATTCTATTGTTTTTCAAAATTTTTAAAAATCGCTTAACAAGGAGTACAATTATATTTGTTGTACTTTTAGTTTTTGGAAAATTCAAAGTCATTGAATTGGCAACAAGTTGTACCGAATATTACAACGTATTTAGTTAACGAAAATGCAAATTAAAAAAACGTTAGAACAAAAACTGACTATTAAAAAGAAGAAACAAAGGGTCAAAATTAGAACAAAGCACAATTAAAGTAGACCTTTAGTAAAACGTTGAGAAGCTAAAATTGTTTAAACTAAGCCGCGGTAGTACTACGGTACTAACATGGTCCAAAATGTACCAAAAAAAAATTAAACATAAAACTTCATGACTGAATGTTTTAATAAAAATTTTTAAAGTTGAAATACCAATCTTTGCAAAAGCAACTATTTATTATAAATATATTTATGTATTTACTAAGTACTGTGAAAAACTTCCACATGTAAATATATTTTGTAAGAACAAAAAAAGTCAGTTGAGTCAATATTTCATAAAAATGGCAGTTGGATTAGCCGCAACATATGTTGTCATCAGGAAGGAAGAGCACAAAATGTGCAAAAACGGCACAAAGTACTAAAAAAAATAAATCCATTTATTGTTACAACATACCCACTTCCTATTGGTATCATAAAAAAAATGGAAACGAAACAGAATAAACGTGCGACTTTTTTGTGGTTCTTTTATATAAAAGTGCTTAGTGGTCGAAACCATCATAAAAGAGAATAAAAAAATTTTATTAGTAACAAATGTGCATAAAATTGAGATTTATTTTAAATACAAAAACAACTCAGTTTTTGAAATTAAAAAAAAAACGAAATAAAAAAGTATCTTAGAAAAATCTATACGATTTTTAAACGCGTTCTTCTTTAACCATTTTGGTAAAGCTATTTATTTTCAATTTAGGTTTTAGCAGAGAGCGTCACTCAATCCAACGCGCTGGACTGTCATACATACTTTAAGAATCCTTGGACTCACCTTTTAAATATGACTGTCTGATAGCAACATCCGAAAATTAAGTAACAAATTATTGATGGGTATTAAAACATTGAATTTTAGTGAGCTGCAAATTTTTATTTTATATCAATTGAAAAGTAAATTTGAACTCTTGCTTCTCATTTAGTTTATAATTTTGGTTAAATATTTACAAAAGATTTTTAAAGTAAACACCATATCGGGCATGATGTTGGTGTTTTATCATTCTGTAAGGTGAAATATGAGTAAGTAAATCAATCATAATAATTTTCTCTTTCTAGTTCGGGATAAAATCAACTTAATAATTCTTGAATGAAACGCATTTTGAGATTGATTCAATCTTAGTTATACCTAAATCAATCTCATATTCGGATTATTTCAAGTACGAAATCGGGATTGAATATGTATAATTTAAGTATTATGCGATTAAAAATCCGTACTTGAATCAATCTTTCTCTACTTGATTTAAGAAAATCCGTACTCACCGTACTATTAATACCGCTTCGGATTGATTTGAGTACGGATGGATTGATTTTTCTTTTGAGTGTAAAGATTTATAGACAACAACAAAAAAATTTAATTGTGGAATAAAAGTGTTGTACAAATAACGTTTGCCGAATTTTACCTACATTCAAATGATTATTGGAAAGAGGTTAATGTCAAATTGACCATTTCACTTGAAGGCTCAAAATTTTGTCATGGCATAGGTTCCAAAACATCTTATCTGTCAAAAAGTGCACCGAAAAAAGGTAATCCATGCTTGCTCGATAAGCAAACTGTGCATCGATAAACTTAATCATACATTTTAGATTTTAATGCAAAGTTTTCTGATGTTTTGGAACTCAGCCATAATTGATTTTATAAATATTTTCTTGACTATTATTTACAAAAAATGTGTGCTTTTTAATGTTTTTAGAGTTTTTTGAACAAACGAGTTAATTTTCAATGACTATTTTTGCATATCGACTAAAGCTGTGTTCACACTACTAAAGGCATGTTTACATGGTAACACAAAGTGTTACGAATTTGTAGAATCAAAATATTATGAAATTTTCTCCTTGTTAAAAAAAAGAGAATGCACCAGCGTTATCATTATGCGACTAAAGTCGTATTTTGCCTTTTTTTGACTGCCTGAACGGATTTTTTTCAAAATTAGCATTATAAAACAATAAATTGTCCCATAAACGGAAAGCAAATACCAAACATTCCATGTTGAACTTATGAACATAGATAAAAACTAACTTATATATTTTCAGTTGTGGTGAAGGGTAAAATTATATACCAACAGATCATACACGTTAACTTGCAAGCAACACGTGTACTTTCCCTGTGTATATGTACATTCGACCTTCTATACAATGAAGCTCTCTATATCGAGCCCTAATAGCAAAAATGATGTAACTAACAACATTTTAGATTTTTGTTTTTTTGATGAAAATCGATCATTTTTGATCATTTGCATCATCTCTAAAAATCTCATATCTCTGGGAAGCACCGTTACGAAATAAGAGCAAAAGCAATTTCAAACGAAACCATAGACTTGAAGCAAAAATATTAAAAAAAACCTTCTCCTGTAAAATTTAATTTTTGTAAGTTTTGTTCAGAATGAAGCAATTTTTGAAATACAAATTTGACACTCATACATTTTTTCTTCATATAAAAAATTTTCTGTTGGCGATTCCCAAAGAGGAAAATGGGATTAAAAGAAAAAAGTATCTGGGATAACGATTTTGACAGCAGTCGCTCGTTATCAGTGAACGAAAATGTAGCAGCATTCCGTTTTAAATAATTTTGATTATTAAAAGTTAAAGAAGCAACACAAAAAATTTTGTAGCCTAGCAGTTCATTCTCCAGCACTTTATTTAGTACGTATGTTACTCTAAAAAAAGATACAAGCAATTAAACACTTGTCACAATAGTCTTCAAACTTGTCCTTTAAGGAAATGTATAAAGCAAATGTTAAATCGACAACCAACGCTCTTGAAAGTGTTCTCTTAAATGAAATCCCAGTTTTTATAAGAAAAAGTGTGAGTTCTGTAAAATGGGGGGATTTTTTGGTACCACGCAGATTTATTACAGGGAAGTTCGGCTATATATGTACATATATTATGTATTATTTATACATAAGAAGAGGTTTATTATTTATAAGGTTTGTGTTTTTAGTGAAAATAACTTAAAAAGTAGGAAAATGTTACTTTGAAAATCCCCTTTTTGTGCCCCTTTTTGAACATTTTGAACGGTAACGCTGGTTATGGCGGATGGTATAAGTAAAAGCAAAGAAAAGCTATTCAACAGCTGAGTTAAAAACAAACAAAAAACCAGATGGTTACAGTTCTACAATATTTCAAAACACAACATGAACATTTCTTGAGTTGATTTTGGGTTTTTTTGTATGAATTTTGATTCAATCTTTTTATTGCATTATTTTTAAATAAGTTTTTTTGCAATCGAGTTTTTCATTTTTTTATTATTTGTGTTATTAACAGAATATTTGGAGCAAGTGTTTATTAACGCCCTTATTGAATTACCTCTTTTATTTCTTTAAATAATTTTATCCCACTAAGCGAACAATATAAAATTTTTAGAAATTATAAATAGCAAAAGTTTCAAGTATTTGAGGGAAGTAAAAAAATCTATACCCTATTTTCTTTAGCTTAGAAATGTCATTGAAATGTCTCTATTTAAATGTTTTATATTAAGAGTAACTGACATTTCTAAGCATTATTGCAAAAAATGCTCCGCACACTCACTCATAAGAGTAAAATTCATATGCAATTTAAAATTTTATTTTCTTATTTTTATATTTTTTTTTCAAAATTTTCCCGTCAACATTACATTTTTCTAAGAGTTTTATGAAGTCAACACTCGAATCAACTTTGCAAAAGTGAAAGAAAAAGAAAACTTGTTTTTTTTATTTTTGAATAAAACATATAAGAAAAGTGAATCAATTTTTATTGCAGTCACTGACATTTTATATGCTCCCATTGAGCCATCCACAAATATTTATACGCTTATTTGCATCAGTATGTGGGAGTAGAAACAACAAAAAATAAATAAAAACCAAAAATATATAACACATATATCAGGGATTATAGTGCAAGTTACTACCGTACTATAAACATAAGAGTAATATTTTGAACTTACATACCCAGTATGCAAATTTAATCGAATTTGAAGCGAAATTTTTTCACTTTTTCATACAGTTTCTTCGATATCGATACATATTCAGAAACCGTGACCCAACCATGTGTATTATTTTCACCGCTTTTGTCTATTAAATAACATAACAATGTCGTTAATGAAAAAAAGTTTCAAAACAGTGTGATAATAACATTGAAACATTTACTGAACGGCTTACAGTGGTTAGTATATTTCTGTCATGAAAGGGCCAAAATAGACAGGGCCACAAATGGCCCAATTGTTCTACATTTTGCATCACTGCCTAAAATGTTTTTTGTTTTTAATTTGCTAAGTTCTGGTTCACGCACGTCAAGTTTGACTCATCAAGGGAAAATATGCCATTTATTTTCCTCTCTCTCCTAAGAACTCAAGACTTGAAAAGTCAAACTTGACGTGTGGGAACCGGCCCTAAGAATTTATTTACTTACTTTACTTCATCTCTGTATGTTTTACTATGAAATATACCATTACTGCTTTCCAAAAAAAAGAAACTTTTTTATTGGGTTTTCTTAAGTGAAACGTTTTCCTTGTCGAGCTATGTATATGCATCGATTGAAACAAATGTTGGTCGAATAGGCACTATACTATAAAGGTTGAAGTATCACGCGTTAGTTTTTTTCTACATGTGTCGTGCGTTTAAAAACTTTAGTGCATGAAAAATTGCCATTCCTGCCAGCTGTTTTTAGTTTGCTTACTTATTTGTACATTGAAAATGGATTCGAAAATATATCATGATTTTTTTTATTATTTAATTAAATTTGTTCTATTATATCAAGCCCTAACCGCGAAAATAACGTAAGCGCCAAAAATCAAATTTTACAGGAGAGAGATTTTTTATTTTATTTCATACAAATTTTGTAAAAAATTTGTAGCTTACGATACAATTGTTTTTACTATAAAATCGTAACGGTACCTTATGTGACCAAGACATTTAAGGAGATGGTACAAGTGTTGCCAATAAAGTAATTTATGATGATGTTGGTTACGTTATTTTCGCGGTTAGGGCTCGATATTATATATATATAATACATCTCCAATAAGTTTTCCTTTCACGATTCACAAATTTGTTAAATTATAATTAAGAATTATTAAGAATTATAGTTAAGAATAATTATTCTATATTATTGTCATCTGATTACTTGTCAAAAATACACAACGCGTTAAAAAGTTCAAAGTTAATCAACTTTCTGGCGCAAACACGTCAAAATATTTTGCATGTAACTTGTTCTATGGAAAAACACTAGCTTAACATTTTTTGACAGAAGTCTACAGAGCGCCAAGCTTTTTCATAATAGAATATTATGACTTGGCGTTTAGTCGGATATTGGCGTTCTTTGGACAATGATCGTCCTAAACGAATCAATTGTGTTCGATACCAGTCAATTGTGTAATTACAGCAGCCCATAATGGATACGACCTTTTTGGAGCCACGAAATATTACCTTGGCACTTGGTCTCCAATTTGTGTGGCATCCATTTTTCTAGCTTTTGGGTGAATTCTGCTGCAAAAGTTTTAAAAGTATTAGTTAAGTGGCTTCAAATTATTTTACAAATTCTCTATGAGTTTGTCAACAATCGTATTGGAATAATTTCATTCATGGTACAATTAATAAGTTAACTTCAGTAGCCCAGCTGAATATTGTTTACGAACCTTACATTTTATCACAATTGGCTTACAATTTGGTTTGTTTACAAATATCAGTATTTTTTGTTGCTAGAAAAACATATATTTTTTCCAATCTTTCAGGTCTTTCTAACAACAAAATACATGTTGGTTTTGCCTTGCTGCACTTGTTGTAGAACTACGGTTACCTTATTAATTGTACCATGACACCTTCTATGCGTCCTCTCTAAACTTTTAGTTCTGACTTAGCAGGTCTTTGTTTCTTGTGTCAAAATTTTTTACATAATTAAAGACGAAAAAAATTTCATGTGGAATCGAATACGTTTCATTAAAGTTCTCTTTTTTACTTTTTAGCATTACATTCAAGGTGTGCTATCAAGTCATATCGTCAAATTGTCCTAAATAATTTTTTACAATTGTTTAAAATAAATTTTGTTGTGTTTCAAACAAAAAAAATTCAATGCTGTGTTCATTGATTCGTCATAACTGTACGGTAGGAATCTAAATTATAAGCGATAGCCCACATAAGTCATATATGAGTCGTTCAGTGGATAAAGGAAATGAGTCCAAAAATTTGGAATTGAGAAAAACGACAGAACAGTTGACGTTGACCTTCAAACTAGTTGTTACAACAAAACTCAAAACTAAAATTGCAAAATTAATTATTAGGGCTTCTTTTACAATATGTAAATATATAATGTTAGTATGTAAGTGTATGTATTCACAAAACCTGTTAATATGATACAAATAATTTTTAATTGATAAGAGTTTCAGTGGAAAAGGGGAATAAGTCCACCAAATTTTTTGTTGTTACAATCGATAGCGTTTTAACAAATAGAAAATGGGAATCTGTAACTCAAAACAAGCAAATTGTTTTTTTATAGATAAATAAAAATTTATTTTAGGTAGTTAAATTACATAAAATAACTGAATCTTTATTTGGTTTTACGGAATATATAGTTAATTTTTTGACAGTAAATTTTTATAAAATAACTGAGTATTCCTTTGTTTTTTTACGGAATATTAAGTTAATTTTTTGACAGTTAATTTATAAAAAATACCTGAATATTCCTTTATTTTTTACGGAATTCGCGGTTGAATTTTTGACCGTAAAATTAAATGAATTTTTTCCTATTTTAAATTACATTTGCACTTTATTTTACATAAAAAAGAAATTAACTAAATCAGCGGACAATATTAACTGCAACTTATCTTTACCTATCCGGTAAAAGTAGATTGGTAATTTCAACGTTAATTTTGCCTACGTGTGTTTTCCTTTAAGTTTTCTTTTAAAATATGGTAACATTTGTATTTTTATTAATATTTTTAATTAACTGTCAAAAATCGATGACGTAAAATATACTACAGTTTGACCAGCGGGTAAGACATAAGTGTTAAAATTATGAAAAATTCATTGCACCCAGTGCTGGGCAGTATTTGAAATACATGTATTTGAAATACATGACGTGCAATTATTTTGTATTTTGTATTTTTAATACGTGTCCAGCAAGTATTTTGTATTTTGTATTTTAAATACATAAAAATGGGAGTATTTTGTATTTTAAAAACATAGTTTACAAAATATATTTTTCAGTTTATTGAAGATTGTTTGCATTATGATCTACCAAAAACTAGAATCGCTAAAGAACGTATCAGAAGTAGAAGCACCAGTAAAGAAGACGATGATTTTGTTGTTTTCGTAGATAGGGATGATGGTGAATCTAGGACATCAAATTTGGAGTTGGAATTTGTCAGTTTCCTCAGTGACAAGAGCAAAGACATTATTACTCTTGACAGCTATCCAAATATAAAAAGAGTATAATAGAATTTAATACAAGTTTGTGCTCATCAGGACCTGTAGAAAGATTTTTTTTCTTCAGCAGGTTTTATTTTTTCTTCAACAAGAATCTGTTTTATGCTACATTCAAAAATCTGATATTTATGAAAGGAAACAATTGTTTTGTTAATTAGTTTTATCTAATTTATTTTTTGGTTTGAATAAAAATAGTTTATTTCGTATTTAAAATACATACGGGTACATGACGTGAAAGTATTTTGTATTTGAAATACGTAGAATAAATGGAAGTATTTTGTATTTTGTATTTTGTATTTTAAATACATACAGATGTGTAAATATTTTGTATTTTAAATACATTACCTGAAAGAATTTTGTATTTTGTATATTAAATACATGACCAGCAAGCATTTTGTACTTTGTATTTTAAATACCTCAAACCATGTATTTTGCCCAACACTGATTGCACCATAGATATCTATATGCAGCTAGATATACATATATTTGTAGAAATGACGGCCATTAGCAGGAAGGTTGTAATTTACGACGAAGGTTACAACAGATCTGCACTCACTGCACTTACTAAATTAGAAACTCTTCTAACCACAGCGATATCATTACAGCGATCAAAGGTCGAATTCATATGTAATAAAGCATAAAGTTCGATTAGAGTTACGCTTCCGATTGCTGCTCTCTTGCAGAAATTATCTAAGTACAACAACAATTTAAAAAACACAAAAAATTGGCAGGTAGCAAAAGCTCGAAGAGAGGCATGAAATAAAAACAAATAAGAGTGATTAAAAGCAAAGTTAACAAGTGATTAATGCAATATAAATGTAAGCGTGGGACTTATTCCCTTTTTCCACTGAAAATAAAAAGTTTGTGTTTCGTACAAAAAAATGTTTTGTCTTTAAAAGGGGGTTTCCGTTGAAATTGGAAAACAAAATTTTTACCAAACATCGTAAGTCATAAAAGGAAGTGTATCCACGCTTAATCTCAAAAACGCCAAAAATGGACTCATTCCCTTTATCCACTGAACGATTCATATATTTCTTGTAATTATTTTAAGACATATGACTTTACAACGTTATGACTACCTTGTGAATACCCCGATTATTTTAAAGAAATCTTTGTAGATCTTATGAACAAATTGAACAGTTTAGAACGATCTTTGTATGTAGAAAAATGTGAGCAAAGTGTCTTGACTGCGGTATAATTCGTTTGGTTGAGGCTTTTTAAAGTGAATTCCGCGGCTTGGCTTTTTATGGGAGCTATGCAAAACTTTGGACCTGTTCGTTTAGGGTGTTATTTGAAGTCATATTAAACAAAATTGAACAAAATTACACCGTAATATCATTATTCGTAAAATTTGGTAAAACAAAATCCGACCACTACTCTTATTAAGGTTAATTTTTCATATCTTATTTTGATTAAACAAAAACATTTTGTAGGGAATTCAAGTACTTAGCCGGTCCAGTCGGTCGAAGTTAACTAAAGAAACCTTACGGCAACTTGACTCAACATTACAGCAAACAAAAAGACAAACCTTTGCTTTGAAATGACTTAATAATTTGACATTAAACACAATTCTCAAACCTTAATAAATTTTTTGATTTTAACATTTAAATTCAAATTGATAATGATTTGAATATAAACATTTGACTTACAATGGCTTATTGATTTGATATAAAATTATTATCAAATGATATTCTCAAATAAAAAATAAACTTGGCAACGCTGAAGAGATAAATAATTGTAAACATTAAAAAATTCTTGTTAAAGTTTAATGTCATACGCAAAACTGCTCTGGGCGGGAAAGCAGCTGGCGCGGCTTTGACGTTATCTTTAAAAGAAAAGGCCGTATTTGTTTGTTGGCTTTTCGTGCGTTTTACGTTTCACCCCGCATTGGTTAGCCCCGTGGTGTCGCATAACTGTACCGAGTTACTGTTCTTGCGGTGTCAGCATTAACTACATTTATGCAATCGTTTCATAACCTCAAAACTTTAACGTGTTTATCTGGTGGAGAACCAAGGAAATAACTCATACGCTTTACTGTGGAGACAAGATGAACTCTGGAGCTTATTCTGGAAGCTCTTCGCCTTCCTATACGAAAATTTTAAAATCAAAAAAAAATTAAGTTTTATGTGTTTTACATTTAAAGAAAAAAAAAACATTTTAATTGCAATTAATTTGACTTTAGAAAGCCTTAATTTCTTGTGAAAAATACAAAATAATTGTGAGTAAAAAATGAATTACCAAATTTAAAACCCCAACAATAATATGCATAAGATGGCTTAAGCTACTCTCAAAAACTAACAAAAACATATAAAAAAGCATTTAAAACCCCAAAATAAAATAAAAAAAATATATCATTCCGTACGGAAAGTGCGAATTGTTTCGCCCCTTGCTTAAGCAAATGACATTTTCATAACTTTAGCAAAACAAAAAAAGTGTTCTTAAGTTCAATATGGTTTGACACATTTGAATTACATGTATTCGCACAATTGCTTAAGCCAACATAACCATATTATAATTGGGCCTTAAGAATACGATTAAAATAAAAAATAAAACAGGGAAGTTAAAAAGTAAGGGGTTTTTCAATAGGAACTTGACAATTTTTTTACGTGTGCTGTGTGGCCTGTGGCACCGTATTGTTGAAACTTCATGTTGTCCAAGACCATGTTTTCCAAATAATCGGTAATCATGGCGCGAAAACAATCGTCATTCGCATTAAAGTGCCAAAGATCAGACGTGGTTCGTTCGTGAACTTAACCATGATGAATATGTTAAGTTTACTGAAAAAACGAAAAGAAAAAGTTACATGATCAGTAAAATAGTGCGTACACAAACTAAATTCAAAGTTGTTAAGTATCTATTGCAAGACCCTAAGTTTGTTGTACGATCGTGGTGCTACGTCATGACAATCCTTGAAACAAAAAGGTGCCAAGTGTTATGAGGAGGCCAAATGTTTAGCTGACAGTTTATTTAAAAAAATGATGAATTTAAACAAAAAAAATTTTATGTTCCACATTGTATTAACCCTAGAAACATAGTCTGCATGATTGCATTTCTGTCGTTACGTAGAACATTCCTGGGGCACATACATCGCTCCGGTAAGCATCGTCAACATTGGAATATAAAGAGTTTGTGGATAAAAATGCATCAAATTGGCGCAGATTAGCGATCAGTTACGTCGATTACTGAAAATTTTGTTTCCTGAAGATTTTTTTTGTTTTTCCTTTCTTATAATAAATATATATACAAATATATATAAAAATTATTTTATATAATACATACATATATGGAGGGCTCAGAGCTGAACCGAACCAAGTCATAAATAATATCACGTATATGTATTTGAAATCTGGTGCGAAAATCTCCGCAAAATTTAACTCAATCCAGTTCTGTAATGGGGTAAAACAAAAACAGTTTCGTTCCTAAGGTAACGGTAATGAACCCAAGTCAGTGGCTCCAGTAATTAATGGCAATTTACTTACTCAAACTCAATATATTTTCGAATTTTCTTTTTTGACTTGGTTCGCTTCAGCTCTGAGCCCTCCATATATAAAAATATGATTCACATTATTGTGTTCCTAATAAATAAAAATAAACAACAATATAACAGGATTAAATAATGCGTCAGCTTTGCGCATGATTATCTTTAACGTATGTGATGATATGATTATCTTTCTAGGTTTAAAACATGTTTGAGATTACGTTTAAAAGCAAGTTGAATAAACACAAAAAAAAATATTATAATTCATTCTACAAAAAATTATAATTTTAATTATAATAAATTAACCGATCAGTTAATAGTATATATGCATATATAAAATATTTATGTTTAAAATACAACTACGGATTTCCTTACGATAAAAATTATCTCTTGTAGAACCTAGTTAGTACTTACATATGTATAAGTATAATTAAAATAAATATTTTTAAGTTTTTGTTTATATACAAATATTGGAAATAAAGAATTAAAAGACCTTTAGCTTGACCAAATTTTTGTTTATTTACATAAATATTTTAATTTTCCGTTAAAATTGTATATTTTTTACAAGGGCTTATTTTGGGGAATTTTTCTTTTATCAGGGGATTTTTAAAAAAAAATTTTTTTAAGTTTGGGAAAAACGAAGAAAGATTCCAGACAGCCATGATGTGGAGTGCTGATAAAGATGCTGTATTAATAATCTTGTACATAAAAGTATATAAGTTTGTCATTCCGTTTGTAATTTCTACAATATTGATCTGAGACCCTATTAAATATATATGCTCTGGGTGCTTATGAGTAACAAAGTGGATTTAAGGATGTCCGTCTGTACATCTGTCCGTGTGTATGTTTTCCGAAGACCCCAGAGATAATGGGGACAAGGTTGTAATACATCATATACTCCGTTAAAGCTATCAAAATTCAGTCAGATCGGTTTATGAATGGCTGAGATATGAGCAAACGTCGACTGCCTCAAATTTTTTATTTTTTTTTTTCATAAAATCCCATGTTGTTCTTCTTTTTACCCATTACCAAAAGTGCGTTTTTTCAAAATTTTTTTTTTAATGTTTGTGTTTTTTTTTACACATAACAAATACATACATGTATAGCGTAGTTGATATAACGAGGTGCGTCTGTCCGTCTGTTTATCTGGAGAACGGAAAGAGCAAAAGTTTGGATAATTAGGTTCAAGCATCTAAGTTATCAATGCACAACATTCTACTAAATGTGCTTACATGGCCTGATTGTCTATTTAAGCAAAAATTTAAGATAATGGAAACTGACAAAATATAGTAAAAAAACCGATTGCTAAGTACCTCCATCTCTTATCCTATAAACAAGTAAGAGTGCCATATTCGGTTGTGCCGAATCTTTTATACCCTTCACCATGGTGCAATTAAAACAAAACCGTGTGTAAAAACCATTCTTAAAATACAAATAAATATATTTTTTGACACGCCCACTTATCCAAACCGCCCACATTATGTCGGATGTTGAGTTTTAATAACCAAGACGCTTGTACCTAATTTGGAAACTTTTTCTCTTTCCATATATACAACCAGAGAAAAAACATGTTTAAATATGGTCACCTCCATCCAAACTATTTTTTTAAGAAATTTTCTAAACATATTATTGTTAATATAACCATATAATTGTCAGCGACAACCATATTATGTTTAAGTTAGACTTCAATCAAGAATCGCCAGCCATATTATTGGTGCCTCCGAGCATGTTGTGATCAATGGTAACTAAAATTTGTTTAACACTTCCAATAGCATGGTTGGTTTTCAACCATAGTATGTTGCTCTTGAATAAGAGAAATATACTATTATAAAGATAAAAACAAAATATTATCATATTTAAACATAACATTTTTAGAGGCAACCATAATATGGTTGTGGATTCTTGATGGAGGACTAATTTAACAAGCTAACATCCTGAACTCCCGTACTTGGTCTGATACGATTAATTGGTATAAATTTATTAACCCGGGTAGGAATAATATCTACACTTGGAACAATAACATTAAACGGAGGGATATACCAGAACTACTCATAACCACATAATTACTGGCGTTTCCCCAACTAATTGTGATTGTGATAATAGTAGTCCATTAAACATTGAACACATCTTATGTAGGTGTACTAAATTTGAACTAATTAGAAGACAAATATTTTATGATATCAATCCACTTTCGTTGCTATCATTTCCCTCGGAACATTCCATTACCAAAGTTATAACTAACTTGAAAAGAATTAACCTTTACAACAAGATATAAGATATAAACTTTTAAAAAAAATCTAACACTATCTTTTTTAATATTTAAGAAATATAAGTATCTTTTGTAAAGTATATACTCTGTAACTACTAAGCTTAATGCCTAGTTGCTATAGCAATTATAATTATATTTAGCATATACATTTATGTATTAGCTAATTCTTTAATAAATAAATAAATAACATATTTTGCTGCAATTAAATTATTTTCGAAACAGGTTAAATTTGCCCAAACATTTGCCAATAACTCTTATATGAATTTTAACCTCTGTGTTTGTTTTTGTAAGCCCATGACTGTTCATCGTTTCCAAATAGGATAAAATCTAGAAAATTCGTCTATAAATACTTTAGTGTTTTGGCTTTACTGGTTATAATTTTAGGACTGTTTTTATTGAATCGAACTGTTATTAAATTGTTGAATATTTTGTTTTTAAATTGAAAATTTTTCGGGCATATTTTTAACCATTTTCAGGGCATATTTTCAAATTTTGACCGCATATTAATGCGCATAAAACGTGTCTTTTAGAGCATATTCCTGATTTCCCTGATGATTAACATACAGCCAGAACCCGTACAAGAGTGAATTTGACAGCATGACAAGCATTTGATAAGTGTATTTGGCTCTTTACTGATTACAGTTTGTATTGTTATTGTGATGATAATATTTTTAGTTGAAATCGATCAATAAAATAAAATACATAAACACATGCATATATGAATAATTAAATACATACACACATATACATTAATACATGTTTCTTTTTTAACATTTTGTTTTTTTTTTTTTTGGTTTGGTTTATTATTATAATTGTAATACCGATATATACTGTTAAAAAAGTTGCTATACCGGTAAGCCGATATCGATATAATTAAAATACCGATACCAAAATAAAATAAAAGTTTCATACCGATACCGAAATTTGTTTCGGTATCCAACCTTGTATTTTTACCATATTTTGTTAAGTTGTAATTATGTGAGTTAGGGCCTTTTACATGAGTTATTGTTATAAAATTTGACATGTGTTAAGGCTGTAAGAACTCCGTTAAATAAAACTATATTCTTATTTTTTGATGTTGTTGTTTTTCTTGCTGTCGATTAAGTTTACCATAAGTTTTCTTTTATTAAAAAACTTATGCACTGACATTGTACAATTAAAACTTATTAAACTTTAGCTGGGATGCATCAACACAGAATTGCATAATCTCTGTAAACAGTCGTGTTTGCAATTTTCTATTTCGTATTTTTTTCTGTTGTTTTATTAAAGTTTTTTGGTTTTTTTGTTAAAGTTAGGTTTCATAAAAGTTTCGTTTTGAAATCTCTGTCAACATGCGTCAAACGTGACATCGTCAACGTGAGTTTTGCCTTCGGTTTAAATGTTGTTGCATACAACAAGAAGCAAATTTAAAAAGTTGGACAACAAAAACCGACTACTTGCAACATCGGTCAATGGCTAAATGGAAACAAATTGAAAAAACTAAAAAAAAAATGTAAAGAAAACGTGTAAAATTAGTTTATTTTTCGTTATACAGAAATCAATTTAACTCTACTCGTATTCAGTGTTTATACGATTTAATTTCTTTATGCAAATAAGATGTTCTATTAAGCAACTAATTAATGCGCTTTTAATGAGTACTTTCTACACAATTGTGAGTAGATTTGTTGAATAAACTGGTTATGCTTTATTGGCTCTTAAATAAATTTGCAAGTAGTTTTTGTTAAATGTTTTAATACACATGCATAAACATATGTAAAAGAAGGATATGGCCTTCAGTTTTGGGGGGTTTGAAGTGCAAATTGAAAGTATGTATGTAGTAGCTTCCAGAGCAAATTTGATAATAATACTAGGTTTTAATAAAAACAACATTTAAATATATAAATACTAATTTAATCAAAAAACAAAATCAGTTCCTCATTCCTTTTATCTCGCGAAATGATTTATGACTTCGTCCACAAAAATGGGTATTACTTTGTAAACGTAGAGAAGTGATATTGCCCCAAGCTAATTTTTGAGCTTCGTGGGAGTGGAAAAGGATTTTTCTGCACTGGCTGTACTTAGTGGTAGTGTAGGAAGAATACAAAAAAAATATTGTTAGAATCTTAATTTTTTTATTATAACAGAAATTGATTGGAGATTATCCCGATTCCGTTTCCATTTTTGTTGATTATGACTAAAACTGGAGTGTTCAACATTTTCAATGTCTTCATTAGTAAAACTGTAATCGATTTAAGCAACAAAATGATATACAGTTGTCAATGGATATAAGAAATTAAAAAAAGTAGCACAAAAATGTTTAAGCAATTATTTTTATAAAATATTTATTTCATAAAAAAGTTTTTTTTTAACAAAGCTTATGGTTTAAAACGTGCTTTCAAATGTACACACTAATGGCCAATTATCAGGATTGATAATTAAACACACTTATGTTTAAAATCGTTTTAAATACAAAATTCTCTTCTTCACTAAACACTTAAATAAAACTTAGACCCCTTTCACACTCAAGTCTCTTGCGCAACTCTTGGTTTGTAGATGTCAGCGGTAAGGTCGAGTGTGAAAGGGGTCTTACTTCACCGATGTGGTATATTTAAATTTAACTTAAGTTTCCATTGGAATAACTTAGCAAGGTGGCCTCAATATGACAACAATACAACAACAACAACAGGCATCGCAATAACATTCGTCTGTTTTTTTGAGACCACCTTGCAAATAAATTAATTTTTTTATGATTTTTTTGTTTTTAGTAGTGCTACAATACTTTTATCTTAATTAAATAAGTCTTTTTTAAAAAAAATCAATCTGTATTTAAATACGATTTAAGTTCATATGAAAATTAACTTAATATAGATTTAAATACTATCCTGAAAATTGGGCATAAGTTGGATATTTCGTACAAGCAAGTATGTACACATTTGGTTGGATATTTAATATTTTTATATATAATATTTTTGTACGCATTTTTATCAGTGGTGCAGGACAAAATATTTCTTTTATCAGTTTTTTTCTTGCTTTCTTTTCTTACTTTTTAGTTTGAAACATGGTTTTTTTATAAGAGATATTCTTATATCCGTTATCTACTATATGTTCCATAGTTGCCAGATTTTGTTCACTTTCATCGCCAAAATATACATCAAAAATCGCCAAAAAAAATTTTTTCAAATATTTGTTAAAAAATCTTTGACCAACTTTCAAAAATCCAAATCCTGGGTTTCGGAATTGGCATTAATACAACAAGCCTCTGGGAGGACTATTGTCCTGTACATTATGCCTCTCCAGGGTTGTGGAGTCGTCAAAAAATAATTCTATCTCCGCCTCCGGCTCCAACCGTTGATATCGATATTTTTATTTTAAATTGTGCCGCATTGAGCTCAAACAAAGTTATTTACATATGTAAAGTAGACTGGTCCTTATTTTCTGACTACAAAAGCTTAAAAGCAGACCCTCTTAAAATTTTTAATATTTTTTATGGCAACAAATTTTGGAATTATGTACTGTATTTCTCAATACAAATCATGTTATTTTATCTAGATTTAGTCAAATCAAATGTTATACGACTTTTTGGGATAGACTTAAGTAGACCTAAAATCGTCAGTTTTTATAAAGATTAGTTTAAAATTTTTAAAAACCAAACAATGCTCACCCCTGAAATATTCGAACTCTCGGTAGACTTTAGAGTGCAATTTCATGCATTAATATTTCGAATTAGCCTTTGTATAAGGTGTACAATTAAATATGGACCAACTGTTATAAAATTTTTTACAGTTTTTTGACAAGTTACCAACTTTTATTTACGTTAAATTTTTTTTTGTAATGGGATTTGTCTGGGACCAATAAAACTATTTTGGAAAATGGCATGATATGATTGATAATTGTATTAATTGTCACTTAAGTTGTCTTTTGTCAAAGCTTATCCACGAAAACATGACAGACATTGTATCCTCTATCAACAACTATACACGAAAGTGTCTTGTAAGCTGTCCTGTGTTAAAGTGTATGCACGACAACATGACCGACAGTAATTTGTAAGGTATCCTTTATCAACTATTTACACGACAATATATAAAAATAATTATTTGTTCCCAATAAAAACAGAAATAACTGTAAAATAACGATTTGAAGTTAGAGTGCTATATTCGGCTGTGCCGAATCTTTGTTACCCTCTACCGACAGTTCGAATATATCAGGAGTGATATCTATATGATATCTATTAATTACTAGTTATTCTTTATAAAAACAGACGTCAGCATTAAACTTGGTTGCTGTTTAGTCCTACATTAAATTATTGACCGACCATCAGAAAGTTTTATTCTATTTATAGAAATTTTTACTAACTTGAGCTTAACTTAAATGATTATCAGGAGGGGAATTTATATTGGAGCCATGGTAAGTTATGAACCCAATTTCTGCAGGGTGATATCTGGTATTAAAAAACATAAATTTCAATACAGCGGTGAAATAAGTTTTAGCGTTTACAGTGAATTTTTAAAAGCCTGCTAAATATGGAATCAAAGGTAAATTATGAACCGTACATTACAAAATTGCATGACATTTTTTCTGGTCATGTAAAACTAAGTTGGAAGAATTGTTACCACAATAAATATATCTGCTACGGTTTTAGGCGTATTTAATTTATTTATTAGAATGGGCTTTATATGGGGCCTATACTAAATTATGGACCCATCATCACGAAATTTATTAGTGTGATTTCTAGTCCAATAAAACTGTAAAGTATTGAATTTTATTCTGATAGCATTACTAATTACGGTATTGGGCATACTAAATTGTTTTCCGGAAGTAGGGTTTAAATGGGGCCTAGGGTAAATTATATACGGATCTTCACGAAAATGCACAGTGTCATTTGTAGTCCAACAAAACTGTAACGTGCCAAATTTTGTAATGATAGCAATATTTATTTCGGTTTTAGGCCTTCTAAACAGTATTCCGGCAGTAGGGTTTATATGGGGCCTAGGGTAAATTCTGGACGGATCTTCACGAAATTTTACAGCGTGCTTTCCAGTCGAATAAAACGAATTTTAGCCAAATTTTATAACATTGCGTGAATGGTTCCACCATTTATATAAGTTTTTGTAACAAAATTATCATTTTTTAAGGTGGTGGTTCCATATTTTGATTCATAGCTCTGATCCTACTGAACCGATTTAGCTGGATTTCAATCCCAAACTGCTTAGGATAACTACAAGCAATTTGACATTGTTTATTTCTATTGTGTTTTTCGAAAGTGAGCGCGTTATCAACAGTTGTACATACGGACAGACAGACGGACATGGCTAAATCGACTAAGAATTACTTAAGGAGCCAGAATAATCTTATGGGGTCTGAGATGAATAATAAAAAAGTTTCAGACGGAATGACAAACTTAGTATACCCTCTTCACAACTAATTGGGGTGGAGGGTATAGCAACCAAAGCAAACTGAAGAAAATCAGTCAGTCAAGTCTGAGAAGTCAAAGACTAAAGTATGATTTTAAAAATATGTGCTATATTTTATATATTTATATTTTGTATATTTTTATTTATTTGTATAGTTTTATTATATGTCGTCAATGTTTAGCTGAATAATTTGTTGAAACAAAAATTTAGTCAGCATGGATTGCTGACAACTTTGTTTTCAGAAGTGGTGCTGTTTACTGACCCCCTCGTTCATGCGATTTAACGCCTCTCGATTACTTTTTAAGGGGCTTTGGTAAGACAACGGCTTATGCCGACGAACCAGTAATTTTTAAAGTATTGGAAGCAAATATTAAAGCCTTCATTGATGCCATACGGCCAGATTTATTGGAAAAAGTAGTCAACAATTGAACTATTAAAATGGACAATGTAATTCGTATCCGCGGCGGACATATGGCGAGAATCATATTTAAAAAATTAATGCAATGAAATTGTCTATCTGATTATAATAAAAAAATTCATTTTAGCAATTTTACTTGTATTATCGTTTTAAGTTCTCAGGCAGGTTAAAAAAAGCACCCCTTACACATTGTGACGAGGTGTGTTTGTGTGAAATGTGTTGGAATCACTAAAAAACTTCATTCTTAAAAAAATCGAGTTAGGGACATTCTACATAAGACCAACAATAAATACAAACATTAAGGGCTAAAAAATCAGAGCAAGTTAAACTCTCTTTTTGGTTTAAAATGTGTTAAAACCAACAAATCTATAAATCACTAAACATATAAACCATCTGTAAACGCATAAAATTGGGAGTTTAAACTAACAATGCAGACCATATGAATTTTATAAGATTTGTCGTAGTGCTGTCACAAGTTATTTTTTTAACAACATATAATACATGGGACACTGATTTAAAGATGTTGAGTTTAAACTACATATTAATTCAAGTTTAGTTCAACTAAACCAGCGTTTAAACCATCAGTGATTTATTAGCCATAAGTCATTGTATTTATTTTCTGCCCCTTTTATAACAGGTAGTTGTTGTCCTTCTGTTTTGTAGCTGTAAAATAAAAACTAGGGCACAGTAAGGGTTTCTGTTTTTCGTACTTTTTAGATTCCCAGAAATGACGGAATTTTTTGAATTAAATATTTATTGTAAACAGTTCTAAATTTTCGATGAACTGAATGAAGCCAACCATTAGTAGGCATTAGGGTGTTCATTCGGTTAACCGTTAATCGGTCAACCGATTAATTACTACCCAATTAACTGATCGGTTAATTTTAAATAAGCAATTTTCGATTAACGATGGAAACGGTTAATTTCAGTCGATTAACCGATGTAACAAAATTTTTTTTTTTTTTTATTATGTATTATAACATTTTTTTTGTGTTTTTTATTATTTATTTCGTCTCATATAGAAAAGGTATGTGTTTAGAAATTTTTTTTTTCGTACAATATATTGCCTTGTAGCAAAACATTATTAATATACGGTACAAAAACAGAAACTAAGGAATTCAGAAATGAACTTTTTGCAGAATGTTCGGTGCTGAGCTTTGTCAGGAAGATTCAGATTATGACGTGACAACAGAAAATACTCTGGATAGTAACACAAATAATCGTTTAACAGAATTAACCGAAACAATTTAAAGTGTTAAAAAATAAAACAGGAATAATGGAAGACTTTTTCAGCCGTATTTGTTCATAACAAAAACAGCTTGTTGGCACAGAGTAAAGGCCATGTCAGATTAAACTTTTGCTTCGCGTTGCGTTAGAGATTCGCTTTGACAACCAAGACGAAATATTCAGACTTATACGAAACATGTCACATAAAGAACTTTTAACGCAGAGCGAAGTGAAAAGTTAGGCAACTCTCATCTGTTCGCGCGCTTTGACAGTCTACTCACACAGAAAACAATCAAGTTAAAAACGTCGAAAACAAGGTTGATTTAAAATTGTTCGGTGGTGATTTTGCTTCACACGTTTTTCATGTTAATTCAACCTGATTATATAATTACTTGCGAACAACATTTTTTTCTTTTAAAATAACTATAATCATGTTAATTAAACATTGCAGTAAAGTTAGAGCAAAATGTCATTTATATTGAAATAACCATCCGAATCACGTTGAATGAAAGTTATTTCAAGTTGAAACAACGTGAATTTCATGTAGAAACTAATTGGTTTGAGTGTTTATAACAGTGTGAAGAATCTTCAGAGACAACATATGCATTTATTTAAGAATAATTCAAAACACTTACCCCTGTAACACATGTTTCACTTATTTTGTTGTCTCCTTTGTTAACAGATCGACCAGCAGAATGGCCCGATATGGTTTTAGTCATCATTCTACCTTGAAAACTTGATGAACTTTTTAACTAAATAATTTTTAGTAAAAGAATACGGGAATAGTCTTCTTTTTATAACTTAATTAACTATGTACGCATGGTAATTTAACAGGATAAACTTTTGATTTGAATATAAAACAGGTTTTAATGGATTCAATATTGAATCCATCTTTATTTATATTTTAATAGGTTTTTTTTATTTTTTTAACAGTGAATAATATTAAATAAGCGTGATTTAAGATTATTTTAATATTCTTCATTTAAAATTAATATGAAATAATGATAAATTTAAATAATGGGCATACATTTACTATGATTCTCAATCAACATTTTTCCATGTTAATTTTACATTGGTATTTTTTTCTGTGTGTATGATGCCACATTGTATTTCTTAAAAATGCAACACGTTTTGCATTAATCATCGCTGAATTTGTATTTTTTTTTTTCTTTTTCCCTTCATATATAAATATTCTAACAAGTTTTTAAAATTAAAATAAATTAAATAAAAGACAGTGGTTTGGTAGCTCGTTAACAAGAGTTTAGCAAATCGTTAGCCAGAGTTTGGTAAGTGTATTATGAATAAACTTGGTGCTAACTTCATGCCAAATTTTCATTATGAATACGTCTGTTTATGATTAGTAGTGTCCGACCGAATCCAATTTTGTAGGCCGAATCCGTAGTCGCCAGATATGAATATTACATGCCGATATTTTCCAAAAAGGTTCATGTGGTTCATCAAGTGCGAATTCATTTATAAACATTTTAAGTTACATAGAAAAACCAACAATAAAACATCTTTTATTAACAAGAACTTGTTATGTCAAAATATTTGCTGATCATAAAGAGAATATTCCGATAATCAAAATTTTTAATTTTTCACTTTTTGGAAAAAATTGACACGTAATATTCATATCCATCCGCTGCACAATGTTTTAAACACCTACTTTTTCCGTGCGAAATTGACAACTTTTAAAATATTAAACTTTTTGGAGCCACATTGAGAGGGAAGCTAAAGACAGGGATTTTTGGATAAATCTAAGAAAAAATTAACCCATTGGTGACCCATTAGTTGCAAAAAAGTCAATTTATTTCATTATTATTTTTTTATTAAAAAAAATATTTTTTTGCTTTTGTTTTCAGTCAAATTGATTGATTGTATTAGTTAACTGCAATTCATCTTCTAGACTCATTTGACTGAAAATATTTATTGAACTAGAGAATAAAAATTCGCCTTGCTCTAAAACTTCATGTGGAAAGTTTAAAAGCTTATGTTGTTGTATGCGCCTGCTTTAAGTATTTTGTCAAAATTATTTGATCGGATGTATCTAAAGCTCTGTTGAAAACATCCAGACGGTGGTAAGTTCTGCGAGAATGATGCAATCTGTCGGATCTATAAATATTGTAGCACGATTCAGCTGCCGATTCGCCAAAAACAACAATTGGTTGCATTACCTCAATTCAATTGGCAGTATGTAACACAACAGATTTTAGAGGAGCTCTTGCTACGATCTCTTTTACTTTGATACTTTCTGGTCTTCATTTAGACTTCGCAGCTAGAATTTGGTTGCAGTGAGGATATGTGTATGTCACAATTTCTCGATTTACTTTCACGACGTTTTGCATTATACTGTGCTGTTGTGAAACTGTTTTGTATGAAAAAAGCTAACGCTTCATCTGCAGAAAGAGGAATTGGTTTAGGTTGACTTTCTGAGTACATCTTTTTATTTTTAGAAGGTCTTGTTGGGCTTCCTTAAGAACTGCAGCTAAGTTAGCATTTCCTTTCTTTCCTAGCTGAGGTTGCTGCTGCTTGTACTATTAAATCAGTTTGCCCTAATATAGCCGTTGAAAGCTCCACTTCTGCTCTTCCTTTCCCATATACCGACTTTTTGCAAAATGGAACCTCTGGACGTCCCACAGTGGAGGAAGTAGTTTTAAAAGCTGTTTTTTAATTTGGAAAGATATCTTGCTATTTAGCCATTAAAAGTTTTCATTTCGAAACCATCCATTTTGTTTCTAGATACTTGCAGAAAAGGCGTACCTTCTCTGCCAATAATTTCTCGCAATCATCATCAATCTCAGACGCATCAACTTTATTTAAGTTACATGTGCTATTTTTACAAAACAAGTAAATGAACGTGTAGTAAAATTTATATGAAAAACACTCAACCAACTGAGTGTTTTAACCAAATTTTATTATATTCAGATTACGCAATATGAGATAAATCCTAGTAAATGAACCACACTTTCGTGTATTCAAATATTTGGTTTGCCAAACGTTAATATTTTTTTTAAAAGCTTACATTAAATTAATCTTTTGAAAAAAAAACCATTTTAAAAATTTTCAAGAATTTCTGAAACAAATCTTGACTACTTATATGACAGATTATTTCAACACGTATAAGAGCAATGACTTTGACTGCGCGCTGTTAAACAGTATCTTGTACTTTTCAGAAAAAAACTACCAATTTGTTTGAATTGGCAAAAACAAAGCAATATGAATAGTTTCCAAATTTGAATTTCGCACGGAAAAAACAGATGTTTTAAATACAGTGCGCTGTCTAATTTTTGGTATTAAAAACGGTTGGCTTAAAAATTATTTAACATTATATTTAATTCAAAATTAGCTTGCTTCTACTGGGAATTTTTATATTTTGAGTTAATATCCTTTTTTGATCAAGTGCAATATTTTTTTGAACTTAAAATTTATGCCTGAGCTACCTAAATAAGAGCAGCTGGCGATTTTTTTTATGTCAAAACTTCTAGCATTCATACAATTTTCGTAAAAACAAATCTAATTTAAGTCCACCTGTTGCTGCTTTTTGGAAACGTACGTAATTCCTTTTGGAGATAAAATTGTGAACAAAATCCAAAGTCGTGCACCGATTGCAATGATATAAAGCTCATTTAATTCGAAATGTGTTTAGCAAGAGTATTTTATTTTCTTATTAATTTTTAAAGAACAAAAAAGCTTTTTTTAAAAAATTGTTATTGTTTTCTTTTTTCAAAACTTTAACGGTATCTCTGAAACTACTAGGCAAATTTAAAACCAATGTCAGAACGGCTTATATACATATGATATTTTTACCGAATTTTGATTTTTTTTTAACTGAATATGGTTAACCGTTTTCAATATGAATAAATGTGTGTAATGAAAGTGCCTTCATTTTGGACATAACGGTATATCTCAAAAAGTCAAGCTGATAGAGGAAAATGGAGATTTGATCAAATTAGTAAAACTGTGTAATTTATGCAGTTAACGGATCACAAACAATATTAACCGATTAAACAAAAAACCTCGGTTAATTAACTGATTAAAGCAAAAGCCCGATTTAATGAATACCCCAGTAGGCATGTTATATAAATAAAATCTATTATGCACGGCCAAGCCGCTTGCCACATCGTGTTAAAATTTCGTACACACCTTCAGGAAAGTTAAAGGCAATATACTTTTTTAAATTCAAAGTGGGCGTGGCACCTCTTATACAAAGGCAATAAAGATTTCTGGAGAACTGTAAGAGCAAAAGTTTCCAAACTCTTATCAATTTTCAGTATCTGACAAAATGTGGGCAGAATTGTAGTAGTGGGCGTGGCACAAATTAGGTTTATTTATATCTATAGAACGTTAAGAGAAAATTTGTGCTAATTTGGAATACAAGGCTAGGTTGTTAACCTCTCTATTGCGATTTTAAAATATCGGAAATTGTAACCAAAAAATTTACAGGAAAGTATACAAGTCAAGCGAACGAGAATTACAAACACTCGAACCTTAATTGCAACGATATAAAAGTTTAGAAAATATATCTGAAATAAACTGTGAGTTTATCTTTTCTTCCATTCCATACTTCAATTGGTTGGTGTTTTCTGAACCGAATTCATTCCGGCTACGTAAAATTATCATTAACATTTAAAGGGTGCTTTACCCAGCGGGTAAAAGAAGGCTTTTTTGTAGACAAAGGACCTCCCAGTCGCATTCCAACTTAATTTCTAATTTACCTGGCATGCCATTGGACCCAAGTCATTGTCTTCTCGCATTTACTCTGAAGTAAGGATTTGGCTTTATCTCACCATAATTTTTGTTGCTAACAATGCGAACTTATAATGTATGTATGTTACAAATTTTTAAGTCACTAATAGTGGCTGCACGTGAATACAACGTGAATAATATATACCTATACATAGATAAAGTAAAAACAACTCGCCCAATCTATTCTAAGACATAATATTGCTACAAGCTAATTTAATGAAAATTGTCGCAATTTTTTTTCGAGATGTAATTATAAAATTCTAGGTTTCCCAGAAGAAAAAAACTCTAACACACACAATAATCAACAACCTAAATACATTTAAAATCATTTTATGAACAGACCACAGTATATGTATGCGAAAATACAACACAACTGTGATTTAGTAAACAAGAAGACGATGGCGCCAAAATTACTGTGCAGCTTTTTCCATCATTATAATATTAAGTTAAATGAATTCTATATGTATTAGACTTATTGTCGCCCTCAAGTATTGTGCAGAATGCGTTCATTGTATCACAATGACAGGCTGAAAAGAAAAAAGATGAGAAAGGACATTAACACCAAGAGAAAAAATTAGGTTCACAAACAATTTATTTGTAATCTATGGTTGCAGAAAATTTTAAAAATATTATGGTAATTTTTTCAAATTATGAGTTAACATAAATACGTTTTCCCATGGCTTTAACATAAGCTGAGCAATAAGAAATATAGCTCTGTTTTTCTGCCGACATTATTGCCAATTTGCTGAGATATTTATCTTTAGTAAAGACCTGGGTTTAATGATCGTCGGCAAGCATAATATGATTGTAGTTTCCATTTCGAAACCTTTATAATAATATATTTAAATAAAATACTTTTGTTTTCCGCGACCATTTTAAAATTTTTTTTTTTTTTTTTTTTTTTTGAGTGTACAACATGTTCGAAAAAAATCGAAAGCAGACAACTGTTGGAGAAAAATATAAATAAGCGAGGAATTTAGGTTTCTTGGCCATAAGAAGTTCAAAAAACTATTTAGTTTAATAAAACCAGTGTCTTAAAAAACATGAACTTCAGAGTGAAAATAGATCAAAGGACAAAATTAAAATAATAAAAAAAAAATTCAAATGTTTAGCGAAGTTAAAGCTTTAAAAACTGTTATTCTTTTAAATCAAAAACCAAAAGGTTGTTTAAAAAAGTATCTTTTGTATGGAGGTAAGTACAAAATAAGAACAATTTCTACGAGGGTAACAACATGTCAATAATACTCGATTGGATGATCGGATAAATCAAAAACTAAACAAATTTTGACATCGAAATATTAAAAAAAAAACTATAAAAAGCACCCTCTAAAATTTGGTAGAGTGTTTTTCGATAAAATACCAAAATGTCACAACTTCGTTATAGTTTGTAGCACAGCAGAATTTTCTCGAATTTTTTTTTTTTTTAGGCAACAAAATACATAAAAATCAATTTATTCTTTTAAGCCCCTGCCCGGACTTGCAATTTTTGTTGCAGCAATTTTAAGTTTATTGCACAGAAAAAATTATCTCAAGAAAATTTTGAACAACACAGTTTGTTAAAAATAAAATTTTAGTTCAACAAATTTTTTATTTGATTCAATGAAAAATTTATCAAAATTCGCTTTGCAAAATAGAACTCAATAAAACATATTTAATAATAAAATTATTAAATATTTCTTTACATTTTATAAAAAAAAATTTTGAATCAAAATAAAGATAAAAATTTTAGAACTCTTGTCCATTTTTTAATATCTTTGATATCGCTGAAAGTAAGAATTGAGTGTTTGTAACTCTTATTCGGTTTACAGTTTTATTTGTATAATATCTTTAGTTTTTTCAAAGTCTCTGGAAAAAGGTTTTCTGATGATCTGGCCTAAGCAACCTGCGAAATCCGCCCAAAAATAAATTTTAGTGTATTTGTCAAAGAATGAAAATTGGGAATGAATGAGTAAATAACCATAAAGATTCGATAAACATTTTGTTTGATTTATTCAAAATTATCAACAATTTATTTTAACAAATCACGTAAACATTTTGTTGAAAAAAAAATCATTTTAGAACAACAACTTTTTTATTGCCACAATAAACTTGGTTGTTGACTAAAAATTCAACTACCTACAAACTTTTTTAGCAATACCGCAAAAATTGTCATCGCAGAAAATTCAAACATTTTTTTTAATCAAATATGCGATTTTCGTATTCAAATATGAAAATTATCTTTTTCTGTGTGGGAGGGGCAATTTTCAAGTAATCTGAAATTCGGTTTTATTCAATTTTTCAACTTGAATATACAAATAATATAAAAGGAGAAGAAAAAAGACGTTATAATATTGGAAAAATTGCAAGACTTGAATTTCAAAATAATTCATAATTTCATAATAAGCAAGTAAGAGTGCTATATTCGACTATGCCGAATTTTACGTTCAATTAACAACCCTGCAAATAATAGGACTAGTCCAAACACGCGTGTAAAATGTAGCCCACAAGGGACTAGGACTAGTCCAAAAGTAACCCAAACGTATGAAAAACATGCTATATTTAACATTACGATGTCCTAGGGCAGGACCATATAACTCAGCTGTGGATATTTGTATACAGGTTATGTAATCCAGGGTGTATTCACCTATTTTTTATGAAAAATTTCTTAAATACGAAATGTTTAATCTACCGCATACAACAAAAACAACAGACGTTTGAAAAAAAATGTAATGATTTTTCTTCATACATATCGAGCCCTAATAGCAAAACTGATGTAGGTAACCAACATAAATAAAATTTTACAGGGGAAGGTTTTTTTTAAATATTTTTGCTTCAAGTCTGGGGTTTCGTTTCAAATTGCTTTTGCTCTTATATCGTAACGGTACTTCCCAGAGATATGAGATTTTTAGAGATGATGCAAATGATCAAATATTATCGATTCTTATCAAAAAAACAAATATCTAAAATGTTGTTGGTTACATCATTTTTGCTATTAGGGCTCGATATCTTAGTTAGTTTTAAATTAGTCTGGATTTCCCTATCATATCTGACATTTTCGGACATTATTAAGAAAAGGAATTCATATTTTTTCCATCTCTGAAAAAAGGATCTGTCAAAAAAAGGGCCTTTCTTCACTGATTTACTTTGATCACAATAAAAAAAATTGTCATTGGGGCATCCTCTACTAAAGAATTAGCTTTTAATTGTACATTAATATTCTAATCCATGCCAAAGTTTATCGTACCTCCCACACCAAATACACATTTTTGTTTTATTTTAATTCTGCATATGAGTACTTTTTCTTTTTGATTTTTTCTTCTTTTAGTAAAAAATATATATACGTTAGTTAAAAAAATATTGTATATGAAATTTGTCTTTATACTTTTAATGTAAAACAATTGTATCATCAAAACCCAACAAACAAAACGTTTAAATACGTGAGTAAATATGTACATGTATCTAAATAGATAAAACCACAATACATGTATTCATTCAATATGTAGAAGCAAAGTATTTGGTTTTGCAAGGATACGAGTATATATTCCAACAAAATGCAATCACGTCAAAACGTATAGCTACCGAAACAACTATCCGAACAAATAAACAAACAAACGAACCTGCAAACATTCAAAGTCGTATCCGAAAACAAAGCCTATGTCATCTATTCACCCTTCTTAAAAAAAATGTAACTAAATCTTTATGTTTACCAACCATCCAACGAACTAAATATAACGAGCCTTTTTTGTTTGGGTCGTAAGAAAGAAGAGAAATGAAATGAATCGTAATGGAAAAATTGATGAAAACAATAGTTTTGTATAGAAAATAAAACCTCAGAAAAAAAAGAACAACAAAAAACAACGCATTCAATTTCGATTACTAACACCGAAAACGTATGTAAAACAATGCAATTCACGATTTCCGTTTCCTGTCATTTCCTTGCAAATACGAAATTTATTGACAGTGAGTTAATAGAAAAGAAAATACAAATAATTTTTTTCTTTTTGAGTTCTAATTGTTGGCGCAACTTCTTAAAATTGCTTTATTTAAAACTTTACAATTAATTGTAGAGATTCATTTTAGTCTACGTAATCACCAAGGCCCGGATTTTTATGCAAATTCATATTTGTTATTGCCAGTCTGAGGTTATCGTATACTAAATATCTGTGCGAATCAAGAAATTTGAAGTAAAATGGCATCGATTTGTTAGTGCATATTTTTGCATATTTTACTTTAAATGCATATTTTTGCATATATCGCTGACATTGCATATTATTCTTGCATATTTTAAATATAACTCGTTTTAATTGCTTTATTTTGCCTTGCACCCTGATGCAAAAGAGATAAGAGGCAGCTTTGAAGATATTTTTTTTTTATTTCTTATGGGAAAACAATATTTTGTAAAGCAAATTCGGGTATTGCCGCATATAAAGAGAAGTAGCTCGATTAATGTCTTCCTCCACAGCCTTTAACGACCAATTGGAGAGCGTGGTTGAAAGCAATTGTGTATTATGCGGAAAACGTTTACCAATTCAAAGATGTGGTGATTGGATTCAACAATGGTGATGCAGAATCAACAAGAAAACTTATAAATTTAAGTAAATTGATATTACCATAAATAAGATGTCTGCTGTGGACGGTAACTTTAGTAAACAAATTCGTATCAAGCTTGATAAAGCTTTAACATAAATGAAAGATTTTAAACAATAAAAGAACTGACATCATATTTAATTTGAACGTTACACTTCCATTTTATTTCCTTTTGAAAACAGGCAGTAACCTTTAATTTTATATTAAATATTAAAAAAAATGTATTTCTTATTTCATTTTATACGAAGGTTTCCTAATAAAAAAATGTTAAGTGCATATTTTTTAAATTTTTAGCGCATATATTTTTATTTTGAGTGCATTTTTTATGCGCATAAAACGCGATTTTAACTGCATAAAAGTCCTGGCCCTAGTAATCACTTATTCCCGCGATTAGTTATGTATGAATCAAAAATCGGTAATTTCATCAAAATACGGAATCTAATGAAACAGAAGAAGTAGGGAGATCGATTATACGAATATTTTCAATGACCGGTTTTCGAATATTACGAATAGTTGCTATTTAAAAAAAAACCCGGTTTTTGGTTAAGCATTTTAAAAAAAACCGGTTAACCGGGTTTAATTCAAACACATAAAAAAAATTAAATTAGTTTTTGTAATAAAAATTTAATTAGAATAAAAACAAAACAATTCACGAAGGTAAGGAACCAACAAAATACATAGATATGACTTAAGCTACGGTCACACTTGTCAAATATTTGACGAAAAAAACGGGAACAACAGGCAATCGATATCACCAGAGATGCCATCTTTATAAAGATATATATGGGACCTTCTCAGAGAAAAGGGACCCAGTGTATAAAACAACGGGTTTGGACTTAAGAGTGGATTCCGTAACCTAAAAGAGTGTCGAATAACATTAAATGCGTTTTGCGCAAAACTTTATTTTGACACACTAGGACCCTTTTCTCGGAGAAGGTCACATAAAGTATTTAGAATACAAACTGTCAAATTGCTAATTACTTTTTAAGTATTTTGAATTGCTTTCGGTTTGGCTTCTATACGCGATTCGTATTTACATTGCTCATAATGTTTTTTTGACTTTTGTTACATTTTCTTTTGACATTTTTTATAAAAAGTTTAAGTTTGCCCAATATTCAATTAAAAAAATACTTAAATTACGGGTACATTTATAACAAAAGTAAGGAAAACGTATATAAATTACACATTACTAAAATAACCGGTTTATTTTACTAAAATAACCGTTTTATTCGATATTCGAAAAATGGACATTTTAAAATATTCGACTTGGGCAAAACTAAAATAACCGGTTAAAACCGGTCGAATACTATTCGATCGATCACCCTAATAAGAAAATAAACTTGTTAATAAAAAGTTAAATTTAGTGCACAAAAACCGTGATAAATAAATAAAAAAGGGTTTAATACTGATAGTTACAAAATTAATTTAATCAATTTGCCTGCAGTTGCTGTTTTTTACCTGCAATAAATTAAATAAAACTTTTAAATTAAAGTACAAAAAAAAATAAATGATTACAAAATTAAAATATTATCTTTCATTTTACTTACAATTTATTATACATACTTAGACGTAGAATAAGGGTGATTAATATTCTCGAATGTAAACCACACCCAAACGTCTAGTTTTATTCTGCATTTCACTTGGCATTTCTTAATTTCAGCGAGCAATGCGTTGAAATCAAAATGCATTGCGAAAAGAATCATCTTCAGTGATGAGGCCCAGTTTTACCTCTGTGGATTCGCCAATAAGCAGAATTGCCGCATTTGGGCGTATGATAATCCATGAGTGATTGTCGAAAAACCAATGCATCATCGGGCCGTATTTTTTCCAAAACGAGCGCGGTCAGGCAGTAACTGTGAATGTTGGATGTGGACGATATGTGGTTTTAATAGGACAGTGCCACTTCCCACACAGCCAACGAAACAATGGCTCTTTTGCGCGACGAATTCAATGGCCGTGTTATCTCACGTGGTGGCGTTGTCAATTGGCTGCCAAGATCATATAATTTGATACCGTTGGACTTCTTTCTCAGGGGTTATTTGAAAGAAAAGGTGTACGTCGATAAGCCAGCAAAAATTCAAGAGCTAAAGGCTGAGATAATTCGGCGCATTAACGGCATCTAACCTCAATTATGCCTCAGCGTCATCGAAAATTTGGTCCATCGGATGGAGGTGTGCGGCCGTGGTCGCGGCGGCAATTTGGCCAATATTTTATTCCATACATAATTGAACCATACCAATATTATCATAATTTAAAGAAATGGCAATGACCATATAATTTGTGTTTTATTCAATATCAACATCGGTCCTTAAAATTTAACCACCCTTTATTTGTAATAAATTCGATAAAAATTTAAAACATACACTGATAGAAAGGACGTCATAACGCAGCTATATTTTGACATCAGAACTAGGACAAGTGTCATTAAATTGAAAAGTTGTGATTGACTTCAGTCAAAGTGAGAGAATATTATTATTTACTTACCCGTTACCAAGGCGAATTCATAAAGGTGACCGCATCATGAGATAGAGCTATGCTAGCTATCTCTTTCTTTAAATACATACTATGTATTTTGTAATTGTAAAAAGTTAGAGTGATTGTCAAAATTATTTGTTTATAAAATATACACAATTGCTTTAGAAGTTAAATTTTTTTCCTGTATTGCAAATTTATTGTGGCTCCACTTATTCCTTTCGCCTTTTAAAATCCTTGGCCCATATTCATAGTCAAAAATAAATTCGACTTTTTTTCAAAGTATACTTTAAAACAATGGATTTCACATGCATTTAAAGCCGTTTTTTATATAAAGTGTACTTTATATTGACTATGAATATGGGCCTTGTGTTTAAATTTTATGTACACTTTTTTAAATAGGTTTTTTTCATGAATTTATTTTTTTATTGAGTTTTAAATTTTAACAAATTTTTTTCATAAAATGTAAGCAACGCTTGACATTCAGTATACAAACAAGGAAATAAACATTAAACAGATGATTCGAAAATGTCACCTTTATGAATTCGCCTTGCCCGTTACGCATGTCTTTTTTCACTTTTGTTGTATTCCGTTCTTTGTTTACAGAAAACTCTAATTTATAAGGTGCCGGCAGTAGAGTTTGCAAAAACCGTAAAAATGAGAAACCCAGGTTTCGGTTTTAAAATGATTAAAACCAGTCGGTTTCGGTTCGGTTGTGAAAAATTAAATTCAAGTGAAACTACATACATATAAATTTTTTTGTATGTAATAAAATTTTTTTATTTGTTTCAATTCAGGTACTTTATTAAAAAAAGAAACAATTGTTCTTGTTAGTACTTATTTTAAGTTTGCCATTATTCCAGGCTGTTATATATAAAGTTCTTTCTAAATGAAGTATGTATTATGTATAGGTGGGGTGTCATAAAGCCATAGGGCATAAAGCCATAATGGTTTTATGTCTCAATTCAAACGGAGATAAAGCCATAATTTTGATATGGCCTTAAGTCTCATATCAATTTTAGTGGAATGGGACATAAAGCCATTATGGTTTTATGTCCCATTTGATGTTTTGCGTTACAAATTGCTTTATTTCATTGATTTAAAAAAAAAATCCTAAATTTCTAGGCTCTAGGAATTAAAGCTGCAAACATTTTGTAAAAGGAAGTATTAAATGTTTTTCACTATAATTTTCTCTTTTGCAGAACATGACAAAGGCTCAGAGCAATAACTCCCAGGTGCAATAAGTCCCAAGGAAAAATTAAATTAGACCCAACAATTTTTCATGGGAGCAAATTCGTTATGAAATAGCTCCCAGCCCTCTCGGTTTTATTTCATTTTTTTGGAAGTTATTTAATTTGTTGCCCTTTCGTCTCAATGGAATGGGACTTGACGCCATATGGCTTTATGTCCTATGGCTATAAGACACCCCACCATTATGTATAATATGCAATTTCCTTTGAAATAAATATATGTATATTTAAAGTAAAAGCTAAAACCGAGGCATAAAAAATAGCTGTTTCGATTTCGGTTAAAACTGAACATCAATCCTAAACCGGCGGCATACCCGATATGGCTTTCTTAATCATTTTACTTTAAAATTTGATGTATTTAACTAAATAAATTAAACAAATGGAATATGGAAATTTTTGGGTTTTTTTTTACTTTTCTAACATTAAATAAAGTAAACAATACACAAAATGTGGCATTGCATTGATGTGACTGTAGCCATAGCATAGATGTCGCAAAAAATATGACAAAATTTTATGATGACGTTTGTCATTGGATTGATGTGACTTTTTGCTTCGTTGATGCCATAAGTAATAACATTGATGTCAAAATTCAGACGCTAGGGATCATCAATATTAAGATACATTTTTCTTTTACTTCAAAATTGGGAATAACATTTGCAGCTGGTTCAGGTATTCAAATTTTAGTTCGAATGTTGTGATAGCTTTCACCCCAGATGGAAAGGGTTTATATGTATACGTTTGTCATTCTGCCTGTTATTTCTACAATATTGATCAGAATGAGCTATTTGTACATTTTAAATGGCTTACAACTATTTTATTTAGGCGATTATTTTTTTCTATTTTTATTTAATACAGTATATAATTATTATTAACTTTGACAAATGGTATCCTGTTAGTGGTGTCAATTTGAAGCTTCGCACATACGTGCTCTTTTTGAAATATTTTTCATAACTTTTCGAATAATTTCTGGTGTAATTATTTTTGTTCGTCGATTGTATATTTTGTCATAATTAATTCCTGAAGTCTCCTTCACAAAAAAAAAGAAAGAAAAAGTAATAATTAAAATAGTTATGAAGAATTAAAGCCATATAGCTCATTCTGCACCACCCTGTATATCCTAGGTCCTTCTGACGAGTGAAGTTGATTTAATGACGTCCATCTGTCTATTATAAGTGTTTTCCGAAGACCCGAAAAGGGATGGGGACTTGGCTTGCATTAATTTATGTCAATTACTTGCCGCTTAATTTTGCTGTTGAAATTTAAACTTATCAGTCCACAAATGGCTGAAATATGAGCAAAACCCCACTATTTTTACCAGTAATCCCTACAAGTGTCTTGGTTTTTAATAGGCCCATTTTAGATTTCTGTAGATCTGGCGAACAGCAAGAACAAAAGTTTGCAAATCAGGTACAAGCATCTTGGTTATCAATTGACAACATTCCACAAGATGTGGACGTGACTGGAAAACACTATAGTGAAGGGTAAAACAGATTCGACTTAGCCGAAATTAGCTTGTTTAACATGAATTGGGTTTTCAGTCCTTTGTAATGCGAAAAGAAGATTTCATTTGTTCGCTTATAAAATTTAATAAATGAAAAAATCAATTGCCTATCAATCCTTGAAGCAGGATTGTTCGCGGCTCATCTGTCATTAAGAATATCGATGATCGATCGCCACAGGTCGCAGGAGGTACTCCAAAGCTTTGTTAATCCAATTGAGCCCGTAAGGTACTTCCTAGTCTAGCAAGGTCATTCGCCCTATGCGCTCCAGAATATCCCCATATGAACCAGATATCAAACTGCTCAGCCATCTCTTTTAGAGATTAGTGGTAGTTCTTGTTCTTGTTACCAGGGTGGGGGAATCCAAGGCCATAACGGCGGCAAATATACACCCGAATTGAAATTCGCAGAGGAATTTTTAAATTGTTGTCATTTTCCCCATCAGATCCACTGTAAATGTAAAGTAGATATCCGAACATAATCCTCTCCTTGCATACGTTATTTCAAAATATAAATTCGGTTGCACCTGTACTTTGGATTAAATAAACTTTTATGAAAATAGGCAACCTATTTCTATTTCAAAATTATTTACCTTAATTTTTTTAAAATTTATTTTGATATTTATTACAAATAGATCTGTAAAAGGCTTTAGTTAAGAGAATTATATAAAATATCTTGAGAATATATAAGGACGATTAAGAGATTAAAAGGAAATTCAAGCGGATAAATAGATTTTCGGAAACTGGATTTAAATTGAATATATGATAATGATTTTGCGATAATATTGACTAAAGGCAATCATTGGCAAACACTGGTCTTTTTACAAAAAGGCTTGACATATGCGAAATATATATCTGCTTGTTTGAATGCCACTGGAAATTAAAAAATGTTTCCCTGACATCAGGATTATATTTGTAAAAACTTGCTTTGCAATTTTTCGGTACCAGTAATATGGTAATATTTTTTTTCAAATACCAATTCTCCTGATGAAATTTTTTAAATATGTGTATACTTGTTAGTCCCACTGTGCACTCTACAAAAGCTCGTTAAATTTCTCTCAATAACCTTTTCTTTGCATTCAAACTTAGTCTGTCTATTCATTTAACTTTTATAAATACAATTCAACTACTAAATCCGCTTTTTTCCGAACATCAGATTTGCATACATTTGTGTGGCTGTGTGGATGAATGTATATCGGTTTGAAAAGTATTCAAATCGCATTGATTTCAGAGCAGCAAAAAAAACTTAGCAAAGCAAAATCTTTGAATTTTAAAAGCGAAAAAAAATGTTTTGCTAAATCCTCACCAAAAAAAAATTATAAAAAGCCAGCCAGCAGCATTTAGCATGCCAAACGTGTTGAAGAACACATTTTACAAATGTGGTTTAACGGGGAGAAATAAAAAAAACGTTAAACGGAAATACAAAACCTCCTCGTAATGTGTCTCATACTAAAACACAATATGCACAATAGGACTTTTTCCCTAACAATGCAAACAGAAAAGGAAATATTATCGGTAGGTAATAAAAAAATAGTAAAAGCGCTTAAAACCTTTGTTTGAACTACATCTTTAACTATGAAGTTTTTTAAGGTTAGTCTATATTTCCAAATTTCTCATTTGTACCTTTTCCTACAAGTCATCTTTTCTCATATCAATATCAGATAATTAACATTATATTAATATACGGGCATGTTCAGACAATCGCAAAACACTTAACTTTGGCGATTTTGAATTGAAATCGCATAATAGGTGTTCTGTAAATTGAAAATAGCAAGAATTTTAGAGACTTCAAATTGCAAAAATATGCTCAAGGGCACTACTATATTTGTATGAAACTATGGTAGATTGCAAGCTAAATGCACGGGCTTCAGGACACAATAAAATTTATCTGGCGTTTGCGATTTCATATCGTGTGATTGTCAGAACATGGCCGATAAAATATTTTTTGTGGTCAGAAGTTTCTTAACTTTTTCTCAAAGGAAATTTAGGTCCATATTTGGTTATTTTAATCACAGTACTTTTCGCTTAAAGTCACATCCTTTAGTTGCAGACAAAACCTGGACTATATCGCTAATGTTACTATAAGGCTAATTCACAAATATGCGAAATTCGGATATAATCAAGTTATGGGAGTATAGAAAATAAAAAATCATTTAATTTACACCGACATCAGGCTTTTTGTTTTGCAACAGAGTTGCGTACTGTATAAACATAGTTAAAATAATAATAACAAGATAATAAGATTCATAACTGCGAGAGTAGTTGATGACCAAAATTAAACAATTTAATTCTTTCTATCTTCGGATGATTCGTGGGTTCGAAAACTAAAAAGTAAATATTGCTAATGTGACTATAACGCCATTAATTTGCTTTACTTTTCCCTTTCAAGACTGTTGATAGATGGCATATATAGCAAATATGCTTATATCGATAAATGGACTATAACGTTAATACTTTATATTAAATTAACTTATAGCGGCAAAATAAAAAGATAAAATGGACTATATCGCTAATGTGACTATAAGCGGCAGTGACGAAAAGTACTGTGATAAGTTCAAAATATATTGGGCTTAAGCTATTGTAAAAAGGGTTAAATAATGTTGCTTAAGGCACTTTCACACAATATGTATTTTGCAGTGGCTTTGTCAGACGTAAAACCTATATGTAATTGCACTTGTCTGTCAAAATTACCACACACAGGAGGTTTAAGTAAAAAGTACAAAACACGCGTTAGTGCGCGAGAGCTCTGTAGACTTTTGTCAAAAAAAGTTAAACTAGTGTTTTTTCATAGAGCAAGTTACACAAAAAACATTATGACGCGTTTGCGGCAGAAAGTTGATAAACTTTTAACTTTTTAATGCGTTGTGCATTTTTGACAAGTAATCAGCCGACAATTACAAGGAATACTTTAACAAAACTAAATGATCTAAAGCTCGGAATTCTATAAGAAAAGTATTAAACAAATAAAAAACAGTTGAAAAATAGGCTTTTACAACGCGCGTTGTGTAACTTGCCATTTTTCATGCGCTAAAGTTTTTAGACGCGCGAACTCGTCGTTTTTTGGTTTCATCTGGCATAACCTACAATCGTTCATAAGAGAAAATAATATACCGATTTCTATTTCTATTCACTTTTAATTGTATTTCCGTTAATAATAAATAAATAAATAATGTATGTTCAGGGCAGGGCTGCCAGATTTGACGATTTATCGTCATTTTGATGATTTTTTTTCCAAAATTAGCAAAGTGCCGATTTGCTGATTTTTGCTAAAAATTTACGATTTTTTTAGTCTCCAAAGTCTGAATATAATATGAAATGTTCTGACACGTTCGTTTTTTAATCTTGGAACAGCCGTAACTTAACAAGAGCGGAAGGCGGAACGTTTTCTTTCGCTTAGCTTTTACGCTGATATGATACACCTAAGCAAGAGCGTCAACGTTTTTTCAGGAACAGTAGCGACAGCTTTCTTGTTCAATAAAACCCGCAAATTATAAATAAAAACAGAAACAAAAACTCCAGATTGGCCAAAAAATAGCTGTATTGCCATTATTAATTAACAATAGCTGCAAACTTCACTTTTAAACGAGCTGTCAAAATCGGGTTTTCCAATTGTAAAGCGTTGAGGCCGCTCTATTCAAAAACAAGAAAACGCGTGCCGCTTTTGTTTAGGTACTGCTGTAATATGCAAGTCTTAAGAAAATCTTTAAATGTTTATTTTCAGAGTACAAAAACAACAATGTTACACTGTGTTTATCATATGTCAAACCATCATCGAATGAACAATTATACGGCGAACATTTCACGAGTTGTAAGATAATATATACATGTGTTTCATACGATTCTTGACATTAAAGACTCCTTACGATTGAAGAAGCGCCTTTGGCTGTGCTATGTAAGAATCCCAGTCGTGTTACAGTTTTTCCCGTGTGAGGAATCTTCTACGATGTAAAATTCCTTCCTTCAGTAAAAATAATTTAATGAAAATTAAATTTGATGAGCTCAAACCCAACTAAAAATATCGAAAATCAAAAATTTAAATTTCAACTAAAAATTACAATTATTATAATTTATATTTATTAAAATTCCAATTAATTTTCGCCGCCACAAACAATTTTGTTAATAAGAAACCGCCGATGACAGATGCTTTGTCGCTTGAAAATAGAACTCGTTCTAAATTTTAAATGACATGTGTACTGTACTTTGAGGGTTTCAGACGATATGTACAAAAAGAACATGTGAAAAAGTGACAATCCACATCACAAATACACATACTGTAAACAAAGCTTTAAACGGCACAGATTTCTGAAGAGATAGCCAAATTGAGCTGTCCGTGAACGTGGGTTTGATTTCTCGGTCAGTCAAGAAAACGAATTCTTTAATTATTATTATTCATTTCCTGTTGTAAAATTCTTTTCTTCATAAAAATAATTTAATTATAAAATGTTTGATTAAAACCCATTAACAGTTCAGTAAAATATCCACAATACTTATAATTGCTTTCGGATCGAAAAAGTATTCGAACTGTATCTTTTCAAATTTAATATGGACTGGGTGAAAAACCCTTTTGTATGGGAACTATTTTTTCAAGATTTATTTCATGGGGCTTTTCTATAGAAGGTTCAATTATCGGTTCACTTAATTTTTTTTAATTTTTATCAGAAAACCATCATGTATCTTTTATTCACATTTTTTAAATTTCTTATTTTTCTAATCCAAATTTTTAATATTTTAATTCGGCTCAAGTCCATCAAGTTTAATTTTCATTAAATTATTTTTATGAAGAAAGGAATTTTACAACATGAAAATTAGTTAATTAAAATTGTCATTGATAATCCTTCATTCTTGACCGTGGCCGGGGCTCGAACCCTGCCCGGCAGGTTACCATGACATGTTTCGATCGCAATCACTCGATCTCCCAGATGGTTTTGCCGTCTTACACTCGCAGCCATCGACGACTGCTGACGTCAATAGCCAAACCTCAATCCTTAAACCAAATTGTATGTTAACCTTTGGTAGATAAAAATTTGCTTTTTTGAATGATTATCCATTTTAATTGATTTTACATGTTTTTCCTTACTTCTGTTTTTTTCCATTATTTTTCGCATGAAATACGTCACATTTTTATATTCTTCACCACAGTTAAAAGGTGTATATGTATGTAAGTTTGTCATTCCTTTTGTAGCTGTACACTATTGGTCGTATACCCTTTAACGTGTCGGTATTTTATATCCTTAAAATGGGATTTCCAAAGACCGTTGATAGGCGATTCGGTTGTTTCATATTTATATCACATATTGTCCGGAATACAGTGTTACTAAAATTCAGCTAAGTCTTTTTACAAATGGCCGAGATATGACCCAACGACCACTACTTTTTTTAATTTGATATAAACATCAAATTTATTTTTCACATATACATAAGTAATTCATTGCGCCTGTACCATATGAGCTTTGACAACCTGATTTGGCGCAGATATTTTTAAACGAACAGGTATGAACTGCCAAATTCACAAAAGCGAAACAAAAACTAAATTCTGAGTATTTAAAAACAACAAAATCAGTTTAGATATTATCTTTATATTAGATTTGTTTGGTTTTAAGATCGACCTATTATTTAACCTAGCGCCCATACAAATATGCATGCATACCATATGAGCTCTTAAATACTTTTAGATTCGGTATACCTTAATATTACACTTTTGCTTGTTTTAAGTTAGGTCCATGTATTCCTGGCATCATTAATTCAGAAATCTAGACCAAGGAAAGACTTTACTCATGCCAATTTTATATAAATAATCTACAATTGTTCTAATTCATAAAAAAAAAATTTGCCCAATGCAATTTTTTTTATTATGTTGACCCATTGTGCTATATAGGACTAAAATTCTCCACCAAAAAAAACCGCTCAAGCACACATATACAGGATTCCTTTAGAAAGGTATAATAGACATATTCCTACTTAACTTAACGCTGCTGTTGACATCACATACGTTGATACTTCAAGTCGTTAAGATGCTTACGAACATCCACAAACACAAATTCAAAAACCTACAAACTAACAACCAAACAAAAGGATTCACTATATTGACTATAAAGAAGTTGTCTTTGCGACTTAATTCGCTCTCGATTTCGTATCGCGTAATGTGCATAACGAAAAGTAACCACCAAACTGCATTGAGCTGGAAAAGGAGTCACAATTTTAAATGCAAAACCTCGAACTAGGCTTTAGTAAATGTTTCGTCAAAGTTAATATACATGTCATTCACACACACACACACACACACACACACACACACAAACACACACACGCACACACAAAGGCAGAATCACATTCAAACGAAATCATTTAAACACACAATTACACAAATAGCGAACAGAGTCTTGTACAGATGTGTTACAGCAAAGATTTGAAGAAGTATATTCTGGAATGATTGAGTCAGAAACGTAGTAATGTTAATTTTGACCCGGGTTTCATATTTCCCGATTTGTAGTTTAAACTTTTCAGCATAGCTAGTACTGAAAAGTAAAAGCTAGTGCTAGTACTTAGTACCATGGTGGAATAAGCAGGTGGCATCGTTACGGCAACAAGTACAACATTACAACAAAAATGGAAATTACATCACCGTTTGCGTGCCGCTGAACGTGATGAAATATATAAATTTTTAGCCAATTTTTATTTAATTATGGTCAATATCTTATTTATTTTAATTTAATATTATCAAAAACTTTAATAAAATACAATAACCACAGCACAAAACGTTAAATTGTTGTAAACATAAACAAAACTTTGACATAAACCCAGACAAACAATGCAAGAGCAAAAAATCGTCATCTGGCGTAGTGGTGCCACCTGTTTATTTCACCATGCTTTAGTACTTAGTACTAAAATTACGAAATTTTCAATGACGGCGGCGAAAATACAACCGTCGGCTATACCAAATAATGTAAAGTGCGACTTTAATGTTTGTTGTTTACAAAATAGTTTTGGAAACATTCGTATATTTTATAAAAATGTTAAAAGCAAATTATTTAAACAGTGTGCCAAGAACAAAACATTTTTATTATTGTTTTTTTTCATTTTGCATTTTTAATATGTTTTTAGTGTTATTGTTTTTTTCTCGTCCCGTTTTTATTCGTGAGTTTATTTGACAGTTCAAAGCGGGAACTTTATCACAGAAATTTTACAGACACACTTTTTCTGTAAATTAGCGAGTTATTTCCTTTTATCCGCCAAAAATATTACAGATGCAGTTAAGTGAGAAAAGCAGTTGTTTGTTTCAATTTATGGCATTTTTGTTTCATTTCCCACATTTCAATCGAAAAGTTTCTCGACGCGAGAGTTACAGATCATGGGCACAGGATGGAAAAATAAAATGTTGATAATCATCATCTTTTATTGGTTATTATTATAAAAAAAAGAGTCTATGTTTTTATAAAAGAATGGTTTCATTGCATATCTCAGCTGTTTTACTTGAGGAAATTGGGATGGAAACTGGAAATTTTTATATTTTCTTTTTAAGCTTCTGCCAAAGACATTTTATATTCATAATTATTTTACATGCAAAAAATTTGTTATTGCACACTTTCTTCATAATCTCTACATTACAATCAATTGTTAATTGAGTATTAAATTTTTTATTAAGAAACTTTTAAGATATTTATGGGAAAAAGGCATGGTGATAATAATTAACAAACATATGGAAAAATCCAATTAAACAAAAACCAATATAGATATTTTATTGTGTAAATACTGCATAGAGACCTTTTAACATACATTGATCACTTTGCAATATTCGGATCAATTTTGCAGATTTTTACATTTCACTACTATCAGCCAAAGTTGACTACTATTTTGCGTACGTTCGTGACCACATACAGGTAACCCTCGATTTACGCAGTTTGCTGGCATTGAACAAAGCACGTGTAAATCAAATTCGCGTTAAACAAGGTTCAGGGCTGGTACAAATTTCGTTTATGGGACCAGAAATTTAACATATCGCGTAAATCAAAACATAAGATACATACAAAATTTAATTTTTTCATTTTTGGGCCTAAAAACCGCGTTAAATCAAGAACTCATGAATTATATATTTTTTTTAATAATTTTATTTTTACTTTTTAAAAATAAAAGGATATTGCTATATAATGAAGTGTTTAAAGCATTGTGATTATATTTTTATAAAATAATTGAATTAAAAGAGAACAAAAACAATACTTGAAATATATTCGAATATTTAAAATCAAAAATATAAGAAAATTATGGCAATTGTACGTAAAATAGTCAAAAGCAAATTAAACTTTTCAAAAGTTATTAGAAACCTTAAAAATTAAATACAAAAAAATAATTCGCAGAATTTAAGAAAATAATAAATAAAAACGATAAAGTGCAAAAAACATTTTATTTTTTTATTAAATTTTTATATATGTATATGTATGCACTTGTGCAGTTCTATTTTAGCACACAGATGATAAAATTTCTTGAATCGCAGGCTGCATTTCGCACAAAATAAGGATTGCCATAACTTTTTGAGAGTATTTTATATAAAATCGCGTACAAGAAAACGCGTAACTCAAAAAATGGTTGCTATTATTGATCCGTGTTATATCTAACTTGCGTAAATGGAGTACCGTGCAAATCTAGGGATACCTGTATTTATAATTATCATTATGAACACTTAAACTCGATGAAAAGTTTTGTTTTCTATATTATTTGTACATCAAAAGCGTAGGAACGTACGTTCGTGGCCCCAGGAAATGCCCATATGGCTTGTTTTGTTTGGATCTTCGTTTAATATATGTATGTCTGAAAAAAAATAAGAAGCATGGCCGGTTTCCACTTTTTTTTGAATTTTTAACAAGCAAAAGTTTCGAAATGTTGCTAAAAAAAATATTAATTATGTTTCTAACACGACTGCGCATATTAGAAAAACGTTTTACTTTCCTTATTTTCAATAAACTTAACCGTTTTTACGCGAATATGTGTTGTGTAACCTTCTCCTTCTCCAAATAATGGTGTATTTCGAAGACAAGAGCTAACCTAAAAAACCGATAGCACCATTGGCAGCATACCCGACCGAATTAAAAATGTCAAAATAAATTAACAAATTCTACCACAGTGTAAATATTTGTTGGGCTTTTAGGCGAAATAAAGAGTATGGAACAATCTTTACGAAACTTGGCGGGTTGATTTCTGGTTAAATTCGAGCAAAATTTAATAGGCATCGGTGCATTCCACCACCAATTTATGATAGTATTTGTAACAAAAATATTTTTTGGGGGTGATCTTCTTTCTTTTTTAACTCTTTTCCTGCTGAGTCTATTGAACTGGTTTTGAATACCAAACTGCTTAGGATAACTAGAAAAAATTTGACAACAACATTTTTCTTTTCTGGTTAGCCTTTCGGTAAAGTGCGTATTTTCGATGGACAGTCAGAAGGAATACCCTAAATCGACTTATAATTACTCAATTATCGAGAATATATGTTCACTTTGGGGTAATATTACATCATAATATTATTCCCTTAATCATATTCGTATCTTGTTAATCATAATAAGTTAAGAAGTAATCATATTATTATCATGTTAATCATAATAAGTTTTTAGTAATCATATTATTATAATCATAATAAGTTTAAAAGTAATAATATTATGATACAGCACCATTTTCACAAAAATAAAAATAATTTTAATTTTTTTGCATCGATTTTTTATTTTATGGCACTTCACAATTTTTGTTTAATGTAAATAAATTTCTATTTTTTTTTTTAATTTCTTAAAACTTGTTGTTTTAATGGTAATTTTTTTAATTGTTTAACCAATCACTTACAAAAAATAATTCGAAAGGCATTTTAAGACAAACGACACAACTGATAAAAAAATATTTTGCAAATGGCGATTACAAAATATTATTAGAGTAAGCATACTATAAGTTATCGTATAGAAATATATCATGTTATGGTTATTAAATATCATGAAATGATTGTGGGTAATAGAATATGTTTTCAAAGTTATCAATATTTAGTTGTTAGGAAAATTTTACTTAAATAGAATAAAGCAGTTTGTTTTTTAATTTTGTTTTTTCTTTTTACCCACTTACAACTACAATTCGAGTCGGAAAGAAACCGACCAATTGTAGGGGAATGTAAGAAAAGATAAACTCACTGTTTATTGTTGGTGTTTTGTTTTGGCTTTGATATTGTTACAAGTAAGACTGAGTGTTTATAATTCTTATTCGCTTTAGGGTTCTATTTGTATAATATTTTTGGCCTTTCTAAAATCTTTGGAAAAGGTTTCCTGATGAGCTGGCCTAAGCCACCAGTGAAATGCGCATAGAAGCTAGCTTTCCCTCAACAAAAAATTTCAGTGTATTTATCAAATATGAAAAACTGGGAATTTAGCACGTCATACGAAAATCGTATTAATAATAAATTTTGTGTTCCCGAAAATAACTTTGATAACTTAAATTTATAATTTATCGCATTTTAATGTTTTCAGTAACAATAATTTTGTTTACATTTATTAAAAATAACAATTTTTTGTGTACGGCAAAAATATATTGCTACAATAAACATAGTTAATTGCCTTAAACATGCCCAACCAAATTTTTCTCTGCGCGTCCTGCACATTTTGGAAGGTTTTTCAAAAAGATATGTATACCTTCTAGAAGGCAAACTTCTAAAGGCAGAACATCATATCAATCGAATCTTTTAGAAAGGAGTAAGGAGGAGCAAGGGTACCACTTGCAGTCCTTTCAATATTTACCGCTGGGTGGGAATAATTGTTTTTCACAAACACATACATATAAGTTTTAAGCACTCGATACTCTTGAGAAACCGGCATTAAACAGTCCTTATGAAAAAAAATGTATATTTCGGCCAATGTACCACATGTAATCTGTGTACCAAATTAATCTCAATGTTATGGCCCAAAGAAAAAAAAAAGAAAAAAGTACGAAAGATTAAAAAGTACCAGCTTTTCCTTATTTTAGGCCCACAGAACTTGCAATGTATCTTAATGTAGGCTTTAATCTGTATGTTTATCAAATATATCGAAAATAAAAGAGTACAATTTTTCCCTTGAAAAGTTATCAAAAAGAGAAAAAGTACTAAAATACCAGTTTTTCCCGAATTTGATCTTTAAAAGTATCCTATAATTGAATCTGGGCCACATGCAATCCGTATACCAAATTTAATCCAAATCCATTACGCGATATTTGATATTTTTTGAATTACGTGATTTTATCAGCTCTGCTGAAAACGACCCGTTAGGAACAGCTTCATTTGAATATTCCATTAAAAATTCGTTGGTACCATTTGAAAAACTTGTAGAAAGGCAAAAAAAAAAAGAAGCGGATAACAGACTGCTTTGGTAAAAAACTCCTAAAGATTAAAAAATGTGTTTTGCATACTGTGAATTATGCATTTTCAAGTATTTTTAAAATTATAATAACAAAGCTTTATACATTATAAAGAAATATCCTTTAATTTTAAAATAGTAAAAATAAAATCATTAAAAATCTATAATTATATGTGTTCCTGAGTTTTTAGTCCCCAAAATTAAATGTTGTATGTATTTCATGTTTTGATTTACGCGATATGTTACATTTCAGGTCCCAACAGCGGAATTTATACCAGTCCTAAATCTTGTTTCACGCGAATTTGATTTACACGTGCTTTCTTCGGTCCCAACAGACCGCGTAAATCGAGGGTTACCTGTTCAAAAATGAAATGGTCTGTGTATGTAATCGCATCACGTGAGAACGGCTGGAGCGATTTGGCTAATTTTTTTTTATTCGATTCGACATTTTCGGGATATGGTTTGTAAAGATACAAAATTTTAAAATTCCTGATTAAATTCGGAAAATTTAAGTTTTTAATATGTATGTACATATATTGCATATTTTGCATTTCTCAAGTTTTCTTAGTATAAGTCAATTTAAATATTTTGCCTCGTTTTAACTACTCATTTTTCTAAGTATGAAAAATGTAAGGTAAAACTCGCACAACAAAATTTTTAACAAACTGCCTCCTTTTCACTTGTCATTAGTAAAAAGCCTCAGAGCGAAGTCGGATCGGTCAGCCAGTTTATAATATTAGTAGGATAAATTGCAAATATAGCTTGATATCGACTTTAAATACACATATCTTATGTATGATAAGTACGTAATTTTTCCCTCACTTCTAAATTTTACTTATCGAATGCCAAATTTTTTTCCGAAAAACCGGAAGTTAAAAGCAATGAAATTTCCGAGGAAACTCCAAAACGGGTATCCAATAAATAAACTCTGCTCTTAAGTGCCAAATACACTTGTCAAATGTTTCTCCAGCCGGCGAATTCAACGTGTGCTGGACGTAATATTCGCCGTCATATCTAAATTTTTTGATTTGTCATCAAGCGTTGTCGGTGTCACACATACAACTACATTTTCACTAATACTACCACAATGCTTGATGAGTACTTTGATCAGTGTATTTGGGCCTTTATATTGCTTAAATAGTATACACCAATACCTCGGTTTGCGTCGCTAATTGGGTCCGGAAAAACTCGACATTAAACGAAACGACGCAAACCGAAGTTTAATTTTCCATAGATTTGTATTGATTTTCATTTAATTGGTTCCGAGATTCATAATTTTAGCTGAAAAAATACATTTTGATTCGATAGACTTTAAAAAGGATAATTTTGTTTTAGATCTTCAAATCTTGTAAGGGCATTCATCGCTGATTTTGATCTTCAGTCCAAATAGTAAGAACTGGCTCCATTTTTTTTCATTAAAAGACTTCCCATTTTTGTAACCTGTTTATGTTCTTCTTATCCGCGTCACTGGAACAGCAAATGGATTTTATTGTAGAAGGGGCTAGTTCAAGGTTTCTTTCAATATCAAAAGCCCTTTCTCCTGATTTAGAACGCGCCAAAACGCCCAGTTTTTGTTCTAAGCTTTCTTGCTTTTATTTGAGTCGTTGCGTTAGCAATTGTCATAAAAAAAAATTGCAATCAGCAGACATACTGCACATACCTATTTGCATTAGACTTAAACGGGAAATCCCCTTTTTCTGTAGCTTTGTACAAACATTTTTATATGTATTAACGACGCAAATCGAATCACTAGCGACGCAAAGTCAAACAAAAACGACGCAACTTCGAAATCACAGACATTTTCAAAAGACGCAACGACAAGTATTGGTGTACTATAAACCTAAATTAGCAACCACACTAAATTAATTTTTTACACCCACGGCACTGATAAAATATAATTTTTTACCAGTGTAAAATTTTGCCACAGTAAGAATATGAACAAGAACGGCAAAAACTAGAAAAGAATACAGGAGCAGAAACTATGCATCGTAAAACGTATCCTTGAGTTTTAATGATTTTTGGTTGTATGCATTTTGTTTTGTTGCAGATTTTAAGTCTGCCGTTGTCGCTTTTGCCATTGTTTTTTATTTTGCCTATCACTTTCCCGAAATATGCAAATTCATTTATATTTACTCACGTATGTAACTTGATACATAAATGTACATTTATGTGAATCAAAGTATACACGTATAGCAAAATAGTTTGAAATTTTCTATTGACGTCGTAGTTGCGGTCTGCATTGCATGTTGTAAGGATCAGCATACTTGCATAATATCTTCCTGACCAGATATGCTATAGGGTATAAAGTATATATAAAATGTTCGTATATGAACGGAAACTTACACATTTACTACACATACACACATATTAAAAGTTTATGTTTTTCATTGTTATTTTGTTGTTTTCCAACAGATGGAAAAGTCAATTTAGATTAATACTTGAATGTACTCGTATTGTGGCTGCTACATGCAAAATGAAATGCAATTGGAATTTGCCTAAACTTATATTGTGTTTCGTGATTGGAATATTTAATACACACGTATGAAAAACAAATTTAAAACAAAAATTCAATGACTTCATAATTAGGCTAAAGGAAATTACCGCTAGAATTCGTAATAGGTACATACTCATATGTGCAGTGGAATCTCTTATGATCGGACAGCGAAGGGACTGTATCCGAATACAGAGAGAAAACATATTTTTGAAAATGGTCCCCTCTAACACAACTATTTTTAACAAATAATTTTTAAACACATTATGTTAACTTTAACCATACTATTGTCAATTTACTCTCAAAGGAAATTAATACGTTTCTTTAGAACTCTGATGGGACATGGGAATACATAGAAGGTTTCTGTTTAAGAAGATTGCACTGTAAAATTGTAACCAATTTAGCTTGAGGTCTTTTTTTATAAAATTATTTATTTTCTTTAATCCGATAACAATTTAAAATGCTTATTTCTTCCTGGAGAAGTTTCACAAAGGCGTAACAAAATGTCATATTGAACAAAAAAAAAAATAAATATTTTTAGAAAAACAAAAAGGAGTCAAGCTTAATAAAATAAACATCTGACAGTTCTCAAATTGCACCGTATCAATGGCAAAATTGTACCAAATTGACATAAATTGTACCTAAACTTCGCCGTAAAATAAAAAAGCATACAAAGAAAGAACCCAACCAATTGTACACTCACAATATTATTACAGTAACGGACTGTAGTTTATTTAAGAAATATTCCGTTCAGTCATTTTTAAATAAATAAACATTTAAAATTCCAAGCAATTTTATTTTTAACTGATTCTTACAGTTATTCAAAAAACTAAGTGCATATTAATACGGATTTTCAGTTGCAGTTAATATTGTCCGTTGATTGAGTTAAATTCTTCTTTATGTTAAAGTAAATAAAAATGTAATTTAAAGCAACGAAAAGTTCATTTAATTTTTACTGTAAAAAATTCAACCGCGAATTCCGTAAAAACAAATAAATATGCAGTTATTTTATAAAATTTTACTGTCAAAAATTCAACACCATATTCAGTAAAAACAATTAAAAATTCAGTTATTTTATATAATTTTACTACCAAAAATTAATTTTTACTTATCTATAAAAAATGAATTGCTTGTTTTGTGTAAGCAATACCCATTTTCTATTTGTTAAAATAATTTAGTTAAATACATCAAATTTTAAAAGTAAAATAATTGCGAAGCCATATCGGTCATGCTGCTGGTGTCTTATAATTGAGAGTTCTTCCGTAAACAACGTGGTCAGTACAACAAAAGTAAAACAAACGTGTGTAACTGGGTAAGTAAATAAAAATAATCTCCCTCTCTCGCTTATAAGAAAAACAAGCGGACAGGTGTCGGTCTGGAATTTTTTAGAAATTCGGCTCTTTTGTGGAGTAAACGAAAATTTAATAAAATAACTGAATATTTAATTGTTTTTACTGAATATGGGGTCAATTTGACAGTAAAAAATTGACAGTAAAATTTTAATAAATAACCGAATATTTAATCGTATTTACTGAATATGGTGTTGAATTTTTGACAATAAAATTTTACAAAATAACTGAATATTTATTTGATTTTACGGAAAATGGTGTTGAATTTTTGACAGTAAAAATTAAATGAACTCATTGTTAAAAATAAATGAAAAATAGGTAGACCGGTTTTTAATTGAACTTTCATTTATTTTATATTACAATTTCAGTTAATTTTACGTACAGAATATTGTGAGTGTAGGGGAATGTAAGAAAATTTAAACTGACTGTTTATTGTTGGTGTTTTGTTTTGGCTTTGATATTGTTACAAGTAAGACTTTGAGTGTTTATAATTCTTATTCGCTTTAGGGTTTTATTTGTATAATATTTTTGGCCTTTCTAAAATCTTTGGAAAAGGTTTCCTGATGAGCTGGCCTAAGCAACCAGTGAAATGCGCATAGAAGCTAGCTTTCCCTCAACAATAAATTTCAGTGTATTTATCAAATATGAAAAACTGGGAATTTAGCACGTAATACGGAAATCGTATTAATAATAAATTTTGTATTCCCGAAAATAACTTTGATAAGTAATTCATAACACTTTAATAGTTATAAGTCTTGGTCGACCTAAAGGCCATGTCAGATAAAACTTTTGCTTGGCGTTGCGTTAGAGATTCGCTTTGACATCCAAGATGAAATATTCATACTTATACGAAACATTTCACATAAAGAACTTTTAACGCAGAGCGAAGCGAAAAGTTAGGCAACTCTCATCTTTTTGCGCGCTTTGCCAGTCTGCTACTATAATTTGTTTTATTTATTTATTTTTAACAAGCAATTCGTGTGTATTGTAAAAGTGTTTATTGTGACATACACCTTTTGCGTTACGCTTTTCTGTCAAAGTTAGAAACGTCTCGCAAAGCGAAGAAGTTTTATCTGGCATGGCCTTTAGAGTAATCAATTCTCTAAAAAGTTTATATAGTTTCCTGTATGCAGGCTTTCAAGGTCATTAATTTAATTAATTAACTTTTTATTCAATTAAATTAAGAACAAGTAAAAAACTATAATCGGTCAAGCCCGACCATTTGATACCCCACAGCTAGGGTTGCCAGATACCAAAAGTCAAATAACTGGACAATAGATAAAATTCACCTGGATTTTGAAAAGATAACTGGACAATTTGAAAAAGCACTTAACTAAAAGAAAAAAAATTATTTTATTTCAGATTTTATTTTGCAATAAAAAAATGTAAAAAGCAAGGAAACGTACACTTAAAATTGCTTAAATTAGGGCGAATTCAGCCTGCTGACTTTGGCAGTTCAAACCAATCTGTTTTGGTTTCATAATATTTTATTTATAAATAGTTGACATTTCGAGCCGTAAACATCTGCTGTTTCTATGGTTTTTGTTTTGTTGTAGTATTGCTGCCACCGTATAGTTATATAAATTCAACTTGGCATATCCAAGTCGGTCCATTACTTTCCCTCGAAATTTTGCTTTTGCCGATACATCTTTTAGGGAAGAGAAAATTAAATTTGATAAACTCAGGGCTAACTAAATAATCAAATTAAAAATCGATAGTTCAACTAAAAAATCACAATTGTTTTAAGAATAGCTATGGCACAAGCTCTATGTGTTTACATTTGTAGTTCAAGCTGCGGAAATAAACTGTCGACGAAAGTCGACAGAATTCACTCGCATTGATTTCGGGGAATTTCTGCATTAATTTATAGTTAGCTTATAGTTAGCTGTTAATTATAAATGCGTTATTTTTGTAGTCGACCACCAAATTGCTTGCAGGGTCTTGACAGAAAGATTACAAAAAAATAGAAGAAAAGGAAGAAACATGTAAATAAATTGAAAAATAATAATAAATAACAACAAATTTCGAAACACCAATGCCATTGGTTAATGATTGATGTTTGACTGTTGGCTGGCAGGCACAGCAGTGGTGCAGAGGGTAGAACTGCAAAGTATTCTGATGAGGAGAATGTGGTTTTTCTCGAAACGTAAATTCAAACCGAGTTCGATCCCCAGCTCAGCCTAGAATAAATATTTAAATATTTTTAAGGGTAATTGCCTTAAAAATTAAACTCACAAAACAAAATTATACCTTAAATTTAATCGTTTTATTGCCTCATTACTATTTGACAACAACACAGCAAGTAATCCAACCAAGTTAACATGTTATTAATTTGAAAATATGTACTAAAAATTTAAAAAAAAATGCCCAAAAAACGAAATATGGCTTATTTGCATTAAAATAAACATTATTCTGGGCTCACTAGAATAAAGTTATGTTATAAGGTTAAGATTCTTATAAGAGTTATTTGTGCTGAATATGATCTTGAACGCAAGAAAAGGTGGCTAAATTTTAAATTATATTAACATATATTTTAAATGATAGCGGCCACACTCGCTTAAGAAGAAGAGACACTGCAGCACGTATCCAATTAGATAAGCGATAAACACCAATATAAGTGAATAGAACCCGTGATGAAGAAAATTTTTGTCTGGCCCTGGCAGGACATAAAATAAATTATTAGGTTAAGATTTAAGTATTATGTACGTTATACAACAAAGCCAAGGTACAAGTGTAGTTGTACCTTGCAAAAAAGCCGTACAAATAAATTTCCGACACTAAATTCTAAAGAATTACAAAAATATTTTTTTTTTAAACCTTCGAGAAATATTTTCTTCCGTAAAGATAATAATAATAAAAAGACATAACGAATAAAAAAGTATTATCTGTTTCCGCCCGGGATCGAACCGGGGGCCTTCCGCGTGTTAGGCGGATGTGATAACCACTACACCACGGAAACTTGACGTAATTGGTCTTCATTTCATAGTTTTTACAGCTCAATTAATTACTTCGTATACTCTACTTAGTTAAAAGCTTACGAGGTGAATAAATATGTGACAGAATGATTCAAATATTTTTTTGACAGTATTGCCAGTACTAAATAACTTAACCAAATATTTAAGATTCAAAGCTCTTTTTTTGTTTAACTTATTAGAATGAATGAATTCATTTAATATAACAAGCATTGCCAAGTGTGTAAATGTTTTTTGTAAGAGCTTTCAAATATTCGTCATACACAAAAAACCAAATAAATAATTTAAAAATAGCTTTTTTTTAAAAAACCGGTTTTAAGTTTTCATTAAAATCTGGTTAGAATAACCGGTTCTAGACTTTCTTTTATAAAACTTAGAAATGTGAAATAAAAAATGGTTAAATTTATTTTGGTAGTTTTATGTTTGAAATTTAAATGGCTTATTAAGATATTGATAATTGTTTTAATATTTAAAGCATAAAAGAATTAATAAGTAGAATTCGTGAATAAATAAATATATAAAGGGTTATCCATTTTACGGTTTCAAAAGTAAACGTAAGTAAAACACATATAATATATTTTTTTTATGATATGTATTTCTTTTTTATTATAAAGTTTGAAAGTTGACATTATGTGTGAAACACTATACCATTTAAATGGCCACCACGCGAAGTGTTGCAAACATTGATTCTTTTGAGGTAATTTTGGACCACTTTTTGACACATTCTGGGCGGTATCTCAGCCTTAACTTGACGAATGTTGGTTCTTAACACTGTTGCCAATTTGACGGGCTTACGGGCATTAGAAAATAAAATTGTTGTTCTAGGCATTTACAATTACAGTTTTTATATCAAAATAAAAGATTTAAAATGTTTGTTTTCAATTAAATTAATTAAGTAATAAGAAAAAATTGTGGAAATTAAATTTGTTTCCGCAACAAAAAATTGTACAACGTTTTAAGCAGATTTTATAAATATTCCTGATAGAAAGTTAAATTGAAATAGATTAACCTAACCGTCTTATTTCCAGCGAAATATTTGGCCAGCCCAAAAAAAACTAGACGTGATAGAAAAAAAACTGAGAACGTACTTGAATTTATTTAAAACACTTTTTACTGCGGAACAGTGTTATCAACTTTTAACGATCAAAATATAATCTAAAGTCAAAGCTTAAGTTAAAAGGGTGTTGTCTACAGCAAATCAATGTTTATATTAAAGCACTTAAGCAACAAAAAAATAAAAGTATTTTATAATATCCCTCGGATAAAATTTCCACACAGTTGTGAAACCTTATGCCAAAACCGTGCTGTAATTCGAGAATTCAAGAAATACTGTTTGAAATGCTTTAAAAAACAGCAAGAAAGCGCCATTTTACGCCTTTGCCCGTGTTTATATACATAAGTTTGTTGTTTAGTATAAGCAAGCTTGTAACTAGGTATGCCATTATTCTTATACCTATATTTTTATTTTAGTTAACGGATACAAACCTTATTTCTAGTTTTCCTAAAAAAAAGTGAAAAATAATTTGTATAAATATAAGCGAAGTCTTCGGAGCGAAACAAAAATTATTTACTCGTTTGTTAGGATTGTTAACAGCTTTCAAGCATGAATGTTTGAAATAATGGCCACCAAAAACTTTTAAAAATTATAAACATTATAGAGCAGTAGTGGCCATGTTATTAAGGTATTCATTTAATCTGGTTTTCGCTTTAATCGTTTAACCGCTCGATTAATTAACCGAGGTTTTGGTTTAATTGGTTAATTTTGTTATTGATCGGTTAGCCGATTAATAAAGTTTTGTTATAAATTAAGTAATTTAAATAAATAAAAATGCAAAATTTATTTATTATTTGGCGTGTTTTAGCAAAAAACAAACCGTCTTATTTCGCTCTCTAAACATATAAAATCTTCCATTTTGCCATTGCAGTCCGGTTTTAATTTTTTTAAATTGTTAACACTTCTAATTGTTTCGGAAAATTATGTTAAAAGAATGTTTGTTCCTAGCGAGAGCAAAAATTTGTACAAATTTGTACTGGATTTTACTGAAATACGTTCGCGTACACATAAATTTGCAAAAAAAAAAGCATCTACTGAGAGAGTTATGTGACAGTGAATTAAAAGTGTAGCATAAACTAAAAACTATTTTTCTAATAGGTATTTTTGAAAAGTCAACTAAATTTTAATTTTAGAGATGTAAACCTAATAAATATATTAAAAAGTCATGAACAAACTTAACAAGTCTAAAAGCTTCCGCAGAAGTTCATTTAATAAATACATTTGCTACGAATTTATAATTATCAAATGGCAATGCAATGTAATGAGTAGTCTTAATAACACATATTTTACAACACTAAGCTTTTTAGCGGTCATATGTTTGAATTAACTTGCAAGTTTTTGCAAGATTTCCGTTCGTTTACTTTTTTGTGCAAGTAAACAAACGCACATATTATCTGAGCTTTTATTATTATAAATTTTGTATTGATACTGCCTCACCATTTTGAATCCTTCCACCACATCTTTGAACTGGTAAAAGTTTTCAGCATAATACATGATTGCTTTCAACCACCTTGCTCACCTGGTTATTATAAGCTGTGGAGGAAGACATAAATCGGGATACTTCTCTTTATATTGGGCCAAACGCAAAGTTGCTTAGTAAAATAATTTTTTCCCATAGGAAATTAATAAATAAATATCATCGAAGTTGTCGTTTATCTCTTCTGCAACATGGTGCATGGCAAAAATAACACAATTAAAACAAGTTTTGTTTCTAAAAATATGCAACAAAATATGAAATATCAGCAATATATGCAAAAATATGCAAAAATATGCAAAAATATGCATTAAAAGCAAAATATGCATAAACAAAATCAATGCGATTTTACTGCAAAATTTCTTGATTGGCAAAGATATTTAGAATATGGTAATCTCAGACTGACGACAGCACATACATATGTATGTATGCATTTATCACAAACAAAATTCGTTGTTGTTAAAGATTTTTGTGAATCCTAACAAACCGGACAAAATAGCAGTTTGTTAATTTAAATCAGTTTTGGTCAAAAGTTTATAGATATAAATAATCGGCAGTCATGTACCATTTTAAAGAACTTAGTAATGCCTATATTGAAAGAGAGTTATAAATAGAAAAGTCCACTTAAATTCGAATTTGCAATAGAATTCAATACGAAATTCTATAAGGGTATTCACGTCACAAGTTGCACCCTTGCGAAAAAGCAAAAGGGCAAAAATATATCAACAACCACGCAGACAATTAGTTGTGCGTTGGTAATTTTCTTTGTGGTTGGTGTTATGTGCTTGCACTTTTGCTTTTTTGCAAGGGTGCAACTTAAGACGTAAATACCCTTTATATATATGTAATCAGCAGATGTTGCACTTTTTTGTTGAAAATAATCAATTCCCATTCATTTCATAAAAGAAGGCAGTGAGAAATGTCTTGACAATGAAGTGTATATATAGCGTTTTAGATATACATATCGTTTGCTAAAATGCAAAAAGGCGTAACTAACCAAAAATTCAAAATCGATTTTTTAATTGGTTATTATTAGGATGCGATTTTCATGCAAATGCATGTTTCATGTCGATAGTCTAAGAACATTTCCAAATCATTAAATTTGCGTAAAAATGGCATCGATTTGGTTTTGCATATTGTTGCATATTTTGATAAAAAGGCATGTTTTTAATGCATATTTTGAGTGATTATTTTTAATTTTCATATTATAAAAAAAAGGTCTTAAAAAAATTTTAAATACACAAAAAACCCTTCCAAAAAAATGTTAAAATCAATAAATAAATTATTTTGGCGCTTTGCTAAAAGATCCTTCTATTTTAAAACGATGCAGCACCTTACAATGGGACTAAAATATTTTATCCAAAACTGTTGTAAATTACTTGCTTGGCACATGGGTTAGACCGCGTTGCAGAGGAAATTAGAAGCCAATTCGATAATATTGCAATTATTAATCAAATGCTTCCCTTGAATATCCTTCTAATGCAGCCAGTAGAAGAAGATGGGGGCCTGGCCACATGCTTCAGAATTTTATTCAAAAACTTTGGAAGGAAGAATAGCCCGACAACTTAAAAAAGAATTCAAAACCACTATTTTCAAACAGCCGAAAATAAAATATTTAAGAGTGTTTCCAAAAAGAGAGCATTTTCGCTGTAACCTTCGTCTATGATTTTATACAGCAGTAAAATTTTTTCAAATGGAATATTTTTATGAACCCTTAAAACAGAATCATTTTGAAAATTATTTTGATTTGAATTCCACTCAAATTCGATTTCCAGATCATGGCCGAAAAATATACTTATGTATATTGTTGAAACTAATGCTTCTTTTTTTCAAAGTTTTGAAAAAAACTTTGCAAAAATGTCTTTCAAATCTAGACGAGGACAAATGATAATATACCTAGTGTTTGTTTAATGAAAATAATATTTAATTACTAACAAACTTTGGGATGGGCAACCCTTGAAAACTGTTTTATAATTATTCATTTACGACAGAAATGACTGTTTCTTACATTGTAAAAATAACAAATTTACAAATGTCACATTAAAATGCCATCTGCTATGACATTAAAACTATAAGGTTGCAGTGCACCGTAAAATATTTCTCATCAACTTCTTTTATCCTGTATGAGCGTGCAACGTAAAACTGTGCTAATATTTTTTAGGTATTTAATATTTTAATCCTTCTACTGAAAACTAATCTGCAAAAATTTGGTTCAACATACAATTTGTAACAATGTTACCCAGTAAAAAAAATTATTCATCCCTACCGCAAACAACTACTCCCACGAAAATATTCCCATATATTTTTATTTCGTATTGTGAATGATTCCCAAACTTAAAAAATTTGGCATTGCCAATGTTTACTCCCGCGAATTTTTTACTAAATAAATTCCCAACAAGTGTTAATAGGTGCGTTTGAGCACTTTTGCAGTAAAATGCAGTAAATGAGTAAACTGAAAAATTTGCTCTCACAAAAAGCTGTTGTTCAAAAAAGTACGCGAACGCAAAATTTGTAAAAATTCGTAAAATAAAGGCAACAGCTGATGGCAAATAATTGAAGTGTTGAAAAATGTTTACACTTTTGACTACTAAACTCGTTATCTTATCGGTACTCGATTAAAAACTTTTTATAACACGAACATTTTTTGAAAATACAAACAAACTATTTTATTTAATCTTTCATATTTGTTAGTTTTTAATTTTATTTGATTTTACTAATTTGTAGGGGGTAAATTATTTAAAAGAACATCAATAATTTGTTTGCTATTGATTACTTAAGTCCTCAAGTACTTCACACTTTTACAACTCTAAAAAATTAACTTAACAAAAATAATTTCAAAAGTTTGTACTTAGCCAAATAAATGCTTCACAAACAAATTTAATTTATTAATAGTAATTCACTTTTTGTTTTGGTTTAATTTTTATTTCAACTTTTCTTTTATTTAAAACTTTTTTCACAATTTATATGCATTTTATTTGTTACTTTTGCTTGTTTACCTTTTGGAACATATGTTTTTTTGATTTACAAAATTTTACTGCAAACATTTCTGCAGTAAAAATTTGTAAATACTCAGACAAGAACTGTCACTTTACGCTCTCAATTTGTGTACTCATTTACTGTATTTTGTGTAATCGAACACAATTTCGTAAAATGCAGTAAAGTTCAGTAAAAAATAGTAAAAACTTTTGTGTTCTCGAACGCAGCTAATTAGAACGAGAAGGGAACATGTAAATTTTAATTTGTGTTCTAAGGTTGGACTAAATTAAATTGTTTTTTCCATTTATTGAGTAGTTTTAATAAAGAAATTTTTTTAGTATTTTACTTTGTATATTTTGCTTTCACAGTACAAGCACTGACAAGTTATTCACAATAGAGACTTTTGTTTATAAAGCACCGACAAATAATTTACAACAGAAATTTTTACCCCCGAAATATTTGTGATACCGATTTGTTGGGGGTGGGAATATAGGTTTGCTCCCATATAACATATTCCCATAATATCCGTGATAGGGGTGATTATTTGTGAAGCGCTTAAGAGAAAATGCGCATAAAAGTGCACTCCAATAAAAGAGCTTTTACGGTGCAGTAATTGATTTTTAAGAAAATTGCTCAAAAAAGCGGTTCTTTTAAATCTGATAATAAAGAAGGTTTTAAAGATAAAACATTTACAAATATTCTAGAGACAGGGGTGACAAACGTTACAAATTTACGATTGACAGTTTTTGTTCCGTATCGCTTATACTTTGACAATTTATTGCCATAAGTTCTTTTTCCCCAACATATGGCCTCTACTACAAATTCAGTATCGCGATAAGTATTGCCTTATTTAAGCAGGCAGCATTAATGAATTGCGATCCATATCGCAGATTAGCCTAATAAATATTATGTGATCCATGATCTTAATCGCGGATAGCAATATAAATGCTAAACGTTTATCATACTTCATGATATAAATTCGCAGTGCTTTAAATTTAAATATGTTTTGGAAAACAATAAAATCAATTAAATTACCAAACAATTAACTTGATTTTCCAAATTAAGGTCAATTTGTAAATAACCTAATGTATTATTAATCTTCATAAAATAAATATGAACTAACAATAATTAATTAAATCTAATCCTAATACTTTATATTAAGGGTTCTGTTAACTAAGGCGACCAGATTTTGAAAATAAAAATAGAGGACAAAAAGAAAAAAAGTTAAAAATTTAAGATTTTTTTTACATATTTTACTGACAAATTTACATTCCCACATTCACATATGTTAAGTTAATTAAAAAAAAATAACATATCGCTTAAAATGCAAACCTGTTAAATCCAATTTTTAAGTAAATGGAGATTTTGATGCCGTGTGGTAGAGAAAGATATTCCTCGTCGACCAGCATGTAGTTTTCCTTTAATTTGAGTCTTGAAGTTTGTCAAATCAACTATATTTTTGGTTTTCCTTTCAAGCAGCAAATTGGGAAAAAAGTTTTCCTGTAAAATTTGTTGAAAGGGACTTAGTAGGTTTGCTTGCATATTCAGCCAGCGATATATACACTTTTACGTTTACTTATAAATAAGTAAAATTACTTTAAAAAAATAACGAAAATTAAAATGCATTGCACTAACTTATTCAAAATTGTATACTGCAAGTGAATAAGAGTTCAGTAGAAGTATGAAAAGAATAAGCACGGTACGACATTTTCCATACGATTTGACAGGAAAAAACCGGCGATCGCCGTGAAATAAAATTTATTTTAGTTTATAAAAATAAAAACAAATATTGATTATGCATATAAAAATAAAGAGGACAAAGATGACAGATTATGAAAAAAAGATGATAAAAGAGGACACAAATTTTATAGATGACAGCCAGTTAAAATAGATGATTGTCCTCTAAAAAAGAGTACGTATGGTCACCTTATGTTAACATATAAAGGTGTTTAGCGCACATCTAAATGGGTAAGTGCTGCAGTGTCTCTCCTCCTTAAGCGAGTGTGGCCGCTATCATTTAAAATATTTCGAACTAGTGAGTTGGGATGCAATTCGAGCCTTTTTAAATATTTTACTCCATAATTCGTAATAATAGTCTCAAGTAATGGCGCATTGAGATCCTTATTAATATTTTGAGTTTTTTTTAACTTGCCTGGGGCAGCTATGATTATTTGAAGAAGTTTATTTTGGCTCCTATGAATTTTTTCGATATACGAGGCCGATGCAGTGCCCAATAACTGAATACCGTAGCACTTCACTAGCTTTAAAATTGAGTTGTAAAGTATAAGTAAAAGATCCATACTAGGAACAGAATTTCTTCCAATAAGCCAATTAATAAGAATCAGTTTTAGTTTCCTTTGAGTTAATTTTGCTTCTATTTGCCATTTCCACGTAAACGACGATATAGATGGGTACTGAGTCATTTTACATGCGGGAGTTGTTATATTATTTGATGTAATTTGGGGGCATGATACCCGATGCAAAGTGAATGGTATATATTCGCTTTTTTGATCATTGACCTTTGTCCTCCATTGTTTGAAGTTTGAACCACATTTCTAGTTAAAATGTCTGTATCGAGAAGCTTCTTGACTGACTTCGGTGTCAATTGTCTGAGTAGAACTCTAAAAATCATCTTCTTTAATTGCAAGTGTTTGCTGATAAATTTAGCTTAAATTTTTGTTAAAAGTCTTTATGCCAGAATCTATCAAGAGCTTGCGAAACATCGATGAAGAGTGTAGAGCACTACCAAAAAATTATAATTTTAGGTGGAGGATCGCAAATTGTTCTAATAACTACTTGATTCACAAGCACCAAAACAACGTCTATGATTTTGTTTAAAAGATAATGGGAAAATACCATTTCAATAATGGCGTTTTCTTTTCTGAGTAAAATTCTGCATTTATTCTGCCTTTTACATTTATTTATGTTCTTTTCTGAAATACATGTGTTATTTTAAAAGTGTAAAACGTTCTTTTCTGATGATGTTCCCTTTAAAATTAAAAAAATGCTACATGTTCAACACTCATTTTAATTAAAGGGGCATGAGTGCAGCACTAGATCAAGGCGAATTCAATACAAGGTGGTGGCAAGTTTCGAGCCGTAAACAATAACAATGCAATACAAAAAACATATGTTGTTTTGTTGGCTTTGGATTGTTGTAGTCTTGCCACCACCTGTAATTGCATTTACATTGCGCTAATTGTACTTTATTGTTTAATGCCGAAATTTGTGTTCTTTTGTAAACGTAAAATATGAAACACTTCTTAAAAATTAGGAGAGCATTTAAAAATGTTGCAAATTAACATGTAACACTTATGCAACACTTTTTTTTAGAAAAGAAAACGCCATAAAATAGTGTTTTTTGAGTTCGTCCACTCTCAACCTTCCTAAATTATCACACCTGCCAACTTATTGTGTGACATTAATATTTACTTTTTCGTGTAAAACTCAAACGTATAGCGACTGATTAGGGTTCGTGTTTGTAAAGAATATTTTATAAACTCTTAAAAAAAGTAATTTTTAAATTCCACGGAATTGGGAAGAGGAAACTTTAGGAATTTCTCTGCGAAGTCTTTGACTTAAGTTTTGGGTGTTTGACATTAAATAATTTTAGCTTTAAGCTTGTTAAATTGGACTAGACCAAATTATTACAAATTTAAGCGTCGTTTATAAAGCTGAATTTGATTTTATGAAATTTAAATAAATTACCGAATACACAATAACGAAAGCACAAACGCTTATAAATTAAATAATTTTATGAGCGAGTTTTGAGCAAGAGGGTGATATTTGTCTTAATAATTGAAATAAGGGCAAAAAAATATTATTAAAATTAACAAATAGAATGTGGGAAATATTTTTTTCACAAATGGTTTTTATTATATCTATGCGAAAATGCATGGTGCCCGATAATTGTTAAATTTTTTGTCGATACAATTAACACCATTGATAGCGAAAGGATATCTTAAGTAAAATATGTAACAGGCAGATACAAGACATCTTAAGTCATACTTATATAAAAAGTTAAAAAAATTTTGTTAATCATACGAATTTTCATTCAAAAAACATTTTTGTTTACGTTTTTAAAATTTTGTATTAAAAACAAAATTTTTCTTTAATTTTGGTTTATTTTTTTATTTGATAAAAATTAATTTTTCACCGAGTTCTTTTTTCAAACATTTTTGCTATCTTATCTTGACTTAAGATGTTTTGTGAAAATGCCACAGTTAACTTAAGGTTAAAGCAAAAAGTATGTAAAATATTGAGGGAATATGTCTGTTGTAAGAAGCTTTATAAATTTGAATCATTAAAGAACTTTCGAAAAATGTTTAATGTAATATTTCATAACATTAACTTTAATAAACAGTAGTAATAATTTTTTATTTTTTTTTTTTGTTAGGACCAGCAGATGACCCCAACTAATGCACTGCTTTGTGTTGGAACTAGGAAAATAGGTTATGGGAAGGAGGAAAGGGAGAGAAGTGCTTGTGAACATGCGACATGAATTTATTCTTGTTGAAAGTAAGAGGGAAGACTTCAGCGGGAAAGGAATTCCACAATAGTCCGGCCAAAATACGAATTTTCCTAGTAATTTTTTTGCATATTTATTATAACATTTTCAATATTTAACAAAGATGAATTTGTTTTGATAACATCCAATGATAGTTACATCCATATAATTAATTTTAAAGTTTGCTTACTGTATTTTTAAAAAATTACACTCGAAAGTGGATTACTTCAGCAGTTTTGGTGTTTTGCGTTTCACATCCACATGTTTTATTCGTTTTCAATTAGAGTAGTAGGTGTTGGTGAAAGTAAAAGGAAGACTTTAGCCTATAGTACACGGAATGTAAAAAGCCTCATGCGAATGTTGTTCTGACGTAATTTTGTCGTCATCACACCACACGAACTTGCTATTGTGGCTATGTAGTGACGTCAAAATTACGTCAGAACCACATGCGCATGTGGCTTTTTACATTCCGTGTACTATAGGCTTTTGTTATCATGCCGCTGTTACAAAATTTTTGCAAATTTCCGCTAGTTTAGCAATTTTTACCGATTTTTTGCCATTCCTTATTGTTTTAGGGACTTTTAATTAATTTTAATTTAATTTTAAAACTTTTCGAGAAATTTCGCTATTTTTAGAATTTGTTTAACCCATTTAGCGATTTCAAATAAATTTTAGTGTTTGTTTAAAAGTTTGCAATTTTTTGCGAGATTTAGCCATGTTTGCGAAAGAAGCGATTTTTCCCTTTATTCTTTACAGCTTTCACGATTTTTAATAAATATTAGGATTTGCTATCATGCTGCGGTTTGCAAATTAGCGATCTTTAGTTCAACTAAAGTGTTTTTGAACAAAAACTTCGAATACACAAAAACATGTGGATTTGGGAAGACCAATTTCTAGAACATACCTGATCATTTTCTTAAAAATATTCATTAAATATGAAATTAAAATGTTATGTTAATCGTTAAAAATGTATTTTAAATTTTTTTTTCAAAATGTATCTTTTTGGGAAAAAGCGTATCTTTTTGGAAACTTAAATGTATCTTTCTCGAAATTTCACTGGCAACACTGGGTAACATACATGAAACATTATTGTCAGAAGAGAAAACGCCATTAATTAAATGATAATTTACACTCTATAACAAAGAATTCTTACATAATTTTTGACATTATTCCTTACAAAAAATTTCCGAGAATTCCTAGAAATTAACGAAAAAATTCGAGAAATTAGGAACCCTACGACTGTCTAAACGAATGAGAATGAAAAAGTAATAAAATGTGTAAAGAAACAACAGCAAACCTTCATTTGCCTACATTGTTTAACCGCAATCTAAATAGAACTTATTCGTCGTGCTACAGTGGTTGTAGTTCGTTAGTATATTTTGTATAATGGTTACAGTTTGAGATACTTAAATATACATTTAGAAACCTTTTTTCAATTTAACCTGACTTCAGATTCTTCAAATTACCAAATATAGTGATTTGAAATGTTATTAGCTGTAAACCATTTGGCATTCAGTAGCGATTGTTTCAAACTCACAACAAAGTTACCAGAATTTAACCATCGACTCAGCCAATACTTTTTCACAATAAACATTTTTAAAATTATTTAAAAACCACAATGACCACTTTAAATAAACAAACAAACTCATACGAAGTGAATAACATTCCTTAACAAGCCGCAAGTCGAAAAATTTATGATGCATGATTTTACTTTTACCACAATATACATATTAAACTATTTCTAAACCACTGTACACACTCGTAATTATCAAACAAACGCATATTCAGTGACTTTTGTTCGTCAACAAACCACTAGTCGTAAGATCCTTAATAAACAGACTAAGTTTAGTGTGAAAAGTGGAATCTTGATTAAAGGTTTAAGCATAAAGGCATAAAGTAAGTATAAATATTAAGGAAATTATTCTGTGCGCATATTTTTTGTTCCAAATTTTGGACGGATTTAAGTTTAAAAAAAACAAGTTAAAGTGATTCATTCGGCTTTGCCGTACATTACATTTCAATCACCAAATGGTCCGATTTGGCTTATTGCCAACACTGAATACTATTTATATATCTGTGGCCGTATGGAAAAAATAGGTAACTCCATTTTTTGAAAGCACGGGAAAACCCCACTTAAAGTTTTAAACTTAGGTATTTCACTGAAATTTGAATTTGTGTTATGGACATGATATTGAGATATTGAGTGGTTGCTGTTGAAACATGTAAGGCTAACCTGTCCGTGAAAAGCCTGGGTGCGAGCCCGCGGTAGTCAAGAACGCTAGCTTAATAAAAATTATCAAGATTTCTCATAAAAAAATTATAAACTAACTATTACTTTGATACTTGTATTCTTGCATTGATTAGGTTGCCGTTACTTTTGTACCAAAATGTTTCATACTTTGACGTTTTAACATGTCAGTTTATACTTTTACAATTTGGATTCTCGTTAGAGAACCAGTTTTCATCCCTAGTCACAATTAAATGCAAAAAAACTTTTTTTGCAAACTCCGTTATGCCACATCGGCGTTCGATGTATCTCGGCTTAACTTAATTTGTTTTGAATAATTTTAAATGACTTCAAATAAAGTTTGAATTCGACATATTATAGCTATTTTAATTGAGGAGTAACGCCTTTATTTAGACATTCTAAAACAATTGTGGTGTTCCCGGAACTCTTAACGAATTTTGATGTTGAAATATAAACCGTTCGTTTAGTGTATCCACACTATGCAATGTATTCACGCAATCTAGCAAATTAAATTCATTCATTATTATTGAGGTTTTTGTTTGTTAAAAAATGTATATAAAAAACATTTATGGTAATTCTATTTGTGTTTTCCCAACGCTTTTTTCTTCATGGGTTATTTTTATTCCATAATGATGAATTAGGGTTTTTACATTTGTATTGCACTTGTTCAACAATTTAATATTAAAAACTGGACAACACTACACAGAAATAAATAATTTATAAATAAAATACAACACTACCACCATAATCAGTCAAACTTAATGTTAATATAATCATTTTCATTCATTCGAGATTTCATCAACATCAAAACGTTTTGATATTTTGAGATCGTATTGATGTAGATTGCACTGTCTGCCAGATATCTTAAGTGCTGGTTCACACGCGTCAAGTTTTACTTGTCAAGTCTTGATATTTTAGGAGAGAAGGGAAAACAGAACGCCATTTCTTTTCCCCTCTCTCCAAAAAACTCAAGGCTTGACGAGTCAAACTTGACGTGTGTGAACCGGCACTAACATTCCAACCAAAAAAGTTGAATGGCATCTTACCCAAGGCTTACACCAAAGATAAATATCTCAGGTAATTTGGCAATGACGTCGACAGAATAACGGAGCAATATTTCTTATTGCTCAGCTTAAGTTAAAGGCATGGGAAAACGTTTTTATGTTAATTCACAATTTGAAAAAAATCTAGGAAGAATGGCGGTGTAAAAACTGATGCCATCTTGCAAAAATTATATTTATTATATATAAATTATTTCTTATTCGCCCTTATTTTTTCAATGTAGATTAATTTGCGTAAGCTTGAGGTATTTTTTATATAAAAATATTAATTTTTTGTTATAATAAAATTTATATTTTTATATAAAAAAGAACTTAAGCTTAAACAAATTTAAATAAATTTAAGTAATAAAGATCGAATAAGAAAAAAAATATATTAATAAAAATAATTTTTGCAATTTTATTTAATTCTTTTACTTCAATTATAATTTGCTTTAATTTCAAAAACTTAATTTCTTTCCCACACAGTTTGCTTCTATATTTTTTTTCTTTTTGCTTCCTTTTTCAATTGGCAATCCAATTTAACAGTTTTATGTAAGCAATAATTGTCAGCGAAAGTGCACTAACATTAGATAACATAATATTCACATTTGCTGCAATATATGTCGCAATATTTATCTCTGATATAGACGGTTGGCGCAGAATGTGCTTTATGTATTGCATTTGTTAAAACTTTTTTAATTTCTATTTTTCCCTGATTTTTTTAGCTTTTTGTAAAGAAGACTTGGGGAATTGTTATTTAACGATTTCGAACGTCAACGTTCGCATAGAAAATAATATATAAAACAAAATTCTAAAATTTGTTCGAAATCGATGAACAGGATGTAAGAGATTTTTGCGGTTTAAAGCGATCTTTTGGGATATGATTTATTTATTTAATTTTTTTTTAACACAAACCTTGTTGTGTTCAGTTCAGCACATGAATATCCGTTCCCTAAGTTGTGCTTAGCGCCCATTTTGGCTTACAAAAACAAAATATATATACGAAAAAATAACAATAAACTAGCAAAAAAAAAATGTACACAATACACACACAAACTATTTGCGCTTATGATTCATAAGTTATAAATCAAAAAAACAAGAGTGCACACTCAGCCGTATCAAAAAATTCTACTGCGCATCTACGTCATTATAGAATGCAAATAAGTGTAATGTACTTTGTTTACAACACAAATTGTATGTCTTCACCACATAACAAAAAAACGGATCTGCTCAATGCGTAATCTTCTTTTTTGATTCATGATTCGTGCAGTGGTCGTTGTTAACATTATTAAACAAACATTATAATGTATGTCTACAGAACAGCTACGTCGAGAACAGAACACTATATATAATGTTCGTTACTTTCTTGAAAATTACTTTCTTGAACTGTATAAAGGGTTCTTGTCGTATACACAAACACTAAAACAATAGATATCGTTTCTGGGGTTTTGCGCCGTACGCAAAATTATGTTCTGTTTATTTTCGAACACGACTAAAAAATGCGTATTATCTAGTACCACTTGTACTTAAATGGGCTAGATAAAGTCATAGAAGTATAAAATAAATCACAGGGTTAAAAAATGCATTTCTTGTTAAATCTCGAATCTAAAAATATTTTTGAATTCTTTATATCATTTAAATTTCACATTAGTGATTTTTAAGATACTAATAAATGAAGTTAAAACCAGACATGACATCTTAAGGAACTTAAAGTATCTGAAATACAGTAATTTTCACGACCTCCTCCAAGAATAAAAGATACTGCTGCTGCTCCATCCCATAAACTGTGTTGCATTTTAGCAACGCATCTCATCAACTTACTAAACTTGTTTTTAGAGAGTGGCTCGGATCATTGATAGGAAATGCGCAGGTAGCCAATACCAATTCCACTGGGATCTAAGCAAGCCACAATCATTTCCCTGCCAAGGTTTACGCGTTCTCGGCGTTCAGTCTCACCGCCCCTTTCTAACTTTACCGTTAGTTTACCTCTGGTTTAATTAATAGAAGATTGTTGCTTATTATGTCGTTTGCTATATTTAAATAACTGCCTGTTTTTAGAAGACGAACGAATAGTAAAATATTTAAATAAATTATCTTTCGTTTAGCTTACAAAAACAAAATTTCAAAATAATTAAACAGCCGGTTTAAATTTAAAACCGTTCGCTAGTTACGAAAAAATTTATTTGCCACATAATTTTGATTCGACTGTATTCCTTTAAATTGTTTTTTCATTATGCGCGACAATCGTGTCGTCAAAAAAGTGTGTTCAAAATATTGTTTTGTTTTTATTATTTTTTCTTTTGTTTTTATTATTTTATTACACAGTTTTTTCCCCTCATTTTTTTGTGTGTGTTTCAGTCATAATTTAGTCCTTTAACCGTGTTAATGTGTAACTTGTTAATCGTTTAATATAAAAAAACAGTTATTTGGTTTAAAGACCCAAATAAAATAAAAAAAAAATATTAATAAATTATAACGATTATGAATAATTCAGAATAATTCGTTCAGATGTTATGCAAATTTTCGGTTAGAACTTTTAGTGATTTCAATTATTTATTTCATGGAAACTTTTAGCGGAAAAACTGCAGAAAGTAGCAGTTAAAAAGTAAATATTAAATTCTGTGATTTATTATTAACCCATGAACACATTTGTGAATGTATTTGCGAATTCAATGGAAACTTTTGGTGTTAATATTTAGTAAGTAATTTTAATATAAATTCGGATTTTTTTTATTAATTTTTTTTTCGTTAAAAAACGAGTGCAATAATTTTGTCAAATGCTGCCTACAAAAACTTCCAGTGTTATTTTTGATATGTATGTATTTATTAAATTTTCGAAAAATAATCCCAAGGATAATATTCTCATCATAGTGAAGCACTATAAATCGCGCTTTATTAATTACCGAAGTAATGTCATAATTTGAATTTGCTGCCATTTTTGCAAATACATATCGCGTAATTTCTCTTGGCTTTCACATTAATTATGCAGATGTATAGAGAATTTGTTGTCAAAAAGCTAAAGGTGGAGCGATACACACCTTAAGAACGTGAAATGTTTGCTACCATGTAATGCATTTTCCGTTTTTTTTTTTATTATATTATAAAGGGTGGTCCAACCAAAAGCACAATGTTAATTGTAAAAAAAAACAAAAAGGCAAAGGGTATGACAATGTACTGAAGATTTCAGAGAATTATTTCAATATTTATATCCACACCACAATAGTGGAGAGCGTGTTATGCATTTGTGCTGATGAATGTAACACTTTAAAATATTGGTGCTAGACCCACTCTTAAGTATACCGATCGACTCAGAATTACTTTCTGAGTCAATCTAACAATGTCCGTCCGGCTGGCTGGTCTTCCACATAACCTATTAAATACAAGCTGTTTTCCGGATTATAGTCTTTGGGCCTACTATCAAACCACGTTTAAGGAAATTTAAAACGTAGATTGATATTTATATGGTAACATAACCTAGGCAGGTAAAAAAATGGGACAACAAGGTGAGATAGGGATCAATTTATGCCTCTCAGAAATTATCAAACCGATTTTAATGAAATTTAAAACATAAATTGATCCCTATTTATATAGCCATACACTCTTGAAAATTTGTTTTAATTACTGTGGTGTAGGGTATGCTTGATCGACTATACTTTCTTACTAGATTTTATTATGATAGAACGATCTATCCATGACAAGTATGTATGCAAAAAATATCAGCCAAATGCTCGCGTTCAATGTCGTCAATGTGCCAAGTTTTAAATATCCCCAAAGAAAGTTGTCCAACGGTCTCAAATCACATGATAGTGGCGGCCAATTGACATCGCCTCGAAGTGAGATAGTGCGGCCGTTGAAATTCTCGCGCAAAAGAGCCATTGTTTCGTTGGAGGTGTGGCAATTGGCACCATCCTATTGGAACTACATATCGTCTAGGTCCATATGCTCAATTGCTGGCCACAAGAAGTCGGTTATCATCTCACGATAGCGAACACCACTAACGGTAACTGCTTGGCCGACCTCATTTTCGTTTAAGTACGGTCCGATGACTCCGCCAGCCAGAGCAAGCTGAAATTTGCGCAGAATTCTCCCGAATTCGGACACATTTGGTCGATTATGCTGACCAAAAAAATTACAAAGTACACGAAATACATTTTGATTTGAACGCCCACTTTTATAAAAGGATTCAACAATCTTAACGCGCTGCTCAATTGTGTACCTCTCCATGGTTGAATTTGTCAAACACTTGGCAAAAAACTTGACGTTAAGAATTGACTCACAATAAATGGACAACCATTTTATTTGAGTATACACATGGGAAACAACACATATTTGCAAACAAAAGCAAGAGTTACTTCATTTAAGGGCCAAAAAAACTACAAAAGCGATTTGATGACAACAACACGAAAATTTTTTATACTTGTCCAAACATGCTTCATCTGTTTTTCATATCTTTGATCAAAACGCTTGTGTAGTTTATTTGTCGGATGTTGTGTATTGATAGCCAAGATGCTTGCACATAATTGGAAAATTATTGCCACTAATGCAACAATTCCGCCCACATTTTCTCGGATATTATGTATTGATAAACAAGATGCTTGTACTTAATTAGGAGACTTTGGCACTTGCCATTCTGCAGATATAATGGGTTTATAAAGGAGTTGCCACGCTCACTTCTCCAATACCGCCAATTTTATAGAGAGGTTGTGTATTGAAAACCTGTGTGTACCAAATTTGGACATGTTTCTCCAACAGTTCTTTTGATACAATTATATATTTATATATCGTGCCCTGCCCACATCTCCAATCCCGCCCACAATTGGTAACTTAGTTGCTTGTACCTAATTTGGAAACTTCAGATATGCAAACAAAAATACAACAACATGGGATTTTTAGGTAAAATTAGCGGCAGTCGTGCTTTTTGGCCCAAATCTTAGCCATTAATAGACCGATCTGGCTGTATTTCAATAGCAAAGCTTATCTTTATATACGTAAGAATTTTAGAAGTTGTTTTTAATAAGATTTCTGTAATAAAACAATTTTAAGAAAAATATTACACAAACATTTCTCTATTTAACAGAATTTTATATCAAAACCTAGATTAAAAGTGTATTAAAAACAGCTTCCAAGTTCTTGCGTTTTACGCTTTCGATTTCCAGCACAGCCCTGATAAAATATTACAATCTAGTTTCGATCAATTCCGGGGTCTTCGGAAAATTAATTTCATGATACACACGGACAGACGGACATCGATAAATCAACTTCGCTTATCATAAACAACCAGAATATATACATTTTAGGATCTAAGATCAATACTTACTGATGCCCTTTTCCACTTAGGGCGAAGGGTATGACAATGTACTGAACGGTTTGCAGAAACTAGTTGAATTTTGAATTGAAAGGGCCAAAGTAGATTAGAAAGCTCCACAGACCCATCAAACATTCAATAGGGCTACTTGTGGCCAAATTGAGCCACATTTTGCATCACTGATTGTTATTGGTAATTTTATAAATTTTTAGTCGCTTATTTAAACGCAGCTAAAAGCCGTCGTCGTTTACTCGCCGGCGCGCTTCGTGTGCTTCAATATTCAAGCGTTTGCATGAGAGATATGTGATATGTGCAAGAAATGGAGGGCACTGAAAGTTATTTCCGAGAGTGATAATTCTAATGGAGCTATAGGCCAATATGGACTGAGCTACGTGCATATATAAAATACAATGTGTGAGTTATGAGTAGTTTCTAGGGTGTTCAACAGAAACCATATTTTTATTCTTTTTAGAGGTTTTTATGAATCTACGTATTTTGCAGCATTTTTTTTGCATATTTAAGTTTAGACAATTTTAAAGAATGGGGAGGAACAAAAATGGTGGTGGGGGATAGGCTTAACGGGAGAAGTTATAGCGGTCAAAAAGGTATACTTGTCCCGGCGTTTAGCTGGGTCAGATCTTAAATCTAGTAAGTATCGTAAAGCGTAAAGTGTACTTTTTGTGCCATTTTCATGCATTTGTCGCAAAGTGATGCTTATCAACGTTTGTAAGCTCAGCCGGCGTTGAGCATCTACATATGTAAATAAAAATTATTTAATGTTCGTTGGTTATCGCATCGCATGAGAACGGCTGGACCGATTTAAATGTTCGTCCACGCCCACTTTTACCGATATTTTTAAAATATCTATTTACCCTTATTCGCTCTACATAAAAATACAAAACAATTGAACTTCCTTATAGATTTAGCTCAAACATTGTACAAATAATTACTAGTCCTTGGGTTATGACCCGCACAAGTATAACATTTTTATGCCCACTTTTGTCAAAATATGTGAAAACAGGGGCCTGATTCTGGCAGTCGTGATCGAGTAATTTCTCGATTCGAAAGCAATTTATTGTCTAATTATTTCAGTTAATACTGATCGAATCGGAATTATTTTTTCAGTGTTATAAAGCATTAATTTGAGTTTCATAATACTGAAAAAATATTTTCGATTTGTTAAGTATTGACTTTCGAATTGAGAATGTACTCGATCACGACTGCCAGAATTAGGCCCCAGTCGACTACTTACGACTAACGAAATGGACATTCGACTTCAAACGCTTGCAGTTTCCTGTGCGTTTTGCATTCGCAATGGCAAAAATCAAATCACAAGGTCAGTCATTAGGTGTTTTCGTAATTTACCTTGAAAATCCATGCTTCTTCCATGGTTAATTGTGTGTTGTCTGTTTCCAATGTCAAAAAACCAAAAGCTTTGTTTGTTTACACGCCAGACTACAAAACAAAAATGTCATGTATCATTAAGCATTGCAATGATCAAAACGGGCATGTCACAGCAAATAAATTGGAAAACAAATTTTTGTTTTGATTGTTTGCTATTTTATATGTAAAAAATGTTGATACATACAATGATCACTTAAAAATACTTTTTTTCTCTGTTTTTACTTTGTTTACATATTTACAATACCTTTTCAATAATTCAGAAAACGTGTACAAGCAAATTTGTTGAAATTTGGACAGGACAACGTCTGTCGGGTCAGTTAGTAGTTAATAAAGGAAAGCCATATTATCACAATTTGTTCGTAAGTTATCTATAGAAACTTATGGTGTTTTCTTTACTGCAAAAAAATGAGAAATTTAAAAAAAAAATGCAGTTTGGTGTTCGTTTCTTAAAAATGCTTTGCTCTCAAAAATCGTCGCTTGTTTTATTCTTAAAAACTCACACTTACTAATGGCATAAGACAATGCACTTTACGCCCCGTCTAAATCGACGGTGGTGATAATGCCCTGTTAAAAGATGACTTCTGTTTATATAGAGGGTTACCAGACGAAGTTAAGAAGAAATCGCCTCTAATTAAGACGGTAAAAATTTAACATTTTAATAGTTATTTTTCCTATTATTTATAACAAAACACATAAAAAGCATTACGTTGGTAATGGTAGGTTGTCAGTGGTATTAAATTTAAGCGGATTCGTTGTTATAAATTTGTTTTTAAAAAAAATCGTCAAATCAAAGAATCTTAAAAACTTGGTGTCAATAAATCGGCAATCTGGAAAAAGTATTTTCTTTTTTGAGCCGGTTCGCACACGTCATGTTTGATTCGTCAAGTCTTTAGAATGCCATTTCTTTTCCCTTCTCTCCTAAAATATCAAGACTTGAAAAGTAAAACTTAACGTGTGTAAACCGGCACTAATATATTGAAGCACAAACTTTTTGGCAGCTGTTAAAAACAGGGCGATCGAATTTTATGCTTGGTTCTCGCCAAATCAGAAATTACATTATGAGAATGTTGGCAAGGCATTTTTTACATGCACCTTTCAACAAGATGGTATTTTTTTAGAAAAGTAGACAGCTTTACAGACAACCCAAAGTGCCGTTTCACACACCTCAAGTTTGATTCGTCAAGTCTTGTGTTTTTTGGAGAGAAGGGAAAGGAGAATGCCATTTCTTTTCCCCTCTCTCCTAAAAGCTCAAGACTTGACGATTCAAACTTGACGTGTGTGAAACGGCACAAACAAACTTTTCTCCTTTATGTCTATAAACCATTTAATTATGTTCGTATAAATTAAATTCGGCCCAAAAATATTTTAGTGTATACTAAATTTTGTTGGAATAGATTTACATTTAATCATACGTCCGATTTAAATATCACTCTTGAAAATATCTCTAACTATCTTTTAAATGTTATTATTAATATTAAATATAACGACCATCCCTTTAAGACAAAACATCCCATATAGGTCGTATATCCAGATAATATACAGTCAGAAATAACTCGTATATGAATCTTAATCTAATAACCTAAATTTGTTTTAGTAAGCCAATGACTGCTCATCGTTTCCAATCTCGAAAATTCTTATGAGCTTTACCAAACATAATTTTACTCGTTTTTTTAACGCAAAAATTTGTACTAAATTGTTTTCTAATAAGCATTTTGAAATTTTTTTTATGCATATTTTAAAAAAAATTTAGTGTGTTCAGGTTTTTGGTGCATATTTAATGCGCATAAAACACATTATTTTCGATTTCCATGGTAATTACTGTTTGAGTACTTTATTATTTGTTTGATTTGAAAAGCTTTACAATAGAACAATTCTAACATATTACTTTTTTATTCATTTATCATTTATTTATTATTAATCAATAGACACCACACCACCATCACTAAAGTCTGTATTTCAAATAGGGTTTGTTTCTAATCGCAATTACGATTAAACAGTTTCATTGTTTGTAATACCAATTTTTATTTTTAAATGCTGTAACATTGACATCGTATTGAATCAAAATTCTTTAATTTATAACATTTCAGTCGTTGGGCTTCACATTTTGAAATCTGCAAATAGAAACATGTAAATTTTTCGAAGTGGTTGCAATTTTTTTATTTTATAATTAAAAAAAAATTAAATTTTCTAAATAAATTTTATTAAAGTTTTTGGAATTTATAACCGATATTTGAAAAAAAAATCAGAATATCGGGTCTGTCACAGAAACCAAATGCGTACTAAAGTGAAAATGAAAAAATTATCTGGCGTACTTACTTGTATGTTTAGAAAAGCAACTAACATTAATAGACTTAAAAATTTTCCTTAAAATAAAGTACAAAAAAAGATTAGTCATTTAATTGGTGCGTTAACGTTAAATTAGAAAGTGCGATTAATCGATATTTCTATTACTATTTACAAGCCCTAAATTCAAAGTTATTTCTAGTTTACAACTACCAACTATAACAAGATAATGACATGTCAATATTTATTGCCTTTAGTGTTGATTTTATATTTGTTATTGAAAACAATTTATTAACATGAAATTCGGAATTAAGTGGTGAACTAAGGGCCTGTTTTTCACTTCGTACTTAAACGTTATTTTTTAAGTTCTATTAAACTACGATAAATTTTCCAATGTTTTTTTTAAATTACACTTAAATAGCCTATGTTGCCTATTTAAATTTAAATCAAGTATCTGGTGCTACGGTATTCATTTATGAGGCACTTCCTCGGCCTCTTATATCGAAAAATTCAAAGGCGTCAAAATAAACATCTTCGAATATGCACAACCGACAAACCCAAGGAATGATTCCTTCGAATCGGCGTAGCACTGCCTATTTTTTTAAATTATAATATTGCATTTATAAGATTAGGTTAAGTAGAAGAACAGTAGTTTTCCTGTTTAATGAACCTTCGATTCTGCGAACATCGCATTTAACGAACACTCAAATTTGCTCCATTGAGTACCATACATTGCGAACAAAAAAAAATCAATTAAGCAAAAAATGAAATACATAATTTTAGTTAAAAAAAGCAAAATGAAACCACTGTTGCAAACTTTTTTGAACATTTCCCGCCAAATCGGACTTCAAAACCGCTAGAAACCACCAAATATTTAATTTAGGGGGATTAGGTTGCCAACTTCCCTAGCTATTTTATTACCAAAAAAAATATAAGTTAAAATAATGAATTGGGCTTTATATGGGACCTTTAGTCTCAAAAACCATGACTGACCAAATTTTATAATAATAGAATAAAGATTAAGCGCGTTACGGATTAAGGCGTACCAACGTCTTTTCCGAGAGTAGGCTTTATATGGGGCCAATGGTAAGTTATGGACCGATCTGCACGAATTTTAGCAGTATAATTTCTACTCATATAAAACTGTGACAGACCAAAATTTATTACAATAGCATTATTTGTTACGGTTTATGCGTACAAAAGGTTTATAAGTATGATATTTAGTCATAAAGAACGAATTTGTGCAAAATCTTATATCAATATGTGCATTACGCCACTAGTTATGCTAGTTTTTGTAAGAACATTATGAATTTTTTAGGGGTGATTGTTCCATATTTAAATTCATAACTCTTTTCTTACTGAACCAATTTGGCTGGATTTCAATCCCAAACTGCTGAGGAAACTAAAAACAATTTGATACCTCTTAGATGAAAATTAAAACAGTAGTTTTTAACCAAAAAACAAAAAATCTAAATAAGAAAAAGTATAAAATCTGTAAATTTATATATTGAGAAATGTTTTTGTAGCGGAAATGAGCCGCTGAGAGTTGTTAGAAAATCGCTAGATTTTCCGTTTACCGCTAAAACGTATTTTTTCCGCGATTGACATTGCAAAAACCCTAAATTTAGCGGGAAAATCTCTAAATTGGCAACAGTACACTAAACCTTCCTTAACACAGGGTTACCACGTGAGATAAGATATAAGATTTTTATATCAGCAAACGTCAAATTCAATCGCAGAGAGTATTATCTTACGTGTAGACTCTCAAATAGTGTTAATATTAATATTATAATAAATACTATGAGACAGTTGTTATAAAAAATCTTATAACTACTATTTTAAAAGATGAGTTGTCAAAAATACACATACATACATACATACATACATACATACATACATACATACATACATACATACATATAATATAATAAGAAGACGCATTCATTAAAATGTTTAGTTTTTTAGTGCAAATAGTGAAAATCTTGTGATAAGTGTTTAAAAAAACAAAATTTTTAACTAAAAAAATAGAAAAAACTAAAAAAAATAATAAAAACGACACAAGTTGCTGGCTTCCGCTCCAACAAATCCTGCGTCGATCAGGTCAATAGTCTAAGAATTATTATGGAGCAGTCCGTTGAGTGGAGGAAAAGGCTTTTGATACTCTCAGTCACACGGCCATATGGAGCGCACTGGAATGCAAGGGTGTCCCGACTAAAATAATAAATTTAATAAAGACACTGTACAGCAATGCAACATGCCGCGTATTGCATGAGAAACAACTAAGCAAGAACATCAGAATAAAAACCGGAGTTCGCCAAGGCTGTGTGTTATCACCACTCCTCTTTAACTGTGTCCTAGATGTAGTGATGCAAAAGTCAACAAGTCAAAGGAGAGGAATAACATGGGGCTTGCAAGACAGATTAGAAGACCTGGACTATGCAGATGATATAGGCTTATTAAGTCATTCGTTTCCCGATATGCAATCAAAGCTAAATCTAGTTAGCGAAACAGCAAAGCTAGTTGGATTGAAGATAAACATCCCCAAAACAAAAACACTCAGGATAAATGCTAACGCAACGCGGAAATTCCTAATTTACGGCAAGGAAATTGATGATGTGGAGTCCTTCTGCTATCTAGGCAGTGTAATCGACAAATCCGGTGGTTCATCAGCCGATGTGGCCAGTCGCATTAATAAGGCACGTAATGCAATTGCCCAACTCAGCCCTGTTTGGAAATCGCCTAACATCTCGAGACGTACCAAAACTAAAATGTTCAACTCCAGCGTTAAATCCACATTGCTGTACGGTTGCGAAACGTGGAATATGGCACCGCGCGATACCCAGTCCCTTCAGGTGTTTGTTAACAAATGCCTGCGTAGAGTCTTGCGTGTTTACTGGCCCTCCTTAATATCAAATGCCCAACTCTGGTCAGATACCAACCAGCAACCAATTCAGATGGAAATAAGAAACCGCAAATGGGGCTGGCTGGGACACACTCTCCGCAAGCCATAAGACGATATCACTAAGAAGTCCATAGACTGGAACCCACAGGGAAGCAGGCGCATCGGACGACCATCACACACCTGGAAACGCCAAATAATAACCGAACTGTCCGAGCTACGACTACAGTGGAACGAAGTCAAACATCGCGCTAATGATCGAGATCATTGGAATCAACTTGTGGCGGCCCTATGCTCCCCAGAGGAGTAAAAGGAACATATATATATATATATATTTTCTAAAATTCAGCGCCGTCCAAGAATTGATAACGGAATTAATGTATTCTATACCTACAGCATTCCTAATCTCCAATCAATCTTATTTTTAATCTCCAAAGAATAAGGTTTCAAAAATAGCCAAGGTGTGTGAATCTCTTTTGTCATTGAACAGGGTACGTAACAAGCTGTGTGTTGACAGAAAGGTGAAAAAAAACGGATACAAATTAATACTTTATTTAATTCAAACGGTGTACTCGCGTATTTAATGTTCTGCTACTGTACTGAAAGATAAAATATCCCACGGCATGAACTTACTTTAACTTTCAATAAACTTTCTTAAAACTCAAGATCGTAAAACTAACTGTTATCGCCACGATTTATAAATAGAAAACCATATTTAATAGTACCTTTTTAACGTAATTTAATACTGAATTTTTCTTAAATTAATATGGATCTTAATTTATTTAACTTTTACTGTTTCTATTTGTATACCCTTCACCACAGGTGGTGAATAGGGTATATATAACTTTGTCATTCCGTTTGAAATTTCTATAACATCGATGTTAGACCCTTTAAAGTTAGACCCTTTAAAGTGTATATATTCTGGGTCGTTATGAAAAGCGAAGTTGATTTAACGATGTCCGTCTGTCTGTTGAAATGGGTTTTCCGAAGACCCCATATATGATGGGGGCCACGTTATTGTACATTTATGTCACATATGGTCCGGAATTGTTTGCTATTGAAATTCAAAAAGATCGGTCCACAAATGGCTGAGATATGAGTAAAAAACCACGACTGCCTCAATTTTTTTCCTTTAAAGATCCAATTAGAAGCGACATAACCTTACCAACGCTGCATTACCATAACCACTGTATTACCAAAATGACATAAACATACCATACAATTTGGTTTCTACGGCCATCGTTACGATTGTGGCATTATGTTTTTGTCACGTCTAATTGGACCTTACACGCCGTCCAGACTTTCCATTGTTATGTTTGCTCAAGAACAAAACGATGGCAGAATTAGCGACGTACAATTGTTTATGTTCTTCTATGCGGAGAAAACGTATGGCAAGAAAACCCCTATAAAAAGCAACAATAACAATCAATATGGCGTTTATTTATATGGCAATACTGCAGTGATGTTAGACATAGTTGTGCAAACAATTGTTTTAACAACGCTGTTTAAACAAGAACAAAACACCGACAACAGCAGTCTTCACTATCCAAATTCATGTGTGCACAAGAAATTGTTTGTTGTTTTAACATAGCGATGTCTAATATAGACGGCCTGTTATGTCACCTCTAATTGCACCTAATTGAACATAATGCCACAGCCGTAACAATGACCGTAGAATCCAAAATGGAATTAATATATTAGTGTAGGTTTTTTTTTTGGTCGTTTTGGTAGTACAGTGACTATGATAATGCAGTGTTGGTAATGTGGTTTTTTGTTGTTTTTTATACCCTTTATATGAGTAATGGTGTTTAGTTTAATGTGTTTAATCAAAGCGAATTCATGTAAACGGTGGTGTCGATACTACAACAAGTAACAACACCAAAAACACAACAATGTAATAAAAGAAACAAGCAAACACACATACATGGTACAAACCATTTTGGTGAATATAGGCCACTATTACGGTTCACAGCTCAAATAAGTTGAATTGTAATTTTTGTGTTATGGTTTACAACTTTGCTGATTTGAGTTGACACAACTGAGTTGAGTTGTGAAACCTAAAACGGGCCATATTTCATTTTAATAATATTCAAACAACGTTCGTTTATGGTTCAGTCGTCTAGGGGGTTGAGTTTAGAAACTGTGAGAATTTTTTTTTTAATTTTTATGTTCTAAAAACGATTGTAAAAAAATATTTACCAGTTTTAGATTTTTAAATTTAATTTATAATGAAGTTTTTAGAATTGTGAATATGTATGTATTTATATGTAAAAATTATTTAGTTTTTGTCTAGTATTCTGCTCGCACAATGGTGAAGGGTATATAAGATTCGGCACAGCCGAATATAGCACTCTTACTTGTTTTTATATTATTCGTCTTTAATCATTTTAATTACGGTAACATTAATGTATTTAGAACTCTACTAAATGCTTTAATGTTCTTTAGTTAATTTTCAAAGAGAAAATTCTCTCCAATAATATTTAACTTTGTTGTTTCACATTACGTATAAGTAATTATTATTTCCTTTATTATACTTTTGTCATTGTAAAGTAAAAAGAAATAATTTACTTAAAAATATTTTTCATTTGAACGCAACGTTATAGTAAAATATCATAATCACCAAAATTCACCACACTACATACCGAAATAATATTCTCTTTTCAAAATTCGTGTCAGCAAGCGCTTGTCGACGGTGGATTTCAAATGAAATGTAAGTACATTTTTACATTTTGATACTTATAAAGCTGAAGGTCCACACCATGCGTTCATGCGTAGATGCGTATGATACTTTTTGTGCATTTTATGCGTTTCTAAATTTAAGTTACATGTCATGCGTTATATGCGCCAAATTTGTTTTTTTTATCAGCTGTTGTGCTAATATGTTTATCAATTAAAAACAATTTTGGCAAAAATGGAAAGTGTAATTGATATTTTAATAGAATTTATTTAAAAGAATTCATAGAAGAGTAAGCTTTTATTATAAAAATATTCGTTTTTTTACGGTATCAACAAGTTTCCAGTTAATGGCATTTGTTAAAACATAAATAACAAGCACAACAAAGATGACACTCAGAGCATAAAAGTAATCGATAACTAGAATAGCATATTTTTTCGTGGTAAAATTGTGCTTAAAATTAATTTTAATGTATTTTATTCTTTAAAGTTTATACAATCTTTATAACGAAAGCTTTTTCTCTTATTCAAAACCTTTTTTAATGCAAAAAAAATGTAAAAAGTAATCCACCACACAAACATATTTATCGATAACATTGAAAATAAAATATGATTTGTCATCCATAACCATCAATAAGAGCTGAGTTTTTTTCACCACACATGCGACGGATACAAAAGTAGAAAGTAAACCTACTTTCATGCGTTGATACAACTATGCATTCTATGCGAATTTCTGTGTAGCTTGTCATTTACAATTACACTGATTCTACTTTTTTGTCAGATGCATAAAAAGGACAGACGCATAAACGCATGGTGTGGACCTTCAGCTTAAATCTAAAAGAAAAACAATATACCATTCATTATACATCCAAATTTTGATTTTCGACAATACCCTCGAGAAAATAAGTTTGTTAATTTAATATTAATAGATAAATTATTTTTTTTATAACTAGTTTTTTTTTAATATTATTTTTTCTGAACAAGATTGTTAATGACTATTAAATTAATTATCTTTGTTTTTTTTTGTGTTTAACTTATGAAAATATATAAATTAAGTTAGTTTTTAAAAAATAGAAAAAACTAAAAAAAATAATAAAAACGACACAAGTTTACTGTACGAGAATCATTCGATTATGAAATCTTATAACATACGTGTTCCCCTTGTTTAAGATTAAGATTAACATGAAGAAATCTGTTCTCTCATTCTGCCGCCGTTCTCTCACATATGATGTCAGATATTATCTCGGGTGTAGACCCCATGTAACATACGGTGTAATTTTTGGGGGCCTTAAATGAGAAAAAGCTGATACTCTTGGTGTTCTTTTACCCTTGGTACGTTTCCTCTTTTAGAAAAATTTGATATAGAGAAAGCATGTGTGTGAATATGTTAAAATATCGGGTACTTTATATGATATAAAAACTAAAACATTGGTACTACTTTTGGTTCTGTTTCACGTTTTGTTAAATTTGGGTTACTCAAGAGTATCGAGTGGTCAAAACTTTTATGTAAGTTTTGACGAAAATTAATAATTCCTATAATGTTTTTTATTGAAATATTTTAACATAAAATAAATTAGTAAAGATGTATAAAACTACATAAAATGTTTGGCGTTTAAACTACCAATATAAACCATATGAATTTGACAGCATTTATTGTAGTGCGGCCACATTATTATTTTTGCACTACATATAATCTATGAACCACTTATTTACAGCTGTTAAGTTTAAGCCACATATAAATTTAAGTTTAGTTCAACTTAACCAACGCTTAAACATTCATTGATTTATTAGCCATTAGCAAGTTGGCCTTATGCCAACTATCTGGCTGCGTATAGATATCTATGGTGTAACTAATTTTTCATAATTTTAACACTTATGTCTTACCTCCTGGTTTAAGTGTAGTGTGTTTGACACTATCGATTTTCGGTAGTTATTTCAAGAGGTAAATAAAAATACAAAGGTAGGCAAATTTAACGTTGAAGTTGAAGGAAAGATAACTGCTAGGTACGACCACGACCAGATATCACAACAATACATATACAGCAGGCAAATAAGATTGATCTAGAAGCAAAACTAAAACTAAAACTGTGTTTAAATACAACTTAAAATTAAATAATAATTTACTAAATGTGTAGTCAAAAACTGGCCATTATTTTTTAAAAGTAGTGCGACAATTTTTATCATGTAAATTGGTTTTATTTTAATTGTGTAAGTTATTATTAATAGTTTATTACAATAACATTGAAAACTAATACAAGTGTGGCAAAGGTACTGAAAATGAACTAAATAAAGTAAGACAATCCGCCCATTTAATAACACATGTGTGATAAAAAGTAAACACGCAGTTTACAAACATACACGTGTAGAAAAAATCTAACTTTATACGTATGTGAATAACTGTGTCCCAAAAAACAATTTTTGGGGCTCAAGCTAAATTTAGATTTTCCGGAAGAGGTTTAGAGGTCGCTCATGTCGAGTTTTTGCCAAAAACCGGGCTTGCGGGTCTTTTTTGAGTTTTCTTCATAACTTTGTCACTTTTAAGAAAATAATTTAAAAGAAAAATATCCAAGCTTTATTTTTGTGTGCAGAAACGATAAGTTTTTTGCAAAGAATTTGCTAATTTAGGTGCCCACACTACAATTTTTCGTAATTTGTCCATAAATTTTGTAAGTAACGCCTTATAAAATTCAAAATGTTTATAAAAATGAAAAAAACTAACAACGCAGTTTCAAAGACCAATTAATTCTCAATAATTTAGAAACAAATATTTTTAAATTTGCACTTATCGCTCAACTTTGTACCCAGTTTGTGATATTATAACTTATACCCAACAAACAAATCAAAATTAATTGGGGTTCTTACGTATAGTATGCACTGCAATCAATTCTGAAAATAAGTTTCAGAAGTTGTGACATTGATGTAAATGTTATCCATTACCAATACGTGAAGATTTGAGCAGTTTTACTAAAGGCCAGCTTGAAAAGAAGACTAAAAAGAATTGCTTCATATGAGTCTTATTTTTTTGGGGATAGATTTAAGCCCTATCCAACAGTTAAAAATATGAATTTTTCGAAACCAGCTGCAATCTTGCATGAACCATTCAATGATTGATGCCTTGCTAGAATTTAGCTCATTAATTTTAAGAATAAAAATCAAAAATGGATACTTTTGTCAATGTCCTCTTCTCACTCCACTCAATGATCTTATTTTATTAAAGCAGTTGGATAATTACAAAATTATTAATGTAGCAGTTGCACGCGCCACGTTAAAAACTTTTTTATGCCATCAGCGGTACTTTGCCCCAAAATTGTCTACCTTAGCATTTTTTTTAATGATATCGACACCAAAACTTTGAGTTGACTGGCAAAAAATCTACTTACGCCAAGTAGGGAGAAGGAAGAAGTAATTTTTAACAGAAGACAACCTTAAAATAAAGAAATTCAAGGATTAATTTCCAAAACCAATCTTATTTTATTTCAAGCTTGCAATATTTTAATTGATTTTAAAACCAGTAAAAAAGTACAGTCGGTCAAGCCCGACTATATGATAACCTGCACCACAGTATTTTAAAACACATGTAGAATCATGCTTATAAATATGGATCTATCTTTGTTTTAAATTTCATTTAAATTGGTTAGAAAGTTTGTGAGAGGCAGATATTGCCCCCTAACTCCCCTTGTGGTCCTATTTTTTAAAAAACTGCATAGCTCATGTAGCCATATAAATGTGGATCTATCTATTGTTAAAAATTTAATTAAAATCGGTTTGATAGTTTCTTAGTGGCAGAAATTGCCACTATCTCCTCTCGTGGTGCTACGATTCGGCTCATTTTTAATAGGATTGGTCCTTGTGCCAATAATAACCTATAATCCAAATTTTATCAAGTTATCTCCAAAATTGCGACCTGTACTTTGTAGAGCTAGTAGTGAGCTAGTCTATCAGTCCCGGGGTTGCGGGTTCGATTCCCGCCAGAGACATGTTTTTGTCATCTGACATGTCAAATTTTAAAGTCACATGTAATTGTGCATGTCTGTCAAAATCACTGTTTTACATAAGGTTTATAATATTCGGTCACAAACGTACATGTACATTTGCTTTTGACATTGTCTCTGTTTTTTTTTCGCATTGTTATTGCAGAAACCAAAAAAGTGCTCGGTTTAAAATAGCTTGCTGCTGCCATTAAAATTTTTTATTTGCGCCGTAAAATAGCTTAGCCATCTTAAAATTTTTTTCTTTTAATTCAAAGATACCAATTTAGGAATTTATAATAAAACGGTTTTTATATATATATTCACATAAATTCTATTCAATGGTAAGATGATCAAACATATCTCGGTATTGTAAAAAATTAACTTCAGCCGGCTAATGATTCCGTCAATAGTGGACGCCGCTGCCGGTTTCTTCCCGGCATAGATTTCTGATGTCAGGTGGTTTGTCAGAAAAAATAGAGCACGCTCAAATTGAAATTTTGTCAGATGACTTTGCGTCTGACTTTTACAGAAGCAAAGTTAAAAAGGTAACACACGACATGTATGTATTTTGCAGTGGGAAATTTGACATGTCAGATGACAAATACATGTCGTGTACGGTCGCCTTAAGGGAGCTTAGGGGAAACGTATTATTTAATTATTTAAAATGAATTTAAACTCTTTGCAGAGAATGTGTTTTAAAGCAAACCAAAATTATGGTACTAAACATACCTTTTGTGTGCCACTTATACATATTATGATTTAAATTGTATAGTTTAAAATAAAAATATTTTAGTAGCAAACATTTCACATAATAAAATATTTTTTCAAGTTATGCTAGAACTATAATAAAGTTATTGGGGTAAACATATTAGGCAAATATGAACAAAAATGGGCGTAGTGACCACCCATTAATCATGTTTTTTCTCTGGTATACAGATTGATATTTAAAACAGAAAAGCCAAAATTTCGCAAAATTTTGCAGGCTTCTAAAAAATGTATCAAAATATGCCTCAAAAAGGCAAAACTTGCGCTGAAAAACTTAAAAAATGCTGCAAAAAAAGCTCTTTTAACTAAATTATTCAAAAAAATGCTGCAAACGGTAAAATATGCAGAAATATGCACTAACAAATTGATGCCAAAATTCATAAAAAGCTCTAAAACGGATAAATATATTGTTTCTGCCTTCATTGGTCGCACAAGGAAAAACATGCAAATGCATATTTTTGGTTTCCCTGGTTATCACAAATCAAACGTAGATGATTAATAGCAAAAAATATGTTAATAGTAAAATCTAAAAACCTGCAACAAGGCACAGTAAGCTTCGCTTAATCATTTACCAATGTAAAAAAAAGACGTAAAACACGAGAACGGCACACTAACAAACAATTCCGGACAGTTTTTAAGTGGTAAAGACAATGACGCGCGAGCTGCCCCCCACCCAGCCTTATTTCATGAATGTTGCATAAAGATATTTGGGTGACAACAGTATTGCCTAATATTTTTTTAAGGACCCACTACAAGTTTTTATTGAAAATTTTGCTTAAAGGCATACAAATAATTTACATCTGCATTCATAACAAATATTGTCAGTGTTATTAATAGGTCTCCAAATGCTTCACAAGAATAAATGTTTTCCAGAAAAAATACTACATATAAGTAACTATACAATTCCCAAGCTATATTAGTGTAATTAAAAATGAATGTCACCATATATTTAAATGTTTTAAATTTTCTATTAAATTATACTACGTAGCAAATGTTAATTAATTTCAAACAAGTAACAACGCAATATACGGCTATTCCGAATCTTTTATTACCTCTGCCAAGGATTGTTAGTTTTCCAGAGTGGACTTTATATGGAATCTGTAATAAATTATGAACCAATCCTTTTTAACTCTGACATTGCAGTTTCTAGTTACCTAAAACTAGGGATGTACGATCAATAGGTTAATCAAAACTTTGGTTCATTAGAATGCTTATTAATTAATTCATCAATCAATCAACATTTGTAATTAATCAGAATTTCGTTTAATTAAATGACAAAATTTTGATTGATCTACATATAAACATTCTCATCGTTCCTAAAAGGAGCATAAATTTAAATTTTTTGATTAATCAAGTTTAAGAAATTTTATTTAAACATTTTTAGACAACCAGCCTGGCCCCCGATGTCGAACGACAACAAGTCACTCATAATCGTTCTCTTAAGCGGCCAACTAACTATTGACTTGTCGGTCGACAGGTTTTAAAGACTTTCTAAAAGAAAAATTTCATAGTGTGAATCCATCACTGAGCCATCACACACGGGAACAATTATGCTGGCGTAAAATGGCAGTTTTTGAGGTGAAGGGAATGGTTATTCGTGGGCGTAAAGTTTTAAACGGCTTCAACCTCGCACAAGCCAAGGCCCATTGAACAGGTCTGCGCAAGAAGACCAATGATCATTCCCTGTTCATACATATTCTAGTGGACTAGTTTTGAAACTACACCATGGTATACTCCCGAGGATTAATTTTTACTTCGATTAAAACCATTTCGTTTAAAAACGAAGACATGTTGTTTCACTACAAACTGTTTTTAACAATGACATGGTCCATGCTTGCATTACATTGGACCAGTCCAGGGAGTAGTCCATTTCATCAAAATGGATTAAGTACTCCAATATTATCTGCAGGGTTGCTTTGGTTCTTTTGAGCTGTCAAAAGAAGTTTTCTTACATGTTCATGTTTATGTTTGTTTGCGTTTATGGTTTTTTCCAATACAAATTTTAGCGCCATTAATGGTATGCCACACATAGACGTTTTATCCTTTTGCTTTGTATATGTGGTATAAAGTTTTTGAGAGCTTAAAAGAAATTTTACACAAACAAAATACATGTCGTTTTTTGATTTTGTACAAGTAAGCAGACCTGATATATGAGCATTGGCACAAGCAGTACGAAACCAATACATGAACAATTTAAGAAACATTAATGCAAAAAACACTTAAGCATACAAAGAAGAGTACATGTCTACAATTTTATGCCAGATGAAATAATCTCGTGTGTGACGGAAAGAACAAAAATTGTGCGGCTTATAAAATGCTCGCGTCTGTGATCGATCATTTACAAATTAACTGTCAAATGTCTGTACTGCCACATCCGCCATTTCACAAATAAAACGTCAGTTAGTGCCGGTTCACACACGTCAAGTTTGAATCGTCAAGTCTTGAGCTTTATGGAGAGAAGGGAAAGAGAATGTCATTTCTTTTCCCCTCCCTCCTAAAAACTTAAGAAAAGAGAGTTCCATTTCTTTTCCACTCTCCCCTAAAAACCCAAGACTGGACGAGTTAAACTTGACGTGTGTGAACTGCCACTTAGGAAATGAAAATCGACAAAACATATAAATTATTTGTATGGCTTATTTCTAGGCATATTTATAGCAGGTAGCCGCGATATTACAACAATTGTACAATAAAACAAACAACAGGGCTTTTTATTGTTGTTATGTGATACGAACTGTCAAACAGCAAAGGGGTTGCTAAGTGCCGGTTCACACACGTCAAGTTGGACTCGTCAAGTCTTGAGCTTTTAGGAGAAAAGGGAAAGGAGAATGCCATTTCTTTTCCCCTCTCTTCTAAAAACTAAAGACTTGACGAGTGAGAACCAATTTTGATGAAATTGGAAGTACAGGCTTTTTATTTTTTTAAAACTAGGACCAAGGGGGACATAGGAGGAATTACTGCCTCTCCGCAAATATCAAACCAATTTGGATGAAATCTGAATCATCGATACATCAGCGTAAATAAAACAGATGGGCCATTTCTGCCTATCCGAAATTATTTTTCCGATATAATAACATTTAAAACATTTTTAGATCGATCTTCGTACAATAAAAATCACAGGCAATAAACTATAAACAAAGTAAGATCTTCTTCCGTTTCACAGACTAAATTTTGAGCTAAAAGCGAAGTCTAAATACCCGCATTAACTTTAGAAGGCGGAACAGACGTACGCCGATACTGTACGATACTCTTTTCACATTTACATATAAATCTCCAGACAAACATAGATACATACTTATGTATGTAGATCTGGCAAAAACACATCTCTAAGACAGATCAAGTCATGAAAGAGTTGCACACCGACAATGAGAAGGGTGGTGTAGTACATATTCTTCTTCTTCCTCCAAACAGCTCTAACAGTAACTGTTATTTTGTTATAACCTCAACTAAACAGTGTCCCGTAAGAGTCCTGATTGAATTTCTATTAAGGGGCAGTACCTTTTCTATTTACGGACGGCCTGAGCATTCTGAATATATAGAAAGTGGTATTGACGAACACCTGTATACCGTTCATAGTATGCATTAGGGTGGGTCACTGATGTACATATGAGAAAAAATAAAAGTTCTCGAATCATATTCTAATAGCAATATTTTTTTGTATTACGTTATAACAAATAAAAATTGCAAAAAAAAAGTTCAAAAAAGTCTCATCTTGAGCCCGCGCATGAGCTCCTAAGAATTAAGAATATTTGAAAAAAGTCAATTTATTAAATTTTAATATTTTATTTACTATCAAATATTATTAATTAAAACTAAAAACATTTTGAATTAAACATAAAAAAAATAAAAATTTGGTTCTTATACAACATAAAACAATAAAATCTTTTTTGGTCACAAAATCTTGTTTACTGTCAAATCCGGGCATCTCTCGTCTTGATTCAAGTTTCGTCTATATAAAACCATCGCATGACTTTTTTAGCGCAAAGAGTCATGAATGCTTCTGACACTGTTTTCACGAACCTAGAAGTCGTTAAAATACAGTAATATGCTTTCCTGCAATACAATGCTATTGTTGCTATATTAAAAATTTAACAAAATTGAAGGTCAAAGCGCGGGCTCTTACACTAAAAATAAATTAATAATATTTTACAGGGATCTAATTCAGACAAAAATACAACATATTTACGCTATTAGAAGTCGATAAGAGAAAAAATATTTTTTAGACCCAGCCTAGTATGCATTCCTATTTATCAATCTCATTAGACAGCATACTTATGGGAGAAAAAATGCCAATGCATGACACCGTTTCGTCTAAAGACGAATTTTCCAAATACTACATAATGGAAAAATCAAATATCTCTAATGCACCATCTATTTGCTGGTGCTAACAAAATATTTTATTGTTTAGCTGGGAATAAAACCATTAGCACTGCCAACTTTAAATAATTTATATTAATTTATTGCACTCGTCTTAACTGAGTTTAATTTTTATGAATCATTCTGTTTATGCTACTTACGGCGAAAATTCGAAACATGTGGCCATTTAAAATTATTGCACATTTACAGCAGCAACAACATATCGAAAAAATTGTCAACAACATTTTTTTTTTGTGTTTGCATTGGGAGAAAATGACAACAAGCAATTTCATTCATGAGAAGACAAAAAGACTTTGCATTCAAAAACTCTTTGATGTTGTTTAACCATGCTACTTGAAGATAAACAAAACAACATTTAAAATAGAGAAGCATGCATTTAAAAACAATTACAAAGTGGTTATTGTCTTTTCTGCTTCCTTTATGTACATACATACAATGTATGTATGTATATAGTAATGTACGTGCATATAAAAATAAAAACCACGATGTTTTGTTGCTGCTTTTTAGCGTAAAATCTTGAGGTGTGTACGTGACGAAAATTCTTCGTTTAACGCGTGAATCACTCGTGATTCCGATTACATTAAATATGAATCACAAGTAAGAAAGTAAGTAAACGTGATTGCAAGATAATATTTGAGTGAGAGATAAAAATTCAATAATCACGCCAGATTTCGTTAAACTTATTTTTTAATGTGACCTATACCTACATAAGTACGTACATACTTACATATGTATGTATGTATGTATGTATATGTACACACATACAACAACTTGAAACGGTTAAAATCCTTGCTATTGCTTTTTCCCTTCAATAACAATCATTCCTATCGTGAATAATTTTTCCCTCGTAATTTCACATATTTGCGATTATAAAAATATGAATAATAACGTGAAAAAATGTTCACGGAAAAAGTTCCCCTTAGCGTGAAAAGTTTTTTCCCTCGAAATTTGTTCACTGTTTAAAAATTACTAGATTTCCCGCAACAGTGCATCCGGCAATGTCTAACAACAGATCTTACAATTCTTGCCATGCAATGATCTGACAACCGCGTCAACTGACAATTTTTGTTGCAGGAGAATTTATTGTCAGACAGTTGTCTGCTAATGAAATTATAAGGTTTTCTAAAACTGTAAGAACTAACAATTTACTTTTGGTGGCAATTTTTCTTTCAGAGCTTAGTAAACAAAAGCGGCATGCGTTTTTTTTAACATAAGAATTCTATTGCTAATACATTTTCAATAAAATGTAACGACCAAGCGATCTATCAAATAAGATTTTCGCGTTCTAAAGGTTTGTTTCGTATAAATTGTGTGAAAATTAAAAGTTTTGACATAGAACAGTCGGTTTAACGAACCAGTACTTTGTCAGGCCTGTTCGTTAAACTGAAAAGTTCGTTATATGCCATACTTATGTATGTATGTTAAGTACCTATGTTATGAATAAATAAATAACTAGAACTGTATTATTTGTCGTTTATTTTGAAATATGTTTTGGAGATGTGTATAATATATTAAAAAAAAAAATTAAAAAAAGCTACATTTCATTATTACACTGGTTGCATAAAACATTAAATAATTTGAATAAAATATAGTTTTAAATTCATTTTTAATTTCCTTGAATATTTTATATAAAAAATTTGTCGAGTTTTTTTATGCAAATACATTTATACGAATACAAATTTCGAAGCTTTTGATATATTTGTTGCTATAAATGTTTTTCATGATCGAAAGAATATGCGTAACTGATCATTGCATATGCTGGTTGCATAAAACATAAAATAATTTGAATAAAAAATAGTTTTAAATTCATTTTTAATTTCCTTGAATATTTTATATAAAAAATTTGTCGAGTTATCTTTGTTTTTTTTTTTTGAACAAAAAAATTTTGTTTTGTGGCATCTTCCTGAATTTCTCTTAAAACAATAAAGTTGACAAATTAACTTTTTTTATGCAAATACATATATACGAATACAAATTTCGAAGCTTTTGATATATTTGTTGCTATAAATGTTTTTCATGATCGAAAGAATATGCGTAACTGATCATTGCAGGGGTCTAATCACCGCATACGATATCGAGCAAAATTGATCGAAATTATTTATTTTGGTATCACGACTCTCGGTATGGAATGGAATTTATTGAATTTGAAATAGTAGCATTCGATAAAGAGTAACTCGACATTACATTTCTTGAGTTTTCATTTGATACGTCAGTGTCTATCGTATGAAAAAACATTCGATAGTTTATTCGATACGATAGTATCGAATGCGGTGATTAGACCCCAGCATAATCAAACAGAAATGCTACATAAACATGACTTATAATAGCGGTCCTTTTTGCTAATCACTTTGTTTTTTAAACTAAAATTATGAATCTTTTGTTCGCTATATAAGGTACTCAATGGAGCAAACTTGTGTGTTCGTTAAATGCGATGTTCGCAGAGTCGAAGGTTCGTTAAACAGGAAAACTTCTGTACATGTTCAGCACATTGCCAGACCTAACACTATTGCAAGATCTGATAACCGTCTGTACATAGCTTAACAAATAACGTTAAGGAGACAAACCCAAAAAAGTTAGATTAAGAACCAACATAATTTTGACAACTATAACTGAAAGTTATATATATACATATGTACATATGTATATGTAACTGAACTTGTTGAAATTCATCGTTAATTAAAAAGTTACTAAAAATAAAAGAAAACAACTATAGTCTGTTTTATGATTAGGTAAAATCACAAAAAATAGAATTTGAAAATTCCTAGTAAGTGATAACATTTTCTCCCTTGTGAGCGTGCGTGGTCGTAAGTCAAAAACTACACACGTCCACTGCTCTAGTGCAAATGATGAATCGAAGCACGCTTCGTAGTCCGTACAAGCTTAAAATTTTAAATTTTTTCAACACTCAGTAGGTTGTGGTTGCCGTTTGAGTGCGAATGCAATATTTCTTGTGTTTATTGCATAAAAACATTATTCATGTATCGTAACAAATTGAATTTCAATCGCTTAGAAAGTGAAGTGATTTAATTAATATTAAAATAAAACATAAAAGTTTCAACATTAAACACATAAAATTTGAATAAAATGTATAAACGTTGAAATTTTTGGGCCAATCAATAGATTTTTATGTTCATTTAAGCAGTTGAAGAAATATTCGTTTAAAAAGTAGTTTTTAATTTCTTTTATTTTTTGTTACATTTTGTTCAGGTGAAAAAACCCCCAACCAGGTAAGAATTGAATTTTCAATATTTCAGTGTCATTTTCGTTAGTCGTTGAATAAAATGTCACACAAACGTGTATTTGTTGCCCTTTTATTTCTTGGTCTGTGTCAGATTTTATTCAGTGTCATGTTATTTCGTTCAAAACAATTTGTTTTTTTTAATATTTTCTTTTTGTATTTTCCATTAAGTTCAAAACGAGTTAAAATTATTTTAGTTTAATAAGTTTTTGTTTTAAGAAAAATTTATTTTATTTTGTTTAAAAAATCCATTTGGCGAATAGTTAAAAGAGATTTTTCGCTGATATCCCTGGAACATACTACATTAAATTCCAGGGATATCAGAGAACAATCTGGACAATTTTTTATGTATAATTCAAGCAAATGCGGTTAACTATGTTTACCTGCCTAGTCCAAAAAGTCGAAAAGAAAATTTATTTTGTATATTTACAGTCAAGGGGAATTCAACTACAGGTGGTGTCGGAACTACAACAATTCAAAAACAACAGAAGCAACATAGGGGTTTTTTTGCATTGCATTGCATTGCTAGTGCTTATAGCTCGAAATGTGTTCTTAGCCAAACACTAACAAATCAAAACAAATAAGCTCGAACTGTCAAAATCAGATGCCATTTCGAAACCACCTGTTGTTAATTGGCCTTGATTTACAGTGAAAACAACAACAAATTTAATTTTTTTATTATTGTTTTCAATATAAATACACGAAAGAAATGTTCTTTTCGATATTGTGGTCCTGGCATTTAAATTATTGAATGTTAATAATTTGGCATTTTACCAAAATTTGCAATTCATAGACTCAAGTTAAAAGGTTTTCTTAGCTGTTGTATTCATCGGTACAAACTAGCGTTAGCGCGACCGAAAAAAGTTGTAACCAAAAGCGAAAAAAGTAACCAAAAATACAACAGGCATTTTGTTGCTAGAATTGAGACGGCAAATGTCAAAATGACTTTTTTAAAAATGTAAATAAACAAAAAAAAAAGACACCAAAGGTCACTTTATTAGTACATTCTGGTCTAAACGTTATTTGTGTATAGCATTGTGATCGTTATTAGGAATAATTCTTAAAGTACGTTTAGTTCTTACTTGTTTTAAAAAAGTCAAAAAATAACGGTTATTTTTAAAATGATATTTTTTGAGTCAAAAATAAAAGTTAAAGTTTGACTTGTATTTTTTTGCCAAAAATAAAAGTTTAATTGACACTGATATTTTTTTAGAAAAAAATGAAAGTTAAAATTTGACTTTGACAGTGTGCTACCGATAGTCTCGAAAAAGCAATATTCTAAATAATTTTTCGACTTTTTAGTGTACGTGGCACCTGCTTTACAAAGTTAACCCTTTTTCGTATATTTGTAAAACTTTATGATATAGAGCTTTCAACGCTTTTTATATAAAAAGCTCTTACACGTGAAACTTTTTTAAGACAGAATTATGGGCTGATTACGGACAGAAGCACAACTAAAGTTGAGTTGACAGCATCGAAAAAATGGCAACGCCGCTAATGTTAAAATATACGAATTTTTTTTATTTTAACAAGAGCGGCGAAATAAAGATGATTAAAACAATAAAATTTTGAGACCGAAACAGCTCGTGTCATTTTGAAACATCCTGCAGCACAGGAAAAATGTACTATCATCTTCAATTTAGATAACAATTATCGTTAGTTTCTCTGAACTTGATCTCATAAGAAATAAAAACAAAATAAAATTGCATGTTAAGTAAATAAATACAGTGATAAATTTAAAATAATATTGTTAAAAAAATAATAAAATTTTTTTTTTAATTTTTACTTAGACACTTTTTTATTTATTTTGAATAAAATCACAGTAACAACACAAAAAAAATGTCAAAATTAAACAAGAATAAATCGTATGAACAGCATGTTTGGCAATCTAGTTTCAGAGAGCGATACAAGTAGGCTTATATCGTCGTAGCATAAAAATAAAAAATTCTTGCTTACGAAATAAAAAAAAAAATTTCCCATACCGGGAATCGAACCCGGGCCTTCTGGGTGAAAGCCAGATATCCTAGCCACTAGACCATATGGGATACACGATAAGTTACGGCAAATTGTTAATATATTCATATGAATTAATTTGAATCATTTATTGGTCTGTGGCTTTAAAGAAATAAACTAATACATAAATCGATTTATACACACATACAAGCTTACCCAGCAAACTTTATTTTGCCATACAAATTATTTCTATGTTGTCAATATTTTTGTTGTTAAATAGAAAATAGCGAATGTATTTTAAAGGCTAGTTTTACAATATGTAAAAGTCGGATAGTGTGAATGCATGTGTGATGAAAATGACAAGTATTATGAAAAAAAGTTTGACATCCCATACGAATTAAGGCCATGTCAGATAAAACTCCTTCGCTTTGCGTGACGTTTCTAACTTTGACAGAAAAGCGTAACGCAAAAGGTGTATGCCACAAAAAACACTTTGACAACGAATTGTTTGTTAAAAATAAAAAAATAAATAAAATTATACTAGAAGACTGTCAAAGCACGCAAAAAGATGAGAGTTGCCTAACTTTTCGCTTCGCTCTGCGTTAAAAGTTCTTTATGTGACATGTTTCGTATAAGTATGAATATTTCATCTTGGATGTCAAAGCAAATCTCTAACGCTACGCGACGCAAAAGTTTTATCTGACATGGCCTTAATTCGTTTTTTTAAATATCTAAACAATAAATTATACTTTTCATTGGACCAGGGTTGCATTTTATTTCAAATGTGAGGGTGTATACTTTGTGAGATGGTGTGAACACAAACTGTTATGTTAAATTAGATTTTTTGACAGTCGCAATAAAACTCATTAGATTTTTATCTCACAAAGTATTTTGGAATACGTAAGACTTGTGAGATAGTGTAAACTAGCCTTAAGTGAGAATTGATCAGCGTTGCCCCAACAACAAAAAAAATGTTTAACCTTGTACGTGAAATTTTTTTCTTCCGTATGAAACTGTTTCAATATTCATCTAATCCAGCAAAATCGGTTCAGTAGGTAAAGAGTTATGAATCAAAATGAACGTTGAAAGGGCTCTGTACAAAACAACAAGTCCTTTTTGTTATTACCATAAAAGTGTTGCTTTTTGTGTTGTATGTACTTGCAAGTATTAACGTTTAAAAGGCTGTGTAGAAAGAGATAATATTCATTTTATTAGTTCTCTTAAAATGTTTTGTGTAGTCGTTGGTGTGGTCATTAATTTAAATTGAGGTATTTAAGATTCGGCACAGACATAGCATTGTTAAATTTTTTTAAGATTCAATCCGAGTCATTGTGATAAATATTATGGTGATATAAATATTTATAAAAATTTATTCTAGCCAACTGTAGCTCTAACATAGGCCCTTACAAAGCTTTGTCATAAAAGACTAGCATAACTAGTGGCGCAATGCACATATTGATATAAGATTTTTCACAAATCGTTCTATATGATAAAAAATTATACTGCTAAATTTTGTCAAGATCGGTTCATTATTAACGATATGCATCATATAAACCGCCTAAAACCGTAACAAATATTGTTATTGCAATAAATTTTGATCTGCACAGCTCGGAACAGCCGAATACATCACTCTTACTTATTATTATTATTATTATTATTTTTTTAACAAAAAAGCTAGGAAAGTAGGAAAGCTTAGTACTATGTAACGTAATTTCGGAGTCATATACCTTTGAAAAAGCAGACTTTATCTTGATTTGTATAAAACTTTTAAAAATTTTTAGGTTTTAACTAGCGGTTGCTAGCGGCTTTTAAGCCCAATTTTGGGGAATATGTTAAAAAAAAATTGGCAACAGTGTCTCCTATACAAAGTTAAGACTTATTTTCAATTTTAAAAACTTTTTAGGCTAAAACTTTCAACTATTTTTATAAAGAGCTCTTACAAGTTAAACTTTTGAAGTCTTGCTGTGCGTTATGGTACGAAATTGAGTAAATTATGCGGTGGAATATAAGCGGTGTTTTTTAAAGAGTGACACAAGTTTAATAAAACAGGGAATTATATTTTTAATACCAATGAAACGGGCTTTATTGGAAAGAACATTTTATGAACTGAATGTCTAAATATGATTTATGCTATGTGGCCGCCACGCATAGAATGCGCAATCTAGAACATCAATTTTCAACAACTTTTCGCAGCATTTGCGGCCGTATTTTGCCGATAACTCTTCGAATGTTGATTTCCAGGTGTTTAATTGTTTATGGTTTATCGACGTAGACAAGTGATTTAACATAACCCCATATAAAATAATCCAATGGGGTTAAATCACACGATCTTGGTGGCCAATTTATAGGGCCATTACGTGAAATTATTTTGTCATCAAAGGTTTCTTTGCTTAAATCAATGGTACCGGCCGCTGTGTGACATGTGGCTCCGTCCTGTTGGAACCAGATATCAGCAAGATTAATGCATCGTAATTGAGTTACGAAAAAATTTTGAATCATGTTCCTATACCGCTCACCCTTGACAGTAACATTCTGACCATCATCGTTTTTGAAGACATATGGGCCAATTACATCGCCAGTCCATAAAGCGCACCAAACAGTAATTTTCTGTGGATGTAATGGCGTTTCGACAAAAGCTTGTGAATTCTCCTCACTCTAAAAGCACCAATTCTGCTTATTCAACCAGGCTTTATCGGAAAATAAAATTATGAATTTTTTGAATTTTAAACTGAACAATTAATTTGATTAAAAATTTCAACAATTTGCACTCGTTGCAAACTTAACAAAAATCAACTATCAGCTTATCGTTTATCTAGAAAAGTTTTTCAATTAGACCTATGAAGAATTAAGAGTAGCAGATAATGGTCGTCTACACTATAAAAGATATACCTAATGTGGTTAAGTTGATAGTCTGTTAAAGTTTAAACTTCTAAGAAAAACGTACATATGTAAATGAAAAAAGTATTGGTTTTAGATGCACAAATAATAATGGAAAAAGTACACAAGTACACATTGGAAAAAAAGTAACCAATTTTGGTTAAAAGTAACCAATTTTGGTTAAAAGTAACCAATTTTGGTTAAAAGTAACCAACACGGCAATGCTGGTAGTGATGGGATCTATAACAGCAAGAGGAATGTACCGTTGAAGACGATGATGACCGCCGATAAAATCAAAAAAACACCAACCTAAGTGCTGGTTCACACACGTCAAGTCTTGAGCATTTAGGAGAGAAGGGAAAAGAGAAGGCCATTTCTTTTCCCCTCTCTCCTAAAAACTCAAGACTTGACGAGACAAACTTGACGTGTGTGAACCAGCACTAACATAGGAAAATGAAATAAATAAAATTAATAGTAATTTCGAAAAGCAATTGAGTGTACGATATTTTTTGTAAGTACGTATTTACCGAACAAAAATAAGCTTGATAATTTGCCTTCGGGAGAACATGCCATGTATAATTGCCCGTCTGAAAATATGGTGTGCCCAAATCTAAGCCGCAAGCAGACGTCGTTTGTTTTTGCTACTTATTGGTTGTTATTGCGAATGCTAATCCATGAAAAATTAAACGCGTTTGAATTCAGCACGTCTATGATAATCATTGGAATTCGCAAAACAGTTTTGAAACCTTATAAAACTATTCATCAGTTTTTAATGACTAATCGCGTACAATTGCACAGCCATGGTGGGTTCTAATTTCTAAGTAAAATAACCGGAGATCCATCTTTAAATCGAAGAAGATGTGGTGACATACCTGGCAAATCCAGTGAGTTCAAAACTCTTTTGGGTAATTTATAGTTTCTTTGGCATCACAAACTGTATAGACCGATTTGTATGACACAAAATTTTGCCTGACAACGACTACTGTAACATCGTGACACGAGATTTTTATAAATTTAGGTTTTAATTTGTAAAGCATTCTAACCAGGTTTTTATAAAGCTGATTTTTTATTAAACAAAAAAATATATTTAAAAAAAATTTCCTGTATACCATAAAAAAATAACTTAGAAATTAAAAAAAAAAATCTCCCCGACGGGGAATTGAACCCCGGTCTCCCGCGTGACAGGCGGGGATACTGACCACTATACTATCGAGGATGTTATGAAAGGTAGAAATATTTCAAATGTTTAATGGTTTAAAGTGATCTTCATTAACAAAAATTTTGTAACAGTTGATATACAGAATTATTGGTCGTGAAAATTTACAAAGAAGTTTTGGATTATTTTGTGAAATTGTTTTCAAATGTCACGAAGCAGTAAAAGAAAATATTATCGAAGCATCAGTTGATTTGTTTAAAGATTCTAAATTATTGTTTACAAATGACAGCTGTTCTGTATTAGTGGTGGCAATTCGGGTAGCAAAAAAGCTTTAGAGTTTTCGTATTGCTCAAAATAAGTGTGATGACTAGGGTTTTTTGCCGAGATTTCCCGTCCCGGGAATTCCCGGGAATTTCAATTATTTTATTTCCCGTTTTCCGGGATTTTTCTTGCGGGATCCCGGGAAATAAAAAATTCTTCATAATTTCAGAAAACAGCTATTTATACCTCATTTATTTAGTTTTCTATTCCTAAAAATTAGCATCTGTGGATGGGTTGCGGATTAGATCAATTGCAATAGTGAGTACATATTTAAATCAATGTCTCCTGATGCAATAAATCAAGTAAAAGCAGAATGGGCAGTGCAACAGTTGATAATTATTACATTTAGTGAAGTAAAGAGTTAATAAAGTACATTAATTCAAAAGAAGATGCAGGCAGTAAAGTTTCATTGTCCATGAACAGGTCTTAAAAATAGAAGATACATAAACATATCGCTCCTTTATTGCAACATAGTCATATCTACAAAAACAAACGATCTTGGAAAATGCGATTAAAGTTTTCAAAATGTACCGATTTAAAGATATGTATATATTGCTATAACTTCAGTTCAGTTTGAGATATAATACGAGAAGGTGTAGAGGAAAACTTTGCTAAAGTTACTTAAAATTTTTGATTTTTTGAGATATGACTATGATGCAATGAAGGAGCGATATGTTTATTAGGTGCTAAACAAAAATTTTTTAAATTTGTGTTGGTTTATATAACAGTGAAGTGCGGGGAAACCGCAATAAAATAACATTTTGGAGACTTGTGTAAGATACTACAACATACAACTTGAAAAACCTTGACATGCATTTGACTGATATAGACGTTGTTTATAAAAAAGAAAAAATTGCTTCTGATTGTGAATACGAAGCATGCTACAACGGTGCATTTTTAACTATTTGTCCAACCTCGGTAAAAAATGAACGAAATTTTTCGGTGACATGATAATTTGTAAATTAAATCAGGCATATACTTTTTGACGACTTACTAAGCGCTTTGAGTGTGTCAGAAAGTTATTTCCGAAGCCGTTAAAATGTTATATATTTATTTAAAATATTTTATCTATTTTATTAATTAACTTTTTGATCTCATATCTTGAGTACCCCAATTTTTATTTTGTTTTTATTATTGTTGTATGAATTAAATTGTTATGTTTATGTTATATTTTTATCTTGTATCTAGAGCATAATAATGCGGAATAAAAGCATAACAATAGGCAATAATAATAATTCAAGTTCAAGTTCAACTTCAATCTTCAATTAATATTTAAGTATTGAACCATTTCTTTTACTTTCTTTGTAAACAAGTTCCCTAACGTATTTTTATAAAAGTTTTTTTCATTAATTAAAAACAAAATTTACTTTGTATTATTTATATGGAGCGGGATCCCGGGATCCCGGGAAATTTAAAAAAATTTCCCGCTTTCCCGGGAATCGAAAAAGTCTGGGAAAAAAAACTCTAGTGATGACAATTGCAGTAATGTGCTGTTGGATTGCAAACAAGAGCTACAAGTTTTCAAGATCATATTTGTTTAACACTGAACGCTGCTAATATTAATTTATATTTATACATACTTTCGTAGATACATACATAACTAAATAAATGTGTGTGGCACCAGGGTTATCAGATTTTTTTAGAAATCGCTAAACGTCAATTTTGTTCAGTTTTCGTAAAATTTTTTTTTTAATTAAATTTTGAATACAAAATCATATAATATTTCAGTCAAAAATTGCCAAAAACTGAGAAAAAATACAAAAAAGTCACAGAAAGTTAAGTTTGTTTAGTTTTAGTTATTTTTTTTTAATAACATAAAATAGAGATCATAAATTCAGTTAAAAAAAACTAAAATTAAGTACAAGTCCATAGTATAATAAGTAACAATTATTTACCCATGTAATGTCAAAATAATTTATTTGATTTTGACGCTTGTTTTAATTTTTTCCCATATTTTCTTTCGTTTGACGTTATATGGGTTCTAAAATTGAGAACAAAATTTCTAATGACTAAATATACCTTGTACTTTTTCTACCATGCACAAGTCTATATAGGCGCCCGTACACGACATGGTTTTGTCATCTAACATGTCAAATTTCCCGCTGAAAAATACATACATGTCGTGTGTCACCTTTTTAACTCTGCTTCTGTAAAAGTCAGACGCAAAATCGTCTGACAAAATTTCAATTAAAGCGCGCTCTAATTTCTTCTGACATCACTGTTGTTATTTTGAAAAAAAAAAATGTTGCAGTTTCAAAATCGTCACGTTTTGCGAGATATCGCCATATCTGAAAGGACTGTGCGGCACACTTAATATTCATAATAATGTGTTTGTAAATGTTCTATTAGTAGCAAAATCTATTATTAATCGCTTGACTGATTTACTTTAAAGCGTTACATAATATAAATGTTGTGAATAATTAAACATTGTAAAAAAATTTATATAAAATCTATTTTTGGCGCTGCGTTATACAAAGATGTATCACAGTACGGTTTGCAATACCAAACCGATATTGCGAAATCGTTATTATTGTAAATACTAAAATTTCTTAACTTCTTCAAATACATATTGTTAACACATAATAACTATTTGATTTAAAATCAAACAAATAACTTTGAATGTAAATTAAATTTTTTTGGTATAACACGGTTAAAAATCACATATTTTCACCATTTAGTTTTTGACAGATTTTAAACCCACAAAAGTATGTTCAGCAAATATTAACAATATAAAAAACGACATCAACACAAGGCTGAATTAACTACAGGTGGTGTCGAAACGTCTTCTGATTTTGACAGTTCGAGCCTATTTGTTTTGATTTGTTAGTGTGTTGCAAAGAATGGTTGACATTTCGAGCCGTAAACACTAACAATGTAATATAAAACACCTTATGTTGTTTCTGTTGTTTTTTGGATTGTTGTAGTGCCGACACCATCTGTAGTTGAATTCGCTTTGCATAAGCAGAATCATGGCGAATTCAAACAGGTAAACTCATCTCGTCAGCCGTTCATCAGCTGTCTCCACGGCGGATTTAATTAAGAAACGTCAAAATATAATTTTGTTTTGAAAAGAAGTTGATTGAAAAGTGCTAAAAATATTATTTTTATAATAAAAAAATTTCAAAACTGCGAATGATTAAAGTGAATTTAATAATTTCTTTTATAAAAAAGTGATAATTTCAATTTGCAATAAAAAAATTTTGACAGCTATCAATTAAATTGCAAAAACAAAATACATGGGGATTTTTGTAGTTGTAGAGTTGCACTTACCTGTTATGAATTCGCCTTGAACAGAATTTTCTACAGTTGTGTGTTGATTATTATTTTTCCGTGAATTCTATAAATTATACATACATACATATGTATGTGACCTTCTCTGAGAGAAGGCACCAAGTGTGGCAAAAAACGGGTTTGGAATTAAAAGCGGTTGCTGGTACCTAAAAGGGTGTTATGAAACTTTAAATGCGTTTTTCTCAAAACTTTTTCACACACTATATCCCTTTTCTCGGGGAAGGTCACATAATAAATTTATAAAATACAAAAATGTCAATTGTAATAAATTCGGGATTTTAAATTAAAACAAATAAAAGTGCTATCTACATATATGCGGCTGTGCCAAATCTTTGATTGACATTACCCGTTGCAGTTTTAGGAGCACTAAAATATTTTCGGAGTGTGGGCTTCATAAGGAGCCTATTGTATATTATACACCGATCTTTACGAAATAAAAAGGTATAAATTCTTGTTATATAAAATGACTCTGTGCAAAGTGTAATGACAATCGGTGCATACCGCCACCAATTTTTGTTAGTTTTTGTAACAGTAATATCAATTTTTAAGGGAAGTTGTTTTACATTTGGATCTATAACTCTGTTTCTGAAGAGTCAATTGTGCTAGATTTCCCTGCTTAGAATAACTGGAAACAATTTGAGGCGTGTCTCAGATAAATAGTGGAGATTATTAAAATAGTTTTGAATTCGGTGTTGCGAACCCTAAAACACACATTTCATTAGAAATATTGTATACATACGAAATTAAATACAAAACATAAATCTACAAAATATTTTTAAACTAACGGTTGTTACGACATAATGGATTTCAAAACCCCAAAATGTGCTCAAATATTTACACAATTGGCAAGTCAAGACATTAACTTTTTTAAAAATTATCATTAGTTGGTTGGTGTTTGAGGGTTGAACTTTAAATTTTGTTACCTCAAATTAACACGGTTCTTTTATTAAATAAAAACACTTTGTTTTAATTCTTGTATTTTTGTTTTATTTTTAATGTTATTTTTAATTTGTATAGGTATTATTTTTGTGTTGCACTATTTTTACACAATGGGTCACAATGTTTTGTTTTTGGTTTTGTTATCCCTATTCAATAAATTGTTTTTGCTTTGTTTCACTGTCTGTTGTTTACGTGTTAACGATCGCAAATAGGGTAAATGTTATTGATTTACAAATTATTAAGCAAGCTAGGCTTAGTACAAGAAATACGTATAATGAAATGACTGGATTGAAAAATAAGTAAATAACAATTAAAGGATCTCACTTCAATTCAAGTTGCGGGTCGTGTGGGGTTGAACATTTTGACAGCAATCATATCTGTTGATGAGAAACTTAGAAATGCTTTGTGGGATGCCATACCACAATTTTTGTAATGGGTCTAGTAACGATCCCATTTTTTGTCTGGATGTCGACAACTCGACAGTTTTGATCAGCTCCAATATGAGTCTTCGTGATTCGACCCATTTGCCATTCGTTGGGTGGCAAGTTGCTGTTTTGATGACCACCATGTCGTTGACTTTCACGTTGTACGTTTGAGACTTCCATTTATATCTGCGATGAAGTTCAGCCAGATATCCGGATTTCCATCTTTTGCAAAATGAGTGGTAGATGACCTTTAGGCGTTTCCAGCGGTTGATGAGGGTCAGGGTTTCGCTGCTCACATCAGGTTCGGCTGGGATCAATGGGTTAAGGTCATTTGGGTCATCGCTAGCAGGACTTAAGGGTCTAGAGGTTAAACACGATTCTATGCGAGTGAGAATTGTTGACAGCTCTTCAGAGGTGAATTTCATATCTGGTAACATTTTCATTAAGTGGGTTTTGAAGGATTTTACTCCGGCTTCCCAGAGTCCGCCCATATGTGGGGCACCAGGGGGTATAAATTTCCAAATGATATTTTGATATACAGTTATGTGTAACTTGGGATTGAAGAGTTTTTATAAATTCTAGACGATATTTTTTGATTTGTTCCGCTGCTCCGACAAAGTTCGTGCCGTTGTCCGAATATATGATTGCTGGACATCCACGTCTTCCAATAAAGCGGGAAAATGCAGCTAAAGCTTGAGTCGATAAATCACTTACTGGTTCTAAGTGAACAGATTTAGTGGCAATGCATACAAATATGCAGACATACCCTTTTTGTGATAAGGCAGGCTCGACCAGTAAAGTTTCGAATGTTGAAAGGTCCAGCGTAATCAACACCTGTAACGGTAAAGGGTATTGATATTGTTGTGCGCTCAGGTGGCAGGGATGCCATTATCTGACTTTGAGTATGTTTTTTGTAAAGTAGGTACACACGTTTTGCAATTATTTATGACTGATTTTACTAAGGGCTTTAATCGAAAAATCCAAAATTCTGTTCTTATTACTCGGGTCATGAGCTGATTTCCTCCATGCAAAGTAATTTTGTGCACAAATTCTGTTATCATTTTGGCCAATTTCGATTCGTATGGCAACAGAATTGGACAGCGTTCATTGTACGTTAATGCTGGGGACTGCGCTAAACGCCCATTGGCCCTTATAATCCCATTGCGATCAAGAAATGGCGTAAGGGTTAAGAGTTTCTGAAACATATTCAAACCTAAATAAAATAATTATAAGAATTATTTTCTTTTTCTAAGAATTAAAAGGGCAAAAATTCTTCTTCTTCTGTATAAAATGCTAAAGTGGATTGATAAAAGTGTGCCATTTTAAATACATATGTTGCTGCCATTTGTTGTTATTCAGTATGGCATGCTGCGAGGTTTAAACTACTTCTTAAAAACGGCAAACACAATTAGTACTCAATTAAATTTTTTCTCAGATTAATTAATTATAGTTTGCCGCTAAGATTAAACCGAATGTTAAAAACCCAATCTTAGTTGTTTAAGTTAAAAAAAAATATAGACAATATGACAACGAGATGTTCCCTTAATTTTGACGCCATCCATTTTCATTGCGCACAAACGTGATTATTTAAATTTTGGCATTTTACTACCGGCTTGTAATAGTTGTTAAAATAACACGAAACGAAACAGTCACAAAATTTACTAAAATATTTATATGTTATCAATGGCCTCTTTTTTCATGTATACATATCACGGTTGATAAAGTTGGTACAATTGTACTTTTTTTTGTACAATTTTAAACTCAAAAGTACACTGGTACCCCCGTGATTGTGAATATAGTTTTGCACTTGTTCGTTGGACGATTACATTTGCCACATTCAAAATTTAATATAAGCGTGCATTTTCTGATGATATTGACAAGTTTTTAAAAGATATAGGAAACCAATGCTACCTACAAAAGTTCTAGTAGAAGAGACGACTTCCTCTCATATCAAGATTATTTTTGAACGAACTCGTAATATTTTGAAATATTCGTCAGCAAGATGGTTTCACATAAAGAAGTAACCGTAGAGGGAAGCGAACTGGTACCAAAGTAGTCCCGTGATAGGTCTTTGATGGTAGAGACCGGTTCTAGTTCTAACACTTTATATGAATAAGGCCTATCACTTTTACAAGGGGCTGTCATTGGATGTGGCCAATTGACACTATTTTCCCAGTCACAGATCTATTCTCAATGAACGAGTTTAGTGTTATTTACTACAATGTTTTATTATTTGAATACAATGTAATATTATCTCAATAAAACAAGTCCTAGAATTAAATGCAAGTACCAAATTTTAGAAAGTACCAAAAAATGTGTCACAGCACCGGTGAAGACTGTGCTGTAATTCATTACTTGTTCTACCTTTTTGTTCTTCATAAACCAGCTAAGGGATTGGTTCTCCTGTTGGACCAATTGACACAAGTTTCCCGCAAGGAATCAACAGAATTTTGAAACAGTGGGAGAACGCTAAAAAATTTTATTTTAATTTTAAATTTGAGATTGAATTTTAAGAAATTTTCGTCCATTTACACAACAATTTCGTAAATTTTCCACAAAAAAAGTAGATAGTTTCTAAAAAGTGCACGTAAGCGCTCTCTGGCGACATTTAAAAATAAAAATAAGTCGATATTCCTACCCTAAAAACCGCATCATACAGTTTTGGCTAAAGCAAATACAATTTGTTTACCTCTATTCTTGAATATTTTGGAAAACCACCTACTTTGAAAACTCCGGGGGCTCGAAATTCATTTTCGACCTATAGTTTCTTGGTATGACTTATAGGACAAGAACCGCAATGTGCTTTTGACGCGAAAAAATTTGACCCATTTTTTTTTGCTATCTATACTTTACATGTACAAATTAATTTTGAGTATCTTTCGTTTTTCTTGTATTTAATTTTTGTTTATAACAATAAAATAAAAAAATTATTAAGTACTATTGGGGTCGAAAATTGGTTTTCTCATTTATCATCCCTCATACATATAAATTTAATTAACTGCTTAACAAAGTTTTGCGAATAGAAGGTCTCTTTATTATTTAAATTAAAGAAAAATCAGAATAAAGTTAACCTACCCCCCTCTCAAGTTGCGGTGTTCTATTAATTCATATTGTTGAATAGTTTGCTTTTTAAAAGTTCTGTTTGTTTCTTCATTAAAATGCGTTTTAAAATTCGTACCAATTGCTCAACTTGAGTTAAACATTTTTCGCGCTAAAATATAAAATTATAAAAAGATTTTCGCAAAAACAATTGCAATGGGATATATGAGGAGAGCGTTACCAGATTCTATGAATTTTTCTTATATTAAACTATTAAATTTATAGGTATAGAAAAAAATATATTCCAATAAGATGGTCCAAATAAGAATTGGATTCTTCTACAAAATCTTTTTAAATGATTATGAAGAAAAACATGTAGCCACACAAAAAAAAACCAATGACAATAGCTGCGTTCGAGAACACAAAAGTTTTTATTATTTTTTATTGAACTTTACTGCATTTTACGAAATTGCGTTCGAGTACACAAAATACAGTAGGTACATGCAGGGACCGGAAATAAGAGTTATTTTTTAATTTTTGAAGAAATAAATCATACATAAATGAACATCGTAGAAAACTTTTAATTACACCATCATGATTTTTAGGAAAAATGCATCCAACATAATATTGCATGATATTTAAATTTTTGATTTTTATTTTAACAATCAAAAATAAGAGTTATTTTTGATTTTTATTTTTTTAAATGAAAAATAAAAGTTATTTTTGATTTTTATATTTTTAAATTAAAAATAAAAGTTATTTTTGATTTTTATATTTTTAAATGAAAAATAAAAGTTATTTTTGATTTTTATATTTTTATATCAAAAATAAAAATCAATTCAAAACTCTTATTTATTTGTTGATGCCGTATGTATTAAAATATGCTGCTTCATTCAAATTTCTATATGAATATAATATATTATGTGACTTATCCATTATCAGCTAAAAAAAACATGAATGCATAGAAATAGCTTATAAGTTTTGGCTGCAATTCAAGTCAGTGTTAAGAGGTCGTTTTCAGGTGTTCAATTTTACCATCATAATTGTTTTTAAATGTTCCTCAGATAAATTATATCTCAAATCTCCCAATATTAATCTGAGTGCAGAAAATTACACTGACTTGAATGGATTAATGTTTTTATAGCTGAAAATGGATAAGTCACATAATATATTATATTCATATAGAAATTTGAACGAAGCAGCATATCCCACTTGTTCAACAATAGTGTATTAACTCAAAATTAAAAAACTCAGTAGAAGCAAACCAATTTTTAATTTAACATAAAACGCATATGTGCGAATGAATTCTTAAACCAACAGTTTCATTACCAAAAAGTAAACCAAATAGCATGATATTTTTACAGCGGTTAGAAAGAAAAGAGAAAAATTTTGAGTTAATACACTATTGTTGAACTAGTGCGATATTATAATACATACGGCATCAACAAATAAATAAGAGTTTTGAATTGCTTTTTATTATTGATATAAAAATCAAAAAAACCTTTTATTTTTCATTTAAACAAATAAAAATCAAAAATAAATCTTATTTTCTATCTAAAAATATAAAAATCAAAAATAACTCTTATTTCTTGATTTTTTTGATAAAAGTCATAACAGTTACGGTCCCTGGGTACATGTGAACACAAATTGAGTGCGTAAAGTGACAGTTCTTGTCTGAGTACTTAAAAATTTTTACTGCAGCAATTTTAGCAGTTAAATTTAGTAAATCAAAAAAACATATTTTTCAAAAGGTAAACAAACAAAAGTAACAAATAAAATGCATACAAATTGTGAAAAAATTTTTAAATAAAAGAAAAGTTGAAACAAAAATAAAACCAAAACAAAAAGTGAATAACTATTAATAAATTAAATTTGTTTGTGAAGCATTTATTTGGCTAAATACAAACTTTTGAAATTTTTTTGTTAAGTTAATTTTTAAGAGTTGCGAAAGTGTAAAGTATTTGGGTACTTAAGTAATCAATAGCAAACAAATTATTTATGTTCTTTTAAATAATTTAACCCGCTACAAATTAGTAAAATAATTTGTTTGTAATTTTCAAAAAATTGCGTGTTATAAAAAGTAGTTAAACGAGTACCGATAAGAAAGCGAGTTAAGTAGTCAAAAGTGTAAACATATTTCAACACTTCAATTATTTGCCATCAGCTGTTGCCTTTATTTTACGAATTTTTACAAATTTTGCGTTCGCGTACTTTTTTGGACAACATATCAGATAAACTGTTCTTTTCGGTCCCTGATAACAAGAAAACATTAGATAAAGAAAAAACGACTTACGACTATAGACTAGTGACCGATATTTGAGCATTGTAAGCTCTTTTTGTAGTGTACATGTGTCAGCAAACTAATCACGAGATTAAATTGGCCTTATTACAGCTTCAAATAGAGTGAATAACAATCGTAATATGTAGTTAGTGGCAGAAAAAGAACAACTGACAGATATTAACAACAGCCCTTTTGCGAGCAAATTAGACATTTTGTTAGAAAAAATACACATAGGTATACATATGTATGTATGTACATGGAAAACGAATGAAATATACAATTGATTTCTAATGTAAAATGAAGATAAACAGTATTAAAATTAATTAGTCAAACGAAAGAGTATCCATCGAACAAATTTTACATACATACCTATGTACATATTATATTTAATTTGTATGTGTAACATACTACGTGAAATTTTATTAAAAGCACTGAAATGGCCTTTTGGTTTTTTACAACGTTTATCCAACACACTTGGATATTTTATCACATTCGTTAAGATTTAAACTGAAAGTTCCCTATAAGCGGGGTTTTAGTTGAAATACAGTTGTATCTCGGTTTCGCGAACGATATAATATCAAAAAAAAAATCGTTAAATACGGTACTTGTTTTTGTTGAAAAGTAAATAGTAAATATATTTTTCATTCTATTTTCTTCTAAATAAGATAATAATATAACTGTGCTTGAAACGTCCCTAGAGGGAAGCGAACTGACAACAACGTAGTTCCGTGATAGGTATTTGGTGGTAGACACCGGTAGGGATGAAACGATACCTCTAAGGTATTGATACTTTTACTCGATGTGGTATCGCTCGTAAAGTATCGATACCTACTCAGTATCGAAAAAAGTATCGATACTTACTTGTATCGGAGCTTCTATCGGTTTGTATGATAAAAGAATAGAAATCAGCATTTTTAAACGTTCTTATTAGTGTTTTAGTACTATGTACTATACAATACGAACTACGACCCATTAAAATTTTTGTAAAAATTGAGACCACTTTTAGTTTCCACCCAGTACAAATTTCCTTTTCGAAAAATCTTTTTTATCATAGGACACAAAATTTTATAGAACGTTTAGGATAACAACCTTCATTCACCTTTTATTCAAAAAATCAACAATGTCACTATGTATTTATTTTAAATGTAAATATGTATTTAATTTTTAAATTGATAAATATATTATAAAGGGTGGTTAAACCATAATCCACGATCTTAATTGTGAGCAGGCGCGGATTCAGGGGGGGAATAAGGAAATTTCTCCCCCTAAATTATAAAAATATATTGGGTTCTTAATCCAAATTTTCAATATTTTTAATCAGGCTTAAGCTCATCAAATTTAATTTTCATTAAATTATTTTTATGAAGAAAGGAATTTTACAACATGAAAATTAATTAAAATTGTTATTGATAATCATTCATTCTTGACTGACCTGAGATTCGAACCTAGGCGGCTGGTAACCCTGACATGTTTCGATCGCTACCACTCGATCTCATCAGAGGGATTTGCCGTCTTTTTTATCTCGATAATACAAGAATTCCCAATAATAATATTTTTTTTTATGCACAAAATTTTAGGAAATCCCAGCGAGGTTTTTTTTTATTGAATCTAACGAACTTTCAATAAGTCTCCAAATCTTAATTCTAATAGTTATTTATTAGATATTTCAAATGAAACATCTAGTTTACTATATTTAAATACTTATTATTCTACATTCAATCCCAGCAGGTGCCATCTACATATATACAAAGAATAAACATTCACACAGAAAAAATACCAATGTTAAATTAACATGGAAAATTGTGGATTGAGAATCATAGTAAATTTCTGCAAAAGCATGCCCTTTATTTATATTTATCATTATTTCATATTAATTTTAAATAAAAAGTATTAAAATAATCTTTAATCACATTTATTTAACATTATTCACTGTTAAAAAAAATAAAAAAAGTATTTAAATAAAAATCGATTCAATATTGAATCCATAAAAACCTGTTTTATATTCAAATCAAAAGTTTATCCTGTTAAATTACCATGCATACATAGTTAAGTATGTATGTTAATTTTTAAAATATGTTATAAAAAGAAGACAATTCCCGTATTCTTTTAATTAAAATTTTTTAGTTAAATAGTACATCAAGTTTTCAAAGTAGAATGATGACGAAAACCATATCGGCCCATTCTGCTGATGCTTCTGTTAACAAAGGATAATACAAAATAAGTGAAACATGTGTTACAGAAGTAAGTGCTTTTGAGTTATTCTTAAATAAATGCATATGTTGTCTCTAAACCTTCTTCACACAGTTACATATATCACACTCAAACCAATTTGATTCTACATGAAATTCAAGTTGTTTCAACTTGAAATTACTTTCATTCACCGTGATTCGGATAGTTATTTCAATATAAATGACATTTTGTTCTATAGTTATTTTAAAAGAAAAAAATGTTGTTCGCAAGTAATTGTGTAATCAGGTTGAATTAACATGAAAAACGAAAAATTTCAACCGAAATCTAAGAAAAATATTTCAAATTTTCGTTTCAATGCTCGTCAGCAGGGCAAGTTTAAAATGGCACGAAAAATAGTTAAAAATGGCTGGAAAAATGGCACGAAAAAGTATAAAAAATGGCACGAAAAATGGCAAAAATAAACATGTTATTTAAGAAACATTTATTTTATTAAGTTTTTATTGTAAGTACAATAATGTTTCTTCAAATTGTCAAAAAAAAAAAAAATAACAAAAATACTGGGGGGCAAAACGCAAGAATATGGAAGTTGTTTTTAATACACTTTTAATCTAATTTTTGTTATAAAATTCTGTTTAATAAAGAAATATTTTTATCAGGGAAATCTTATTAAAAAACGACATTTAAAATTCTTGCGTTTTGCGTCTTCGATTTCTAGAACACTCCTGATAATCTCCTGTTATCACATAAAACAGTTCTATAAATGAAAAACACTCTTTCAACATCGCAAGATGTAACGGAGCATATTTGAACACTAAAAGTTAAGATGGAGAAAGGTTGTCAATAAATTCATCCGTCTCACTTTCATTAAAACAAAATTGTGAGAAAATCGACTAAAACATTTTTTTAAAATTGAAATTCCAAGCCATATAGATTTTTCAGGAGTATTGAATAATTAACCACACGTTTGACGATCTAAAACGTTTTTTAAACTTTTCAACAAAATCTTTTTTACTGACATCTTGTATTATTTTCCTTAGCACTGTCAATTAAGCCAAAACTTTTATTCGTAGAAATCATTTTCGTTTGTAACTTCAAGAGGATTGAGCAGATGCATTGAAAGTACTTTTTACGTCCGATTTTTGCATTATTCAGTTAGCATTTCGAATAGATTCTGCCTCATATTCGCTAAGCTTATTTAAAATTTTTTTTCGAGGTTGCAAAAAGGTATTCTTTGGCAAGCTGGCCCAAAAATTGCTTTTTAAAAAAAATAATTGAAGAAATTGCATATGCCATAAAAAACTTGCCCTACTCGTCAGTAATGCTACAAAAGAGAGGTAATTTCCTACCCGTCGTCTAATAAAAACATGGCTCGGATCAGCAGTGACAGAAGAAAGACTGTACTTTCTAAATTTGCCTCACTAGGAAATCATAATTTGCTTATTTAAAAAAATTAATTTATGTATATTCAACTAGGGTTTCTAATTTCCCGGTCTTTTTCTATTCCCGGGAAACGAAACAAAAAAAATCTTATTCCCGTGAATCCCGGGATTTTTTGAATAAGACAATGATTTCATTAAATGAGCTAAAGACAAAAGTTTTTACTTTTTTTAAAAACAATACACATATACAATAGTCTAAAAAGATTAGCTTAAATAATTCCACAGAAAACCAAAACAAAACCAAATAAATTGTTACATCCATATGCACATGCATATTATATATGTATGTATGTTTATATATATGTATGTATATATTTTAGAAATGGGAAAACATATGTGCATGCTCGCCCAGTTAGGTCTGCGGCTGGCGGCGACATCGGGCCGTTCTTCTTCGAAAATGAGGTCGGCCAAGCAATTTGCGTGTATTTCTATCGCTATCGCGAGATGATAACGGAGTTCTTATAGCCAGAAATTGAGGAAGTGGATCTAGATGGTGTGTGGTTCCAACAGAATGGTGCCATTTGACACACAACCAACGAAACAATGGCTCTTTTACGGGAGAAATTGAATGGCTGTGTTATCTTACGTCGTGGCGATGTTGACTGGCCGCCACGATCATGTTTTTTTACACAGTTGGACCTCATTCTTTGTGGATATTTAAAAGATAAAGTGTGCGTTAACAAGCCAAGAACAATATAAGAGATGAGATAATTTGGCACATTAACGACATTGAACCTCAATTGAACCTCTCAGAGACATTGAAAATATGAACCATCGGATAGGGGTGTGTCACCAATACCGTGGCGAGCATATGACCGATATTTTGTCATAGATCCTTCTATCGTCATAAAAAATATTAAGAAAATTCTCTGAAAACTATTTTTATTTACAATTAACATCGTGCGTATTGGTTGGACCACTCTTAATAAATTTATAAAAACAAATAAAAAAAAATGGGGATTTTAATTTTAAGATCGGATTTTTGGGGAATTTATAATTTTAGTTGGGGATATGATCCTAAAAAATGAGAAAATGCTACAATTAAAGTAATTTATTTTAATTACATAAAATTTTCTTATATATTTTTCTTTATATATCTATTAAAATTTTTTAAAAGAATATCACACATAAGGTCAGGATATTTTGTGTTATATGATTATAAATGGTTTTAAAAAACTGCAGTCTTAATCCAAAACTGTAGAGCAAAAAGGCAAAATTTGTGTTAAACTTTCCGCATTTTGAGTTGAATTGAATCGACTGTTTCACAGGGACCGAAAGTAACAGTTATATTAGAATTTCAAAACAAAAAAAGCATATGGATGTAAATGTCGAAAAACTGATTTAAGTATACCATACTGGTCCTTATGATCACGTCTATGATAAAATATACTGAATTAAAAAATTTTGCTTTTAATTTGTTTGAACAAAAATAACAGTTATTTTATGGGTTTATTTGGTTGAACAAAAATTTGTTTAAGTTTTTTTTCCAAGCAAAAACAAAACTTATGTGCTGTTTTCACAACACAAGTGACTGAACGTGTAGTAAAATTTATATGGAAAACACTCAAAAAACTTAGTGCTTTTCATATAAATTTTACTACACGTTCAGTCACTTGTGTTGTGAAAACAGCACATTATTCTCTATTGGGATTTCGTACGCGCATAAAAATAAATATTTAAAGTCAACTAAATTATTAAACCACGTACATTTCTTTGGAGAATAACTTTTGTTTTTGCTCGAAAAATAAAAATCAAAAAATACTTTGCTTGAAAAAATAAAAAAATAACTGTTATTTTTGTTCAAAAAATAACTGTTTTCATCTGACTTTTATGAAAAAAGGAAAGGAAAAGGAATAATAACGATATTTTTAAATACGTTAATTCTTACTCTAAGTAAATTCTACGTACTGAAGAATCTTCTCCTAAAACGCCTAAATGAATGCTATTTTTATATCCAATTTGTTTTTGTTGTTTTAAATGTAGTATTTTATAGAACACACACTTAAAGCATTGTGAAGACTGAAAATGTTTTGTTTTTGATTTCGTACCAGTTTAAAAGCTTTTATTGTGTGTACTTAAGGATTTTGGTACTGTTAGGGCTTAAAAATCAGAGCAAGTTAAACTCTCTTTTTGGATTAAAATGTGTTTAAACCAACAAATCTTTAAATCACTAAACATATAAAACATCTTTAAACGCATAAAATTGGGCGTTTAAACTACCAATGTAAGATTTGTCGTAGTGCTGCCACATGTTATTTTTTTAACAACAAATAATACATGGAACACTGATTTATAGTTGTTGAGTTTAAACTACATATAGTTTCAAGCTTAGCCCAACTAAACCAGCGTTTAAGCCATCTGTGATTTATTCGCCATTAGGCTGCTAGACGCTGGCGTAGCAACAATTTAAAAAACGAAACGTAAAATTCACGTTCGTTAGTATTCTAGGGTTAAAATCGTTTGCAGTCGTTAATTTAATTTTTCGAATAAACCATTATTTAGTCCAAATTCTTTTCCTTCATTTTATATTTCCCCTCCGTTTTTAACAAGTGGCGAACAAAATTTCCGAGAAACATGTTTGTGGTGTTTAATGACTAACACAAAAGAAACAAAGTGGGTGTTTGCCAAGCCATTTGCATGGTTTATTTTGCCCTTTAGTTTAAAAAAGGCATTTTACCGCATTTACTCCGTGGTCACACTTAGCAAACATTTGATGCCCCACACTTAACCACAACTCTTGAATTTAACATTAAAACTTAGAAATGCAAATTTAAATTAAAATTTACTTTAGTAAACAACAAATAAATAGAACACAATTGAACAAATTGAAAAAGACATGTGATTAAATTATGAAAGATCAACGCCCGTATTCATAAACGATTATTAAATTTAATAAACGTTTATTAAGGATAATTTTCATTGTAAATTTTTTCTTTAAACCTTTATAAAATTTAAAATTTTTTATGAAAACAGGCATATAAATATAAAGAGATTTATTTAATTGTATTGCATTGCTATATGTTGAATGTTACGAGGTAGAGAATTCCAAAGATGTGCTGCCTTGATGAAAAATTGCCACTCTAACATATGGCTTTGATGCGCAGTTATTTTTACCTTCTGCCTCTTAAGGATGTTGTTGATTATATCAATATTAATATGTAAGCTGATACTTTAGTATTGATAAACTTAAAGCTGAAGGTTCACACCATGCGTTTATTCGTCTGTCCTTTTGATGCATCTGGAAAAAGCTAGAATCAGCATAATTGTATGTGACAAGTAAAGGCTCAGTTAACCGGTAGTAACACTAACTTTGCAAATCAGCTGATTAATTTTGTTGTATGTAAAGCAATTAGAACGATTATAGTTAGCAGTAAGATGTTACGTCTCAATCTGTAAGAAATAGATTGGTCTCAGGCTCAGTTAGCCGAGAGTAACAGTTAGCAGTAAGATGTTACGTCTCAATCTGTAAGAAATGTGTAGATTGGTCTTACTTTTTTACGGTAAGGTTAAGTTACTGTTACTCCCGGCTAACTGAGCCTTTATGCAGAAGCATGAGATTTTTATGTATTTTATATTCTCAAATGATGTACAATAAAGACACTTTGAGAACGAGGATACTCTATCATGCCTTTTCAGTCTATAAACGTATGTAATGATGTTATTGTGCAGTACATAGATTATACCACTAAGGCTGAACATTCGTTTAACAACTTAATTGTGAGTCAAATATCAATAGTTCTAGACATTACAACTTATTATTTCTTGTGGCTTCACAGGACATGCAACTGGATCAAAGTTATATAAAGTTTTATGTTTACATTAGTAACGCTTGAGACCGTAAATTCATTAAACAAAAACTTTGCACTTAATAAAACGACGGGTACTATATAAGCCTTCTTATTAAAAAACAAAAACAAGAGTTTAGATCAGGGATTTCCATTTCTTTGCACAATTGTGCACACCAATACTAACAAGATTCAGCTTAACACTCAAAAAATATTGAGCGGTTAAAACTGCTTTTGGTAACATCCAATGCCTTGCGTGCAATATTTATGTTTTACGAATTTTTAAAACACAAAAATCTTATTTTTTTTTTACAAATTGTTTGATAAGATATTTGAAACTGATTAAGAGTCAGTTGTGTTATACAACTTATAAAATAACAACTTAAAAAATATATATTACTAACATTTTTCTGCGGCTGTATATAAACGCATTCTCTCAATTTTTTTACTCTCTGGTACTCACTAATACACGACCAAAAAATGTTTGGAAATCCCTGGTTTAGATTGTGAAAATGCGGCTCAAAGAATTTATTTAAATTATTTTTTATATCAGTCTAGTGTCGGTTCTTCAACGTTGTCAGCCAAATTATTTTAAATTAGCAATCGTTATATACATGTTAGCATTCAAACATTGCTCCATTCGATATTTAAAAATGCGCTTTTCAATGCATAGGACACGCCATAAATTTAAAGTTTTCGGTAAGAAGTGAATACGTATAACAATTTACGGAAAAGCCAGCGGTGTTTTATTAGCACACAGTTATTTTACTTCTGTTGTAAAACATTCAAAAGAGTACTACGGTGCCAACAAATGGAATTGAAAATGGGTCAAACGCACCCATAACCTGCTACTTATTACATTTTAATTGAGTTTTTTGCTGTTTTTCTTAAGAACATCTGGAATAACACTTCTTGTAATTGAGCACTCCATTATTTGTTGTGTTGTAATTTAAAGCAACAGTTACAATCAGATACTTTAAAAGCGTAAAGCATTTACTGAATTGTATTTAGTTAACAAAGTGGCAGTGTTAAGAAAGTAACTACAAGTTAGAGTTTTAAATATTTTTTTTATACTTCTATTTCAACATAATTGAAAGATGTGTGAGTTTGATTATTTTAAAATATAGACATAAGTACATACATAAAAGACATAAAAAAGTGTTTGTGTTACACCCCTAAAATTAGAATTAAATAGATTCCAAAGTAAAGGGGTTTTCTTTGGGAGCGTCACATTTTGTTTTTTCCATTACTAAACTAGTGGATTAGTTGTGGAAATGATTTCCTTTTCAAATACAAGTACAATCGATGTGAAATACGACAATTTTTCATTACTTGACCGAACAAATCAGCCGAAATACCAGAAATTTTGCGTTCGATGTTGGTCTGCAGATGTTGTTACGTTGTTGGCATAGACCAGCGATTCAATGTAACCCCAAAGGAAAAAGTCTAAACTCATGAGCGAAATGGGCATTCACGAGCAGCATTGCGTGAGATAAATTTCTCGTTGACTTGGCCTTAAATAAATCGATTGTTGTCTGGCACGATACTGCATTCCTATGAAACCACATTAGAGCTGCAAAACAATCGATAGTACTATCGATAGTATCGATAGTTTTATTTTTGGCGGACTTTCGATAGTTTTTATTACTATCGATATTGTCGGAAAATTTTAAAAGTAACTGCAAAGCTGATTAGATGTTGTCAACGAAACAACTCATTCGATGCAAGTTTTAAGCAGTACATAAACTTTTCTTGTTCTTTGGGAAAAAGGAAAATGTAACCTTAATTTGAGTTTTTTTTTTATCTTCATATTCAAAAGTACATGCAACAATAAAAAATTACACACAGGTTAAGTTTCAATCATGTTGTACGACTTTTCAGGAAGTTATAGAAAAATGAATCCTTGTATACATATCTTTTTTCAATGTGTAATAATATTTGGATTAAAAACTTAGGTTTACTTCCGATCTGTGACGTAAGGAAAGTTAAGAAACAAAAACTACAAAAAAAAACATTTAACCGCAGATAAGAGAAGATTATATTCGAATAGGAGTAAATTTTCAAAAATCACCTTCAAAACTTAAAAAATAGACTTAGCACTTTTTTCTTACTGCCACAGAATTGTGTACTAATTTGCATATTAAAATAATAATAAACCTGCAACCAGGGTTCTTAGAAGTTTTGTTTTTTCGATAAATGTGGCAATTATTTTACCTGTTTGTCTTTTTTTTCTTTACGAAAAGTCTTAAAAAATTAATGGGGTTATTTTGTAAAAGACATTAATCTACTTCCTTGAAAATTTTTATAACAATTTTTAAAAATTCAAAAAATTTTACATAAATTAATTGTCAACGCAAGGGTTACGAAATAACCTTTTTAATTTCTAGACTTAAGTTGAATATTTTGACGTCGAAGGTGAAAAAAACGGACAACCCTGATGAGAATTAACCGTCTATATAAAGTTTATATTAATTATTAACTATAGTCTATAGATGACACTAAAATTTAAAGTGAATATGCTGGTCTTTATACCTAAAAAACGTTTTCTGTAAATGAAGCTTAAAACCTTTTTCATTTTTTACCACCTTCATTGACTACAGTGTCCACATAAGTGGCACATAGAAACTTTTCGATACTATCGATAGTTTTAAAGCTAACTATCGAAACTATCGATTTGGCCGACTATCGATAGTTTTGCAGCTCTAAACCACATATCACTCAAGGTCTTTTTGTCGTGGCTCCTTGCGATTGCCGTTTCATCAAAAAATTACCAATAATGTCGCTGGCGTGAAAACCTCACCAAAAAGTTTTTTTTTTTGAAATGCAATTGTAAAGTAATATGATAGAGAAATTCTGGTTATAGAATCAGATTCAGCGCAACTCGAACCATAAGAAGTAAACTCTAGTCCATAGCCTGCGTCATTGATCAAAATAAGGGATTTTGAATAAAGTTAAAAGCTTTAGAAGAGAAGGGAGGGGAAAAGCAATGGCATTCCCTTTTCCCTTCTCTTTTAAAAGCTCAAGACTTGACAAGTCAAACTTGACGTGTGTGAACCGGCACTTTTATTCTGATATTCTTGCACTTACTTAGACCGTGACAAATAGTGCAACTTTTGATGTAAATACCTTTTATTTGTATATAAACCAATTTATTAAGATAGCAGATTTTTTTGAAATTGGGGATACAAATTTCGTGAAAATACCCAGGGGATCACATATTTTTTTTTTCATTATTTATTTATTGAATCTTCATATAGTAAATATGAACTCACAATAATTAATCAAATCTTAACCTAATACTTTATTTTATGTCATGCCAGTGCCAGACAAAAAATTTTTTCATCACGGGTTCTGTTCACTTATATATGTAGGTGTTTATCGCTCATCTAATTGGACAAGTGCTGCAGTGTCTCTTCTTCTTAAGCGAGTGTGGCCGCTATCATTTAAAATATTTCGAGCTAGTGGGTTAGAGTTGTAAAGTAGGAGTTTGCAGTCGAGACTAAGAACAGAGTTTCTTCCAATAAGCCAATGAATTTGTATGGCTTTTAGTTTCATTTGAGTTAATTTTGCCTCTATATGGCTTTTCCACGTCAAACATGCGAATTTTGAGGTATTATTTGATTATTGATTTGAATAGAGGGGCATGATTCCCGACGCAAGGTTATATGTTTGTTATATGTACAAAGGCCGACTACGCAGAAAAGCTTTAGTTAGCGCCCGGCCGAAGGCCGCCTATACTGAGAAGCTTTAGCTAGCGAAGCCGGTGTTTGTTGTACCATAGAGGAGTCAAGCCTTGTGCCCGGCCGAAGGCCGGCTGTGCAGATAATTTTACACATTTTAATATTTTTTGCTTTAAAGTAAAGTTGTGGACATTATGACACTTTGCAAAGTGTCATAACGTCCGTGGATGTTATGTCACTTTTCTGATGGACATTATGACACTTTCAAAAGTGTCACAGTGTCCATGGACACTATGACACTGGACGTTATGACATGCCACCCAATCAGCCCTTATGGTAAACGCAGTGTTACCACCAGCAAAATTCAAAATAACACTTGAGCTGAAGCCAAATTACCCGATTTAAATGAAATTACACCTGATATAAAATTGAAGTTTTATTTAATAAAAAGTCATTTACAAAGAAGCAAAAACACAACAAACTTATTGAAAGAAAATCAATATTAGTCAAACTGTTAAGATTCTAATTGTAATTTTAAATAAATTAACAAAAAAGTCTTAAAAACAATTAATAAAACATAAAATAAAGCACCTAAAATAATGAGTTTAGCTTCCACAGTTGGTTTCATATATGTATTTAGAAAGGTTTAAAATGCTAGTTGCAATTCCTTTATAATGGGTGTTTTTTAGCCCCATAGAGCTTACGAAAGGGTAGCTGTCAAACGAACTGTCATACTGTTTTCCATTTTTTTCTCAGGCACATCATCATGAATAGATTCATGCTTGAACAACGCCACCAAATTATCCAAATTTACTTTGAAAATCAGCGATTGATTTTCGCAACTTAAAGGCAACTTCATGATTCAACTGACGCAACTTAGAGAAAATAAACTGTAAATTTGACTTCAAGGGTGTGCAATGTGACATCTCTTGATTGTTTTTCGTAGGGCTGTGAAGTCACTGGTTTATGCTAATAAAACAGCATCAATTGACGTCTTGGAGGTCAACAGTGCTCATTTTATTCGTGACAGGCAGCCAACAATGCTCAAAACAGAGAAACAAAATTGGACGTCTGCAAGGCGTTTCTGCAAGGACAGGCGCGGTGCCTATTTGTTTGAAATCAGTTTCAATTAGTAATTCCGTGTATTAATCTGCGTTTAAAATTATTTTTTTTGTTTTATCTAAAATTTTAAGTTGTATGGTCTTAAAAAATACCCTTTATACCTTATTTAGTACACAACATGCCTCCTAAGTTTTATACAACTGTCCCTTTCGTAATTTAGTTTTACAAATGATAAGGGCGTTAAATATTCTTCAAGCTAATGCATTTGAAAGTTGCCAGATAAAAATAAAATTAATTACATGTTGAAATATCGGAAGCATTTCGTCCCCCAGTCTAGTTTCAGTTTAAACAACTTTGTTTAATAAACTTTAGGATCTAAATAACTATAAGAGGCATCTTTATCCCAATCTAAGGGATCATCTTGCGACTTTCATTAAAAAAATTTTTTAAAATATATATGTATTTATTGATTGAAGACTTTTCTTAAAAAGAACCCGAAAAGTTGGTACAAAAGACGGTGCATTATTTAGCAACAATATTTAAAAGAAATGAATGTCATCACTGAAATCGAATTTCAAATAACACCAGAATAACACCTAAGAGAAATTACCCACGCTCTACCCACGACGGTCAAACTTATACCATATTCGGGTTATTACCCACAAAGTGACAACACTGGTTAAACGGCACAAAAAATATTAAAAAAAGTTTTAAATTAAAAAAAAAAAAAATTTTTTTTAATATGTAAATAAAACAAAACAATTGTCTTTCTAAGCTACTTGGGACAAATTTTGCTAACACCAATAGGTAATAAGTTACATGGATGAGAAAGAACACCTGTATGGCCAAAATGTCAAACTTTGACGCTCTCTAACTCGGAAACTGTTTTGACCGATCTTGTTGAAAATTTGTGTCTAAACTACTATCCAATAGGACTTGGTAATCCAAATCGGAAGACAAGACATATACATTAGGGTGGGTCAAAAAAATATTTTTTCTCTTATCGACTTCTAATAGCGTTAATATGTTGTAATTTTGTCTGAATTAGATCCCTGTACAATATTATTAATTTATTAATTTAGCGCGGGCTCTTAGCGCTTTGACCTTCAATTTTGTTAAATTTTTAATATAACAACAATAACATTGTATTGCAGAAAAGCATATTACTGTATTTTAACGACTTTAAGGTTCGTGAAAATAGTGTCAGAAGCATTCATGACTATTTGCGCTAAAAAAGTCAAGCGATGGTTTAATATAGACGAAACTTGAATCAAGACGAGAGATGCCCGTATTTGACAGTAAACAAGATTTTGTGACCAAAAAGGATTTTATTGTTTTATGTTGTATAAGAACCAAATTTTTATTTTTTTTAAGTTTAATTCAAAATATTTTTAGTTTTAATTAATAATAATTGATAGTAAATAAAATATTAAAATTTAAAAAATTAACTTTTTTCAAATATTCTTAATTCTTAGGAGCTCATGCGCGGGCTCAAGATGCCACTTTTTTGAACTTTTTTTTGCAATTTTTATTTGTTTTAACGCAATACAAAAAAATATTGCTATTAGAATATGATTCGAGAACTTTTATTTTTTCTCATACATCAGTGACCCACTCTAACATACATTACGTATTTCGTATCGACTTCTAATAGCGTAAATATGTTGTATCTTTGGCTGAATTAGATCTCTGTAAAATATTATTAATGTATTTTTAGTGTAATGGCCCGCGCTTTAACCTTAAATTTTGTTAAATTTGGAATATAACAAAATAGCATTGTATGGCAGAAAAGCATATTACTATATTCTTACGACTTTAAAGTTCATGAAAATAGTGTCAGAAGCATCCATGACTCTATGCGATAAAAAAATCAAGAAAAGGTTTAATAATAACGAAACTTGAATCGAGACGAGAGATACCCAGATTTATCAGTAAACAAGATTTTGTGACCAAAAAATGATTTTATTGTTTTATGTTGTATAAGAAGCAAAGTTTTATTTATTTTTAAGTTTAATTTAAAATCTTTTCAGTTCTAATTAATAATAATTGATAGTTAATAAAATATTAAAAAATGATTTTTTTTTTCAAAAATACCTAATTCTTAGGAGCCCCGGCCCGGGCCAAAGATGTGACTTTCTTAACTTTTTTTTTGCAAGTTTTATTTGTATTATAGCAAGACAAAAAAAATTGCTATTAGAATATTATTCGAGAGCTTTTATTTTTTCTCATACATCAGTGACCAACCCTAAAATACATAAAAAAAAATCTTTAATTCACTGAAAAGAAAAATCAATCCATCCGCACTCAAATCAATCCGAAGCGGTGTGAATAGTACGGTGAGTACGGATTTTCTTGAATCAAGTACAAAAAGATTGATTTAAGTACGAATTTTCAATCACAAAATACCTAAATTATCCATATGCAATCCCGATTTCGTACTTAAAATAATCCGAAAATGATCCGAAATTTAAGTAAAACTAAGATTGAATCAATCTCAAAAATGCGCTTGATTCAAGTACTATAAAGTAAAATTTTATCCCGAATTCGTGCTTGAAAAAAACCAAAAAAGAAATTAGAAAGAAAAAATTATTATGATTGATTTACTTACCCGTATTACACCTTACAGAATGATAAATCACCAACATCATGCCCGAAGTTTAATATTTTTTACTTGATTTAAGAATTGTATACTTATTTCAAGAAATTCCGGGATTGATTTTCGAAAGTAATGGCATTTAGGATTGTTTTGAGTACGTTTAAGTGTTATTCGTACTTGAATTTTTTAGTACGACTTGTACTTAAAGTAATCAAAAAAAACTCGATTTATCCCGAGTGTTTTTCTTTTTGTATAGTTTCAAAATATATTCTTCATTTTGATTTTTTATTAGGCAATAGCTACTTGTTACAAAAGTGTATTTTTCTATCTTTAACAGTATTGACAATTTTGCAGCTCAGATTTATTTTTCAAACTTAATATTATGATTTTTGGTAAAAGTTAGCGAAGATTCGGCATAACGGAATGTTACATTTCAATATTTAAAGTTAAAACAATTCTTAAGCAAAAAAGCTTCTTCCAAAGAGTTTTAATAACACAAAGTGTAAGAAAACAACTTTGAGATAAAGCTTTTTTATACCCTACAATACAAGTGGTGAATGAGGGTATACTAAGTTTGTCATACTATATGAAACATATCATATATTTATCTAAGCCCCATAATTTACATAGGTATATATATACCTTATTCTAAGAGTAACATGTTACGGTTAGATTTTAATTGAGCTAATGTTTATATGTAACCAAAGTTGACCAAAATACCGTTAAAATTAACAATAATTTGGTCCATATTAACAATAAAAAAATTAACCATAATACATTAACAAGTTTATGGGCAATATTATCAATATAATGGTAAAATATTGTTATTTATTTTTATTTCTTCAATGTGCTTTTTGAGTCAAAGTTGTAATGTTATTTTCTTTATTTCGGTAGCGTTTATATGGGCAGTGTCAAATAGGTTATTTAAATAATTTTTGAACATATCCCGCCTGCGAATAAAAATATCCTGAGGTTCTTGATTCGAATTGAAGATCCTTCCAATATTAATATAAATTTGTATATTTTTTACACAATTAGGCAAGGATTTGTTAGGTATTGTAGCATTTTCCCAGAATAATTTTTACTCTCGTATTTCACTATAACTTAATGATAATATAACTTCGCGAAATGTTATAAAAAGAACTTAGAGAACTCGTTTATTTGACTGCAGTTTTAAAGTCGTAATTTGTTGGAACACTTTTTTCAATAAAAATATGTATGTATGTCTTTGGTCTTTAATAACCCAGCCAGCAAAATACTTCGGCATTGTCTGAACCAGACATTTCGTGCAAATGTCTAACTAAATTCTTAGAGACTTCGTTCAGATTTCTGTCAGACATTGAATATACTTACGGTCAGCGTGGCCATTTTGGCATTTTTGCAGCTAGATTTAGCATTTTTTTGTCTGATTTAGCTGCAAATTTTTCATTTAGTAGTTAGCATTTTGTTTAGCATTTTTCAAATGCATATTTAGCATTTTTAAGCATTATTTAATTTAAGAATATTAAAGTAATCTTTTTTTGAAAAACGACCACACACTTTTGTTGAATGCAAATACAAACCCCTACTTTTTGCTATAGAAACTGTACAATCTTTGAAAGGACATTTCATATCAAATGGTTTTAAAATTTGATCAGTTTGATCCATTAAATTCATGTTAAGACGATTTTTTCATTCAATTACGATTTTTAATTTTTTGGAATCGAAAAGAGATACCCAAGGCGAATTCATTCCAGGTAATCTCGGTACTACAACAAGTACAACTCGTACAAAAACCACAAGCAATTTGTACAATGCCATAAACAGAAATTTTTTATTTCACAGAAACAAAGATAATAAAAAAAAAAAATTTTGACATCAGGGGCCTAATTCTGGCATTCGTGATCGAGTACTTTCTCGATTCGAAAGCAATTTTATTTTAGTCGATACTTAACCAATCGAAATTATTTTTTCAGTATTGTGAAACTCAAATTAATGCTTTATAACACTGAAAAAATAATTCCGTTTCTTTCAGTATTGACTGAAATAATTAGATAATAAATTGCTTTCGAATCGAGAAATTACTCGATAACGAATACCAGAATTAGGCCCCAGGGCTTTTAAGACCACCCATAATAAATTCGACTTGGAGATAGCATAACTTTTGAAATAGAAAAAAACAAGTATGAATTACATGCCCAGATTTTATAGCTCAATTTATATGTCATCTTAGAAAACCGTTTAAAAACTAATAAATGCAAATTAAGCGAACGAAAGAATTTATTATTGATTTCACTGTAGAAAAAATTACAACTTTGGAACATCAGTGGCTGAAACCAAATTCATATGACAGTTGATTTCTGGATAAATGTATATGGATACACACATTCATTACATGAAAATCCATTCAGTAAATTAGCTTTTTTTGCTATGCAGTTATTGGTTTTGCCAGTTAGCAACGCGGAAGTTAAAATTGGGTTTTAGTGGTGTAAATATCTAAAAAACGAAAATTCGAAACAGAATGACGTTAATATATTATAATGATATCTTGATCGATTCTTCAGAAGCTGAAGAATAATATTCATTTGATGACGTAATTAATTTATAAAATGAAATATTTTATTAAACATGTTATATAAATTTTATTAAAATACTAAATAATTCCCATTTATGGGTCAAGTTCCTTTGATTTTTTGTTATGGGATGGTACCTTTTGTTTAAAAACTTTTTTTGTACGTATATAAAGACTGAAATATGTATATTCCTTTTATAGTTTTAAGACTTTTTATGTTTCATAAATATTATATTATTTTTCTTTTATCAGTTTGATTTATTGATACGATGTGAGATTATATTATAACTAAAATAACAAAAAAATAAAACAATTTAAACTTTAGCATTATTTTTTGGCAGTTAAGGATTTTTGTAAGCATTTTTTAGCATTATTTTTAAGCCGATTTAGCTGTAAAATATTTTTGGATATGGCCACACTGCTTACGGTCTGGCCGATTTTTGATCGATTTTGCATGGATATATCGGGGGGAATTTATGTACAGATATGTCTAATAGAATTTCGACGGAATTCTTTCAGATTTGTCTAACGAGACTTATTATTTTTTTAAAATAATGACAATTGTCATTCTGTTGGAAATAGTTTCAATTTTATTTTATTTGTTCAAGATAAAAAGCATAAAAAAGGTACGTATGTGTAAATTTATAATTATGCACATACATAGATATTTTGCAATAAAATTATTTCTTTCAGGTATTAGTTCGAAAGCAAAAAAATCTCGGCTAACACATCAGAACTTCCAATGCCTTTTTCATTAGATTTCTGTTAGATATCTATCAGAAATGTCGACAAAAAACCAAAATTTCCCACGACATGTCTGTCAGAATTCGTGTCAACCACTGCATACGTTTTTGGGTCAGAAATCTGACAGAATTCGTATACGATTCCGACTTTTTTGCCGACGTTTCTCTCAGATATCTGAACGACGTCGGATTATTTTGCTGGCTGGGAAACTATCAATAAATTATGATGAATAATTTGAAAACACAAGTGTACAAAGCGTCCCACCCGTTATACAATATTATTGTACATGTTCTTTATAATATTATTTTCATTTTGCCCTATGTTATGCAATAAGAGGCACAATGGTTTCAAATTAAATGTTGCGCGACATTCTAAAACATGACCTATAAAGCGGCTCATACACTTGCAATAAAATTGTTCAGTTTTACGTATTATACAATTATATCGCCAATGTGTATGTGATATACGATGATGGCACAATATATTGGCAACAATAAAAATACTTTTGATTTTTATTGCACAACGAAAAGATAGTGAAATGTGTTGGCAACATTGTACAATGCTGTTTATGTTATTTCTATAGGTTACCCTACGGCCACACGTGCAATTTGTGATGTCTTAACACAAGCAATAACGCCGGCAGAATAACTTCGTCAAATTGCCAATGTGTTTTAGGTGGAGAACACGTAAATATCTTACAACATAAGTTTAAAAACAAGCTAAAGACAGGTTGTGTGTTATATTCATAGCGAAGGAAAAGTTTAGCGCTTAAGCATAGTATACATCGCTAAAAATAACAATATTAAATATTAACGTGCTTGTTATATTTTTTTGCGCTTTAATTTTAATAATTTTGCATCAACGCGCGTATTTTTGACAAGTTGTATAAAAAAGTTAATAAAAAGCAACAAAAAAGCTGTCTGTCAAACCTAAACGTCAAGTTATGTTATAAAATAGCTTTCAAGACAGATTGCTTAACAACGCTGTTAAAACACAAACAAAACACTAACACGAGGAGGGTATACCTAACACTAACATGATGTTAGTGTTAGTGTTAACCATTTGATGTCAGTTGTAGCCTGGGTGGTATGTTCACCTTTTTATTGAAGAAATGGAAACATAGTGCAACTTATTGCATAATATAGGACAAAATGAAAATAAAATGGCGAATATCATATACAACAATATTGCAAGTGTATGGGCCGCTTAAGCAAAACAACAATGTGTAATGTTGCCAACACATTTTACAGTATATTGCATTTCTTTTCGTTGTGCAATAAAAATCAAATATATTTTGATTGCTGCCAATATATTCTGCCACCTTCGAATATCACATACACATTGGCGATATAATTGTGCAATACGAAAAATGTAACAATTATATTCCAAGGAATATTTGTTGATGTACCTACCGCCTTTGATTTCCATGGTATAATAATTTCGATTAGGGTTAAGGGCCATTTAGTACCTTTCTTGACCATGAACAAAAATAAATGTGTAGGTATTATTTGTTAGGGAACTACAAATTAGAAAAGTTACATTAAAATCGGTGATTGATACATTTTTAGGGCTATGGGACGACTTCTACTCTTAACCCTAAAAACCATGCTGCGATACTAATAAAAAAAAATGATCTACTAAGTTTTATCAAATCGGCTTGTCAATGTTGGGTATGTTTTGATAGTACGAAATATGTACATATATACATATCTATAACCAACATTTTTTTGATTTGCAATTCTGCACGCATTAACGTTATCCAAATTTTTAAAAAAAAGTTGTATTAAACAGTTTTATCCCAAATAGAAAAAAATTGCGTACAGAAATATTTCAAAGTCGGTTTATAAGGGGACCCCTAATGTATATATACAGGGTGGCCCAAAATTAAGGAAGGGGTTTAATTCGTTATAACTTTTTATTTAAGAAATAATTATTAATTTTTTTTCAATACAGTATACCCATAAATGGGGAATATTTTTAGTTTTGTTATGAAAAGTAATGTCTCGGAAGTGGTGGCCATTTTCTGCTTCGCGAATTCGTGCTCTTTCACACATTTTCCATAACCTTTCGCAAAACTTCAGGTGTTATCTTGGTTTTTTCGTCACGTATATTGCTATTTAATTGCTGGATGGTTCAAGGCTTATTAATGTACACTTTTCCTTTCAAATAACCCCAAAGAAAACAGTCTGGGGCGGTTAAATCCGGTTAACGCGGAGGCCAATTAAAATCATTTGTACGCGAAATAATTCGTCAAAACAATGGATCGTTGATTTGAAAAATAAATCTCAATCAATAATTTGGGCACGTTGTTTAATTGAGTACTGCTCCATTTTAAATTCCCCAAGTCTACTTTACAAAATACTGAAAAGAAAAGCAAAAAATTTATAATAAAGTTATTAGCAATTCAAACCCTTTCGGTAATTTTGGGCAACCCTGTATTTATATTAAAAGTACTTTACAAAAACCCTTTAAAACGACTTAAATCGTATTGAATATACATACATACATAATACGAATTTCAGGCCACTCCTGAAAAATTCTTATTAACGGTGAAGGGTATCAAATAACCGCCATAGCCGAAGAAAACAGTCTTGTTTTTATCAAATATGTATGTAGGTACCTATGTAAGTATAAAAAATATAATAAATAAAAATAATAATTTTGTTTAAGCACAAATTTAACGATAGATAAACGAACAATGAAGTGAATTTGCCGAAGTATAACTAGCAGAATATTGTATTATTGACTGAATGATTAGTTTAAATGCAACAAAGGTGACGTGAAGTCAATGAGTCGGTCGCGTTCGGTTAAGTTAAAATTAAAAAAAAAATTAATACATTAATTTAAAATATATTGTGGGCATGTTGTCAACTAATAATGGGAATACGTAGTATTTTTAAATGTTTGTGTTGAAATTAATAAGATTTATTGGAACAAACATTTATTCGTTGATTAAACAAAAATGGCAGAGAATTAAAATGAATTCATTTGCACAAAACTATTTAAACTATTATTGCATGTGACTAATGCTAAAGCACTTGTTGACATCATTAATTAATTATTTCTTTTTTGTTTTAAAAACCTACATTTTCATTGTTTTTTTTTTTTTGCTTGAAATGTAATTTTAGATTGTTAAAATGTGACGTTAAATCAGCTGTTTTATTTAAGTTTTGTTATGTTTTCATTAATATCTCATTTTTAGTGTTCGGCTACGAGATGTCGACGAATGTGCTATTTATTACAATCACGTTTTATAAAAACAAAGGGAGAAAAGCGAATAAAATTAAAGAAACGTGAAGAAAATTAAAATAATGACGTAATAAAAATGTGTTGTTTTTGTTTTGATTATTCTTCTCTTGTAATATAGGTACATATGTATTTGAGTTTGAAATGCATTGGTACATACTTATATGTACATATGTATGCTTGTACCTACCTTTGTTTATCAATTTTTGTGCATAAATTTATGTGTGTTTAGTTTTGTTTACATCGTATTTCATGTTTTTGCCATTTTCGTTTAATTCTTATTGAGTTGCTTAAAATTTTTAACAAAAAAAAAAAAAAACAAAAAATATTTAACAATTGTTCCGTTTCATATTTCTTTCCGTTTCGTTTCACATGATGTTCTTTTACAAAATGAAAATGACAATGTAAGTAAAACTTTCAAATAATTGGCATTACTATGAACATACCTACACAACAGTTTAGACAATAGGTACCTACCCTGTATTAAATAAAATTAACTATTTTGCTAATGACTACAAATTGGATTAAATCTCATGCAGATATCAACCAAACATATGTATGTATGTACCTATAGAGCAATTCCATATGAAAACGATCAAAATTGGCAAATTTTTGGACGAGCCCTCTCCGATTTTAAAATAAATAGTCTCAATCTCCTGTCCAAACAAGGAGTCGGGGCCCATTTTTTTATTGCTGATTCTTAAAGCAAAAATTATTAGGAATCCAAAAAAAAAAAAATTAGCCGGAAAATTTAGGAGCTTCTGTGGAAAATCGGAAAATTTAATTTTCATGGGAAAATTTAAAGGTAAATTTCTAAAAAAAATTAGGAAAATTTTATTTTTCAATTAAAGCCTGATTCAATACCTTTCCAACGAGCTATCACTCGTTGCGATCGCTTTAGTAGTTTTCTTTTAATGAGGTCCCTTATGAAGAATTCTTCAATTTTGTCACATGACAGTGGTGTACACCACCACTAAACCAGTCACTATAAAAAAAAAAAATGTAGGTACATTATTTTTTGCTGGGCAATCGATTGAGACTATTTATTTTAAAATCGGAGAGGGGTCGTCCAAAAGGTGATCGCTTTCATATGGAATTGCTCTATGACCCAAAATTTTAATTATTTTTTGAAAAAATACTTATTTTCGGGAACCATAGATATTCCCGTGTGCAAGTTTTATAACCCAAGAAAACTGGAATTTCTTCTTAAACACGTCGGTATATAAGTTACTCCATTCGGTTTAAAAAATGGGCAAGTTATGAGTAAAATACTCTTTAAATGGGCAAAAACCATTTTTTATCAATTTTTTTTATCAAAAGATCAGAAATCTTTAGTAGAACATATGAAAAACTCGGAAAAATCGATTCAGATACAAAAAAGTTATGACAAAAATACAAATTTGTTTTTTGAAAAATAACCATTTTCGGGAACTATAGATCTTTGCGAGTCCGAATTGTATATAGTTAGTTAAACTCATCGGTATATAAATCTGTCAAATCGGTTAAAAAATTGAAAAGGGTACATACATATGCTTAACTTACGTGTTAAAAAAAAATTGTTTGAATTATTTAACGAATTTATTCCTTTCTTACTTTAAAATTCTATGCCGAATATTCGAGCAAAAAGTGCTTAGATACGAGTAAGCCGACTATTGAAGAAAATGCTACATGCAAGGCGAATTAACTACAGGTGGTGTCGAAACGCCTTCTGATTTTGACAGTTCGAGCCTATTTGTTTTGATTTGTTAGTGTTTTGCTAAGAATGGTTGACATTTCGAGCCGTAAACACTAACAATGCAATGCAAAACCCCCTATGCTGTTTCTGTTGTTTTTGGATTGTTGTAGTTGCGACACCACCTGTAGTTGAATTCGCCTTGGCTACATGTTGCAAAATATATAAATTACTCAACTTTTATAGATAAACTTCTGAAAACCGTTAATTGAGTCTAAAACTACACAAATTGTTCAAAAATAATAAACCGTTGACAACAAAATACTACTCTCACAATCTTGATAGCGTCTGTTGAGAATGGGGAAAAAGTTAAATGGCCGACTACTGGTGCATTTACCTATAATATTAATTAACTACAAACTGGTTGAAAAATAAGTAGTTAGTAGCACAGATTACTTATTACCAGGACTTTTATGCATTTAAAATCTCGTTTTATGCGCATACAAAATGCAATAAAAATAGAAATATATGCGCGAAAAATTTAGAAAATATGTAAAAAAAACCAAAAAAATAACAAGAAAAAACAAAAATAGCACGAAGAACGGTAACATTCAGTCACCTAAACGTAAGTAAGGCACAATAACCCCAAAAGTAAAAGTTAAAATAAAGTAAAACACAAATATATAAAGAAACATTGAGACAATTATGTAAATTATGTCATTTGTACAGGCCCTCCTAAAATATACATAAGCTGGCTTGAGCAACTTTGCGAACACATGTTAATCATAACTGTCAAACCATATTCAACTTAAGAAAACTTTTTGTTAAATTTTTTTAAGCTGTCATTTGCAATTTCATACGAATTTATTTATTGATTTTGTTTTTTAAAATGCCTTTAGAGATATATTTGACCCTACATTTTTTCAAAATAAAAGTTTATTGCCTGATTTTCACAACAACAAACAAAAAACAGGAAGTGATAGGTGCATAACTAAATGCTGATAGTTTCTCTGTAGTAGGTATATTTCATTTTCATTACGCTGTTTTCGAAAACAATTTAAATTAAATATGCGAGCAGTTAAGGATTTAAAACAATAAATTTAAATCCTTAATTCTTGTTTTATCTATACAAGCTTGCACGAATTTGTTAACTTTAGTTACCGTCCAAAAAATACATCTTATGTATGGCAATATCAATGAACTTAAATTCGTCACTGTTGAATACTTTTACAACATCTTTGAATTGGCAAAAGTTTCCAGCTTAATACATAATTGTTTTTAATCACGTCCCCCATGCAATACAAGCAATATATGCAAAAATATGCATTCAAAGCAAAATATGCACTAACAAATCTATGCCATTTTACTGCAAATTTCTTGATTCGCAGAGATATTTTGTATATGATCATCTCCGACTGAGGAGAACAAATATGCATTTGCATAAAAATTTGGTCTAGCGTTTAAGAATTGACAAATAAAATTAATACACTTATATTTCCAGATATCAGTAGTATTGCCAAATTTATATGTATTGTCTATATGTACCACATTTTTCGGCGAGTGTGGATCATATTTTTTCATATCATAATTTAATAAAAACAAAACAAAGAAATCGCTTTTATGTAAATACTGTATCGAATTTAATTCAGACAAAATATTAACTACAGTCTAATGAACCTTTGTGCTATAGTTTTAAATTAACCAAAAACTTATCGTTACTTTAATTTATGTCGTTACGTTATAGGTACACAAGTTTATTAAAAAAGATTATTTCCTATATAAATCGGACTTTGATGAACTTGATATAAAATGAAAAATACTTCATATATTATATGAATCATTTACATAAAAAAAATTCATTGGTTAAATGAAAATTTTCATTGTCTAAATGGAATTTCATAGTTATAATATAGTATTTTCTTTAAAATCGCTTCATGGGTTCAGCAGATGAGCTGGCCAAACAGGGTGGTCGCATGGATGATACATTCATTGACCAATTCATTGGCCTTCCAATGGCTCACTGTAAATCACTTATAGGGCGTGAGTCCTATAGAGTTGCGCAGACGCGGTGGACCTGTGAATCCACCTGCTCGATATCCAGGATCCTTTGGCCTGGATATGATGGACGGAGAACTAGCTCTCTACTTGGGTTCAGCAGAGACCAGATTAGGACTGTGATATCGGTTGTAACTGGACACTGGCCGGTGGGGACTCATGCTGGAAGAATGGGTCTGGAATTTAACGACTACTGTAGAAGTTGTCAGAACGAGGAGGAAGAGGAGACTGTGCTCCACTTTCTCTGTCATTGCCCTGGACCGCGGGGTATTAGGGTGGAATGACTGGGGGAACCGGTATTTGCCTGTTTGGAGGATCTATCTGGGATGGAACTGAAATCGCTCCTTCTCTTCACTAGGAAGACGAGGTGGTTGGACTTTGCAGTGACGCCATCTGAGTGACTGCTCTAAGGGATGGGCATTGGCGCGGGTATCACAAAGGGACCAATAGAGGACCCAAGTGAGCTGTCTTTTGATGGCTGCCCATGGAACCTAACCTAACCTATGGGTTAAACAAAAAATGTTAATTGGGAACATAAAAAAATAATTTACAAACATAACTTTATTCATAAATTAATACAAAATTATAGTTTCCTTAAAAAATGTTTTATTGTGAATTAAAAAATGTAAGATTTAATAATTTCATACATCAAATGAAATATGCCATTAAATTTATGAAATAAAAAATTTTTTTATAAAAGCAACATATTTTAATAATTGAAAAAAAAATTATTTTTAACATTCAAATAACTCTATAGTCTCAATAATTAAGAGTATAAAAAATATTTCGAAAAAGCATGCCTTCATAAATTTAAATTTGCATTATGAAAATGAATGTCAATAATGTAATAAATGAAATGTCAATATGGTAATAAAACAAAAACTTTCAATCAATAAATATTTATGTTTTTAGTTTTCTTTGATATGTACATATGTATGTACGTACCTACCGTAATGGCAAAAAACATAGTTTTTGTATTCAAAAACTACACTGCCCCGGTAGGCTAGCTGGTAGTGAGCTAGTCATCAGCGCCGAGGTTGCGAGATCGATTCCCGCCAGAGACAGAAAAAAAAAAGTGATATAAAAAAAAGTTCAAAACAAAAAAAATAATTAAAAGAAAAAAAAATATTTTTACTTTATTGAAGTATTCATCCAATGAATAATAGTCATAGATCTAATGTTATGTTTCATTAAATACATTTTAATGAAACAGGTTTCATTGATCCAACGAAGCGCTGCATAGGTTCCTTTTTAATGAAATTTTTCATGGAATTAATGTCAAAATTCATTGGTATTGCGAAGAAAATTTTTTCAGTGTACTTCGTTTACATAGTATGAACTATATGAATACTTTAAATTGGGATTAGCTTGATTTTTTGAAGAACGGCCATACGCGGTGTAAGGGCTATTAGCGGGATGCAAAATCCAAAAGAAATTAACTTTCCGAGGCAATATTTTTTAGACTTGTTACTCTGTTAAACATATTTTTAACCTGTTCCACTATCATCCTTATAATAATAAGCCCTATGCTCCTTATAGGAGCCAAAGGAACCAATATACATATATAATAATAAACATATTAAGAAATATATTTTTGGGTTTTAGTAAAGGTCATCAGTCGATTAATTCTTGTTCGATTAATCGAACAATTTTAGACGATTAATTTTTCGAATAATTTAGAATTGCTAATTTCGGTTAAAGGAATAATCGAGGAGTTTATACCGATTAATCGAATAATAATAATAAATACCTAGTAGCTATATCTGTTAAATATATAATTTATTTTAAGTTTTAAGTTGAATAAACAAACCAAATGTATGCATCCGTTGAAATTAAAATAAAATATTCATGTTTAGTGAGTAATTTTCTCATATTTTTGTTACATCTTTTCAACACAATTTAATAATTAATTTCACAAAAGAAAAACCGACAAAGGCTTATCTCAATAATTTATTTTAATTTATCGGGTAGATATGTTCTAGAAATCGAAATGAAGTGAAATTGAAATCGAACGATAATTTAAATTTAATTACTTTTTAAAAAATTACCTTAGTTTTTCGTGGTTTTAAGTGTCGTTCTTTCAAAAATAATAGATAGATACTTAAAGGATGGAATATTTTAATGAACTTTCATCACGGGGTAGTTTGAAAATTTTGTTGGATTTTATATTCACTTCATTTCGATTTCTAGAACACGCCCGTATTTTTTAGCAGAATAGTTTTTGCGTTTCTCTCCTTGCAATGATTTTGGTTTAAAAATATTGTACGAAGGATAAATCTAATATGTAATGCAAAATGTAAAAGGTGTCCAAAAATGTATTAATGTAAATGATCTTCAACAACTTCACTAATATACCACTTACGCAGTGACTATAACATGGTACTTGCTTGAAGAAGATGCTTCACGAACAAAATCAATGGGGGCTACAAGTGGTTCAATGAATTAATAATAAAAGCTTTCAAGCGAGTACATTGTCTCAAAAACATTATAATTAGCATCTACGGATCGTATGCAAATGACTAGTTGGTAAAGATCATTAATGTCGGTTCTTTCATCTAAGTACAGGGAATAAAATTCGCAGTTTTTTAATTTTTCTGTAATTGCATGTTCTAAAGATGCAGCTATTTCGACAGTGCGTTGCACTATGCTATTGCGGGACAATGGAACAGATTTCATTAACGTTTCATTGTAATTAAGTTTTTTCAAAACCTTTATAAAAAGATCTTTTATAAACAACCCATCAGAAAGGTCTTCCATGCCCTACGATATCCACGCTTATCAAGGTTGATAACTCGGTTTTTAATTTTTTCACTCCTAAATTTTGTTCCAGACTTTTGTCCATTTCAAGCAACCATCCTCTTTTTCTAAAAAAGATTCCTTTTTTTTATTAAAAAGCATCTCCCTTTCCCTATCCTTAAATTCATTGATTTCATTATTAAATTCACATTCAGATACCACGTCATCAAATGCAACTTCACTATCATCCCATGCTGCCATGGCCTGAGTGCCCCGGTAAGCTAGCTGGTAAAGAGCTAGTCTGTCAGCGCCGGTGTTGCAGGTTCGATTCCCGCCAGAGACTCTGGTCCCTTTCCTGCAGACAAGCGAGGAGCTTCGCGGGGACTAGCTTAGTGAAATTAAATGTTTAAAATATACAGTTGTACTTTTGTCAAGATACAAGGGATCAATTAAAAAAAATGTATAATACATGTTGAGTATTGTATGTTTACATAAGTATGTATGTAGGTAAATTTTTTGAAACTAATTCATTTCATACAACAAAAACTAAAGAAAGGAAACCAAAGTAATGTTTTTGATAGTTTGGCACACAAAATCTTTAGGAATTACTTCCTCGTATGATAAAGGCTCAGTTAGCCGGGACTAGCCTTATGTTTTTGTAGCAGATGACGCTTTTCCACTACATCGTCGTATTTTAAAGCCTTTTAACCCGAAAAGTGCCAAGCGTCTAGAAGATGCTGAAAATATATTCAATTATAGACTCAGTAGAGCCAGACGATGTGTAGAGAACGCTTTTGGGTTAATGTGTTCAAAATTTTACTGTCTCGCACGAAAAATGTTTTGTGGCCCCAATCGTGCTAACCTTATTATGAAAACTTGCGTATACTTACACAATTATTTAATTAGGACACAACGAGAGCAATACTCAGCTTCGAATTTCTCAGATTATTTCACCGATTCTGGAGTTTTAGTTAATGGATATTTTCGAAATCATATCCCTGCTGATTCTCTGTTTTCTTCGGATTTAAACAGAGGCTATCACGGCAGACAAGATGAGTTAGGAAGAAGTGTTCGTAATAAGCTCGACAGCTATTTTAATTCGGAGGAGGGTCAGTGCCTTGGCAAAGGAAATCTTCATTTTTAAGTTGAAATTGGAAATGGTAAGCGATATGTAATATTCATGGCTGTTTCTAATATTTAAATTACATTTGTTGACCAGGCCCGTAATTGAACGAGGTAAAATAAAAAGACTTGATATAGAACATTTTGTATTTTAAAGAAATTTTTTAATAAAAACAAGAAAAAACAAATAAAAAAATTTTATAAATTTCACTTCTATAACTAAAAAACAAAAAAATTTTATCTTCCAAAAAAAAATCTATATACATACATACGAATTTTTGTTTCAAAAAATATTTTTGTTTATTATATAACAGAAATTAATTTTTCACCGAGTTTTTTTTTAACTTATTGGCTATCTTATCTCGGCTTTAGATGTTTTGTTAAAATGCCACAGATATATCAGGGACCGAAAATAACAGTTATTTATATTCTTTGATTTTATTTGCTTGAACAAAACAAAATAACAGTTATTTTCTTATTTTTATTTTTCGAGCAAAAATATAAGTTATTCTCTAAAAAATGTACATGTTATAATAATTTAGTTGTTATTTTGTTTTGTTCAAGCAAATAAAAATCAAAGAATAACTGTTAATTTTGTTAAAAAAAAAAATAAAAATTAAAGAATAACTGACTTTTATGAAAAGGGGACTAACTGTTACAATCCGTGAGATATGTATATGTATGTACTACATATACAAAATGAGTTTAATTCATTTAAAATGAGAATTGAATTAAAAAAAAATTCATAGGTACATAAAGATTTAATAATTTATAGGCACTAAATATCACTTTACTTTGCAATTTTTGTACGTAGGGTTGGAACACACAGGTATGTGGAGGATGAAATCTTAGACGTTTTATTTTTTAATTCAGTACTTTTCAACACAGCTTTTTCCGTCACATACCTTATGTTATATTTGGAAGATTAAATTTACTATTCTAACGAATCAACGCGTCTGTGCATGGAAATTTCTTCATGGAGCATTAAAATAAATTTAGACTGCATATTTTCGGCCACTTCTACAGGCAATTTTAACAGCAAAAAGTTCATATACTTAAGAAAAGAGCTGTTTTCACTTTCCTTGTTGTTCTCTTTAGCAATATGGGCTAATGTTGTCATAATATCGGTGACCTTGGAAACACCAGCCCTCATTTCGTTAAGGCACACATTTTTTGTTGAAACTGTTGTATTTTTCTGAAAGAATCATACATTAAGTACTTCACCATAAATGTGTATATTTATTTAGCCAAGGAAAGAATACAGCAACAGTTAGTGATAGAGTTTTTCGATTCCCGGAAAAACGGGAATTTTTTTTAAATTTCCCAGGATCCCGGGATCCCGCTCCATATAAATAATACAAAGTAAATTTTTTTTAAATTAATGAAAAAAACTTTTTGTAAAAAAGCGTAAGGGAACTTGCTTACAAAGTAAGTAAAAGAAATGCCTAAATATTACAAAAATTAATTAAAGGTTGAAAGAGGAACTTTAATTATTATTACCTTTCGATTTTATATGTAAATTTCGTATCATTATGCTCTAGATACAAGATAAAAAGATAAGATAAACATAACAATTTAATTCATAAAACAATAAAAAAAACAAACAAAAATTGTGGTACTCAAGTTATGAGATCAAAAAGTAAATTCATAAAATAGATAAAATATTTTAAATAAATATGTTTTATAAGTATGTAGGTATGTATATACATTTTAAATAAATATATTAAAAAATTTTAACAGCTTAGGAAATAACATTAAGACACACTCAATGCGTTTAGAAAGTCGGCAATGAGTTTATTTCATATTTTATTTACTTATTACCATGTTTCCGAAAAATTTCGTTCACTTTTTTACCGAGATTGGACAAAAAGTTTAAAGTTGTTTCATATTTCCAATTCACTTTCCGAAGTAATTTTTCTTTTTTATAAACAACGTCTATATCAGTCAAATTTATGTCAAGGTTGATGCAAAAAATAGCATCAAACGGACTTCTTCTTACAAGATCCACCTGTAATCTTTAGAACAATGTGTTTTTAAAATTGTATGTTGTAGTATCTTACACGAGTTTCCAGAGTTTTTTTTATTTTGGTTTCCCAGTACTTCCAGGTTATATAAGCCGTCACAAAATGAAACAAATTTATGTTTATCACCTTATAAACATATCGTCATATCTCAAAATTTATTTTTAATTTTAAGTTAATTAAGCAAAGTGTTCCTTCATACTTTCTCGTAACAAAAAATCGGTATTTTATCTCAAACTGAACCGAAGTTATAGCAAAATATATCTTTAAATCGGTACATTTTAACTTTAATCGCATTTTGCCATTTTGTAGATATGACTTTTCTGCAATAAAGGAGCGATATTTTTGGATATCTCCTATTTTTAAGACTTGTCCATGGACAATTAAAATTTACTGCCTGCTTCTTATTTTGAATTTATATATGTTCTTTATTGACTCTTCACTTCTCTGAATTTATTAATTATCAACTGTTGAGCGGCACATTCTGCTTTTAATAGATTTATTGCGTCAGTAGACATTGATTTACGAACGTACTCACTTCTTGTTATTGATCTAATCGACAACCCATCAACAGATGCTAATTTTTAGAGAATAGAAAACTAACTTTTAAAGTATAAATAGCTTTTTTCTGAAACTGTGACGAACTTTTATTTCCCGGGATCCCGCAACAAAAATCCCGGGAAATCCCGGGAAAAAACCCTAGTTAGTCTGGGTTCAGACTATGAAAGTTTTCTTTCAGAAAGTCGGAGTTTATGGGTGAGAGAGGAGAGAAAAAGAGTATTTTATTTTCCCTTCTCAGTAATAAACTTAGACTTTCTGAAAGAAAACTTTCATAGTGTAAACCCAGACTCAGTGATGAAGAAAAACATTGTGTGTGTATAAACAACACATCGCGGCCGCTCTGCTTTCTGCCTTCATCACCTTCAGTGATAGCTTGGTTGCGCGTCATTGCTTGCGCAAAAATTTTTGGTTGATTCAGCAAATTTATTTGTTTAAAATTTATATGAATTTCAGTAAACTTTCTGTAAATTATTTGTTTGAAAAAATCAGTGTTTTTTTCAGTAAACAAAATGCAAATAAATTGTTTGAATATGCGAATTTGTTTGTAGGACCGATTTCATACAAAAAATGTTTTAATTCTACAAATTTTTTGTTTGATTTCGAAAAATAATTTTTTCTGTGTAATACAACCGCTACATATTGAAGGAATAGGCGATGGACACTTGAAAGTTGATTGAAAAGGGAGGTCATTGTTTGACAAAGTATTTGGGATCGAAGATGAGGAAGTGGAAGTCTTTAACAAGTTTCGTGTATCAATTTTATCAATTGCTGTTGGTGTTAAAGGTAATATAAACGGCAGCATTTCTCCTTCTCCTCCTTCATTGGTTAAATAAGTGGCTGACCGTATTGTTATATTTCCTAAGACTTTAATATTTTGACAGTCTTAAATTTTCTTTAAAACATTGTTCTCTTCAATCACACTGGATTACAACGTTTACGTAATTTTGGATCTATTTTGTTAATTATTGCAATACCTATGTATATAGAAATCATCTTCTTTAAGGCATAAATGAGATTTGTAAAGACCACCGGTTAGTTCTTCTAATTAATTTTTTTTCGCATTTTGAATAATCAACATTGTCGGGATTAAAAGAGTACAATCCACATTTTCTCAATCCGTTTTTAATGGTTTCTTCCATTTTCAAATTGGAGAGTGCCATATGGAGCAACGGACAGAAAGTGGATTTCGAAATCTTTGTGTTTTAATCTTTAGGTTTCAGATGACATTCCCTTATAGTTCTTTCACTAGGATCTTAGCGGCCTAAACATCGGCAGGTTGCATAATGGGTGTTGCCACATATTCAAATAAAGTCTCGCTTACCATCCACCCAGTTCCCGTTGTCTGACAAACTACTTACAAATTCTTTCGGTGGTCTGACAGCATCTGCAACGTGACCATGTGTTCGGTCCAGTAAATTCGGACTGGGAACGCTGTATTTCTGACAAGCCACCTTTTATTTCGTTTTGTGAGCTTTGTAATTCCATTCCAGCATATCTTAACATTTGTCTTTTTCGCTTGCCAACTTTAGAGCAACAGTTATTCTATAGTCGACAGGTGAAATTCAAGCCGACTACTGGGTAAACTATGTAGTTTTAAGCAGCGTTTAAAAAGCTGCAGTTGAGATAGTAAAAATCATAAGATTGTGCTGCAACTTCGACATCTTCATTTGTCATTGGACAAAAAAAACTGTTGCCTTTACTTCTGATCAGAATGTACTAATAATTTTCTTCGTGTGTGACGTTTGTCGTCATTTTTTTTTTGTTTGTTTACATTTTTTATAAAGGCATTTTGACATTTGCCGTCTCAATTCTAGCAACAAAATGCTTGTTGTTTTTTCTATTGTTGCATTGTTGTAGTACTGAGGTCACTTTGTTAATACATTTTGCTTCTGATTCATTAAATGAAAACAGTCGTAGTAAAGGCAAAAGCAAAAAACAAAAAGTTGTACACAACAAAGAACATCGGCAGTCGACATGTTCGAAAGTGTTTGGTTTGACAGACTGAAACTTTTAAAAAATTCCGTAGTTACCGAAGATGGGACGTACATGTGTACATAAATACCAGGCGCGGATCCAGCTTGAGCCGTAGGGGGGGGAAATTTTGTATGATGCAAAAAATTAAAAAAATTTTTTTTAAAAGTTTATTAAAAACAATATGTGTATTAGGGTACGTACTTCTTGCAATTTTTGCGACTATCAAATTCTTTATCGCGTAGCCTTATAGACCGTGAACAAATATTAAGAAATTATGTATTATAAAGTATAAATAGTTCAATAAAATAACCACAATACTAATAATTATGTATTACTTTTTCGCGATCGTGAAGAAAGTTTCCGTACCAAACGCGATAATGTTTTGAATTTCAGTTTTTCTCCTTACTATACAAAATTAAAATTTAATTACAAAATTTTAAGTATTTTCTAATAATTTCATAAATATAACAAGATCTTACCATTTAAGGAAGAAGGGCGCAAAAAAAATCGCGACTCAAATTCGCGATTTTTTTTTAATAAACTAAATTTTAATGGCAAATGATAGATGTTTTGATAGATGAGTTTTGGTGCGGAAACTTTGTTGGCAAAAATGGCCTAAAAAAATTATTTCCATTGTAAATACTAAATAGCCCATAGCGTGGTGGGATGAAGAAATGTTGTCCAAAAAAGTCGTTACCCTAATTAAAAAAACTCAACAAAAAGGTTAAATAAAATATAAGATCAGTTCAATATACATTAATCTTTTTAAATAAGCAATTTATGATTTCCTTGTGAGGCAAACTTAGACAGTAGAGTCTATCTTCTGTCAATGTTGATCCGAGCCATGTTTTTATTCGAAGAAGGGTAGGAAATGACCTCCCGCTCGTAGCTTTACTGACGAGCATTGAAACGAAAATTTTGAATATTTTTCTTAGATTTGGGAAGATATCTTCATCAAAGTTTCTTAAAGCATCTACAACGTTATCTGATAGATCAGGCTCAAGTTTAGATCTTAGTAGGTGTTTATCTCTTTTATCAAATATAATCAGCTCATCAGCTAGTTGTGGTTTTAACAGTTTTGTATCTGTATATGACTTTGGGGTAGAAGTTTAGGTATGTTCAATACATTTGGGATATCTATTGGGAAAGTTGTTATGAGAACTTCTAAAATAAATTCAATAAGAGGAATGTAACCTACAACTCGGTAGTTTCAACATTTTGGATGTGATTATTTCGTTAAAATCTTGTCTTTAAATTGTTCTTCGGCTTTATTTCTTTTTTCTTCACGGCACATGATTAAAATTTTGATAAGGCTTGATCATTTTTGAAGATCTATATCTTGCTTTTGTTACTGTGTTACAAAAGGTTTCTCACTTAATATGTATATTCCGCAAATAAATTTAAAAGTACTAATTGAATTCCTTAATATAAAGGTAGAGATACTACCTTTCCACTCAGATATTTGTTCCAAAGTTTCTACTATATGATGAACACTTGTTGCAAAGACGCATAATGAAGAGTTTAACTCCCAAATACTTTGCTAAAACTGTTTTTCGCTTGGGATGATTAGATTTAAAAAATTTTGGCGTTTCTTTAACAAATGAAACAACTTTTTGTATTAATGACCCTTTTTTTTGTATTTAGAAATTGAGTTGTTTGATTTATGGGAATAGCAAGGCGTTTGTTTCGCAATTTGTCGCGTTTCCAGGATTTTTTAACAACTTCATTTTCTGCTGACATCAGAGGAAACCCATCTGTTTCAACTCCTACACAATTTTTTTAGGTCGGGACCAAAATTTGTCAAAGCTTTAAGAACTTTTGATGATAGTGCCTTCGCATCAATTGACACATCAACGTCATCAGTATCTTTTGAAGCCTCTTCAAATGCGTTTACAACAAAGCCAATACATTCTTCCCTAAAAACTTTTTGTTGTATGTTAAAATATCTTAAAGATAAGGAAATCTGGCTTTTTACCGACAAATCACTGCTTTCGTCAAAAATTATCGAGTAGAATTTTGATTCATATAACACATTATCAAGTCAAACGTTTAGTCTTTGGATATCGATGGCACCTGCTGGGATTGAATGTAGAATAATAAGTAATTGAATACGGTAAACTTGATGTTTCTTTGGAAATATATAATAAATAACTATTAGGATTAAGATATGGATACTTATTGAAAATCGTTAGAGATTCAATAAAAAAAAAATTTAAAAAAATACTTATTGAAAATTTCGTTAGAGATTCCATAAAAAAAAACAAAAAAAAATCCTTGCTGGGATTCCCAAAAATTTTGTACATTAAAAAAAATATTATTATTGGGAATTCTTGTATTATCGAAATTAACAAAACATATTTTTAAAATTTACGGGGGGGAAATTTCCCTTTCCCCCCCCCCTGAATCCGCGCCTGTAAATACATACATATGTATTTATTTTAATGCTTAACAATCTTTTTAATTTTTTGAAATTAAATAAAACTTATGTATTTATGTACACATGTATTAAAAAAAAAATTGCTAGTAAGAAAATACATATTACACGGGGCTTACATTTGCCAGTACTGGCGAGCCAGTTGCAATACATGCAAACTTTTTCACTAAGTGCAGGTTCACACGCGTCAAGTTTGACTCGTCAAGTCTTGAGCTTTTAGGAGAGAAGGGAAAAGAGAAGGTAATTTCTTTTCCCGTCTCTCCTAAAAACTCAAGACTTGACGAGTCAAACTTGACGTGTGTGAACCGGCACTAAGACATGCAAACTTGTCCAACTGTCTTGTCTACTGTCTAGCAAATTTTGCAGACAGTAAAATTGGACAGGGATTTGACATTTGCTTACAGTAAACTAAAGTTTTGTAAGCAAAAGAAAAACAAAAAATTGAAATGTAAAAAAATATGTAAATATATTATGTTTTGATTTTGAATGGTTAAGTTAAGTGTTATGTTTGTAACTGCTATATAATTATTTTAAGCTATTTTTAAATTTGTTTAGTTAATGTACAACACCTTAAGCTTGACTTGCTCTGCAACATTAACGTTTGACATATTTTTAAAAGTGAACTGTCTTAAATACTGTCTGGACGCCCTCGTCACGAAGACAGTTAGTAGTACTGGTTTAGATTTAAGTTTTGGCCGAACTTTATAGCTAACATCTAACATTAATTTTCGAAGATGTTGAAATTTTCCCATAATAGGCTTTTTACACTTACTCACATCTAACATCTTTCATCTTATCGCAAAGATGATAACATCTTCCCATAAGAATTATACAGGGCTAAAAATCAACATCTTTCTTCATCTTTAAAAGATGGTCCTATCTCATGTTGGTTCCTTCAACATCTTTCGATTGTTTTAGTGTCATCACTAGAAAAAACAAATAATTTTTTACCATCACTAGAAAAAAATACAAAAGAGCAGGACAGTAATATCATTAATTTAGTTTTTATTCGCTCTTACACGTGAAAATAAATATTTTTATGATGAAAGATGTTACAAATGTTAACAAGTTTTTTTCATTTTCAACATCTTCCACGCATTCCTCTAAGATGTGCTCAAGTGTAAATAGGCTATAAGAAATACATTGGGCTAAAAATCAAATTTTTCAAGATCTTTACAAATTGTTCCTATTTCATTGTATTCCATTTTCCATCTTCCGATTATTTTATTGTCATCACTTAAAAAGTGGCAATGAATTCTATTATTGTGGCCAGAGCTGCCGTTTTTGATTATTTCTAACCAAAATTGGTTATATATTTTTTCAATGTGGAGATGTGAATATTTTTTTCGTTTTGGTTACTTTTTCTAAAATAATAATACGAACTAATATGTTTTTGTTGATACAATTATTTACGAGATCGAAAAACTTATACTGTGTACTACGATTTTTCCATTATTTGCTACCAATGACCGAAAGTTGTTTATAATTCATCGAAAAAAAAAATCCCTTTGAAATCAGCAACCAAATATTTTTTTAAGATTTTTGCTAAGAAAATATTGCCATTTTTGATTTTTATATGTATTAAAAACGCCATGTTCTGCAATCGAAAACAAATAAAATGGAGACTTTCAATTATTATTTTTTATATGAGCGTATGTTTTCTTGACTTTAAGATTAGTAAAGTTAAGTAGTACTGGTAAGACTTAAAGTATGAAGTGCATAAAATCATGTGGAATCGATTTCACATAATTACTGAAAAATTACACAAAAGTCGTTTTAGTGTTTCTAAAAACTTAAAAATAAGTTTATAGTTCTAAATTTATGTTATTTGCAAAAGTATATTGAAATACATATTTGAAAATACACTGATTTATCAATATAATTTTAAAATTTACGGAATTTTTTTTAAAAATGGCTGTAAGTTTAAGAAATTTGAAATTTTACTGTTTATAACTTGACGCAATGCTTATTTATTTAATGTTTTGAAGATAATTGTTTGGTAAAAAAAAACTTATGACTGTCAGTCATATACTTTTTCCCCATTGAATGTACGTTACGAAAGGCGAATTTGTTTATATTAGCCATAATATTTTACAATGATTCACAAGATATTTCAAATCGCACAATTTTGAAACAGTTATTTATAATAAGAATTATAAATTTTAAATAAAATTTACAAACAAGAGAAAAAAGTTTTTATAATATTTTACATAAAATTCAAATCGCATATAGCCAAACGTAAATTTCCATCGCCTCATTTGACAGTCCTGCAAATAACAGCTAAAAAGCGGGAAAATGTCCCATTTTTTTCTATTTATTTATAACTGGCATACAGAAAAAAATAAATTTATTACATTTCTACTGACTTTATAATGGAAATTTTAATTTTAAAATAAAAATATTTTTTTACAAAAAAATTCTCAAATAAATAAAAGCTTTTAATTAAGTTCTTGTTATTTTTTTAATATGTTAAAGAATTTAATTTCTTGTTTTGTTTTCTTGACTATAAATTGCGAATATCTAACCTTTGTATTACAATGCAACTTAAAATAAATTTTAATGATTTTCTCAATTAATAAAAGGCATTTTAAATTTGGTTATAGTTTTTTACATTTGGTAACTTTTTTAAAAATGTTGGTTGTAAAAATTGTATTGATTGTGGCATCACTGACAAAATGGTATTTGGTTTGAAAGCAGCGTTACCATTTCTCAAGTTTTTCTTTTTTTGCAAGCCTTATTTTGCTTAATTTTTTTATATTGGTAAACAAAATAAATTCTCAATTCACTTTGGCATTATCTTTTTAATTTTTGGCACTTTTGTAGAAAAAAGTATTTTAAAAAAATAAAGTTTTTTTTTAAAAAAATGGTGACATTTTTTATTGATAGTAAGTGCCGGTTCACACAGGTCAAGTGTGTCTCGTCAAGTCTTGAGTTTTTAGGAAAGAGGGGAAAAGAAATGGCATTCTCTTTTCCCTTCTCTCCTAAAAGCTGAAGACTTGACGAGCCAAACTTGACGTGTGTGAACCAGCACTTAATGTTAGATGTTTCAAGTGTGAACGCGTATTTCCCATTTTCAACATCTTCCATGCGTTCCTCCGAAATGTATGTGCAAACTACATTTCCGACCTGTTTCACATTTTCTTTCAAACGATTTTTTTATTCTTCAACAAGTTTATTTCCCTGTGGATAAACGTTTTTTTAGTAAACCCATGTGTGTAAATTAAATAAAAATTTCACTTTAAGTTTTATTTCGATTTTCTTCACAAAATTTACAAATTACTTTGCGACGATTCAGCTTGTTGAGTGACATTTTGCAAACTAATTATTAATTTTATGTATCTGTAATTTTCTTAAGCAAATTCCGCACTTTCCGTACGGAATCAAATGTTTTTTTTTAATGCATTTCATGCATATTATGGTTGGGCCTTAAGTTGTCACATCAACTCGACGTCTATATCACATTGACGTTAGTTTGGTATTTTCTAAGCCAGACGGACGGACATTATTGTATCGATTCACAAAACAAATTTCTTTGTGTTGCACAAACACATAATAATGAGTTGTATTTTGTGAATAAATATTGAAAAATTTAACTTATTATCAATACACTTACATAAGTATGTATTTACCTTGGATTCAAACAAAAAGTTTCAAACAATTAATAATAGTGATAAGATAACCTTTTTTAGGGGATTTATGATAGATAAAAGTACAAACATACATGAAATGTTCGTATCCGAACAAGAATACACTTCAAGTAAATTTTAGTTACATAAAAATGAGCATATGTGACCTTCTCCGAGAAAAGGGACCTAGTGTGTAAAAATAAAGTTTTGAGAAAAACGCATCTTATCTTATGATATGTTCACCCTTAGGTTTTTAAGCACGTTTAAGCAGAATGTTGACAAAACATGTTTAATTAACATGTTTTCCCATATATTTTAATGTCATAAAAACACATCGAATTTTCGTGTTTTAAAATTAAACTCTTTCCAAAACAAGTAAAGGCCAGGGATCGGAGTGTGTTTTGAGGTATGTTCGGTAGCTTTTTTGATTTTGGTTATTTACTGAACATATTTTTAATGATATAACATCAAAAATTAAATAATTAAAAGAAAAATAAATAAATTCGAAAATAAATTGGTGTTGGGAAAAATTTTAGAAATGACATAATGAATGAAATAACGGAAAAACATAAAAGAAAAAAATCATGGGCAGTTGAACAGGAGGAACTATTGGTATAAATTTGGTCGGAGTACATAAGTTAGCTAAGGGGTGCGGGCTGAAATATCCATGTTAAAAAGCCAGCTTCAAAAGTATGGATGCGAAGTTGCATCTTAATAATAATTTAAATAAAATCTCGAAAATTTTATTTATCGATTTTTAATCAATTTTTATAATTTATTTTGCTTTTTTTGCCGATAGTAAATCTGACAAGGTGTCATCAAAACATGATAATTGTAATCTGAACACCTTTGTTCAAGTTTTTTTAAAACGTTGCTTAAACATGTTAAACTTTTATAGTGTAAATACAGTATTATTCTAAAACTTTTTAGGTACCAGAATCCACTCTTAAGTCCAATCCCGTTTTTTGACACACGAGGTCCCTTTTCTCGGAGAAGGTCACATATGGTGAAGTTTAAAGGGCAATACGTTACTAAGCATTTTAAATTATTTACATACTTCATTAAATAGATAAGAAATATATAAATTAATAATTTTGAAAATATGTATGCACAATTTGTCATCTGTATGAATTCGCCTAGATAGGTATAGATAGTAAAATAACCCCCGTATGTATGTATAAACGATTTTTAAATTTAACAAACGTTTATTAAGGCAAATTTTCATACAAATTTGTTTTGTATACCTTTATTAAATTTAAAAACTTTTTATAAATACGGGCGTAAATTGTAAGATGTAAACAAGGTATATTTACACAAGGTAAACTCGTTGGCCCATATGTTTGTCAGCTGTTTACCTAAGTTGGAACACCAATGTCAAATTCCGTGTATATGAGCCAAAATTTGTACATGTGTGCGTTAAATTTATATGAAGACAATTTTGACAATTCCGTTCCACTCGGTTATTTTTATAGAGCAGCATGTCTACACTCCCAAATGAGTCTACCTTGTGTAAATATACCTTGGATGTAAATTTGAAAATTTAGAAAAAAAATTGAAAATTATTTTTATAACTATTTAATAGAATTTTCAATTTATTAATTTTATTAATTTTGCACTTTCATTTTTAAACGATGCCTAAAGTCTTACCCACGTATTCATAGACGATTATTAAATTTAACAAACATTTATTAAGGAGAATTTTCATAGTAAATTTGTTCATTAAACCTTATTAAATTTGAAATTTTTTATGAACACTTCAGGCATTATTCCTACTGCCCCGGTCCTGGTTTCTTATAATATTAAAAAGTAAAAATACGAAAAAACATTTGCCACATTTGCGTTCTTTAGTGTGGCATTAGGTTGTTCGTAATACGAAGGAGCTCCTTTCTGTGACGTTACTCTCTGTGTAAAGCAGCATTTAATTAAAGTTGCAAGATATGAATTAAATACAAAATTAAAATACTTTTTTTTTAAATTATAATTTCTATTTTATTAAAGAAAATAAAAACAAGTTTAGTTTTAGATTTTTTGTTAAAATGTTTGCGGTAGGTTTTAAGTTTTATAAAATCGAATAAAATTCTGATGTATTTAGATGTTTTTAAATAAAATTTACTTAAAAAAAATTATTTGAACTTTTTAATATTAAATAAGTGGGATTCTCAAAAATTTTCTATATACATACATATGTATATTCAAATCAATTTAATTCAAATAAAAAAAAAATTATTTGTAGCTTTAGAATTTTTATTCAACAAAATTAATTTTTCCTGGAAAAATGTGCAAGACAGTAGGTGCGTTTGTTTACTTTTCCAGTAAAATCCAGTAGGTGAGTAAATTTTGGGAAATATGAAAATTTTACTCTCAAAACTGGCTCTTGCACAAAAAAGTAAACGAACGGAAAAATTGCAAAAACTTGCAGGTCAATTCAAACATATGACCGCTAAAAAGCTTATTCGATTAATTTTAAAATTTTATTCGTTTAATCGAATAAGTTCAAAATGCCAAATATCGATTAATCGCTTATATTAATAAAATAAACTTAAGGAGAATATGCATGATAATGTCGCTCACATTGTCGTGTACGACTTTAGTGTCCTTTGTTCGGAAAAGTGGCGACGATTTGCATGGGCTGTCGCTAGGGATGCCAAATGGGACCAGGTTTTTTGAATCCCGGGATTCGGGATTTTTTATTCAAAAAAACGGGATCCCGGGACGGATCGGGATTTTTCGGGATTTCATATATAAAGACCAATTTTTAAAATTCATATACATAGTTATAATAAAATGTTTATTTATAAGTATTAAAACAAATAAATTCATAAAGAATATTAAACTCATTTCAAAATAAAACAGTTTAATGTATTCTTTTAAAGTAATATGGAAAAACTATGTATTAAAACTTATATTTTAAAAAGCTTCTTAAACAAACTAATGACGTCTGATAATCGACACCTTATTTTATTGAAAACATATGCTGCCGACGAAAGCAATGTTCGCAATAAACCCTTCTGGGTGGTATCGTTAATAATTAGATACATGTGCATATGCTACATGACAATAGCCCAATTCACAATCTTGTGCAAATGGTCTTGCATCGTAGCATTTGCAAAATGGAATAGTAAATACTGTAGAATACTTTTGGGGTTATAGTAAAATGGTATAGTATATTTTTACTCTACACCAACAAAATAAACAGCAATGCACTTGCTACTCTTTTGCTAATATGCAACGCCTAAAACCAATAGTTTATATTTACTCGACTTATGCAACACTTGATTGCAAACCGACAGCTAACACTCAGCGAACCAAACCGATCTGCAAAATGTTATAGTATTCTACAGTATTTACTATATATTTTGCAAATGCTACGATGCAAGACCATTTGCACAAGATTGTGATTTGGGCTATTGTATATCAAATATATACATATGCAAGTAATAATCTAATAAAATAAACTTAAGCAAATGTGTCAAAAGACCTTTGGTAGAATCTCTTAAAGTGTTTAACACCTTTTTGCACAACTTGCATTGTGCGTACGCAGTTCTATTATCATTCACGTAGAAAAAAGACCACATCGAACTTTATCTTATGATTTTATTTTCTGGTGTACAAAATGCATTGCATGTAACATTTATTCACTTGTGACTTCTTTTTGTAACCAGTTAAAAATTAAAATCATTGCCAGTATGATTTAATATTAAATATTTAAAGTTAAAAAAAAAATACCACATATTATTAAATCTAAAATCTCGGGATATTTACATAAAAAATCCCGGGATTCGAGACTAAAATTTTTAAAATAATCCCGGGATTTCGGTATTCGGGATTTCGGGACTGGCATCCCTAGCTGTCGCCAACATGTCGTCAAGGATTTACTATGAGTATTGTACGCGTCGTCGACATTGTCTTGAAGACATGGCCAACTGGAAAGTTTAATTTATGAATTTTAATGACAAATATTTTTAAAATTTAATTTTTAATTAAATTTTTTAATTTCCTAAAGATGATAACCAACGGTTAGCTTAATATTGTGTTCCACAAGATCTCGGGCAAGCTCGGACTAAATTGTTGGATCGCAAAAAAACATTTTGGAAATACTGCTGCTAAATTTTTAAATTACTAAATTGCTAAGTGATTTTTAATTTTTTTTTTTTTTGAAATATCCTCAATTCTAAATGGAAATTGTAAATTTTGATTTTGTTTCTGATAGAAATTACTAAAAAAAAATAACAAATGGAATTTGGGAATTTATTTCTCATGTTATGTAACATTTTATTATACAAATTTTCATATTATTCGAATGTGTATTCTTAGTCAAATTACAATCCTCAAAAGCTGTTATACTTTAATAAGGAATAAGCCTATTAAAGTATAACAGCTTTTGAGGATTGTAATTTTACTAAGAATACACATTCGAATAATGTGAAAATTTGTATAATAAAAAAAACATAACATAAAATATTTGGGAAACATTTTTTCAGGAATTTTTAAAATGCAATTCTTAGAACTCAATTTATTTTATGATTTTTTTTAACGAATCTACAAATCTAAAATTTTTTGCAGCACTGTCATTAATTGCCATGGGCATTATTGGATTTTGTATACATTATGCCATAGCACTGGTAATATTGAATAGAGAAATCACACCAACTGTCGGTATGTTGTATCCACGCGAATCGGAAACACGTGAAGTTCGTTCTTTAGATGGAATATGGAATTTTGTCAAGTCGGATGTCACAAATACTACACAGGGTGTCAGAGATAAATGGTATATGAACGATTTAAGTCGAGTTCAACAGACAATACCAATGCCAGTGCCAGCTAGTTACAATGACATTACAACCGATAGTGCCTTACGAGATCATGTAGGAACTGTGTGGTATGATCGAAAATTTTTTGCGCCAAAATCATGGGCCAATCAACAAAGAGTTTGGTTAAGATTTGGTAGTGTTCATTACGAAGCATTTGTGGTAAGTTTTAAATAAGGAGATAATTATTGAAATTTCTTTTTAAATAACGAATTCTTAATTTTAGTATCTAAATGGAGAAATGGTAGTGAGGCATGAAATGGGTCACTTGCCATTTGAAGCTGAAATCACAGATAAATTAAAATACGGCGAGGAAAATAGAATAACAGTTTTGTGTGATAATGCCTTGATACAAACAACTGTGCCTCAGGGTAAAATTACAGAGATTACTAAGTAAGTTGAAACCAGTGTTGCCACGGTCTAAAATGACTAAACAAGATTTTGTTACAAGTACTGTGCATAAGATGTTGTACATACCCTACAAGAAATTGCTGATGTAAACTAACACATACAAAACATATAAACTAACACACTTGCAATTTTGTATTAAATTCACGTATGTATATATGTATATTAACATTCACAAGCATGAGTGGGAAAAAATGTCACACGTACACGAATGCTTACATCAGTTTTTTCATATTGCTCTTAATGAAATGATCGAAACTTCTGATGTATAATCACATCAGCAATACCCAAAAGATGATGCATCAAATGACTGCCATTGTTCTTGTTGGGTATATATGTATGTACATATGTATTTTCATTAGGGGACCGTTAAAATCAAAAGTTGGATTTCTTTAGGTCTCACCAGCCAATTTGGTGGGTATTGATAAAAAACAACGCATACAATTTTTAGCACGATCAGGGAAAGGCTAAGCTCACGCCCACCAAAGTTTGAGAAAAATTATATTTTTACATGAAATCTGACTTTTATGTTTCATAAATAAGAAAATATTAATTTTGTAGAATAGTTCTTAACAAGTGTTTCCTTAATCTCTTATTAAACAAAATAAACTGAAAATATCGAATAAGTCACTAAAAAAAATCAAATTTTTAATTTATTAATTACGAATCTTTAATTTTGTAGAAAAACATTTTTATTTTTAATTAAAATATCGACCAGAGGGCACCTGGCATTTTAACATAATACGGGTACGCTGAATCCAGTGGTGGTAACCGTTTTTTTTTTTTTTTTTTTTTTATTAGCTCTTGTTTTTGAGATATGCCGTTATTTCGGAAATGGAGAAGGTTGCACAACATATACATATATCCGCGTTACTCAAAAACGGTTTATTATTGAATAAACTAAAAAAAACCGAAATTCCGCAATAAAATTACCTTTAAAAAGCTTTCTTATATCTGCAGTCATTTTAGAAAGAAAATTTTTAGCAAAATGTTTGTTCTTTAAAAAGTTCACAACTATTGACAAAACATTTCCATCAAATTTAAGAATTTCATAAAACGCAATATTTGTATGGGAGCCTCCCTAAAAAGTGGTGATAAAGGGCAAGTATGTTTTTGGAAAATATTACAGTAGTTTTGACTTAACTGCCTTTTGTTTACGTGCACTTTTGACTTAACTGCACAAAATTGATAATTTTTGGAATTATTCTTTCTAATTCCATACAAATTCCTTTTTTAAGTGCACTTTCTATACCTGCACATTTAAGATAAATGCACAAAATTTTTGGCATTTTAAAATTATTTTCATACAAAATATCAAAGTTAGCTGCACTTTAACTTAACTGCCCAAAATAAATATTTTCTGGAGTTATTCTTCAAAATCCTTGTTTACGTGCATTTTGTATACCTGCACATTTTTCATATTTTTGGGCAGCTTTAAAATATTTTCATACAAAACATCAAAGTTAGCTGCACACATAAAAATATATGGTGGCCACTTTTTCACATAAATATCCAATATAAGCTATTTATAAAAATATAAATCGCAATTATTTTGTATTTTATGTTTTATGTTCTTTGTGAATTCTCATTGTTTTTGTTAATGTTTCTTTTATATTAAATAAACATACATTCATGTATAAAAGGATCTGGGGTCTAATCACCGCATTCGATACTATCGTATCGAATTAACTATCGATGTGTTTGCATACGATAAACACTGACGTATCGAATGAAAACTCGAGAAATGTAATGTCGAGTTACTCGATATCGAATGCTATTATTTCAAATTCAATAAATTTCATTCTATATCGAGATTCATGATACCAAAATAAATAATTTCGATCAATTTTGCTCGATATCGTATGCGGTGATTAGACCCCTGTTATTTTCCAGCTAGCATAGGCTGTTTGTTAGACGATTATGTTTAATATACAACTCCTTAAATAATCTTCTGGTGATTATCTTACGAGTAACAAAAACATCTAAATCTTTTTTTAATTTATTTATTTTTTGACACGCTCGTCTTTAAATCTTGAAATTAACCTTTTGGGACTCTCTGTAAGAGTCGTATAACAATTACTGAGCTACCTAAATAAGACAGTTTTTGAAGTATGAAAATGCTATTGCCAATACAATTTTAATAAAACAAACCGGTCTAAGGATCTGCAAAAAAAGATTTTCCGACAGGATGATATTGATTTCGCGACCTTAAGGTTTGTTTTATAGAAATTGTATGAAAATTAGAAGTGTTGGCATGAAAACTACGCCTGATGCCCTTATTTAGGTAGCTTAGTCATACGGCTGAGTATTTCACGAGTTGTAAAATAATACCTACATGAGTCTCATACGACTCTTAGCATGCTTTTTGAAAGACTCGTTAGATAATCTCAACAAACATCATAAACGATTCCCTTTACGATTAATATAAGCGTTTTTCGCTGCGTTATGGAAGAATCTCTCTTACAAATCAGCACGTGTAACAGTTTCTCCCGTGCTAGGAATCGTCTACAATTAAAAAATGAGCTTGTCGACGATCAAAAAGACTCTTTGTCAGATTCCCAGTAAGCTCCTGGATTGAAATAAAATTTTAATAAAATATAAATTTATGTATTAAAAAAATAATTTTTTTTATTCTTCTTTCAAATCAAACACTTTACTTTAGCTGCACTTTTGTGCAGGTAACCACAATTGTGTACCTGCACATTAAGGCAGGTAAATGCATTTAAGATAACTGCATTTTTGATTTACCTGCACAAAAAATCGTGCAAAGGAGATTGTGCAGCTAAGTCAAAACTACTGTAAAAACAAAAAACTAATGGAGGTCGGTCATACATTTTATCCTCCTTGGCAATTATGGAGCTTTTTTTCAATATATTCCTAGTCTTTATTGAAATTTTTGTATGTTTAAAACAAATGATGGCGATAAACAATAAAGTGGGATCTGCCATACATTTGACTCATCTAGGGGCATCCTTGGCGCTGCAGGGGCCAAATTTAAGATTTTCATTAAACCGCCATATTTGTATAAGAGTTTTAAGAAAATGTTAAATAATGAAAGTCCGTCATATATTTTATGTCCCTAGAACGATTCCCTAGCAGTTATGGGCGTTTTTCTTCAATATATTTCTAGTCTGTATTGACAATTAAGAAAGCAGGAAGGTATGGTAGAAACAAATGATATCTATGCGTTTGACTATTTTTTTTGTAAGCAAACGCACACTAACGCAAATATTGAAGCTGAATTGACGTGTGTAAGAAAAAATTGTTCTAAAGAAAAAATTCGCATCAATCTGCTGTTTGCTCCTTTTGTTTTGTTTCCTTTTGTAAAATATGAGTTTTAGAAAAAACAGTTTAAGACAAAAGTTGTTGGAAACTTCACTAATAGCACCTTCTTTGGAAACAATTTTTATGTAAAATTAATATTTTTTAAGTTATGATGCATAAAAGTCGGACTTAATGAGTTTTCTCAAACTTTGGCGGATGTGAGGGACGGTTAAGCCTTCGCCGATTGTCGTAATAATTTTTTTGGGTGTCGTTTTTTATCAATACTCACCGAAAATGGGGCGTTAGAGCTTCAAATCTGCATTTTGAAGATTTTATCCCCAAAATTGTCAAAATGCAGATTTGCAGATTTTTGGTTTAACATTGCAGATTTTTTAGCTCGGTGGATACTTCTTTACATTGTCATGATTGTACTATTTCCACTTGTTGCATTGATAAATAAATATAGTATATCAACCATTCATATAAGAACCGTGTGGAAATACATTCATTAGTAGACATTTTATGCACAAAAGATTACTTAAAAATTAAAAATTCGCATTGTCTTGACACATTATATCGCCGGACATATGTCATCTGATTTTACACAAAATATTATGCATACATATGTACGTATGTACATATATATTTATGTATATGCACTTAGGTACAAATATCTTTCAAAGTTGCAATATTTGATCTCTTCTAAATTTTCAATAAAACCATTGATAATTTTAACAAAATGTCAAACAATTAACGTTTAGTTTGTTTTTTAAAATAACAAAGATTAATCCTTACTCAGCCTGAGTAATTAAATAGATACATATTTTGAATGTAAAAATATCTAAAAGTTTTTAGTCATGTTCTTAAAATCGAACAAATTTTTAAAACTTTTCTGTGTTGAAAGTTCAAAAAAATATTACCTTTTTATACCTCATACTTCGAGGACCACTCATATTGACCAGAACGATTTTTAAATCTACCATTGATTTTAACTTCGGGAACATATTTTGAAATTAATTGTAATATCTTTTTCTAAACAAACTAGAGCAATTCCATATGAAAACGATCAAAATTGGCAAATTTTTGGATGACCCCTCTCCGATTTTAAAATAAATAGTCTCGATCGATTGCCCAGCAAAAAATAATGTACCTACATATTTTTTTTTTTTTTAAAGTGACTGGTTTAGTGGTGGTGTACACCACTGTCATGTGACAAAATTGAAGAATTCTTCATAAGGGACCTCATTGAAAGTTGTTTAAAAAAAAACTACTAAAGCGATCGCAACGAGTGATAGCTCGTTGGAAAGGTATTGAATCAGGCTTTAATTGAAAAATAAAATTTTCCTAATTTTTCTTAGAAATTTACCTTTAAATTTTCCCATGAAAATTAAATTTTCCGATTTTCCACAGAAGCTCCTAAATTTTCCGGCTAATTTTTTTTTTTTTTGGATTCCTCATAATTTTTGCTTTAAGAATCAGCAATAAAAAAATGGGCCCCGACTCCTTGTTTGGACAGGAGAAGAGCATTTAAGAGACCACCTTGTTAAAAATACATTTTAAAAATTATTTTACAGTTAAAAATACATTTATGAAGAAAAAATCTTTCTTATTTTGCTGCTTATACTTAATTACAATATTTATTAAAAATTTCAATTGTCTTGGCATCATTATAAAATTAAAGTAACTTTAAATTTAGCACGCCGGCAGACGAAGAGTACCGCTTTACATTAATTGACATATCAGAAATATTTGGTATGAAGCAATGAAACTTTTGCGTTCCAGTTATAGTTTTGACATTATTATATCTGTTTTGAATTCGTCGCTCCATGGCATCGTGTTCTTTTTGAGTGCATAAAACTGTGTTAATGGCAATTTCCTTGCTTTGAATCCACGAAAACAAATGTTGTACATTTAAGATCTGGTCAGTATATGGCCTTTGCAAACTTGCCTTAGTCGCCATGCGTTTTAGGGTTCCCCCTAACGCATCGCATGGGCCCTTACCGTGGGACGTCGCGAAAAAGTGCCACTCGACCTTGCAGTTTTGTTCTTCTTCAATTATGCAAAGATTGTAAAAATTTTTTTTATTCTTGTACTGAGAAGCCGCGCCGTCTGAGAAAAACATTACTTTGTCGATTGCATCGAATTTTGATCTTAAGAATTCAAACAGTTTCATTTGAAATAAATAAACGGACACATAATTATGAGCTAAACTCTCCGCGACAACAACAAGGCATACGGTCTGTAGTTCGGTATCTTCGTTTTTGAAATAAATGCAAAAAGGATGCACCGTGCACTGGTCGTTTGCCCAGTGATAAGCCTGAATTTCATCCTGAACGAGAAAAGTGTAATTCTCGGCAAAGTCGCTTATCACAATGAATTCATTTTGGGCTAATTTCTCCTTACTTTCCTTTAGAAATTTCGATTGCATCTCGGATATGAAATGGTGCGCCTTCAGTTCATTCAACTTGAATCCGAATTCCTCGATGAATTCCGGAATCTGCTTTACCACGGTCTCAAGGGAACATCTGCCGCTGCTCATTATCCACTGTTTGAAATGCACCTCCTGAATTAACAGCTGTTCAAACTTTCGGAAAATTTAATTTTCATGGGAAAATTTAAAGGTAAATTTCTAAGAAAAATTAGGAAAATTTTATTTTTCAATTAGAGCCTGATTCAATACCTATCCAACGAGCTATCACTCGTTGCGATCGCTTTAGTAGTTTTTTTTTAAACAACTTTCAATGAGGTCCCTTATGAAGAATTCTTCAATTTTGTCACATGACAGTGGTGTACACCACCACTAAACCAGTCACTATAAAAAAAAAAAAAAAATGTAGGTACATTATTTTTTGCTGGGCAATCGATTGAGACTATTTATTTTAAAATCGGAGAGGGGTCGTCCAAAAGGTGATCGCTTTCATATGGAATTGCTATAAAACAATAAATAATTCTTAGATAAATCTTCTTTCGTAAGAATATGTATATGTATAAAAAATTTTTTGGATGACTGGTTCTCTACAAAATCTTTTATAGATTCTTGAGTTATTCGGATCTTTGAATGCCAAAATACAACTCTTAATAAAATTGCATCGTATATTAAATAATTACAGAGATGACGGTGTTGCCATAATCCAACAATATACATTTGATTTTTTTAATTATGCCGGTATACACCGATCTGTGCATTTATATACCACACCGTTAACATATATCGAAGAGATTGAAGTTACCACCGATTTAACAAAAGACAACTTAGGTATATTGACTCTGGTTTTAAATTTTCACCTAATTCTCAAAAATTTCTCTTCTTAATTAGTTGGCTTTGTCTATTACAAGGTCAAGACAAATGGTACCGCCACCAATGAAGCTGCCAGTGATTTGTATGTTCGTGTACAATTGCGAAACAAAGAGGGCGTTATTGTTGCCAGAGAAACATCCAATTCAGACCTAAAAGGTGTTTTAGAGTTAGAAAAAGTTACGCCCTGGTGGCCATATTTAATGCATTCCGAACCGGGTTATTTATATCAAATGGAAGTTTTTCTCCATGGAACTGATAATGAATTGCTTGATGTCTATCGTTTGCGAGTGGGTGTGCGAACTTTAAGTTGGACCAATACAACATTTATGATCAATAATCGTCCTGTTTATTTTCGCGGTTTTGGTAGGCATGAGGATTCCGATGTAAGTTATTCAATTAAAGAATTATTTTTATATAATTTGATTTTAATATTGTATTTGTATATTTTAGATACGTGGTAAAGGCTTAGATTTGGCCTTAATGACCAGAGATTTTAACTTGTTAAAATGGATAGGCGCAAATGCGTATCGTACTTCTCATTATCCCTATTCGGAAGAGTCAATGCAGTTTGCTGATGAAAATGGCATCATGATAATTGATGAATGTCCCAGTGTAGATACAGAGTAAGTTGCTTATAACTTTTAAAAGCTTGAGGGCTTTAGGAGAATAGCTTGAAAATTTAATATTTGTGGGTCATTCTTAAAAAACATGACCAATTGGTGTCCCCAGACTTTACTATTTTATATTTTGTTTCTCCAAAAAGAAAATAATAATTTTTATAAATTATTGTCGATTCTACGTAACTATATTATAAAACAAAAATAATAAGTTATCTGAAAATAACTTAAAAAATATTTTTAATGTCAAAGGTTTAGCAAAAACCTGTGTCCCGAGCCAATTTATTAAAATTTAATAGTTATTTTCAGTTAAAATAAAATTGAAAAAAAATAATATTTACAATTTTTGTTATTCAGTTTGTATATATTAATACCATATACATATAGAAAAGAATGATGAAAAATAATTTTTTTGTATAATTTTTTTGAAGAAAAATCTTGTCCCCAGGTTTTGGTCTCCTCTGTTACGTCCACACATTTTATTGAAAAATTTTTGTTAAACGTTATAACGCGTATATTTCTCTTATGCTTCTCCATCAAAACTTAGCTAAAATCAACAAAATGTGTTTTTAACTGTTCAGTCTTGTTTAGTGCGTGGTTGAGTAAGTAACTTAATTGTAGGCCGGGTGCGTACCCTTATTAAGTGTCTACTCTGTTACGGTTGAAAAACGGTGAGTAAAGTGATTTTTTATTTATTTTATAATTTTTTTATAAATATTTTGTGTACACTAATTAAGTGGACAAATAAATTCTACAAAATTCTAATAAAAAGCTAAAATATGGTATTTTTGAGTTAATTTGTCCCCTCTGTTACCGGTCCACTCTGTGACTTATTATCAGTAAAAAAAATTCTACTGGTTATGGATTCCTATTGTTGATAAGATCCGTAACCACATGAGGCCAATTTTAAACATATTTGGCCAACTTAATTTATTAAAATTACAAAATTCAGAATGGTTATGTTTTTTAAGAACGACCCATAAAACAAATTCAGTCGTATTAAGTCGAGTAGTTTGACATTTTAGTTAATATGATTTCAAATTTACGACGCCGAAAAACAAATACATAATACATGTGACACAATAGAACACTTTGTGAATTGCAGAATTATGGACTTAGAAAGTTTGTCGTATTTATGTGGTTTACGATAATCGCATATTATGTCGACCGATTGATAGCACCTCAGTGATCCTTTAAACGTGTTTTAGTTTCATAATTTCAACTTCATCGTTTATGGTTCGGTGCGCATTACTTTTGATCGTTTGCTATTATCTCGATTGAGTGCTACTGAGGATTGCGATAATATCTATTAGAGCAACACAACTGAAAAGACAGCAATTAAATGCCTTGTACACTACTTCAACCCTTTTTGATAGAATTAGACAGGACATTTTTCCTTGATACTAATTTCTTGCAAAAAATGTAAAAAAGTTTAAATAGAAAAGGGCATTTAATTACTAATATAATATTATATAATAATTCTAACTATTGAAAAAAAACTGGGAAATATGCTTGACCAAATAGATGTTAAAACTTTTGCCTAATTAAAAAAATGTTTTAATTTGCAGAAACTTTAAACAAGAATTATTAGTCAAGCACAAATCAGCTATGGAGCAGTTGATACACAGAGATCGTAATCACCCCAGCGTAATAATGTGGTCCATAGCAAATGAACCCCGTACTAATCAATTAAATGCTGGTTCATATTTTCAGTGAGTTCATACATTCTTGTTAAAAATATAAATATAAATAAATAATATAAATATTAATAAATATTTTCTATATTTTGTTAGATATGTTGCAAATTATACCCGTGAATTAGATCCAACGAGACCAGTGACTGCTGCCATAGCAGTACCCTCACAAGATGATAAAGCTGTAAGAGTATTTTTCTATTAACATATTTGAAAAACTTAAATGATAAATTCATCATTTCCAGGCCAAATATTTAGATATAATTAGTTTTAATCGATACAATGGCTGGTACAGTAACCCTGGACGCTTGGATATGATTACGAAACGTGTTGTTGATGAAGCTACTACATGGAACAAACGTCATAATAAGCCTGTTATTATGTCTGAATATGGTTCTGACACTGTTGAAGGTTTGCATTTGGTAAGTTTTTAGTCTGCTACAATCAACAATAATGACGAATTATAATTTTCATTAAAAATTATTGTTATTCAGTTACCCTCTTATGTTTGGTCTGAGGAGTATCAAACCGAATTGTTTTCTCGACATTTTAAAGCATTTGATATTCTGCGAAAGAAACCCTGGTTTATCGGAGAATTTGTATGGAATTTCGCCGACTTTAAAACAGCTCAATGTAAATATTAATTCAAATTTTGGTAACACTCATTTGGATACTTACTTTTTTGCATTCCATTACAGCTGTTACCCGTGTGGGTGGTAATAAAAAGGGTGTCTTTACACGCAATCGCCAGCCGAAAGCAGTTGCCCATCTATTGCGCAAACGCTACTTTGCTTTGGGTCGCGAAATGGATCAGTGTAATTTTCCCGATGACCTGTTCACTTATATAACTGATGTTGGCTCGTCGCGTACAGGAAAGCATGACGATGGCGATTTATAATAGCAAACCTTACAAAGTCATTTAATAACATTTTTTCTTTGCTCACGATCTTAAACTTTCCGTTGCATTTTGCTGCATTTTTCGCACTCTTAAATGTACTACAAACGACATTTTTAATTAATTTTTATATATAAAAATTTTGTTTTTTTTTTTGCAATATTATTTATTGAATCTTTATACTATATTAAATATGAACTAACAATAATTAAGCAAATCTTAACCTAATACTTTATTTTATGTCCTGCCAGTGCCAGACAGAAATTTTCTTCATCACGGGTTCTGTTCACTTATCTAGGTGTTTATCGCTCATCTAATTGGACAAGTGCTGCAGTGCCTCTTCTTCTTAAGCGAGTGTGGCCGCTATCATATAAAGTATAAAAAATAATAATGTATTTTTATATGTGCGTGTATGTTTGTGTTATGTGTAGAAAATTGTAAAATTTTAGTAAATAAACTATTTTTTATAATGAATTGAAAAATTTTAAATACATTTAAGTATGTGCTGTTTTCACAATACAAGAGACTTCTTTTTCACTCACTTTTTTGAGTGAAATTTTTCATATTAATTTTACAACACGTTCAAGCACTTGTGTTGTGAAAACAGCACATTATTAATTTTTATTAAAAGTTTTAAGCGCTGACTAGATATGCACAATTAATGTTTTTCTCAACACTGTTTCTATTTCAGTTGCTCAAACAACCGAGTTCTTTTCATATAAATTTTACTACACGTTCAATCACTTGCAATCAATCACAGCACATTAGTAAATTTTTGAAATATTCTTTATCTTCAGATGGAAGTAATATTTTTTCTTTTCATTGGAAATAGTTACAAATGTAAACACATTTAATTTTTGTCCAAACACATTTTGCTTCGTTTTAAACATTTTAGGGATGCTGATTTTATTTTTGTTACGTTTTGAAATTGTATTTCACTTATTGAATTTTTAAGAATTAATACAAAACTGAAAACTAAAAGAAATCAGAGCTGCATATAATGTTTTGTGTTAGCTCGCGCAAGTCAATGTTCAACAATTAGTTTTGTTGTGTGCTCCATATTCATCTCAAGTTTCATATTGTGTTCACGTTGTTCATTATTCGAATGGCGCAAAGTATAATTTTGTTATGTCTGTATGCAAAATTTGCTCCATTTGCAACAAATTTTCATATGTCACAATATAATGTTCAATGAACCTAAAAAATGTGGATGTAGACCAAAGTCGATGCTGAATATCTCAGATTCTATACGAGATATCAAAAAATGGATTTTGAAATAAGAAAGAGAACATTGATGTCATATATAAACCATTCCTAACTCATTTTTTTCCAAAGTGGTGTGTAGGCTAAGACAATAATCACCTGACGATCTGTCCTCTTTGTCCTTTTTTTTAAAAAAGCATGGACAATATTTGCTTTTATATTTATAATTAAAATAAATTTTATTTCACGGCGATCACCGTTTTTTTCCGTCAAATCTTATGGAAAATGTTGTGCCATGTTTGTTCTGTTCATACTCCTACTGAACTCTCATACACTTTCAACTTAAAATTTTTAATAAGTTAGTACAATGAATTTTTAAGTTTTGTTATTTTTTAAACTAATTTTACCTAAGTAAATGTAAATTTTGATACATCGTCGACTTAATATGCAAACCTGCTAACTCCGTTTTAACAAATTTTACAGGAATAACTTTTTATTTTTCCTAATTGCTGCTTGAGAGGAAAACCAAAAATATGGTTGACTTCAAGACTCAAATTTTAGAAAAACTACATGCTGGTCGACGAGGCATAACTTTCTCTACCACAGGGCATAAAAATCTCTATTTACTTAAAAAGTGTATTTAGCAGGTTTGAAAATTTGCAATGACTGACCATTGTTTATAAAACTTAATGACAGCCTATATTTTAATAAAAAAAACTTTATATTTTATCGTTTAAATCAATCTAAATTACAATCGTGCAAAGTTGAATAAAACAATTGGCGTATGATATTATCCAATTATTTCAACCTATGTACGCTTCTGAATGAAAATAAGGTGTAAAATAGAAAAAACATGTACATATGTTTGCATTCTGATACTTAGTCAAACCTTTTTGCAATAGCACTAGAGGTACAAGTGCACAACACGCGGCTATTTGGAGACGAGTGGAGTGGAGACGTTTGAAAACTAAAGCGCATGAAAAATGGCAGGTTACACAACGCTCGTTAAAAAGCATTTTCTGTAAGCTGTTTTTAATTTATTTAACACTGCTTATACTAAGTTGTTTTTAAAGTCTTTGCGTTCTTCTGTACGGTTTCCTACTGCATTTTTTTAACTTTTCTACATGACTCGAAATCGTAGTTAATTTTTCCATTCACAATTCCTAATATTTTCCAAGCCATTTTCTATTTTTGACAGAGTCTACATCTTTAAAAAAATATTTATCGCAAACAAATACATCGTTTTTATAACGATTACTAAATATGTTGTCATCGCTAAAAAGTGAAACGTTTTGTAAAATTTACAAATTGCTAGGAAGCCTAGCTCTAACCTCGTAAATAAAGTTTTTGGCAAAACGAATGCAACATTCTTTTATGACTTTTTTTTATCATTTGAAATCTTAAAATCTGTACAGGCTTTCTCAAAATTGTAATCCAAATAGCAAAGCTTATCTAAATCATCCTCTATACCTATAATCGTAGTTTTAAAAAATGGTAGGAAAAAAATTAAAATTGTTAAAAGAACTAAATGCACTAACGAAAAATTGAAAAAGCACCAAGTTAGTGATTTGTCTAGGTTTGGCGCTAAGGATAACATTTTGACATTTTGAGACATCAAAAGCACAATAAATAGTGCCAAAAGCACTAAGTTGGCATCGCTGCCATAATGATATGTAGATTACTTAAAAGGCACTTTAAAGCACTGTGAGAAATTGTTAAAAGCACTATAAATACCCGCTTTTCAAAAACGGGTATGAAACAAAATTTCGGGTATTGCATAAGCAAAAAAGCACCAAAAAATACCCGAAAGGCACCAAAATGGCAACGCTGACAATAAGTGTTTGCTTTGGTTGGGAAGTGCCAATTTCATTAAAAACTTCACAAAATTATGAAGCCTATCAGGGGTGTGCTGGAAATCGAAAACGTAAAATTTTCTTACTCGTTTATTGTTTAGTTATTACCCAAAAGCACCATAGATTTATACATTTTATAGCTTAGTCAATACTTCTCGCTTGGTGCGGCCTCAAGCTATCATTTGGCAAAAAATCAGTTGCCAAAATAATTTTTCAATAAAGTCGGTTTTTTTTAGCAAGCAGAAACTCAATTTTTATCTTTTTTGTTGATAGGATCTCTACATTTCAGGTGACGATATATGCTAGGAAAAATATTTTTTAGGTGTTACACGCATAATGACAAAATTTGTATACATATGTACTCCTATTCAACAATTGTGGAGCTGAGGAGCTGAATAGTAGATATGTAGGTATAATAATTTTTCGAGTAATGAATATGTTTTACTTGGACGGTTAAATTACATTTTTGTAATTTTGAACTTAACAATGCACTTGAACAAAGCCCTCCCTCTCTCTCTCTCTTATTTATTTACTATTATTTTTTATTTAATGCACAAATGGAAACATAATACCTCGTATTCAGGGCTGCCAGATTTGACGATTTTTTGTTCCAAAATTAGCAAAATGCCGATTTGCTGATTTTTTTCTAAAAAGTGACAATATTTTTCAGTCTCCAAAGTGAATAAAACATTAAATTTTCTAACAATTTCGTACTTTAACAAGAGCGGTAGGCGGAACTTTTTCTTTCTCTTACACTGAGTTTTCACCCAAGGCGAATTTATTACAGGTGGTCTTAAAAGCCCTGCTGATATTAGCTAATATCACTGTTGGATGTCAAAATTTTGTATATTCTCTTTTATTATCTTTGTTTCTGTTTTGTTTTATTTCTAGTTTTGACATTGTACAATGATTTTACAAAAACAAATTGCTTGTGGTTTTTGTACGAGTTGTACTTGTTGTAGTACCGAGATTACCTGGGATGAATTCGCCTTGGTTTTCACCTGATATAATGTGTGAAAGAACGTCGGCAGAATGAGAGAACAAATTTCTTCATGTTAATCTGAATTCTAAACAAGGGGAACACGTACATATGTATCTTATAAGATTTCATAATCGAATGGTTCTCGTACAGCAAACTTATGTCGTTTTTATTCTTTTTTTAGTTTTTTCTTTTTTTTTTAGTTAAAAATATTGTTAAACATTTATCACAAGATTTTCACCGTTTGAACTAAAAAATTAAACAATTTAATGAATGCGTCTTAATTTTGTTTTATATGTATGTATGTATATGTATTTTTGACAGCTTATCTTATAAGATATAAGATTTCTTATAACAACTGTCTAATAATATTTATTATAATATTAATATTAACACTATTTGAGAGTCCACACGTAAGATAATACTCTATGTGATCGAATTTGACGTTTGCTGATATAAAAATCTTATATCTTATCTCAGGTGGAGTCCCTATGTTAGCTTTTACGCTGATATGCCATCAGTGATGCGACGACAAAAAAATTGTAACCAACATGTAAAATTAAAGTAACCAAATGCAACAAATGTAACCAAAATATTTATGAATTAAAAATACTATTTTATTTGCTCTTCGGTTAAATTTTGTAAGCAGTTTAAACTCTTGGTAGTAAAGTACATTGTAGACCTTGTTTATCTTATTAATGTAGTTAACGTTCTAGCATTTACAACACCGCAAAAACAAAATGTATTAGATTTTTGTTTTACTATGCTGTGATCGAAAAATCACAAAAAATGTTGTAGTAAACACGTGTGTTAAATCTACAAAAACAAAAGAGTTGAAGAAATTCTATCTCTCACTCAGCAGATTCATTAACATGGGGTCTTTACCTGACATTTTTTTTGTCATAATTAACGTCAAACTTCACATAAAAAACACACTGACAAAAATATCGAAGTTTTTTATATAGACTTTGTAGTTTGGTATGACAAATTCACAAAAATGTAAAGCTGTGACGTAGGCTGCACGCAAATTTAAGGCAATTAATTTTCAATTGTCATTAAGAAAACAACTTATAAAGACAATCGAAAAAATGCTCATTGAAATTGTAATTAGCGGTTTTCTTGAACGTAAATTGAAAAAGTTGATTTAAGAGAGAAACTGAAAGCTTTTATGTTTAAATTTTAAAAAGAAAAGGGCCCTAATTAGGTAAAACGCAACGCAACGCCAAAAAAAATACATTGAAAGCAAAAACAAAGTCATAAATATTTTGTAATCTTGTTGTTGATTTCTGCAGAAAAACGACTCATAACTTGTGGCGTTGAAAATTTTAAAACGTTTAGGCCGCTGTATTAAAAAACTAGAAAACGCGTCCCGCTTTTGTTTATGTACGGCTGTAATATGAAAGTCTTAAGAAAATCTTTAATTACTTTCAGAATACAAAAACAAAAATGTTACACTTTGTTTATCTTTCGTCAAACCATCATCGAATGAACCTTTTACGACTCCCTGTATAAATCATATTTTCAACAACTATACGCCGAGCATTTCATGAGTCTCATACACTTGAAAGTCTCGTTAGATTATCTTTACCCACGTCATAAACGATTCCCACAACGATTGAAGAAGCCTCTTTCGCTGTGCTATGGAAGAATCTTACTCGTGTTACAGTTTTTCTTGTGTGAGGAGTCTTCTGCGATTAAAAAATGCGGTCATCGACGATCGAAGACGCTCTTCATGAGCTCTTACACGATTGAAAATGTTAGCTGGGTATGAAGTTTTTGTTTGAATGTTTTTTTTTTATAAAAGTCGAACAAAAATTGTTTTAAAAAAACTAAATTTTAAGTTGTCCGATTTTTTGACGATTTTTCGAAACGAATAGGACGATTTTTTAATTTTTTCTGACGATTTCCTCACAAATTTATCTGGCAGCCTCGTGTTCTTCAAAAATGAGTTCGCAAGCATTATTATAAATATTTTGATGAATAATTTTGCCCCTACAGCAATGTTTAAACCATTTAAATTTTGATTTGACGTAGACAAAACATTATTTGTTCTGCTATAAAAGTTTAAGGAAGTACAGTTCACACTATTTCTCCCTACTTCTATCAGAACTGTTCTAGAAATTTAAAAAAAATTAATAAATAAACATATGTACCTATGTATGTGCTCGTATTAAATTTCGTGCTAAAAAAATTGATAACTTTTTGGTTGTTTAAAATTTTTTTTTTAAATTTAAAACAATTGTCGACTTGAAGTAGGTATAAACCTGATAATTTGGAGGCCACACGATCAAGTTGTGCCTTTCAATTCCTTTCAATTTGCAATACACTCTCACTTTTACTTAAGTTGCCTATTCAATACCGCCAATGTGTATATGATATTCAAAGGAAAAACAACCCTGCAAGCAATTCGGTAGTCGACTACAACTAACAACTAACTATAAGCTAACTATAAATAAATGCAGAAACTCCCCGAAATCAATGCGAGTGAATTCTGTGCGGCAATTTTATTTTTTTATTTTATTTTTTAATATTTTCGTTTGTTTCGTGTCTTTGTTTTCTTTTGCTATTTCGAATTTTGATTTTTATAACTGTTTATTGTTTTTTATACGCAAAATTTTTGTGTGTCGCAGTGACGCCTGCCGATCAATTGTCTCAAATGAGGGAGATACGGGCTAGTAAATGCATTTAAGTTTATAAAAAAAACGAAAAGTCCATGCAGAATAGAAGTAAAAATACTTAAAATACGGGCTGATACAGCCTGTTCATTGATTTCGAACGTTAACGTTCGCATAGAAAATTTTATGTAAAACAAAAACAATATTCGAAAATTTGTTTTTGTTTTTAATGTGGTTTTCTATGCGAACGTTGACGTTCGAAATCGTTAAACAGACAGTAACATAAAAAGAAAAATTTTTAAATAAAATAGTTTTTAATAATTCAAAATAAAATCTTTTCCTTATTAAGCTTATGCTGTATTAATATAAAGTTAGCTAAAAGCTAACTACTACCTTACTAACTTTTAACTAACTACTTCCTTACTCACTTTAAGCTAACTACTAAAGGCTGTATTACAATATCACACAAGTCTAACGGATTTTGACGAAAATACATCTCTGATCTGATTATTGTTGGACCATTTTTAAAAAACAATAACAACTTATCATGACAGGGTTGTATTTTCCTCAAAATACGTTATACTTGTGTGATAGTGTAAAATAGCCTTAAGTAGCTAACTTTAAGCTAGTTGAAAAGCCATGCAGAGCCGGACAATTAACTACCTCCTGTGACATGCTAATGTTAAAATAGTCAGTTGCTCCATTAAAAATAATCCAGCCATCAACCACAACAAGTTAAAAAAAAGTTAACTTAAAGTTAGCTTAAAGTTAACTGAGTTGCTTGCAGGGAATCTATTGGCAACAATCAAAAGACTTTTGATTTTTATTGCACAACGAAAAGGAAGTGAAATGTGTTGACAGCATTGTACAATGTTGTTTATGTTTTTCCTATAGGTTTTGTTTACCTTTTTATTAAATAAAACAGGCCACGTTTGTTTGTTTGCTTTTGGTCGGTTTTACGTTTCACCCCGCATGGCATGGTGTCGCATAACTGTACAGTTACAGTTCTTGCGGTATCAGAATAAACTACATATATGCAATCGTTTCATAACCTCAAAATTTTAAGGTGTTTTACTTGTAAAATTGTAACTTGCAGTTTTGAGAAACAGACCCTGGTAGGTAAAAGTAAAGTTGCAATAATGTAAAACTTTTTATACGGCCAATAAAATCCTACCTTAAGCAAGTTATGAAAAACGGTCATTAGATTTACTCAAGGTCCCAGAATATGTAGGTTAATTTTATGGGGTCTTAGATAAATATAAAAAAGTTTCACACCGAATGACAAACTAAGTATACCCTCACTCACAACAGAAGAAATGCAAACAATAACAATGTAAACAAAAAATGCCGCAAACAAGTGACTACAGATATACCTCTTCTAAAGAAGGTTCAAATAGGTCTCTTGGAGAAAATAAAGATATTTGATCAAAGTTTGGGTTTATAATTGATCGTGGTCAAGGGAAACTAATTTTCTCAGAATTAACAATATGGTCAATGACACTAACATTAATTTTGTTAACATTGGCTCAATGTAACTATGATGGGTATTTAAGATTTGGCACTTCTGGATATATCACTTTAATTTGTTTTTTTTTTATTTTTTTTAATAAAAAATTTCTGCGAATCCCACATAAAAAAAACAATAAAAATTTTAGGAAAATACCGAAATTGGATTTCCTGGATAAAAATAGTTATGAATCTATCGTGAACAATTTTTCGCGCTATCAGTTCTTAGTGAATGTAAAAAAAATTGAAAATCAAAGATATTTTTGTTCAAAAATATACACGTAAAGGCCTAACCATAATATAGGTACATAGCCTTGCTTAACCTACTGTCAAAAATTAAGAAAAGGTATCTCATATGAATTTAAAAAAACATAAACAAAACAAAAAACATTTGATTCCGTACGGAATGAGCGATTAGATTCGCACCATTGCATATTTATAACAGGTAGCCGCGAGATTACAACAATTGCACAATAAAACAAGCACCAGGACTTATTGCTGTTATGTGATCCGAACTGTCAAACAGCAAAGAAAAAGACAAAAAACTTGTTTGCTAAACAATATTTAACAGTTCGTATCACAAAATAAGCAAATAAAAAATAATCAGCAGGTTTTTCGAGACCACCTGCTATAAATGTACCTTGATTCACACCTTGCTTATGCAAATTACAGTTTCATTAAACTAAGCAAAAAGTTTCCATAAGTTCAATATGGTTTGCCGCATGTAATTAACATGTATTCGCACATTTGCCCAAGCCAACTTAAGCACATTGTGGTTGGGCTTAAATATTTAAAGGAAAATTAAAAATACAAAGTAAAATATTTAGTATTGGAGTGATAATTTGATTGCAACGTTAAGATATGTTCACATCCATTAAACATTTGACGTTCTACACGTAACCACTAGTTTTATTAAAAAATTATATGCTTTTGCAAAACGTTTGGCTTGAACAAACATCATTTAACCGTTTCTAAATTACATTATATAACTATCTTCTTATGCTGGGTACAGACAGTGCAATCTACATGCAATCTGTTTCAATGCAACCTAAAAATAACAAAGCGTTTTGATGATGATGCAATCTGGAATGAATGAAAAATTAATGAAAATTAATTTAATTTGCTAGATTGCGTAAATGCATTGCATTGTGTGTACCCAGCATTACAAATAAAATTTAGTAAATCAATAGAAATTGTAAATAATAAAGTTAAATATTAGTTTATTGAACTTTCTTAACTTTTATGTAGTATAATAATTTTTATATATTAGCTTGAGCCTTCTTAAGCGGCTCATACACTTGCAATAAAATTGTTCAATTTTACGTATTGTACAATTATATCACCAATGTGTATGTGATATTCGAAGGTGACACAATATATTGGCAACAATCAAAAGACTTTTTATTTTTATTGCACAACGAAAATAAAGTGATGTGTGTTGGCGAAATTGAACAATGTTGTTTATGTTATTCCTATAGGAATAAAAGTTGAGCAATATTTAAATTGAAACCATTGTGCGACATATTGCATAATATAGGACTAAATGGAAATATTATGTCGAATAGCATATACAATAATATTGCAAGTGTATGGGCCGCTTTAACGGATTCTGACCTTAAAATAAGTTTTGTAAACTTCAATATTCGAATTTCAAAAAGAGATACAGACATAAGTATGTACTCTTCCCTACAAAAAATAAAATGAAAAAATTTAAGGGTAAAAATTACGACGGAAGAACAATTCAGGATGTTGGAAAAATAAAAGAAAAAATGTTTGCTTAGAACAACTCCCGGTATATGTACCATTCGAATTCGAAAAATAGAAATAAAAAAAAACAACTTTACGAATAACAAAAATGAGCTTAAACCGGTTGAAAACTTGAATTGGTCACAAATATTGAATTGAATTTTATAATGACAGTTAAACCATGTTATAGCAGGGACTAGTGTTTATTCCAACGTATATTTGAATGAAGAAGAGATAAGGTGTCATTCACAAAGTCTGTCGAACATATTCTCATATTTAGTTTTACAAAAGTCGTCGTGGTATGAAGTTAAGCAACGAATTCGCACATTTAAAAAACTAAATAAACTAATAAAAAAAAAACATTTAAATTAAATGTTGTGGTTAAACTTATTTTTATTTACTTTAACATTATGTATCAGTTTGTCGGCAAAAATTAACAATAACAAAAATACCAAAAATGATCCCAAAAAGACGAGGGGTGTGTTGTATCCTTTTGAGTCGGAATCTCGTGAAATACGTTCATTAGATGGCATGTGGAGATTTTTAATACCTAAAACAAGGGATTCCTTCCCAGCAGAGCATTGGTATGAAACAGATTTGGATAAGGTTAGTTTAGTTTTGGAAATTATTAAAATGTAAATTACATTGCCATTAAATTTACCTACTAACCCCTTTTGTTCTTAAAAAATATTTAATTTTTATAAAAGGTTTATTAAATAATTTTTCATATAAAATTTCATTTACAAAACCTTTTATAAATTTAAAATATTTTTAATTAATTTAATTTAATTTGTTACTTTAGATAGTTTTTTTTTAACCTTATTTATTGATATATTAAAATATGAACTTACAATAATGAATAAAATCTTATTCCAATTCTTAAGTGTAAGTTAATTGAAACTTTAAACTTAAACAAAGTTAAATTTATATTAAAATCAAATTTTTGAAAGAGATTATAAAATTATAATTATAAGCTACCTACGGTGTAAAAAATTTGGTGGCAAAAGTTATTCATGTTAAAAGTTTACTGGTTATACACTCACAATATTATTACAGTAACGAACTGTTTAAGAACTTTTTTAAGAAGTATTCCGTTCAGTCATTTTTAAATAAATAATCATTTAAAATTCAAGCAAATTTTATTTAACTGATTCTAACAGTTATTTAAAAAACTAAGTGCATATTAATTCGGATTTTCAATAGCACATAATATTGCCCGTTGAGTAAGTTAAATTCGTGTTTTTGTAAAATTAAATAAGCACGTTATTTAAAATAACGAAAAGTTCATTTAATTTTTACTGTCAAAAATTCAAGCGCGAATAATATAAAACCAAATGAACTTTCAGTCATTTTATATAAATTAACTATCAAAAAATTAACTGAAAGAACAAAGGAATATTCAGTTATTTTATATAAATTAACTGCCAAAAAATTAACTACATATTCCGTAAATACAAAGGAATATTCAGTTATTTTATGTAAATTAACTACCAAAAAATACTTTTTACTTATCTTTAAAAAAAAGGTGTGCTTGTTTTGTGTAACAAATTCCCATTATCTATTTGTTAAAATGATTTAGTTAAATACATCAAATTAAAATAATTGCGAAACCATATCGGTCATGCTGCTGGTATCAAGGCGAATTCAAGCATTGCATTGTTAGTGTTTACGGCTCGAAATGTCAACCATTCCTAGAAAACACTAACAAATCAAAACAAATAGGCTCGAACCGTCAAAATCAGAAGGTGTTTCGACAACACCTGTAGTTAATTCGCCTTGGCTGGTATCTTATGATTGTCAGTTCTTCTGTAAACAAACGATATCATAACAACAAAAGTAAAACAAGCGTGTTTAACAGTAAACAATAATGTTCTCTCTCTCATTAGAAAAACAAGCGGACAGGTGTGTCTGTCTGGTGTTTTTTAGAAATTCGGTTCTTTTGTGGAGTAAACGAAAATTACAGAATTTAATAAAGCAACTGAATATATTCCTTTGTTTTTTCAGTTAATTTTTTGATAATTAATTTATATAAAATAACTGAAAATTTATTTGTTTTTACGGAACATGGGGTTGAATTTTTGACAGTAAAAATTAAAAGAACTTTTCGTCAAAAATAAATGAAAAATAAGTAGATCGGTTTTTAACTGAATTTTCATTTATTTTATATTACAAATTCAGTTAATTTTACGTATAGAATATTGTTAGTGAATAAGTTTTACACTATCATACCACTCTTCTTTGGAAAAAATACAACCCTGTCCTGATACGTTTTTATGGTTTTTTGGAAATTTTCGAACAATAATTAGATCTGACGTGCATTTTCGTCAAAATACGTAAGACTTGCGTGATAGTGTAAAACAGCCTTAACTTGCATTTTTAAAAGAGTTGTGTATTTAAATGATTTATGGTAATTAATGTAAATATCCTTAAGAAGTTTTATTTACATACCTATATCGGGTGATTTTTTCTAGAGGCGAAGAACTAAAAATTGCCAGTACTATCTTTTGTAGCAGCTGATTTGCAATTTTTTGGTTGTTTTGAGCTTCGTTTGGCTTGGCAAATCATCACGCCAGAGTAACGTTTTCAAATTGTTGAAATTTATTTTGAAAATCATCAAGCAACATAGCGCTGGCTCAATGTTATTAGGTTGTAAGATAGGTAAGGTTCGATGGGGAGTCGACACGAGTACGGCTCACTTGTGTCCTAATAGCGATACCTTTGTGATATACCTAGAATTTGAATAGTAGATACTGGCTAAATCCACCAGATTATTCCTCAGATATCACTGCAGAATCGCTCCTCCCCTACTCCCTGCAGAATAGAGAGATCGATTTCAGTGCTACACTAGACATAGCGTTCAAACATGGCAATTTATACAATTAATTATATCCCCGAGACCGTGGCATTGGCAGAGAAAGTAAAACACCGTTTCCTCCTCCTGCACTTCCCCATCATGACAACTTAAACAGTAGTCATTTTAATCCAGGACCATTATGCCCGCAAGAATCGCTTTAACCCAGTGACCCCTCATGACTGATATTACTGTCCACATCTGGTCCATACCGAGACCAAGTTAACCTAGATGTCGTGAAGACACTAGATTAAGCTGCAATGGTAGCCCTGTTGTCTGTAATTATGCATATATTGCTTGATATACAATAGTACCTCAGTCAGTTTGCCGCCCGCCATGTAATGGAAATTTCCGCGAGCAAAACACTGTTCTTATCTGGCAGCCTAGAAGGAACCTTTATGCCGAATTCCTCAATTAAGAATCCTTCACCTACCCTGCCGCCCATCTAAGAATCATCAGTGTAGACCTTTAGGGCTCATCAGCTCATCACAATTGCCATGATGAACTGTGAACAAAACACCGAAAAGGGATCCGGAGTGCAATAATCCAGTCCGTATAGGTCACATGATGCGTGCATTGTGATTCTGGCATGACCATAGTTCCTCCTAGACTAAAAGCACACCGCCCAACCCTAATTGCGGAAATTAGAGCCAACTGTTCGGCCATGATGTCAACTGGCAACCACTTTAACATAGTTAACAGCGCCTTCGTCGGCGTCGACCGAAGCGCTCCTGTGATCATCCAAGCAACCAACCTATATACACTCTCAAGCAAACTATAGTACCTTCCCATAACTAAGGTAGGTCACCACACTATGAACGCCTCTGGGGCCAGTTCCTGCCCACATATCTCCTACAGGTGTATACGAACGAGCTAGAAGATAAGTATATACTCCGTGCAATTGTATGAAACTCCTGATTCTTGTAATTTAAAGAAAAATTGCGTTTACCGTTTTAAAAGAATGCTAACGGCGAAAAGAGCAGTAGACCCTGAAGAAAGCCAGTGGTGCGGGTGTTTATCCAAGCTATTAGTTGCGGGGTGGGGAGTGTATTTAAACCCCATACTTTGCCCTAACCTTCCATCTAAACTCACCCTCTTAATGCCCAAAACGTGGACAGTTGAAGAAATCATGCTGGCTGGGCAGCTTCAGTTATGCCATGTACCACCACAGCTCGGACAAAACGGGATACTGTCATGTCCGAAACGGTGAAGAGAACATTTGAAGCACCCATGGCCCCTCATGAACTGTGTGAGATAGTACAGGTCTCCATGTCCTCTCCTCCAACAAGTGTGGTTATAAGAATAGATGTATAAATTCCGGAATTTGAAAAAATTTGGTTTTAAATTTTTTGTTAGATTGGGATTTTACGTTGTAGGTAACGATATGTATGGATGTATGAAAGTTTGTATGCATTACTTACAAATCAAAAACCATAATGTTGAAGTCATGTTGTGCTTATGTTAGATACTTAAGTTCTCTCTTAATGGAAATTACATATATATTTAATACATACTGATATTTTTATAAAGTACTTTTTGTATGGACAATATGTTTTCAAATCTGTTATTTGTATGTATGTATGTAATTCTAATATGTATCGTGTAATTTATATTAGTGTTGTGACTTTTTAGCCTTGACGTATTAACTGGCGCATTTTATACTTGACGTTACGCTCTGTGCAGTTGAGTTATGTATAAATTTTTTTTTTTAATTTCAAGTTCTTGATCATGGACTTAAATTTTGTAATGTGATCAACTAAAAAAGATTTTAGCAAGTTTTTAGTAACCAGAATAATAATTTGTGTTAAAATTGTGTACTTTATAAATTTACTGTAACTTTATGTGGATGAATTGTGACAAGGAATTAAGTTGTCGTAATAACCTCGAAAAAGGATTAGCACTAGCGAAATTTACTCTACACAATTTCAACAAAATGCTGCATATTTCATATATTTCCCGAATTTTGGATGTAAAATACTGCTGAAAAATGTGAAAAAGGCATTTTCAGCATTATAATGTTCTGCGAAATTATGAATTTTCAAGATTAATCTACTTAATTTCCCACGATCTGGCAGCTATGGGTCAAAAATGGTGAACAAATATATAAAACCAATTTTAAGGCGCTAAATGGGGTTTCGGCTTTTTTATCTTCTAGTCTATAGCTACAATTGTGGCGAGATAAAAAACCCAATTCAAATTAATTTAACATTTTCGGAGAAATTAATTTAAGCTAAAACGATCATAAGGCAATAAAATCCGAGCGGTAGCTAAACTTGCAAACCACTCGAGAAATTCCACACGAGCAGTGTTACCGTTATGCGAGTCGCATTTTTGCCCCTTTTTGACTGCCGTGCCACTTTTTTGACCCCTTTTGTAGTTTTTTGTGCCCCTTTTGTCCCTTTTTGAACCAAATTTTTTTTATACTGTCTATCAATGAATCCGAGCTCAATTTGAAGAGAAAATAGCATCTAATTTGGAAAAAATTAAAATAATTCAGGAATTAACAATAAAATTTACCTCAAATTTCTAGTATATGTATTAAATATTATGAATAAATTAAACCTTAATTTTCAAAACGAATCTTCACAAATTATATATTTAGTTTCATCCACGAAAGATATTGTATTAGAAATTTTTAAAAAAAGAGTATGTTATGCAAACAAATATAGAACAAATTGATTTTGTTGATGTTCTGCATATAAAAGAAACTCTTAATATATATGTATATCGGCCACGAAGCCGAGCTAGAAATATGTACTAACAACATCTTAAGTAGTGATATTGTAGAAATTAAAAACAACATTTTACTTTTTTAAAAAAAGCTGTGCAAAGAAATTTTATCAAGAATTAATATTAGCGATAAGAGGCTGAGTTCATTAAAGGTTTTAGATCCAGTATTTATTAAGTCAGCTGAAGACATAAATTACTTTGAAATTGTTACCGTTTTTATTGATATAATTACTAACCCAGATGATTTTGTAAAAAAGTTCAAACTTTTAGAAACCAGATCAAACGATAAAAGCTATGAAGCAATTTTTAAAATGTCTAAGCCTGAAACATTTTGGTACGAAATTGGCAATTTAAAAAACTGTTTGGGTGACAATTTATATCCAAACTTGTATAAATTTGCTTCGTATGTTTTTACTTTACCACATAGTAGTGCATCCGCTGAGCGGATTTTTTCTAAGTTAGCATATTTAAAAAATAAAGTGAAAATAGACTGAAAGTAGATACCTGTCAGTCTATGTTATTCGCTTTAATTTTGTATCAAAATGCATTTGAAGATTGGATTCCAAGTGATGAATTGATTAATAAATATAGATTTACGTTTTATTTAATAGTTGAAGAAACAACATAACACTGCAATTTATAAAAAAATGGATCTGTTCCTGATGTTAACTATCTTCCTATCAATACTTTTATATGCTTTTTCCTCGAGGTTTTTTCGTAACTTAATTTTTTTGGTAAAAAAGTAAAATAATCCAAGTGCCAAATATTTATGTACATACATATACTTACATATATACATATCTCTATCTATTTAAATGTAAAGTTTTTTTGTATCAAATCATATTATGAACTATTTTTTGTTTTTGTAAGAATTGTTATTACACTTTTTTAAGCTCGTTTTATTTACAAGTAATTAGTAACTGTTGTTGTATAAATAATTGAAATAAAAATTTTATGCAACAGTTCATTATCGTTTACTTGGAAACAAGATATGTATTTTCACGATATACATATGTATATATATAGTAGATACATGTATATACATATGTATGTGTGTTTTTCCCAAACAATTTGTATTATATACCTATAATGTATTTTTTTATAAATATGAAGTTTATTTTTTGTTATGTTTAGTTTTCGATGAAAATAATTTAATAAATACATACGTTTTTTTTTAAATTTTCCTGTTTTTAAAGTTGCCCCTTTTTTTCTCAGAATTCCCCTTTTTGTGACACTTTTTTTTTGAAAATCCCCTTTTTGTGCCACTTTTTGAAAATTTTGAACGGTAACACTGCACACGAGGAAGAGTTCGAACTCCATGACTACAAAAATGTTGCACAGTGTTAGCATGTAGTCTAAAAATATGAAGAAAACATTATTAAAAAATAATTAGTATTGTGGTTATTTTGTTGAACTTGTTCTATGGTTTTTAATCCAAATGTTGATATTTAATTAGGCTTAAGTTCATCAAATTTAATTTTCATTGAATTGTTTTTATGAAGAAAGGAATTTAACAACATAAAATTAATTAAAATTTATTGATAATTTTTCTTTCTTGACTGACCTGAGGCTCGAACCCAGGCGTTTTTACGGACAGGTTACCCTTACATGTTTCGATTGCAACCACTCAATCTCTTCAGAGGGGTTTGCCGTTTAACACTCGCAGCCATCGACGACTGCTGGTATGTCAAGAGTCAAGCATCAATCATTAAACCTAATTGTACTTAACCTTTGGTAGATCAAAATTTGCTTTGAATGATTATATATTTCAATTGGTTTTACATGTTCTTCCTTACTTCTGTTTCTTCGTACTTCTTGTCAAGAATTCTTCTTGAAGTCCAAAGTATTCTATTAAAACTAGACGAAAAAATCAGAAAACTTTAGGCCTTACCATATTGCTCTTAATTTGGCTTAAGCAAATGTGCGAATACATGTTAATTAGACTTATTTAACATAAAGCAGATTATAATGACAAGGTGTATTAAATTTAACAGAAATGTACAACAAACATTTCCATTAATAAGATTAGCCATAAAATATACATTTAGAATTGCACCACGACTTTTGAGCGATGGTAGTTTTATGTATTAATGCCAGTCTACTAGCATGGGAAAGAAAATTTGTCGAGTAACTGCATTGAAGACCACGTAAACAAAAAAACAAAAATTGTTTTTGGACAGATTCAATACGAGAATTATGAGTGTTGTAATATGGATCCCAAATGATTGACCCATATTCTAAGCTAGGTCTAACGAGTGACACGTAAAGTTGCTTCGTAATGTATGGATCAGCGAACTCTTTGGCCCCGCGTTTTATAAAACCAAGAACACCTCTAGCTTTATTTACAGTTAACGTTATATGAGAAACAAGGATCCAGTAGGACTCCAAGATTAAAAAAACTCCAATAGATGACCACTCAAAGCATAATTAACAGCAATACAGTTAATTCTTTAAAAATGTATGCATTTGCATATCATTAGATTCAACACCATCATATTATGATTACAACATAAAAAGAAGTTATTACGATGCGATTGAAGATAAAAAAAAATAAAAATTAAAAGAATAGACAATTTTTACATCATCAGCATACATCAATAAATTGGCGAAGTTGATAACGTTTGGCAGATCAGTAATAAACAGCGAACGTAAAAGTGGGCCAAGAAGACTGCCTTGTGGAACAACGGCCGAAACATATATGTACTTGGATAAACAATTATTTAACCGTACTTTTTGCTTTCTGCCAATTAAATAAGAACTTTACCATAAGATTATTCGGGATAAACCTAATAAATCCAACTTTGTAAGAAGAAGTTGATGGTTAACTTGATCAAACGCTTTACTGAAGTCAAAAAAAACGGCGAGCTTTTTGTAAACATGTGCGCGGCAAACAACATCGTGATAGGTGGATAACAACTTCCCCACAAACCCGTCCATAAGGTAACATGGGTATCGACAGATCAGGTAACTGATAACCAGATTGATCACATCACAATCAGTCGGAAATGGCCTGTTCTGGATATAAGATGCAAAAGAGGTGCTGACATCCCAAGTGACCACCGTCTACATATGCTCGCATCAAATTGGCAGCAGTTAACAAGAAGAAGACTTAGAAATCGCACCGTTGCTTCAAACTATACTAACGCCTTACCACAATCACTTGCATCAAAGTCATATGAACAGCGGAAAAATTGGCAAACCACTAAATAATATCTCCGGTTAAGACGCTCAAGAACCACAAAATTCCAGGAAATGATAACATATCTTCGGAACTTTTCAAAATATATATGTATAATAAAATTGCCAAAAAAAGGGCCGTGTTAAATAAAAAATCTTCAACTCCAATGTCCGATCTTCATTATTATACGGATGCGAAACGTGGAATGCGGCCCCTCGTGATATGCATGCCCTGCAAGTTTTTATAAACAAATGCCTTAGAAGAATCCTACGAGTCTTTTGGCCACAATACATATCAGGCACCTACTGTGGCATCAAACGAATCAATACCCCATTACTATTGAAATACAAAGGCGAAAATGGAACTTGATTGGTCATACCATACGAAAACCAGTCACAGAAATTGCCAGAACAGCGATCGAGTGGAATCCTCAAGGCAGCCGTAGAAGAGGTCGACCAGCTCATATATGGCGAAGAGCTAAATTTCATAGAATAAATTCGAAAAATAAAAATGTTGAATATAATATAAAGTAACCTTCGGAAGGAAAAATTCCCAGTTTCTATTTGTTAAAATAGTTGAGTTAAATACATTCAATTTATAAAGTATCACTATCCAGTGTGACACAAAGAATGCTGGCGAAGGCCGTAGCGGGCCAGAAAATGCATTACATTCAGCTGGTGTCTAATAATTGTAAATTTTTCTGTACATACAATATACCTCATTGCTTTCCAACGGAAAACTAAGGTTAAATGTAATAAGAAAATACAATATAATAGTCTGATAGTGTATAAAGTCATTTCTGAAAAATTGAAGGAATATGACTATTACAAAAAAGCTTATAAAATACATAACTGAAATTTAACTCATAGAATAAATTCGAAAAATAAAAAATGTCGAACAAAATATATTTTTCGAAAAAATTAAAATGGTTTTTTTAAGTTTTTAGTTTAACAAAATAATTTTCGTGGGAACACAAAATTTAATTGAAATGATTTTGTTATTCGTGCTTAATTCCCAATTGTTATTATTTTATAAAAACACTGAAATTTATTGTTGATGGGATAAGCTATTTCTATGTGCATTTCACTGGTTGCTTAGGCCAGATCATCAGGAAACTTCATCCATAAAGATTTTAGAAACCCTAAAGATATTAAACCAAATAAAACTGTTAAGCGTATAAGAATTACAGCAACAGTTCGACTTGTAACAATATCAAAGTTTAAACAAAATCATCAATACTAAACAGTCAGTTCATCTCTTCTTACATTCACCACTACAATTGATTGGAATTCTTCCAACATTAATTGTTGTTGTAAGTAGGTTACGAAAAAACAAAATAAAAACAAAAACAACTCGCTTTATTGTTTTCGCAAACAAAATAAACAATAAATTTCAGTGTTTTTTATCAAATAATAAAAATTGGGAATTAATCACGAATAACAAAATCATTTAAAGTTTTTAGTTTATTTAATAAAACAAAATTAAAATTCCACTAAAATTCTACAACAAAAGTTTTTTTTTCATTAAACCATATACACAGAATCCAAAAAAAAATTGTTGCCATAAATTACAGGCTTCCCTGAATTAATCCTCGTTTTGCATATGTTTCACCTCACTGTGGGGCGATTCGAATTTCCGAATTATTCAAATTTCTGGACGGTTTTTTATACAAAATTTGGGTAAATTTTAAAAAACTATGCTTTTTTGTAATTTTAGTTTGTTTAACATAAAAACTATAAAAATCTTAACGAAATATAACAAAAAATAACAATTCAGTTAATTTGACTTTAATATGTATAATACAAACACCAAAAAACTGACTTTCAAACTCTAACAACATCAACAAGATTTGTAAATCATCTATTAAAATGGCACTCCCATTTTTACTTTGAATTTGGTTAAAGTAAAAATTTTAGTGTTTACAATAAAGCTTCGTTCACAATCACAGTTACACTTTCACTTGGTGTTCATAATAGAGCAACAATTTCTTTTGCAACTACACACATTTTGCATCAAGAAACCGTTTGCAAATTTTAGCCACAACAATATTAAGCATTTATTTTTATTTTTGTAAACATTTTGTTAAAATTTTCATTCAAAACTAAATAAAATTATTTTAAACGTCAGAAACAATTCATACAAATTGTTGCTGAAGTTCTAGTTGACTCAACTTTAGTTACATTTTTAAAAAAATGTTAATTACATTTTTGTTCTAAAAATGAAAGGAAAATATATGAAATACTTTGGGAAGAAAAAAGATAGAAGGAAAAACGAAATTGTTTCTCTGAACAAAGCTTTAAGCGTTTAAAATAATTTTATTTAGTTTTGAATGAAAATTTCAACTTAATGTTGAAAAAAGTAATAATAAATGCATAATATTGTCATGGGTAAAATTTGCAAACGGTTTCTTAATGCAAAATGTGTGTGGTGGCGAAAAAAAATTGTTGCTCTATTATGAACACCAAGTGAAAATGTAACTGTGATTAGGAATGAAGCTTAAAAGAGAAAAAACTGCTCGGAAATTCGAGTTTTGGATTCTAATTTTAGAGCGCCAAATGTAATGAAATTACTGATTCGAATTTCTGAGCGTCTACTGTATAAACCAAGAATGATAGAATACAAGATGACGACATGCGCATGATTTTTTTTGGATGACGTAGTTTGTCCCTGGTAAAGGTTGCCAAGTCTAAAATACCCTAAGATTTTCGAATTTATTATAAAATATGCATGCATTTTGTAAGTAATGGCAACCCTGCATTTTAAAATTCTTTGAAGTTTCTAAAATTATATTTTTTTTATTATGTTTAAATAACGGATTTTAGCCAACATTTTATGAAAAAAAAAATATTAAAACATAAAAAAATATAAAAAAGTGTTACAGAAGTGTGTAATAATAATTTTAGACCAAAGGAAAAATATAACTATAAAACATAAACATGAAGTGTGCAGTGGGCAAATGCAAGCAAAATAACAGTAAAAAATCAAGAGAGAATTTGTACTTAAAAATAAAATTTTGTGTGTTTTAAATAGTGTTAAATTTTTGATATAGCTTGTGGAAAATCTGTATCCTTTTACAGTTTTTCCAAAGACTTAGAACAAAGGAAGCTTTGGGTAACGTTTTGCAGAAGAGTTAATACGGTAAATGAGAAAAATGAAAGAATTTGTGCCTTGCATTTTAAAGAAGATGATTTTGAAAGGAATCTTAAATTTGAAATGGGTAAGTTACAACTATTCTTACTTTTGGAGTTCGTTACTTTACAATTGTGGAAAGGATTTAGCAATCGGCGTGAATTAAAACTGAAACCGGGAGCAGTTCCTACCATAGAGACGACCGGTATTACGAATGATATTGAGGCAACTGATATTGAAAGTCCTATATGCAGAGATGATAATATTTCAATAGCAAATGACAATAACGCAAACTGTCTACATTTGTATATACAAAGTTTGGAAATAAAAATGTATGTATGTTAATTTGTTTAAGCTTCTCTTATCCTTACATATGCACATAAAAATATTTCTATATATATTTTTTATTTTTCTTAACTAGACAAATGACTGGTTTGATGTCATGAATACAAGAGTCCCTAAACAAGATACACGAGAGCGATTCCATCGAACGGTTTGGCATTAGAAACACAAAATGACATCCTAAACAATATGTCAAAAATGGTGTCAGAAATTCGTGTAATCGGCAAAAATACACTCTTGCCATTTCAAAAAGGTATAAACACTTTTGAACTTTTTAAAATAATATCATTAAAATACATACATACATATGTATTTAACAGGTATAATTCAATCAAATAACGCCTTAAAAATGTTGTATATTGAATTGAAAAACCGATACAATATTGAGTATGTCTTAACTTACCGCCTTAATCAGGATGTACTTGAAAACTTTTTTGGAATAATAAGATCTAAAGGCGGGCTTCACGACCACCCCGATCGGCAAGAGTTCAAATACAGACTACGGTCGTTTATTCTAGGGTACAACTAAGGCATTTTAAGTAGTCACGCAAATGTTGAGATTGACAATACACCCGACTTAGAAGACATACATAATTCTTTAAAAGGTAAATTTCGATGCTATTTTTGATGTAATAGTGTTTTTTTTGTTATTATTTCTAATTTGCACAGGTACTATACTTAAAAGTATAAATCCTGGCATTAAAAACGATTTATTACAAAAAGAAAATGACGAAAACGAAAAAGAAAACCTGCAGTATGACGGCTTGGAAAATTTGGCCGGCTTTATTTGCCACAAATTAAAAAATAAAAACCTGGGTATTGAGGTTACTGCTCTAGACGACTCGACATACTCATGGGTTAATCACTTAAGCGAAGGTAGTCTAAGTAAGCCATCCTTGTTATTTATGGAGACACTTAAATCATGCGATGCAATTTTTATTAAGTTAAATGAGGAAAAACTGTTAATAACAAGTGGATATTTGCAAAAACATTTGACGGAAGCAAAGGAGATTGAAGGAAACGAAGAAACAAAAAAAATGTTTTTCAGATGTAGAATGTATTTTAGACAGTGTTACCACCAGAAAAATTCAAAATTACACTCGAGATGAATCAAAATTACCCAATTTAAATGAAATTACACCTGATATAAAATTCAAGTTTTATTTAATAAAAATACATTTACAAAGAAGCAAAACACTACAAACTCATTGAAAGAAGATTAATATTAGTCAAACTGTTAAGATTCTTATTTAAACTTAAAACTGTTAGTAATTGATGTGTTTTCTTCTAAAAACTGCCAACGGCTGAAAAATTTATTTTCTACTTTTTAAATAAATATTACAATTAAAAACAAACATTATTGATTTCATTTATAAAATATTACAACAAGTAACATAATTAAGGTCATTCTCTTTTGCCAACAAAAACAAATTAACAACAAATAAAATTAAAGATTTAAAACTATATAATAAAACATAAAATAAAACTCCTAAAATAATGAGTTTAACTTCCACATTTGGTTGAATACATTTATAGAAAGTTCAAAATGCTCATTGCCATTCCTTTATAATGGGGTTTTTTTTAAGCCCGATAGAGCTTACGAAAGGTTAGCTGTCAAACGGACTGTCATACTGCTCTCACTTCTGGCTCAGGCGGATTATCATGAATAGATTCATGCTTGAACAACGACAGAAATCATCCAAATTTACTTCGGAAATCAGCCATCGATTTTCGCAACTTGTCGACGACTTCATGATTTAAATGACGCAACTTATTTTTTTAAAAATAAAGGCGATGTGTTGATTTAGAGAAAATAAACTGTCAATTTGACTTCAAGGCCGTGTTATGTGAAACCTCTTGATTGTTTTCCGTATGGCTGTGAAGAAAATTGACGTCTTAGAGTTCTACATTGTTAATTTAACTGGTGCCATGCAGCCAGAAATGCTCGAAAATGTAGAAAAAAAAGTGGACGTCTACAAAGCATTTCGTCAAGAACAGGCGCGGTGCCTGTTTGTTTGAAATAAGTTTTAATTGGTAATGCCGTGTATTAATCTGTGCTTAAAATAAATGTTTTTGTGTTATACCTTATTTTGTAAACAAATGGGCTACAGGGTTTTATACAACTGTCCCTTTCGTAATTAAGTTTAACAACTGTTAAATCTTTATCCAAATCAAAGAGGCCATCTTTCGACATTCATTATCGAACTTTTGAAAATATATATCAAATGATTGAAGACTTTTCTTATAAAGAAACCAAGACTTTGGTTGAGAAGACTGTGCATTTTGTATCAACAATATTTAAAAAGAAATAAATGCCTGATACCGAATCTTTATTTTATTTGGGCATCTGCCCAAGAATTTTAAATTGCACCTGAATTACACCTAAGAGAAATTACCCACGATCTACCCACGACATTAAAAATTATACCAAATTCGGGTAATTACCCACAAAGTGGCAACACTGATTTTAGAATAAGGTCACTTAACACAGAAATTTCTCAAAACACTTATACAAGAAAGAGAAAGTTTAATAAAATAACAACTTAATATACATGTATAACAAAAAAAAAATATATTTTTCTTCCAAATAATTTGAAGGATAGAGTAATAAATTGTCCCACTGTAATGTTACAACAACTATTTTTAGTTTGACAACTTAAAATATGTAGCCAATAGGAAAACAGTTTGCGTGACGTCATATGTGAAACATGCGCAGAAGGTTTCAATTTTGTTTTCGGGGATGGCGTAATCTTCTATTCTATCATTCTTGGTATAAACGTTTGTTGGCGTGTTTTTGTACGTCTCCGACATCGTTTTAAGCGTACAATTTTACATTGGATAGGATATATGTATGTGCATATCTAAAAAAATTTCAAATCGGCCAACTAAAAACACCTTAAAAATAAACGCGTTAAAAACTAAATTTATCGACAAAAACTTGTCCAAAATTTCCAGAAATTTCACCTTGGAAAGGTAATACATATTAAAAAGAATTAAATCAGCCTTTTTTTATTACCTACTAAAACCCCTTTAAAATACAAGTTGAAAAAAGTCAAACAATTTAATTTTGGGCGCCTCGAAAAAGATTTTTTTTGACAATAGAGTAACTTCGGGTATTGTGAAATACTGTTAGTTTTTTTGTCAGTCTGTAAGCGAAAATAGGCGTTGTTATTTTGCTCTGTGTTTTTACAATGTTTACAAATTGTTAACTAAACAATACTTTTAATTGGTTAGCATGGAAATTTTTGGAATATTTTTTTTAAACAACAAGTTATGCCAAGAGGGAAGGACGTCTTATGTTTTTAATGAATTAAAATAAAAAAATTGTATTGTATTACTAATTTGTTTCTGGTAATATATTACATATATGTATATAATAGCATTCCATATTACCCACCAGGGGGGTTCCACATTACCACCCAATTTTTCAAATCTCGGTTTATGAGGTACCTCAGATTTTTCATTTATAACTTTTTTTAGTATTAAGAAAACAAAATAGGGGTTCCAAAATACCCGAAGTTACTCTATCGACAAGCTTTTGTCCTAACAAATCGCAAAAAAATTAAGCGCTTAAGTCGACTTAAGCTAAATTGAGTTAATATCCCCTTTGAGATTTTAAGGTACCAAAGGTCCCCATGGAACTAATTTTTAGGAAGTTATAGCAAAATTACTTTTGCTTTGTATTTGATTGAACAACATGGTCCGAAAATACAACCTTATTTGCAATCTGGCGTTACATTAAAAAAAGTAGACTTTTAGCTGAAAATTCCCATATTTACCTTAAAACGAGCAAAGATTTTTAAATTTGATAGCTTGAAAAATAAATATATATAAGTTCTAAGTTTACTAAAAAAGGTTTTGTACAAAACTTCTTGCTCAATTCGTAGTATTTTTCAGTTTTGTAGTGCAAGTCAAAATCCACTTCCGTTTTTTTAACGTCACGCCAGGGCAGATTTTTGCTTATATCTGCAAATCCTTAGCGTCGATTACTGTAATTTTTTTTCTGAATGTAGAGCTACTTCATTACTTTGTATATATAAAACCACTTTTTACAAATTTGACTTCGTCATTTAATTTTTTTACATTTTGTGCTACAAATATCACGACACGTCAAAATGGAAATGCCCATATGTGACGTTAAGAGTATTAAGGAATAACAACTTACTAATACTGTTACTGAAGTGAAGTTATGATTATATTGAAATAAAAATAAATTTTCAAAAATAACCTTTACAATTTAAAAATGCTTTTCTACAAAACTAAAAATAAAATTGACTTAAGCCGGCCACTCACGTACAATTTTAACTGTCAGTTTCAACTGTTCAGTTAAAACTTTACGTTAGTGGCCGGCTTAAAGCACTTTTTTCTTATTGTCACAGATATAATAATGAACAAGTTCTTAATGAAGTATTCGTTTCAGTACAATGTATGCTTACGGGATTTTCGGATATGGAATTTTACGGGCAGGTTATAAGCACATAAATTGGTTTTCGAGTATATACCAATAAATCCAGCCAAATTTTGCTTAGTTACCCTGATTGTATACCGTTTCTGGCAAGTTTAAACCATTTTTGCTGGTGTTACAATTTTCGAACAAATTCGTTTGCTCTTAAAAATCAAGTACGTTAAGGGAAAAAAGGATTAAAAATCTTAATATTTTTTCCACAAATAATTTTTAAATAAATCAATAATGAAATTTTAACCCGATAATATGGTTTTCAGGTTCTTTAAAATTGGTTTCTAATACCCTGTTCTCTTATTTTCTGTCTATATTCCTTTAAATTTTATACAATTTAAGTTAATTGAACTGTATTTTGAACAGAAACTTGAGATTTTAATTCAGATGAAATGGACTTTAAAATCACTCGAAATTCATCACACCTTCTTAAAACAATCGTTTTGAAATCGATCGATTTTCATCGCATCCCTGATTAACTAGGTTAGGCACTGATTTTTTGCGGATTTTGTTTGCAAGGATGATTAAATATTTCTGGCTTATGATCTATTAAAAGCTGTAGATTGGCTTCTCATAAGGTTCACAACTCAACTCAGTTGAGTTGAAATTGCGGCGACCAAAAACATCAAAAACTTAAAACTCAACATTTATAACACCGGGTGAATACAACCGTCATGCAGGTTTTCCATGACAAATTCCGAAAATTTCGTACAATGTTTTCCTCTGAAAGTTGTTGAAATATTTGAAATACACATTCTTAAACAATTTTGATATGTAATAATTAATTTTCCAATAGAGTGGTGACACGATTGCCATGCCGGTACCAGCAAGCTATAACGATTTGACTACCGATGAAACATTACGAGATCATGTTGGAGGAGTTTGGTACGAGCGAAAATTCTTTGTATCTCATGATTGGTCACTGGATAAACGAGTTTGGTTGAGGTTTGGCAGCGTTCATTATTCGGCCATAGTGGTAAGATTAAAATTCAAAAGATTCGTATTTTAAGTTTTTCCCTTTTTATTTTTGTTCTCTATATTCATACAGTGGTTAAACGGCATTGAAGTTGCACGCCACTCTATTGGTCATTTGCCTTTTGAGGTCGAGGTAAGTCCATATCTCAAATTTGGAGGTGAAAATCGTTTAACAGTTCTTTGCAACAACACATTAACACGTTCAACTGTACCACAAGGGGAAGTTGTTAAAGCATTAACTGATTCGGGTAACAAAACATTTCAAATATACACTTTTGATTTCTTCAACTATGCTGGTATACATCGTTCGGTCGTTTTGTATACGACACCCACAGTTTATATACAAGACATAATTATTACGACAGATGTAAAGTTAAATGAACCCGAAATTTACGAAATGGAATTGTTTATAGGTCTCATAAATTATACGATTATAATTTCCGGTTATGAAAGCAACGAGGTTCAAGAAGATTCCTCGTCTGCCTTTGGTTCAGGGTCAGGTTTATTTTACTTACATTTGCAATTAATTGATAAAAAAGGTGATATTGTGGTCAAACAAAAATGCAAGGAAGCGCCTTTCAATGGAAGCCTTTTAGTTGAAGATGTTAATCTATGGTGGCCTTATCTTATGCATCCGGATTATGGCTATTTGTATACTTTGGAAGTTTATTTGCATTCGACTGACGACAATTCACTGCTAGATGTTTATCGCATGAAAGTTGGTATTCGTAAATTGGACTGGGATAATGCGAATTTACGTTTAAATGGTCAGAAACTTTATCTACATGGCTTTGGTCGGCATGAAGATTCGGATGTAAGTTATATGTACATATGTGGATTTTGTCAATGAGTTTTCTTTGAATTTAAATTTATCCTTTTTTCAGTTGCGTGGTAAAGGTTTAGATTTTGCTTTACTAACAAGGGATTTTAATCTGATTAAATGGATTGGGGCCAACGCATACCGAACCTCTCATTATCCCTATTCGGAAGAGTCTATGCAGTTTGCAGATGAAAATGGCATTATGATTATTGACGAATGTTCGAGTGTGAATACGGAGTAAATTTGAACAAAATTTGTTTATTAAAAATGTCACTATTTTTTTTTATTCCTTTTAGTTATTTTAGCGATGAATTAATGTTAAATCATAAATCAGCATTGGAACAATTAATACATCGCGATCGAAATCATCCTAGCGTTATAATGTGGTCAATAGCCAATGAACCAAGAACTTCAAAAAATCAATCGGAACCATATTTTAGGTAAATATTTGCCTTTATTTGAGATTTAAAAAGAGGATAAAACTGTTTCTATTCGTATAACTTTGCAAAAATGTTAGAGAAATTGTAAGATATGCTAAGACTTTGGATAGTACTAGACCCCTGACTGCATCAATAAACGTTGTAGTTGAGCAAGATAAATTGGTAAATGAATAAACTTACAAAACTTTGTTTAGATTATTTTTATAAAATATGTGTTGGCAACTTTAGGCACAATTTTTAGACATTATAAGTTTCAATCGTTATAATGCTTGGTATCATAATACTGGACATTTGGATATGATAACAAATGCTGTTAAAGATGAAGCCACTAAATGGTGGTTAAAATACAATCGCCCAATAATAATGTCGGAATATGGTGCCGACACTATGGAAGGATTTCATGCGGTAAGGATTAATTTAATTAAAATAAAAAGTAATATATACAATTTAAATAGTTACCGGAGTACCTCTGGTCTGAGGATTATCAATTCCTGTTGCTGGGCAAACATTTCAAAGCTTTTGATGATTTGAGAGAACAGAACTGGTTTATTGGCGAATTTGTTTGGAATTTTGCAGATTTTAAAACTGATCAAAGTTGGTAGCAAGTAGTTTTTAAAATCGTTTATATTAAGTACATATTCCTTAATTGCAGCTATTACAAGAGTGGGAGGCAATAAAAAAGGAATTTTTACCCGTAACCGTCAGCCAAAGACTGCAGCCCATCTGTTAAGAAAACGTTATTATAGTTTATGCAGTGAATTTTATGAATGTGAAGAACCAACTGACTTACTTTTTTAAATAATTCGGATGTAATACTTCAAATTGGCCCAGGTGCTTTTAGTATTTAAGAATACATGTAATAACAAGCACTTAAAACGTTTTTTCTTACCTGCATCAGAAAATTAATAAAACACACTTAAAAATGTGTATGTATGTTTGAATTAATAATAAATAACCGAAATTTACTAAAATATTTAAAGAGAGTAGGTATTAAATAGAATTTGGGAATTTATTTCTCATGGTGGGATGGTGCATAGAAAACATGCCTGGAAAATATTGAAGGAATAAGACTATTAAAGTATAAAAGCTTTTGAGAATTGTAATTTGACTTTGAATACACATTCGAATAATATGAAAATTTATATAATGGAATGTAAGTATTTTTACATTATTCAATATTCTATCTTATTTTTTATTTGTCCTTATACATACACATACATATAATTTTTAAAACTTAAATGTTATTTTCTCCAGTATTTGGTTCTATTATATTCAAGCACTCATTAGCAAATTCTAAAAATAATGGTTCATGCATTGCCGCTCTAATGGCTTTCCATGCATTTGGCGCTGTATCGATTTCCTTTAATAAATTTCTTAAATGTGGATTATAAAGTAGAGTTTTTAGATCGTCGCTTAAACCTAAAAATAGAAAAATAGATTTAAAAGAATAAAACGTAAATATTAGAAACAATTTACACCGACTGAGTGTTGTGGGATTAACTAAAATTCGAATAATTTTATCAGCCGATTTATAAAACACATTGATTCATATAATTTATAAATCGATGAATTTATTGACCAATTTAAATAACAGTTGAAAGTATGTAATCACATACATATTAATATTATAATGCTTGCAAAATATTTTGTTTTCAACATACATAAACTGATTTTCAGATCTTGATAAAAAATTAAATTTGTCATTAAATGTAGCACAATTATGTTTCATAACACAATAATTTGATAGGGATGCATATATTAGTTTTATACAATGCCTGTTTGTACAAGAGATCGAAAATAACAGTTATTATTAAAATTTCAGTTCAGAAGGTATAAGCTATTCCTATGCGCATTTCACTGGTTGCTTAGGCCAGATCGTTAGGCGAATAAGAATTATAAGCAACAGCTTTACTTGTAGCAATATCAAAGCTCAAGGCGAATTGACTAGAAGGTGGGGTCAAGTCAACATATGGTGAATTTTTTCGGTGGTCGACTTGTCAAAGTTTGTAAACAAACTAGTTTTTTTATGTAAACAAACCTATTTTTTTACTAGTAATATTTTTGACAACCCGACCACAGAAGCAGTGTTGTTGTAGAGTTGACCTCACCTTCTAGTCAATTCGCCTTGATCAAAGCTTAAACAAAAACAGCAACAATATACAGTGAGGTTATCTTTTCTTACATTCACCAAAGTCAAAAAATAATAGTTAAAATTTGGCAGATTTCAGTAAAAAATAAAAGTTAAATTTTTTCCGATATCCTTTGGTAAAATATAATAATAATACGAAGTTAAAAGTTGAAATATGTGCTGCATTAATTTTTTAAGTTACGAAATATTTATGTATACCTAATATTATAACGCAGAAAAGTTTGTATGTTTCTGTGTTTATATGTATGTTTGTTGCAGGTAATCTCCGAAACGTCCGGTCCGATTTTAAAATACATTTCAACAAAATGAAGAATGGAACCTCCTTACGCACATAGGCTATGTAAGGTTCCACTTAAGTGCATAGGATATGATTCTGGGGCGCTAAACGTCCGATACTCAGAAAATATTAATTACACTGTGCAAGTTGAAAAACAGACATCCCAGGCTCCTGACGTTTTAGCCTAATTCGGTTAAATTTTAACTTTTATTTTTGGCTGAAAAAATATCAGACAAAAAAAAAAATTTATTTTTAAGCGTCACGGTATTCTCAGAACATATCAGTTACTTTTGCAAAATTTGATCATAGTATGAAATTTACAGGCCCAACCATAATACGCATAGCCTTGCTTAACCTAATGCAGCCATCGGCAAAATCAGGGCGCCGCGTTTTCTCTTTTCTCTTTTATTCTCTTGTATGCTCTTTTATTACGTACATGTGCACACATATTGCAGAGAATTTAACAACATTAACAACAACATACGTAAAATTCATACAACGCATATAATCGCAAAATGTAATAGTATAGGTTGCCGATGGCTGACCTAATGTCATAAATTAATATTTAAAAAAACAAAAATAAAATCAACAAACATATGATTCCGTACGGAATGTGCGATCAGTTTCGCACTTTGCTTAAGAAAATGGCATTAACTTTAAAAAACATTTTTTCTTAAGTTTAATTTGGTTTGCTCATATGATTTACATGTATTAGAACGTTTGCTTAAGCCAACTTAAGCACATTATGGTTGGGCCTTAAGGCAAAAAAGTGTTTTTGCAAAGTGCAATTTACTATAGGTTCATTATGGACCTTTGTATAGTTCATTATGAACCTGTTTATAGTTCATTAAAAACCTACTACTAAACAATTTTGTTAAAAAGTTTTAGTAAGCATTTATGTAAGTTCTAATTTAAAGGCTGGCAGGTGTAAATGCTCACAAGTACCTTTGAGTTTCACAAGCAAGTTAGGCCAAGTTTTTTTAATTACAGTAGAATGGCGAACAAGTTAATCTCGCGGATAAGTTAACCGAATTTAAGCGTGCCTGCGTCGCTCTAAAAAGTTAACTTTTAGTTAACTTTTCTGAAAGTTTTGATAAAAAACATCGGAAATGAGAAGAAAGTAGAGAATTTGAACAAAATTAATAAAAATATTCAGGGAAAAGCAATAGCGTTGGATCATGGCGGCTGTGTCGAATAAATATGAAATATGAGTTTCTTTTTTGTTATTATGAAAACTAAACCATTGGAATAAGTTTAGTGTGTTATTTTTGAAAAATCCATGCTTATAATTGTATATTTATAAATTTAAGCCCGCTTAGAAAAGTTAATAGTTCGAAAAATATAAAAACCCTTGGGACATTTTGGTTAACTTTTTCGCGTTTCTACTGTATTTCCTTTTTAGTTATCCCCATAGTATAATAAGTACTTATTCTACCGTGGTTATCCCAATTACTAAAAATTTTAAGCTTTTTAATGTGAAGAAAGGACAATAAAAAATGTATGAAATAACAACAGCAACTATTAAAAACATCAGCTACTTCAAGTTATAGGGTTTTAGCCGAATTTTAGTCTGTACTTTCTTGTGTAGAGGATATAAAAATAATACCATACCTAATTGTTTTAATTTTTCCTGCGCCACCGTATCCTCCGTTTTAAATGGCTCATGAAGAGTAGGTTCATTTTCATTGGATTCCTCTTTAGTTTCAGCATTTTTAATTATATCCTTTCCTTTCTCCAAACATTGTGGTGACTCTTTATGTTGTTTGTAACAACCCAAGGAACAACTAACACGGGAAAAATAAATAATTGAATGATTAAGACAGCTTACGAATGCAACTATGTAAATGCCACACAATGCACTTACTAGGGTTCATAACACTTTGGACATTTGTATTTATTTTTGACTGTTTTGCATTCTACACATTCTGCCATTTATTAATTTACAATTTATATCAAATTTATTTTTATATTCTTTTAATAACTAAATTTTCACGTGTTGTTTGTTTTCTTTTTGTTTTGGGTTTGTTTTCTTCTTGTTTGGCTTGCTCAGAAATTTTCTGAACATCTGTAGTGCTGCCGTACGAAACAAAATAATATTGGGAGTGCTACCATACGCATTTTTCTTCTTTTCCTGTAGCACAGATAAGAACTTTAAGGCATTGCCATTTATATGCTCGTAGCCAGGACACAAACCATTTTCAATTGTTTATTAACTACATTTCAAGTTTGCTTTTTTAATAATGGATAGTAAATATGAAATCAAAGTAAATACATAATAAAGTATGTATAAACAAAATTCATTTTTTCAAATGACCTTACTTTAATGTGTTGTTTATACGTAACAGAAAACTTTTGTAAAATTTGTTTTTTGGTTTAGGAAATTATTCTGGGCTCTTTGTCAACGGGAGATTCAATTGCAGGAATAAAAACCTTCATCATCATTTCTTAAATCATCTATTCATCATATTTCGCATAAACTATTCATGCAGTCATTAGTGTTAACATCACAAGTAAATGGTTCAATAAACTTTTCAATAGACGCGTGTTTAAGTTCTTTTGCATATTTCAATGTATTGAACTTTTCTTCAAAATTTGCACGCTTGTCACACAACCATGTTTCTTTTTCCCTTGATTTTGGCGCTACGATTTAAAATGATTTCGCTCTCAATAACGTTCCGTATCATAAGACAATTCCAGTTTCTTTTACAAATTTCGACACCAGGGGCCTAATTCTGGCAGTCGTGATCGAGTACTTTCTCTATTCGATAGCAGTTTTATTTCTAATTCTTTCAGTCGATACTGAACGAAACGAGATAATTTGTTCAGTATTGTGAAACTCAAATAAATGCTTTACAACAGTGAACAAATAATTCCGAATCGTTCAGTATTGACTGAAATAATAAGATATTAAATTGCTTTCGAATCGAGAAAGTACTCGATCACGACTGCCAGAATCAGGCCCCAGGTCTTTAATTGTGTGTAAGAGCACTCGTCTTTGTTTTAAATACCATTTTTTTGATGGACACATTTTAATTACATCGTCCTGTTCGAAGAAATCAATGATCTCTTCGCGAACTTTTTGCTTTAAAACAATTTCGCGAACTTTGGCATCAGACTTTAAAATTGATTTGTAGTTTATTTGCTTTTGGTAAAAGCTGGTACAATCTTCTTGGCCATATGTAGCATTTTGTATTTCCGCAATGTGCTTCCACTGATACATTTATGTAAGACTTATTTCTCTTTCATTTGAATTTTTTGGAAAAGCATCAGTTTTTCTTGCTCGCTAGTCTATCAGCGCCGGGGTTGCTGGTTCGATTCCAGCTAGAGACTCTGTTTTCTTTCCTGCAGACAAGCATTAAAGCTTCGCGGGATAAGCTTAGGAAAATTTAAAAAAAATAAATGCGCGCCTTGCTTATACAGCGACTATTTTAAATACAACCTGACTTTGTGAATAGTAAAATATTGTGTAATACTTTATTATTTCTTGTCGTAAAAGAATTTTATCAATAATTACATTTAATAAGCAAGTTCCCGAAATGACGGACTACTGATATACACTGATAATATAATGAATAATTTTCATACAAAAATTTTCATTGGTAAAATGAAAATGTTCATTATCTAAATGGAATTGCATTGGATTTCGTAATCATTGGATACATGAAAACTTAAGTCCAAGTTAAACAAAAAATTTTAATTGGGAACATAAAAAACAATATACAAACTAACTATTTTCATAAATTAATATAAAATTATAGTTTCCTTAAAAAAATGTTTGATTGTTCATACATCTAATTTAATATGCCATTAAATTTAGGAAATCAGAATTTTTTTATAAAAGCAACATACAGTGCACTCTGGAAAACGTCACCTAATTAAAACCGCGGGTGTTGACGTTTAACAAATTGTTGACGTTTACGAATGTAAAATTTTTAAATAAAAAACATATCGATAATGTGCTTTTAAACGTTTTTATTAATTATAAACTAAATCCAAACATAAACAAATTCAAAAAGAAATAAAAAAGGCATTCAACCTGACTAAAACCATAGAAGACAACTGGAACTAAAAGAACACATTTTAAATGAGATCATATTTTTAATTTTACATGCACACATATGCATTTAAAAAAAATCTGTTATTTTTTTCTGCTGTTTTTTTCTATCCAACACTTGGAAGAGAGCCTTCTCTCTTAAACGTCTTAATACATTTAAGTCATTTTGCTCAACATTCTCGCATTGAGCCCAATCCAAAGCCCTGTTAAATATTTCGACGGCTTCGCTTGGTTTTATTGTCTGCACATTTGTATCTATGTAAATCGTTCTCCTCATCATCGATCACTTCCAACTCCTCAATTTCACACGAATTAGAAACATTATCCAGATGGATCCCCAATATCTGAATTGATTTCATAAAATAAATGCGTGTGTGTACAAATGTGTGTATTTTAACTGCTGCTAAATTCGAAATTTTATTTTATTCAGAGTTGACTTTTTAGAGCTTTATGGTTGGGTTGACGTTTTAGAGTAGGCAATGTAAAAAAAAGGGTTGACGTTTTGGGATGTTGACGTAAACGAGAGTTGACGTTTTCCCGAGTGCACTGTATTTCAATAATTGAAAAAAAGATTCCCGCCAGAGACTCACTCTGGTTTCTGCAGACAAGCGTAAAGCTTCGCGGGATTAGCTTAGGGAATTATTAAAAAAAAAATCTTCATTTAAATAGTGATAAAAAAATATTATTATCAATTAAATTGTGTCATTAAAATCTTGTATATTTATCATCAAATTAATGAATATTTTCATGAATTGTGAAATCAAATCATTGAATCTAATAAAAATATATTTATTCATCCAAAGATTAATATTCATAGATTTAATGTAATTTTTCATTAAATACATTTTAATGAAACAGGTTTCATTAATCCAAAGAAGCGCTGCATACGTTCCTTTTTAATGCAATTTTTCATAGGTATTGTGAAGAAAATTCGTTCAGTGTACGCTCTTAGAATAATGAATTGAAAGTTACTTACCACCAGGGTTGTTAGGCTTTCTTCTTAAAAAATCGTCAAAAGATTTAACAAAATTCGTCAAAATCGTCACTACCATTTAACAAAATCGTCAAAAAATCGTTAGATTTTTAAATTTTACAAAACAGAGGCAATTTATATACATTTTTAGCAATACATTCTATTTATGATAACAAAAGTGATATGGTAACGTTTTATTCTATTGACTTCAGCTTAGGGCTGATATTAAAACAAAAAGTTAACGTATAGTTATCATTTGAAAAAAATACATAAGAAATAAAAAAAGAAAAGATAAACTCACTGTTTATTGTTGGTGTTTTGTTTTGGCTTTGATATTGTTACAAGTAAGACTTTGAGTGTTTATAATTCTTATTCGCTTTAGAGTTTTATTTTTATAATATTTTTGGCCTTTCTAAAATCTTTGGAAGCGGTTTCCTGATGAGCTGGCCTAAGCAACCAGTGAAATTTCAGTGTATTTATCAAATATGAAAAACTGGGAATTTAGCACGTCATACGAAAATCGTATTAATAATAAACATGTTTAATTAACAAGATTTTGTTCGTCGTGCTTAATTCCTAATTTTCATTCTTGATAAAAACACTGAAATTTATTGTTGATAGGATAAGCTATTCCTATGCGCATTTCACTGGTTGCTTAGGCCAGATCATCAGGAAACTTCATCCAAAGATTTTAGAAAAACTAAATAAACAAAAAAAACTGTTAAGCGAATAAGAATTATAAGCAACAGTTTTACTTGTAACAATATCAAAGCTTAAACAAATGCAACAACAACAGCAAGTTCATTTTTCATACATTTCCCAAAATATTTTCATAAAAACATAAAAAAAATTTATTTATTTAATTTATCCATATTCACAAAAATATTAAATAAGAAATCAAATCTTATTTGCTATTAACTCGAGCTGTATTTAAATGATTAATTTTTAGGGCTAACTCTTTTGCAATTAAAATATTTTTACTGTTGATGGTGCTAAACTAAAGGTCGGGTATATCGACTGCCTTTTCACCCGACTTGAAATGATTTATAACATCCAATTTCAGTTCCAAACTAATGCATTTTCTTTTCTTTGCACTCATTTTTCTGCACAACTTCTTATTAAGAACTAACTTCGTACTTTCTAGACGCAACTTTGCTTAGAATAACTTACCTAACAGAATTAAATGGGAATTCGTCTTTTTACACGCAAATACATAGAAAAATTCTTCACATGTGATTATGACATAAGTGAATATATCCAGTCGTATGTAGCAACGCAAATCGGAATCATGTAACGCAAATCGAAACGACGCAAATAGGACCGACGCAAATCGGGGCTCTAGTGTATATTTTTTGCAGTATCGATACCATTCATATAATTGTTGAATTAGAATTATTAATGCTTCTAATGAAATCCAACTGGTTTTTGATGGGGGAAGAATTTTTTTTTGTTTAATTTCCAATAATTTTTTTCGAAAAATTGATTGTTACGATTTGGAATGTTCCCAATATAATTGCAAATATTTCTTGTTAGTGTTTTATTGATGCCAGCAAAACCTTCTTAACACTATTACTTTTAGTAAAAAAATCGTCAATTGTCATTTTACTGTATTTTCTCAAAAAAATCGTCAAAATGACGAAATATCGTGACATCTAACAACCCTGATTACCACTTAGTGCCGGTTCACACACGTCAAGTTTGACTCGTCAAGTCTTAAGTTTTTAGGAGGGAGGGGAAAAGAAATGGCATTCTCTTTTCCCTTCTCTCTTCTAAGCTCAAGACTTGACTTGACTTGACTTGTGTGAACCGGCACTTAAATATAATTTATTTGACGATAAATGCATTGACAGTTTGCTTTTTTATTGTTTTCTTCTTCTACTAACGTTTGATGGCTGTGTTAACATAAAGTTATTATTTTTCGATTATCGATGCGTTCACCGAAACGACTTGTGTACCACCGCACAAACTATTTTTATAATAAGAAATAAATAATCTTTAAGTATACTTCTTAAAACAAGATTTTGCATAATAAATAACTTTAAATTAACTGAAAGATAAAAAACTACAATTTAAAATCGGGAAGCTCGGTTTTCACCGTAGATGCATGGTCTAGTGGACTTTTTTGCTCAGTACAATTCCAAGAATCAGAAACGCGAAGCGCCCTTTAAGATGTTCAAATCGCCCCACCCTAGTATACATACAGTTTTTGAAGAAAAAATAAGAATGCGAAATAACGACCATTATAGGAAAAGTCCTCTAGACCGATTACCTTCTGGGTGGAGAATCAAAAGAAATTAAGAACATTTTCGTAAGCTGAAATAAAATATCTTATATGAAGTACCTGCTACTTCGGTTCCTTAAGAAATGTGACTTTCAGCTGCCGGTGGATTTTTATATTACATTTAATTAAATAAATAAAATAAACAAAAGGGGAAACAAATAAAATTTTTTCCTACTCAAGTACAAACATTCAGTCATTAGTAAAATCGATAGTGAAATCTGAACTATCGATAATTATCGATAGTAGAAAATATCGATAGTATTCCAGCACTACCTCACAGTGTTTGTATACACTTTGGTAAATGTAAATTTTGCATTGCGTAGTAGTTGGCTTTAAGTTAAGTGGGGAACAGAATAGTCGCTGTAGTAGAACGTTACGAGTAGCGCTGCAAGCTGTCAAAAGTTAAAAACGGAAGTTTCAAAGTACTGTCAACAGAATACGAAGTTGTAGTAATCGTTGTAGTTGAAGCTGAAGTACAAAATTAAAATTTTTGAACTTTGTCGCGCTACAAAGCATTCGTCAGTTTCAGCTACTACTACAACTTCTTTATTCTGTTCCAGGCCTTAGTCTATACAAGCTAACTTGAAGTTGGTTTTTTTTTGTAGTTAGCTACTCATTTGACGGCGGGGAAGTAATGACTGGTGTTAAATACCTTTAATTTTTCAATTATATTTTGGACTTGGTTTTGAAGATCGTACATTACGACGCGATTATATTGTTTGATAAACACATAAAACAGTACCCATGTTCTGTAACTTTATTGTAAACTTCTCGCATCATAAAGATGTGAAACAAAATATTCCATCGTTTCTCGAAAAATGAGACAAAACTGTGTCTGTAAGTGCCGGTTCACACACGTCAAGTTTGAGCTTTTAGGAGAGAAGGGAAAAGAGAATGCCATTTCTTTTCCCCTCTTTCCTAAAAACTCAAGACTTGACGAGACAAACTTGACCTGTGTGAACCGGCACTAACTCATGTCGAAAACTATCAAAAGAGATTACGTCGTTACGTTATAACTGTCATAACAATGCACCCGAAGCCGCTATGACATTGCAGACGTTGACAACGTCAGTAACACATATCGTTGACGGCGACAAAAATTTACTAAATTTTAAAATTTTTCAACGACGGCGGCGAAAATACAACCCTCGGCTATACCAAATAATGTAAAGTGCGGCTTTAATGTTTGTTGTTTGCAAACGTGCTTTGAACAAATTCGTTTATTTTGTAAAAATGTTAAAAGCAAAATAATTAAACAATGGAAAAATGAGCCAAGAACAAAATGTTATTATTATTATTCTTTGCATTTTAATTTTTAATTGTTTTTTAATGTTAAAATTTTTTCTCGCCCCATTTTTATTCGTGAGTCTTTTGACAGTTCAAAGCGGGAACTTTTCTCACAAAAATGTTACAGACACACTTTTTCTGTAAATTGGCGAGTAATTTCCTTACGTGACAGCTAGTACTCGCCAAAAAAAGTTACAAAAACAGTTTAGTGAGAAAAACAGCTGTTTGTTTCAATATTTGGCATTTTTGTTTCATTTCACACATTTCAATCGAAAAGTTTCTCGACGCGAGAGTTGCAGAACATGGGCACAGGTTAGTTTTAGTAGTTTCAATGTTGCCACCAACGAAATGGTAAATAACACATGGATCATGCCAAAATTACACATGAAAATACGAATTACACATGCTATCTCTTTACGCATGTCACAGAAACAAATTTCGATCAAAAGTGGAATTGAAACCGTATTTGGCTTCTTAAGAAAACGTCAACCAATTTCAATTTTCTAAGTGGAATTGATATTTTAAGCAGCAAAAAAATTATTATTGCCACCAAATCACTAAAAAGTTATGAAGCTAAAAGCGATAATACCTTCATATGTATAGAATTTTTATTTTGCAAGCAACGTTTTTCCGGGAATCGAAAAACTCCGGGGAAAGAAAAACTCTAGTTCGAAGGTTCAGACAGCCCAACTATATTAGGTGGCACGAGCATTTTATCAAAATAATAACTGGCTTTTCGGTTTTTAGCAACTTAACTTCTGAATTATGCTGTCCAAACATAACATGAGGTGTATCTGACGCAAATCCATCTAGATTTTCAAAATGAATCCCTTTTTCTATAATTGTGCTTTTGAGAAGTTAAACATTTCTTTTGCAGTCAATGATCCACTCTCTTTGAAGTAAAAAAAAAAAATAATGTACCCAGGATGTTTCGTCGTTATAATTAATTGTGGCAAAAGCTATGTAAATGCCAAAATGGATAGTAGTTAATGATCCAACAATTTTTAGTTCAGCTCTTTTAACGCTTCCATTCTTTTAATTAAATTTTTAGGTTTTACTTAGTCTGTGTTCACACTATGAAAGTTTTCTTTCAGAAAGTCTGAATTTACTGGTGAGAGGGGAAGAGAACATGCTGTTCCTTTTTCCCCTCTCACCCATAAACTCAGACTTTCTGAAATAAAACTTTCATAGTGTGATCCCAGACTTAGAATAATAAACCTTTTTACTTCTTGTGAAAAAATAACAACAAAAATCAGTGCTACAGACCGTTAAAATATTAAATTACACATGAATCACACATGCAGTCAATTACAACAACACATGGGCTACACATGAATAAAAATATTACACATGATATGTGTAATTACACGTTTATAAATTTTCTTTTTGCAATAAAGTCAAGATTTAGGCCTTATAAAAAGTGTTCCATTATTAAAACTTTACTTTTACCCTAGTGAGCGATAAAGTAAATTAAGGTTCATCCTACCAGGCCGGTTTAAGTCTACCTTTAGCTGTCGGTAAGTTGTGAAAACGGGCCTTAATACATTAAATTGCTAGCAAAACTAATTCTGCTCCTTGGTGATTTTGAGCCAACTACAGTTTGCTTTAACAAAAAAGATATAATTTTTCAAAAAGCACATTGATATCCGGGTCTTATGGATTAACTGAAGTATCTTATATTTTTGTGAAGAATCGTGGAAGAAAATTACTTAAAATTTTGCACTGCTTAATCGTTTAAATTAATTTTAATCATGTCAAATTTGTGAATTGCGTGTCTCTGTTTTAGCGATTAACTATGTATTAAATAAACATAAATTTAAATTACTCAGGCCTGTTCTGAAAATCAATTTAACTTAAATCACATTTGCCTACTAAAATCACACGCATTTTAAGCGAAGTATGCTGTGTATAGACAAAATATACTTACTTAAGTCGGGTCTCAGAGCTACGACAACAAACATGCAATTGCATGAAGTTTCTTGCAGTGTTAAATTAATCGTGTTTATTTTTAATTTTTAATATATACAAATGAGTGGCCCGGTAGGCTAGTTGATGGTGAGCTAGTCTGTCAGTGCGGGGGTTAAGGGTTCGATTCCCGCCAGAGACTCTGGTCTTTTTAACTGAATATGGCAAATCTTGGAATGTATGGGTCTTCAAGGATGGTTATGTAGTTCTTGGCACACATTTTTCTTCTGAATTAGCGGAGTGCACTTGTATCCAGCCAGATTTACTGCCCTCCGTCTGTCCCTAATCTCATTATTTTTGTCCGATCTAAGCATATTATACGCATTGAATCTTTTAAACTGAGTTTTTTTTACTTTTTTGCTAACTTCAGTCGTTTTCAGCGTTTGTTTTTGCTTAAAGGTGGGTTGTCGCTCTTTTTTCTAGCTGCTTATCTGCTAGAACATAAGCTACATCGTACGATTTTAGTTCTAACATCTAAATTTTACACTTTGCTCAGTATTTGCCGGACATCAATATATGTACATACTACACCAGAAATAATTAGTCGCTTTAATTCGTGAAAATCTTTTGGCGAAAGTTTTTTGGGCGATTGGCTTTGTTGCTTTTGATGTCCAAGGTACACCTTTTTTATTTTACACACAAAACTCACTGAAATGTTGTATTTTGTGTGATCTTGCGAAGTGAGAATCCTTTTTGTAAATTTTTTTAATTAATTTACTCACTTTAACTAAGTATAAATATTAAGGGCCGATGCCGATTGAAAATATCGGCAAAATGGCCGCCGCGACTTTGGCGGTACACCTCCATCCGATGGTCCAAATTTTGATGATGCTGAGGCATAATTAAGGTTCTATGCCGTTAATGTGCCGAATTATCTCATCCTTTAGCTCATGAATTGGTGCTGGCTTATCGACGCACACCTTTTCTTTCAAATAACCCAAAAGAACGAAGTACACCGGTGTCTAATCACATGATCTTGGCGGCCAATTGACATCGCAACCACGTGAGATAACACGGCCATTGAATATGTCACGCAAATGAGCCATTGTTTCGGTAGCTGTGTGGCAAGTGGCACCGTCCTGTTAAAACCACATATCGTCAACATTCATATCTTCCAATCCGGACCAAAAAAACAGTAACTGCCTGACCGGCCTTATTTTGGAAAAAATACGGCCCGATGATGCCACCAGCCCATTAACCGCACCAATCATCCACACTTTGTAGGTGCATTGGGTTTTTTGGAAATCACTCTTGGATTATCATTCGCCCAAATGTGGAAATTCTGCTTATTGACGAATACACTGAGGTGAAAATGTGCATCATTACTGAAGATGATTTTCTTCGAAAATTTATCATCCACTGTTGCCATTTCTTGGCACCATTCAGACCATTGACACCGTTTGGAATGGTCAATTCTTGAGTCAATTGCACCTTGTAAGCGTGTAAATGCAAGTCTTTATGCATAATGTTCATCAACGACGAGCGTGAGAGGTGCAACTGTTGGGCGCGATGACGAGTTGAGGTTAACGGCTCTTTAGCAATACTATCGCGAACAGCAGCAATATTTTCTGCAGTTCGAGCTGTACGAGCATGCACTGGTGTTTTCACATCTCCCACAGACCCGGTTTGCTCAAATTTTCGCAAGATTTTTTCGATTGTACGCACATTTGGCCTATTAAATTGACCGAACAGATCACGAAGTGCACGATATGCCTTTTGATTTGAGCGCCCATTTTCATAATAAACCTGAATTACTTTAACGTGTTGCTCAATTGTGTATCTTTCCATGGTTAAATTTAAGTCAGTCTGCAATTAAGAATTGTCAAATGAAATGCAGAAAAAAGCTTGACGTTTAGGTGTGTTTTACATTCACATAAAAAAATTCTACAAAAAAATGTTACGAACTTAAATTTTATTTCTATTTAAAGGTAATTTAGATGTTCTTAAATAGTTTTTGGTTCAATATATACAATGGTTTTGTTTTTATAAAAAAGTTTGTAAGACCACTTTCAGACTCGGTAAGTTAGTTGCGCAAGTAACTTGCCGAGTACAACAAAGTCTGTACTAAATATTTTTTCCTTACCCCGACCTTACGGCTGACGTCAATAAACCAAGAGTTGCGCAAGTGTGAAAGGGGTATAAGCGAAGTAAAAATATGCAGCACATGAATAGGAAAAACCATAAAAAAACTGTTTACATATGTATGTATTGTGTGCAATAAAAATTTCTTTGTATTATTTACATTAAATGAAAATTTGTACATATATAAGCATATACATATATATATAAGCATATATAAGCTTCCATTTTTATAGGTTGTTTCGTAAATTCGATTAAGAATAAAATCATACAATGATCGAGCGAAATGGTCAACCAAGCCACTTTTATGCCTTCAATTAGTTTTTTTGTTCTATTCTTTGTTGTATATTTCCAGAACCATACATTTGACGAGCTCGCCATTCCCAAACATGTTCAATGATGTTAAGGTCCGGCGGGTAAGGGGGCCAATCGAGCACATTAACATTTTAGTCGCGTAGGCATGAGTTAACCAACCGGGCAGTATGAAGTGTAGCATTGTTATGCAAGAAATTTCTGAAAGTGGGGAAACGCTTTTTGTAGCACTGCAATAAAGCAATTAGCGTTCATGGTGCTGGACAATAATTTCCGCTCGAGGGAATCATAATAGGATATGGCTCCCCACACCATAACCCCTGTCACTCTGCTCTGCAAACGATACAATTGATGCTCCTATTTTCGAAGATCGTGAAAATAAAAATTAAAGTTTTTTATCTGAAAACAACGACACGGTGTCACGTCATGTGAGTTCGAAAAAAACTCAAGCGCTTTTTTATTAGCATCGTTAAGTGGTGGTGTTTTCTTAAGTTTTAATTGCTTTAATTGATCAGCCTTCGCTAAGAACGCTGCACTGTTCTTACGCTTGCCGAAACAACTGTTTTAGTTTTAATTTATGCAGACGAGTCGTGAGAATTTGATGCTGCTCTGAGAATAGCCCGTTTATTAGTTGCCGAAAGTACACTGTTAGCAGTGTTGGGCAAAATACATGGTTTGCGGCATTTAAAATACAAAATACAAAATACTTGCAGGTCATGTATTTAAAATACAAAATACAAAGTACTTTCAGGTTATGTATTTTAAATACAAAATGCAAAATATTTACACATCTGTATGTATTTAAAATACAAAATACTTCCATTTATTGTACGTATTTCAAATACAAAATACTTTCACGTCATGTACCTGTATGCATTTAAAATACGAAATACGGCAAAAAATTTCATCACCAGGGTGATAAAAACAAGTGACGAACAATTTCACAAGGAGAATATTGCACATATCAAAAACACCTTAACAAATAATAATTTTCCAACAAAATTAACGAACACACTTATAGATGAAATGATTAGAAAATTAAAGAACAAAAATGACATAAATGAAAACTTAAACAATAATAAAGAACAAAAAATTTTCTTCAGTGTACCATACATCCCTGGACTAACAGATAATAAAAACAATTGAAAACAAAAGCATAAACTTTGCCTACAAAGCCAATACCACATTAAACACAATATTTACAAAAACAAAAACCATTATTAATAAACAACAACAAAACAATGTAGTATACGAAATACAATGCAAGGGAAACGAAAATAACAAATGCGACAAGATTTACATAGGAACAACAAAACGAAACTTGGAAACGAGAATAAAGGAACACAAAAATGACATCGAAAAACATAAACATTCAACAGCCTTGGCACAACATATATTTGAAAACAACCACACAGCTGACTTCGACAATATACGAATTTTAGACAAGGAAAAAACAGAAAGGAAAAGATATACATTGGAGAGTTTACGCATCCAACAGAAAAGAGAAAAAACAATGAACATGAAAGAAGATACAGACAAAATAAGCGCAAGTTACAGGGTGGCAATAGGATAATTTATTAACGACCAAGTTTAAATTACACAAATTAAAATTAATGTCAATAATAAATTTAATAATTAGAAATTATTTAGTTTTCTCATTTTTTATCTAATGTAATATATACACACTTTAATAAGTAAGTAAAATTACAATTGTATAAAAAAATGTTTGTAACAATAATAAAAATATTTTAATAGATGTTCCCCTGAAGAAGTCAACAAAAAATTGACGAAACGTTGGGAAAAATGTAATTAAATGTGTTTTTAATTTACAATGAAAAAATTTAGGCCTTATTAGCTTACGTAAATATTTAAAACTTCGAAATAAACTATTTTTATTCAAACCAAAAAATAAATAAGATAAAACTAATAAACAAAACATTGTTTACTTTCATAAATATCAGATTTTTGAATGTAGCATAAAACAGTTTCTTTTTGAAGAAAAAATAAAACCTGCTGAAGAAAAAAATCTTTCTACAGGTCCTTATGAGCACAAACTTGTATTAAATTCTATTATACTCTTTTTATATTTGGATAGCTGTCAAGAGTAATAATGTCTTTGCTCTTGTCACTGAGGAAACTGACAAATTCCAACTCCCAATTTGATGTCCTAAATTCACCATCATCCCTATCTACGAAAACAACAAAATCATCGTCTTCTTTACTGGTGCTTCTACTTCTGATACGTTCTTTAGCGATTCTAGTTTTTGGTAGATCATAATGCAAACAATCTTCAAAAAACTGAAAAATATATTTTGTAAACTATGTTTTAAAATACAAAATACTCCCATTTTTATGTATTCAAAATAGAAAAAATAAAATACAAAATACTTGCTGGACACGTATTTAAAATACAAAATACTTGCACGTTATGTATTTAAAATACAAAATACTTATTTGTATTTTAAATACGTATTTCAAATACATGTATTTCAAATACTGCCCAGCCCTGACTGTTAGCACGGCCTTTCATATTTTTCCGTAGTTTGACTCATTTCGCAAAAATTAGATACTGCATTTCGGCTTCTTTCAGCAATTTTGTGAATCGATTATCCAGATTCCTTATAAATTAAAATTTTAATTTTGTCAAATTATCCCAGCAAAAACTTTACTTACCCTACTACTACTAACACTACTTATTTATCGGCTGAATAACTACTTATTTTTGTTCGAGGTGTCCACAGAATTCAGTACTTACAATCCCCTCACTAGAAGTTAAAAATATCTAGTTATTATTTAACTACCAGTAAGTTGAATTAATAAAAATGCATCATATATTTTTTTGATTGTGTTCAGAACAATGTGTTATCGAAATGACAACCGAATGTGGTCAATGTTGGTATTGGTGTGTTGTCAAAAATTATAACAGCATGTTGTCGAAATGACACCATTATGGTTATAATATATTAACATTTTTTATAATACGATTTCCGTATGACGTGCTAAATTCCCAGTTTTTCATATTTGATAAATACACTGAAATTTATTGTTGAGGGAAAGCTAGCTTCTATGCGCATTTCACTGGTTGCTTAGGCCAGCTCATCAGGAAACTCTTTCCAAAGATTTTAGAAAGGCCAAAAATATTATACAAATAAAACCCTAAAGCGAATAAGAATTATAAACACTCAAAGTCTTAATTGTAACAATATCAAAGCCAAAACAAAACACCAACAATAAACAGTGAGTTTATCTTTTCTTACATTCCCCTACAATTGGTTGGGTTCTTTCCGACTCGAATTGTAGTTGTAAGTGGGTAAAAAGAAAAAACAAACTGCTTCATTCTACTGTCTTCGTAAGAACACAACAAAAAAAAAAACCAATTTGCCAATTCAGTTTTTTTGCACGGGCACATGCAAGTATGTATATTATCAAAGTTATTTTCGGGAATACAAAATTTATTATTATTACGATTTCCGTATAACGTGCTAAATTCCCAGTTTTACATATTTGATAAATACACTGAAATTTATTGTTGAGGGAAAGCTAGCTTCTATGCGCATTTCACTGGTTAACTTTTTTAATAATTATGTTTTCTATATCAATAGACAACGCATTTAGAGGTTTTTAACGCAGTTGGTTTTAATATGACAGTTCCAGTTTGCTTTAATAATTTGCTTCGATGCATCTTTCAATTTTTGATAAACCGAATTGTGAATACCGTAGTTAACGGCAGCGTTATCAGCACTATATGCAGTAATTTGTTTGGTCACCAAATTAAATTCTTTAGTTAAGCTACGGTCACACTTATCAAATATTTGACGAAAAAAACGGGACCAACAAGACAACTGAATAATTATTTCCTTCAATTCCAATATTTATTTTGATAATAATACCACATCTTACAAACAACAATTTGTTGCTATGTCTAGTAATATAATTAGCTTATTTTGTGATATTAAGATCATGCTAAATCTCAATAACTATAAACAAAAATAGGGGTTACGCTTATTTGGTCAAATATTTAATAAGTGTGACCAAAGCTTTACTCTCATTATATTTGAATAAATATCTATTGAGGCAGCGTCGTTACTTACAGAAAAATATTAGTTTTCTTCAGAGCATTGAATGTCACTTGTTGAAGGGGCTAAAACTTTTCTGGAAATTGCTGCTGCTTTTGTTCTATCACAAGTGATTTTATTAGCAATTTTATTTTCACAATATAAAACTACGCTAAGTTTTATTTGGCAATCGAGAATGTTGTGGTCAACAAACCAACTATGCCCTAGAAATTTGAGTTTTAGTTTTTATCTTTGTCGGCACAGCAAAATTCGAAATAGTTTGAGAGAATTTCTTAGACATTTCTATTTTAGCACGCTTTTTTGTTTCGATATTTTATTTTTAGATCATAACAAAATATCAATTCTTCATCGTTTAGCTGGACAAATTCTAGTTTAGCTTGAAAATGGACAAGTCCTAAAAAAGCTGGACAATCCAGTCGAATCCAGCCTGACTGGCAACCCTACACCAATTACTAAAAATCAAAAAGTTTTCCTGGGATGTTAAGGGGTTTCCTCGACTTATTTAAAAAAAATTCATTAAAATAATTCAATTTGCATTTAAACAATTTTTTTCTATTGCTCTTGTTCACTTGCTTAAGAAAACTTTAGTTATTGCGGGATGTCCTAATAAAGTAGCGCAAAAAATATAGAAAATTTTGGTCAATCACAAAACAATATATTAAGAAAATTATAACCGGTCTTTTCCAAAACACAAATTTTATCTCAGAGCAAGTAAACATAGACACCTTTAAACACACAAAACAAACCACCGATAATTGTTTGCACATATCGGAGATAATTGCAGTTGTACAAAGTGCAAGAGAGTGTCCTATTCATGTAGCGGGAAGTTTATATTTCAAATTTATAAAATGCGCGTGTCACCGGGTTTGTAATTGAACTGCTCCCCTGCAAATAAACGACTAGTCCTTCATAATCTTCTTAAGAAAAATATTTTCATGCGAGAAAACATCTAATTTTCGAGATTAAATCAAAAAGATTTAAATTTGTGAACCGACCCACGTTTATTTTTATTTCTTGTAATTTTAAATTTTATTTGAACTACATAATTTAAATGAAATATCACCATTAGTAACAGTTGTAGCCAAATTAAAATTTCGGCCCATGATAAATTATGAATCAATCATGACAAAATATTGTAGAGTGATATTTAAATACATGTGTGACAATTATTGCGTCTGTAACGTTTTAAAGTATTTTTCAGAAATGGCACGATCTTCACGAAATTCAGTATTATGATTTCGTTTCGCATACATAAAATAGTGTGGGAAAATGCTAAAGTTGCAATTTCGCAAGCAATCGCAATAAGCTTAGAGCATGACGTTTATTTTGCAGCGGTGCAATATTTTACATAACAAGTATTAATAAAACTTAATCAAAGTAAGTAGTAGCTGACCTTTTTTTTTTTGCTTTTAAACAAGTTTGAAAAACAAATAAATGAAATTTTCAACCTTAACATACTACATTTTTTAACTTTTAACACGACCCTCGTAAAGTGACAGCATAACAGTAGAGACATTTCAAAAGCTAATTCTTTTAGTTTTTAGTTTGTTTAGTAATAATATGTTTTAAGTTGTGATTTTTTTTCGTCCTTTTCACAGGAATATAAATATTCATTGTATGAAATTTGTAAAAGTGTGAGAATATATTTCAAATTCCACACACTCACTCATGCAAACTCATATATTTTCATCTGCATACGAACAGAAAGACAGACGGACATTCATTCATATGCCCACATTTGTGGTCATAAATTACAACTTAGTTTTGTATAAGTAACAATGTGCATAGAAAACAAGGAAAAAAGTGTTGGCAAATTGTGTTGAAAAAATTAGAAAAAAATCAAGAGACACACTCCACATTTGGCAGGTTGCATCATAAATTTTGAACTATTTTTGTTCTACAAATCCAAACACACAACGTACGTTTGAATTGTATAGGAATTTTTTCCAGTTTTTTTTTGATTTTGCAACAACATGGACTATTTCCCCTTTAGATGTGTCCTGTTGGCAACTCTGTCAAGGATTTATGGCCACTACTGCAACTGCAATTTTGCATCATTTCAATTTAGTCCCTGCTTATTTTTATTGTTTATTTTTTTTATTCTTTATTGTTTTATCTTGTATTTTATTTTTTATTTTCCTATTTTTATTTTGTTCTCTTAAGCCAAGTTATGCCGCAATTTCGTGCAATTTTCAGCCATCAAATGTGAGAAATAATTGCTGTGGCTTCGTCTGATAGATGGCATTATTGTTGTCAAAATTTTCGCGTTGTAGATTTATCTTGTACATCTTCTTTGGAATTGAAATAGTTTTTTGTGTAAATGATAAGAGCAATAGGTTTTTTTATTTGTACTAATTGCAAAATGTAAAAAATTAACAGATTTGTTGTGGTGAGTTGTTTAGGTTAGATTAAAATACCCTACAACTTGTAATAGTATGGAGATACTAAAGGATACTTGAATGGAAATCCTAATACAGGATGAGCCAACTTCGACTGACTGGCAATAATTCTTGAGACAATAGAATTTCGTTTGGAAACATGCCCATATCAACATTTAGAATAAGTCAAAGTGACCTTCTGGAGATTCCCAATTGAGTAGCACAAGTAACAGTTCTTCGTGGTTAATTACCTAGTGAACCCTGGTTCTCAAACCTGGTAACTAATGGTGTTTTCTTTTCTACAAAAAATGTCACAGTTTATTTAAAAAATGCAATTTGGTGATCGTTTCTTTAAAATGCTTTGCTCTATAAAAGGACACCGTCTTTTACTCTAAAAAAATTTACCTTTAAATGCCATAAGGCATTGAACTTTACGCCCCGTATAAATCGAAAGTGTTGATAATGCCCTGTTTAAAGATGGCTTCTGTTTATATATGGGGTTATCAGAAGAAGTTGGGAAAAAATCGCCTCTAATCTGGACAGTAAAAATTTTAAGTGTTAAAAGTTATTTTTTCTATTATTATGTAGAAAAACAAAAGAAAGCATTACATTATTAATGGTAGGTATAAAATTTAAATGAATTCGGTGTATTATTTTTGAGAAAAAAACGTCTAATCAAGAAATCGTAAAAATTTGGTGTTAATAAATCGGCAATCTGGCAAAGGTATTTTCTTGCTGACATATTTTATGAGAAACAAACTAAAGAAATTGGAATTTCGTAATTCAAATTGTTCATGTATTTAGTTATTTAATATCCATTAACAAATTTGGGTTTATGTATATTTTTTTATATTTTGAAGAACACCCCAGTAAAAAATATATGGATTAATCCATAATCGAGCAATAAAGGAGTAATGACTTGTTCATCCTTTAGGAGTAATAAGCGAGCTATCGAAACTTTTTTTTTGTTTTGTTGTTTACGCCTCGCTTAATACTCCAAATGGATCAATGGGGGATGTATCACTTCGTTTATGATTTTTTTTTTCTTTGACATAACTGTTAATTGTTGATGTTTTTGTTTTAAATTGGGATGTATCAAAAAATATGATAGCCTTAAACAAATACAAATTGTTTAACTTTTTTTATTTCGGTAATAGCTGAATTTTTAATATCATATCTTAAATAATATATTGCGTGTTATCTCTTCTTTAATTTTCTTGCAGAAGCACTTAAAGACACGTATCCAACATACCCGGAATATGAAAAATCTTTCAAGCTGGCATTTCGTAAATGTAAGGCAACTGTTTACCGACAGACATACTCGTCAAAAACTATGACCTCGTCGAATCCAACAAAAAAACAATAATAACATTTTTGAAAAAATTTTAAAAAATAAATGAATATGTTCTTGTTTTTGTAAAAAATAAATAAATTTGTATTTTATATAAATATTTACTCCCTTTATGCTCTTTTAGGAGTCAAAAACGATCTCTTTTAGGAGACAAAAACGATTACTCCCTTTATGCTTTTTAAGGAGACAAAAACGATTACTCCCTCTGTCGTCATTTTCACGATCAAAGGGAGTACTCCATAAGGAGATTAAAAGGAGTACTCGTGTCTGCGGACATGCTGTGTTAAAAATCCAATGAGATCCGGAGTTTTATGGAGTAATCCATTACTCGCAAAGGAGTGATCCAAGATTACTCTTTGGATGATCCAATTTTTTACTGGGACACTTTCTGATTTACATATGTATGTACATATTTTTTTATATGTATATTGAAGAACAAACTTTTTGTCAGCTGTTAAAAACAGGGCGATCCAATTTCGTGTTTTGTTTTCGTCAAATAAAAAATTGCAGTATTACATGTTCGGCAAGACATTTTATACATGCACCTTTTAAAATGTGATTTTTTTTTTGTAGAAAAGAAAACACCGTAAGCTTCTTATCATGTTTGCACTGTGAGATGTTGCTGTATTAAAATTAATGTTGACTGTATTTTTTTATGTTGTAACAGATGATCGTTGGGTATAAAGGTCCTCCTTATGCTGTCGGTTGCGAGTAGTGCCTTGCAGGCGGGAATCTCCACTTTAAGGCGGGCGGCGATTTGGCTGAGGTAAATGCATATTTACGGACAGCAAAGCTGCCTTTGAAGCTCTTTCTGGTGTCTTTCAAAAAGTTCAGGAGAGATGGCATGGTGACAATATCTGCTCGTTGGCTAGGACTCTATGACCTGGTTATGACAAGGAAAACACCCGAATGCTACTTGGCTTTGGAAGGGTCCAGATTAGTACAGTGATACCGGTTATTACGGGCCAATGGTTGATGGAGACCCATACGATCAGAATGGGGCTAGGTTAAAATGATTGCTGCAAAAGTTGTCATGATGAGGAAGAGGAGGAAACGGTGTTTTGCTTACTCCCGATCTCGGGAATATTAAAATGAGTCATTTTGGGAGACAACGATTGATACATTTGGATCCATATCAAGTCGATTGTTCTTTTTTTCAGGGAATCGAAATGGATGGTGGCTACAGAGATGTAAGGAGAGACGTAAAGGGAACAATGGCTTGATTCTGGGCACTAGCTCAGGCTATCACAGATTATCACTTTTGACAGCTATCCAACTATAAAAAGAGTATTCATAGAATTTAATACAAGTTTGTGCTCATCAAAAGCTGTAGAAATATTATTTTCTTCAGCAGGTTTCATTTATTCTCCAACAAGAAACTGTTTGTCTGATGCTTCATTCAAAAATCTGATATTTATGAAAGGAAACAATTGTTTTGTTAATTAGTTTTATCTAATGTATTTTTGGTTTGAATAAAAATGGTGTATTTCGTATTTTAAATGTGACTTGGAAGTATTTTGTATTTGAAATACGTACAATAAATGGAAGTATTTTGTATTTTAAATACATACAGATGTGTTAGTATTTTGTATTTTAAATACATAACCTGAAAGTATTTTTTATTTTAAATACATGACCAGCATGTATTGTGTATTTTAAATACTGCAAACCATATATTTTGCCCAACACTGACCATATTAAAACATGTTTTTTTTCTCGGCGAGCACATTATTATTGTTTATACCACTTTACTTTTACAAATTTGTAAGATTTAAACTAGAAATTTGTATACAAGGTATTTTCAAATGTAAGTCCGCATTTACAATATACGATTTTTATCCTTGCGATTCTTATCTTATAGACGAGTGGGGAGAGAGGAATTAAAAGGTGCACACAAGCGAGTGTACTCTTAGATTCATTTTGTTCGCTCATTCGTTCTCTCCTTAAGCCTGGTACTGTGTTCAACATTTCACGTGAAATGCTGTCAAAACGCATCTGAAAAAACTTGTGCGGAATATCTATGAAATAATGTTGATAGAGTTGTACTCTGTTCATTTTGTGAAAAAGTTAGGAAATGTTTCTGGCAACATTTTTTTACAACTGCGAAAAGCCTGGTACTCTGTTTAAATTTGTGAAAAATGTTGAGCAACATTAATTATTTCACACGAAAATTTTGACATGTATCAATGTTACCTTTCATGCGAGTTTGTACAATTTGACGTTTTTAGTCCTGCAAAGTATGCGACATTGTTTTGCGTATGTAAACAAACCGCACATGTATTTAACTAAAAATTATTTTTTTTTAAAAAATTTAATAAAAAAGAATATAAATATGGATAAAAAACTTTTACCGGTTGTGTTATTTTAATTTTTTATTTCTTATTTAATAACCACTTGATACTTTTTTGCTTTTGCTTAAAATTCCACGTGAAATAAGTGCAGCTTACATTATTTCGCAGTTGTAAAAAAATGTTGCCAGACACATTTCCTAACTTTTTCACAAAATGAACAGAGTACAACTCTATCAACATTATTTCATAGATATTCCGCACAAGTTTTTTTCAGATGCGTTTTGACAGCATTTCACGTGAAATGTTGAACACAGTACCAGGCTAAATAATGTATGCTGCACTTATTTCACGTGGAATTTTAAGCAAAAGTATCAACTGATTATTAAATAAGAAATAAAAAATTAAAATAATACAACCGGTAAAAGTTTTTTATCCATATTTATATTCTTTTTTATTAAATTTTTTAATAAAAAAATAATTTTTACCCGGCGTTTCCACATGCAAGTAATTACTTGCAAGTAGTGTATACGTATTATCAACAAAAAATCGAGGAAACAGCCGATTGGCTGCAAATACAAAAATTGTGTGAATGTTAGTGAAAAAGTGTGAGTGTGTTGAGTTTTTCGAACTTGTACTTGCATGTGGAAACGGGGGGTTAGTTAAATACATGTGCGGTTTGTTTATATACGCAAAACAATGTCGCATACTTTGCAAGACTAAAAACGTCAAATTGTACAAACTCGAATGAAAGGTAACATTGATACATGTCAAAATTTTCGTGTGAAATAATTAATGTTGCTCAACATTTTTCACAAATTTAAACAGAGTACCAGGCTTTAGCCGAAAAATGTATTAAAGTTCGGTTGCACAGAAAAAGTTGTAACAACAAAAATCGTACAGTGTAAATATCAGACCGACTTCAAAGAAGAAACGACAATAATCGCAACGATAAAAATCGTATAATGTAAATTGGAACTAAGAATACATAAAACTATAAATCTAATACTTAAATGTAAATTTAATACAGACAAAATGTTGGCTTTTTCAATTAAAATTTATTTATTTCTCGTATCATTGAACTTTGATTTTAATTTGAGCCGATAGAGTAGCGGAAGATAAATTTTCATAATGACAATTAAATGTTTATTTGTTGCACTTTTTGTTTTTACATGTTTTGCAATAAATATTGCACATTTTGAAACAATTCATAATAAACGTTTATTTGCTCTGTCAGGGCGCATTATCTGAGTTTTAAAAGGCAAAAAGCCATCAACTTAGCCAAATTAGTTTCTTGTCCAATACAATACTCGTAAAAATACTGCATAATGGTAGACTTTTATTTTTGATTTACATCCATAAACATTTCGAAACTATTTTTAGATAAATTGAAAAATAAAAAGAAAAAAAATTAAGGCAGATAAAATAAATAATATACTTTTACTGGTCACTTAAGAGAGAAGGAAGGAGCGAAATAAATAAATCTGTTTATGTGTTTTAGCTAAGTTGGAATTGTTTCATCAATCATTTTTACTTGACACTTTATATAGAGCAAATAAAAACGTTAAATGCTTATAGAGAGTTTTCTTTGTTTTGTAGGCTTGATATGAAGGGTTAAAATCATAGAACATTGACTAGAACAGAAATGAAGAGAAAAAACCTAGCGTAGCTATAATTAAAGCCGGCACCGTAACTGTTATGATTTTTTCTTTTAAAATAACTATTATTTTTGGACTGATATTTTTTCAGTCAGAAATAAAAGTTAAAATTTGTCCTGTGAGAAATTTAAATTTGATAATTATACATTTTATTTAATAATAAATTTTTCGAAACTATTAAAAAGTTAATAAAGCACATATCTGTGGTTTTCATGGGCAACCGCGTATGTCCATTTTTTCAATTTTGAAATGTTGATGACATATTGCTTAATTTTAAACGTTCTGTACATGGTTCTAAAAATATTCGAAAACAGATAGACCCATTCCGATTTTTTAACTACATATATTACAAAGTTCAAATTTAGAAAGATTTAAAATGATTTAGAATGTTTTTTTCGGCTCTCCAAAAAAAATTTATTTTAAGACAAACGCGGTTGCCCATGAAAACCACAGATATTTCAATGAAAAAAAAACATTGATTTCGTGATTGTATTTATGTTATGTCGCAGATAAGATCAAAAGGATATCGTTCAAATTTTAGCTTTTATTTTTTACTGACATCAGTCAAACTTAAGTTTTTTTTTTTTTATTTTCGACTCAAAAAATAACAGCTCAGTAAAAACTTCGCCTACAAAATAATGTGTTAAGTAATCAGAAAAACATAAACGCACTGCTTACAATTCTACTGAAAGGATCAATGAATTTTACAAGTCATTATTTTTTTACCTACATACATCCAGAAAAAAGTAGTTATAGGGGGCCGCCTAATAACTTTTTTTTTTTTTGAAAATGCTATAAAAAAAACTACTGAATATTTTCTCAAATTTCTTTTTTTATTTGAAAGTACAATTCTTCCGGATACTAATATAAAATAATTTTCAAAAATTAAATTCAAATGGCTGCCTCGGCTGGCCATGCAGTAGCCTACACGATCGGTCCAATTGTTAAGCACCAATGGCTTCACGAATATTGTTCTTTAAAGCGTCAATTGTCTCTGGCCTGTCGGCGTAACACTTATCTTTGACGGCACCCCAAAAATAATAGTCCAACGAGGTGGCCAAACGACATGATTTTCAAAGTAATGTCGCAATATTTCCCAGCGTTGTTAAGGCGTATACACAACCATATTTGTTCAGCGGAAGGATAAAACTAATTATCTGTTCAATCAGACATGAGCTAAGTGTTACCATTCACGAAATAATCACTAGTTGAAAAAAAAGTTAGATGGCGGACCCGTTAGAAGCAGTTATAGAAGAAAGCTACTAAATAATTAGTGAAAAAATCTATTTATTTTGAAAAAGTAAGCAAAGTGTTTGCTGGGAGTTATTTTTTGAAAAAACTACAAAAAAAAAGTATTTTAAGGATTTTGTTCCTTGGCTAATAACTAGTGATGGATGGGGTTTCCATGCAAATGTATGTTTTTTGTCGATAGTATATTTATGGGTTCTTGAGATGTAGATAAAGTTTAGGCTTAGTTTAACGTAGTCTGAAACTCGGAATTTTTCGTCGAAATGTGATTTTCTTATTATTATTTTATTAAAGATCAACATTTTAAGCAAAACTAAGCTGGTCTTACAAAATGTTGCATACAAACGCGGCACAAATCTGTTTTCAGATTAACTAAACCTAGTTTTACTTAGATCTAAAAAACTTAGCCTAAGAACGATGTCGACCAATTATCTTTCGGCATCATTAAATTTGCGTTAAACCGGCATCTAATTGTTTTTGCATATTTTAGTGAAAATGCATATTTTGAAATTATTGAGTGATTTTTTTTAATTTTCAAATTATAAAAAAAGTTCTTATGTGCTGTTTTCACAACACAAGTGACAGAACGTGTAATAAAATTTATACGAATAGCACTCAGTTTTTGGAGTGTTTTCCATATAAATTTTACTACACGTTCAGACACTTGTGTTGTGAAAACAGCACCTTAAAAAAATTTTGAAATATCTACACATAAAAAACTTCCAAAAAATTTTAAAATTAATTCTTTTGGTGCTTTGCTTTAAATACAAGTTACTCCTTTGGCACATGGGCTATACCGCGTTGCAGAGGAAATTAGAAGACAATTCGAAAAAATTGCAATTTTTAATGAAATGTATCCGCTGATTCCCCTTCCACCGCAGCCAGTAGTAACAAGATGGGTGCCTGCTAGATGCTTCAGAAATCTGTTCAAAAAACTTTGAGCAATTTAAAAATGTTAGAAGAACTTGTTGATACCGATGATAATGCAATTAACCAATTTAAAGAAATATTTCATTTAGATAATATCAGAAGTCAATTAGCATTTGTATTTTCCAATTACGGATATATTGGTGAAACAGTAACTTATTAGGAGGGATTTAGTTCACTTAATACTGAAGTCAAATTAATTGAATTGCAGAAAGTAAAATTAACAAAGTGGAAGGAAAAATACATAGCCTGTAGGGTTTTTCCCGGGATTTCCCGGGAATATCAATTATTTTATTTCCCGTTTCCCCGGGATTTTTGATTAGATCAATAACAAGAAGTGAGTACGTTCGTAAATCAATGTCTACTGACGCAATAAATCTACCAAAAGCAGAATGTGTCGTGCAACAGTTGATCATTAATAAATTTAGTAAAGAGTTAATAAAGAACATAAATTCAAAATAAGAAGCAGGCAGTTCATTTTAATTGTCTTAAAAATAGGAGATTTCCAAAAATATCGTTCCTTTATTGCAGCAAAGTCATATCAACAAAAAAAAAATCGAGCTTGGCAAAATGCGATTCAAGTTTTCAAAGTGTACCGATTTAAAGATATATTTTGCTATAACTTCGGTTCAGTTTGAGATAAAATACCGATTTTTTTGTTACGAGAAAGTATGAAGGAACACTTTGCCTTATTAATTTAAAATTAAAAAATAATTTTGAGATATGACGATATGTTTATAAGGTGATACAAATAAATTTGTTTAATTTTGTGACAGCTTATATACCGGGAAGTGCTGGGAAACAGAAATAAAAAAAAAACTATGGAAGCTCGTGTAAGATTCTTCAACATACAATTTTAAAAACACATTGTCCTAAAGATTACAGGTGGATATTGTAAGAAGAAGTCCGTTTGATGCTATTTTTTGCATCAACCTCGACATACATTTGACTGATATAGACGGTGTTTATAAAAAAGAAAAATTACTTCGGATTGTGAATTAGAAATATGCAACAACTTTAAACTTTTGCACTTTAAACTATTTGTCCAATCTCGGTAACAAAGTGAACGAAATTTTTCGGAAACATGGTAATAAGTAAATACTCTTTGCCGACTTTCTAAACGCATTGAGTGTGTCTTAATGTTATTTCCTAAGCTGTAAAAAATGTTAATATATTAAGGGAAATCACGATGGGTAGTGCAAAGTGTGCAAACGATGCAAATGCGTGCAAAAATACACACATTTGCACAACACAACAACAAAATGTACGCAATTTGCTCTATTTTACTTCGTTTGCACTAAAAAAAACCCTTAAGCAAGATTAGTAGTGCATATTTGCTACGTTGCAAATAAATGTAAGCAATAACATTTGACATATGGAGCGCCATATTGTTTTTAAGAAAACTTATAAATTCAACACTTTCGTAGGTTTTATTATAAAATAGAGAATTAAATTTAAGTTAATTAAAAAGAAAAAAATTATTTTAATTTGCTTGTGTATAATAGTAAACAAATGCAGATTTTTTGCAGTGCTGCCAGAAGTTTTTAGAGTTGCCAGAATAAATTTTTAGAAAAATACCACATTTGCATAAAAAATAAAAGTGGTATGCTCACGATCAATCATAATATGCACTGCAAATATACACATTGCAAATTTGCACAATGACCATCGTGATTACCCTTATTTATTTAAAATGTATATACATACTTTTAAAACATAGTTATTTAAAATATTTTATCTATTTTATGAATTTACTTTTTGATCTCATAACTTGAGTACCACAATTTTTTTTTGTTTTTATTATTGTTTTATGAATTAAATTGTTATGTTTATGTTATCTTTTTGTCTTGTATCTAGAGCGTAATGAAAAATTCACATACAAAGCGTTATGTAATAATAATCCAAGTTCCTCTTTTAACCTTTAATTAATTTTTGGAGTATTTAGGCATTTCTTTTACTTACTTTGTAAACAAGTCCCCTTACGCTTTTTTAAAAAAAAGTTTTTTTCATTAATTTAAAACAAATTTACTTTGTATTATTTATATGGAGCGGGATCCCGGGAAATTTAAAAAAATTTCCCGTTTTTCCGGGAATCGAAAAACTCCGGGGAAAAAAAAACTCTAATAGCCTGACAAATTGAAAAAAATCCAAAAATTAAGGATTTCAAAAAATGAAATAAATTTCCAATATGTTTGATCTGATCTGGAATCAAAGATCTGAAAATACATTTTTTTAATGCATTGGCATACTTTAAGTTCAAGAGAAAGTTTTTCTTTTAATAACACAGTACTTATTTGTTTAAACAAACAAAAATTTAAATTAGTTATTTAAATTTTTTAAAGATGGACGTTATGACACTTTTTGGACACTATGACATTGGACGTTATAACATGCCGCCAACACGACCTGCTTTCTTTTTGTAGAAATTACGGGAACAACGGTTTGAGAACCAAACCGAGTAAATAAAAATTTTTAATTATATCCAAGAAAAGTAGAAGAGTTGAGACAGATGTGAATGTTGTTATTGTTGCTCAAGATTTATGTATATGCAGTGCACCGACAACGCAATGAAATTTGGGAGATTACTTATTTAGTACCTGAAATAAAACAACTTAAAAAACAAATATTTTTATATATTATTTTTTTAATATAAGTATATATGACTTTTTTTCCTTTAGAAGTATTAGAATTTTCTTTTTTTTTTAATTTTTCTTCTCTTTTTATATATAAAGAATTTGTCAGATTGTTACCTTTTGTATATGGGCAAATCCTGCGTGACGAACGCTACATTCGTACGCGTTTTCTGATTGATATATACACATTTTTTGATCTTTTAAAAGAGATAGCTTCAACTTATATATATTATTTAGTTAGATTAATATACACTTATGAATGGCATATATCATCATTTCTTAGCAGGTATTTGTTGCGAAATAATTGATCACAAAGTTCGGTGACGCACGCCAGTGGAAGTAACTTTAAAAATTGTAGTATGTTTTCCTAATTTTTAGCAAATTTTGTATCATAAGGTATACAACATCTAATTCCTTAAAAAAAGCTAACTTTTAGAGAATTCTTAAATCACTTGTTCGCAGCCAAACAATATTGTGAATTTTTGACAAAAGCCGTGAACCCTTTGCGACACACGCAACACAACGCACGCTAAAATTTTTCCAGTAGTATATAAACCCAATTTTAGCTCAGAAAGCACCTAAAATAATGTTAAATTCATGTTTAATATTAATAGATCAGGGGTTGAATATAATTGATCATCGAAATACATGTTTTGTAATATAAAAATGAAATTATAAAATATAAGATTGGTGGGCTGTTTCTAAGATTTGCCCATATGTAACTTGTCTAGTTCTAATACTGCTCTTTATAAGATATGTTAATCTTGTATTAGAAAATCTATGAAATAAATAACGTATAGAAAAAAACTTTCTGTCTGACTTTTTGAACTGAAATTTTGATAATAACTGTTGTTTTCCATCCCTGAATAAAAGCCTAATACTATGTTCACACGGACAGCAATATTGGTGTTTCGCTCTCTTATTCCTGTTTCGCGCCCCAAACATGATTGAAACGACTTGTTTCCCCATACACAATTTTGAGAGCGAATCAGGTCGTTTCATTTTGAAACAGGCTGCGAAACTGGAAAAATGTTGATAACAGTTATCGGTAGTTTATCTGAACTAGCTCTCAAAAAAAATGAAAACAGAGAAAAAACAAAATAGCAATTGATGTTTAACAAAATAAAGTGATAAAACTAACATAATAATATTAATAATAGTATTAAATAATATATTTTTAAGTTTTATTTACTTTTTTTTAATCTATTTAAAAAAGAATCACACTAACAACACAAAAAAAAATGTCAAAATGAAACAAGAACGAATCGTATGAACAGCATGTTTGGCAATCTAGTTTCAGAGAGCGAAACCAGTGGTTTTTATCGTCGTATGAATATTAGGGAAATAACTTTTTAGCAATTTTTTAAAATATCAAAATTGACATAGCACAGTCCGATAGCGCATAAACAACTAGTTATAAGGGAACGTATATTTATTTTTTCGTTAAGGTCAAAAAAGTTTCACGCACCAAACGCGATGAAGCTTTGAAAATTTTTAATTTCCTTTTTGGTTAAGAAAAATTAACAATATATTTATTTAAAACAAAAAATAGCTCAAGTATGAAATTTCATTAATATTTAGAGATGGTAAGATATTTTTCCGCAAACCAAAACGTATCTTCAACTTTTTTTTAACGAAAAAAATCAAAAATGAATAAAAAAAACACCGTTTAAAATTATGAATATTCAATATTGCATTAGGAAGACCGCCTCAAAATAAGTTTATATTATGTAAAATAATATTTTTGTTAGTTCAAGTCCGTGCTTTAAGTGTTCCAAAATGTCTTTCAAGAAAAGAAAAACCAATTGGTGCGTGAAATTTTTTGAGAAAAATTACAAAAGATTATGATTTTCGTGGTTACTAGGACATGGTTGACCTTATGGTACTATGCCAAAAAATTGGTTATACCTCTAATGAACAAAGCATAGTTGTATAAACGCAACTGGGACGAACGACGAATTTCGCATAGTACTACCACTTCGTCGGCAAGAATTCGTTGCAGAAATTCGTCAAATTATACACAATAAGTGCCTTAATTGCAGGTATTAATGTGATTTTTTTTTTAATTTATAAAAATAAATACCTTGGTCGCTAGATTTTATAATATACTATATTTAAATGTCTTTGTAATTTAATAGGGTTGCTTATTGATATTAATCATCGAAAAAATAATCCTAATTTAATTCGCCCGAATAAACTACAGGATGAAATCTTAAAAATAAAAAAACACCTATCAAATAAATTAAGATTGCCAGGAAAATCAAAGGATGCTGTTCTTCAGGCCGTATACAGATTAATGACTGCAAGAGGATTTTTTGTTGATGGGGCGTTGGTTATTGATATAAAAATTCCATTGTTAGAGAGATTTTTCTCGGATATATTTAACATCATACCAATACCTATTTTGAAAGATAGACTAACTATGGTGGCAGAATTGAAGCAACAATTTGTAGTTTATAATTATGAATTGGATTCATATCATCTCATTACTCAACCAACGTTAAATAAATGCCAAAAAGACGGAGAAGACGAGTACTTATGCAAAGGAAATTGGGCGTGGGAAGATGCTAACGACAACTCTTGTAAACTAGCAACCCTGAAACCTGGCAATTCACACAACTGTTTATTTAGGCAAGCCAAAACCAAAAACATTTGGCTGGAACTACACGAAAGAAGCAACTGGCTGTTTAGAATATTTTCGCGTGCGACAGCTCACATTATTTGCCAAAAAACTCAAAATATGGTTGACCTACCTGGCCAAGGTGTAATTACATTACCAGCAGGATGTACAGCTCGAATTGAAAGAACAATTTTATCATCACCACAAGAAGTTAAATCTGAACAATATAATGAATTCAGAAACTTCTTAGTAAAAGAAGTTATGGATTCCGAGATGTTAAAGCCATTGAATGACGTACCGATAAATCACACAGCTGAGGTCGAAAGTTTGCTGAAGCAGATAGAAAACATCAAATCACACTACATTGAACTCTAATGACTTGATGACTGGCATCATATTAGTGGACACTCATCATTATTGCTAGTTCTAGTTTTTGCTATTGTTTGTATTGTTGTGATTAGGAGATGTAAATTCTTAAATTTGGCTTAATTTTGCATTTTACTTTTCTTAAAGGAAATTTAATTGCGGAGTTCCGGTTTTTTTAGTTATTTCAATAAACTAAACAGTTTTTGAGTTACGCGAATATATGTTGTGCAACCTCCTCCATTTTCGAAATAACAGTATATATCGAAAACCAGAGCTTACATAAAAAACGGGGAGCACCATTGGATCCAGCGTACCCGAATTATGTTAAAACTTCATGTGCCCGGCTTGTCTCATATTGCAACTTGCACAGCGTAATTTATGAACCCCATATACGGCCGACACCTGAAATATTTTAACCAGTGTTCGAAAATAAACACTAAATGTCGCTCCTTTGTAGAATACACAAACGCTAATAGTGTTTGTGTAGAAAATCATTAAATAAACTAACGTTTCCCTGTTACTCATCTTTCGAACACAAAACTAATACTGTTTTTAACAAACTCAACAAAATATCGGTCGTTACTAAAATTGTTGGTCATTTCTTTATCAATGTAAAGAAAGAAACATTAAAGAACATTAAAATATAATGTTTGTCTACAGTATCACTACAATGTTCGGCTCTTACTTTAAAATAATTACGAACGGTATTAAGGGTTGTGGTCGTATACACAATCTCTAAAAAAATAGATATCGTTCTATGGTGTGTGTGCCGAACGATAAATAATGTACGGTTTATTTTCGAACACTAATTCTAACTGTAGTTGATTCGGCACAACCGATTATAACACTCTTAGTTGTTTTTTCTTTTTTATTTTTGGCAGGAGCCAAAGTTCCCACCTAAGGTGAAAGAATCTTGGGTATCAACACAAAACATGCGACAATATATGGGCGGGATTGCAGAAGTGGGTGAAGCAGCCAATTTATTTATTTATTTGTAAAAAAAACTATATTTATATAAATTTGTGTTTGATTTTCACCATGCTGAAGGGTATTTAAGATTCGGAATAGCCGAATACAGCAATTTTACTTCTTGTTTCTTATATTTACAAATTTTTAGGTTAGAAAACTGATACAATTTAATAAAATGTATTAATTTAATATAAAATTTTTTAAATTAAACTCAAATATCCTTTTTTATATATTTTATTACATGCAATATTTAAAAGAAAATTAATTTATATTTTGTTCACACTTGGGTTCTTAAACGCGTTTAAGCAGCTCGAACGTTATTAAGCTTTAAGGCCCAACCAGAACATGCATGTATTAGCTTAAGCAACTGTCAAAAATTAACGAAAAGTTTGTCAAATGCATAAGCAAATAAAAAAAGATTTTTAGGTGGCCATAATGTACTTAATATCTATCTAACCATTGTTGCATATTTGTGCAATATTTTGTTTTTTTGCGAGTACTTCAAACTAAAAAGTACCAAAAAGTCCAACCGTGTATTTGTTTATTTTATGCTATTTAATTTGTAAATAATTTAAAAATAGATAGTTTGTGAGTGTCTTAAAAAATGGAAAATAAATTAAAATATGTAAAAGTCCATTTTAATTTATTTTATTTTTTATTGTTATACATACACAGCTGTTTTCGTACGGAATGTGCGTTCAGTTTGGCACTTTGCTTAAGCAAATGACATTTGACGAAACTTGACGAAAAGCATCAGTAAGTGCATTGTAGCTTGCCATATATGTTTTATATGTATTCGCACAGCTACTTAAGTTGACTTAAGCGACCTCATTCATGTTCTGGTTGGGCCTCTAATCACATGAAAATCGAGATGATTTACCATACATTGAAGTGACATATTATAGCCAAATCGCTTCAATAATCACATAGAATCCACTGAACATACCTCCAACTGAGTATAATGTAGAATCGGCCAACCTGAATGTGTACAACCGGCCACGAATTCTGCTCAATGTTTTTTTTCCCTTAAATAATTCATAAATTGTTACAATTTTATCATTAAAATGATAAAAATAATCTTCCGATAACTTTAAAAAAGTATTTGTATCAGTTTTTAATACTTTAAAGAAATATAAATTTGTTTGTTGTGTTTTTTGTCTTCATCATCTGTCATCTTAATTATCTTTTGCTTAAACGCGTTAAAAAACTCAAGTGTGAACATAGTATTAACTTAACTAGTCGTAATTTAACCTTGTCGTGGAAGCCTGCCCGATGGCACAGTGTCTGTGTTACAACTTTGGCTTAAAGCCACTATAACGATAAGCCCAAAAACTGTTGAAATTTTCATTTTCTTTTTATGTTTTTCTCTCGGTTTTCCAGTCAGCTCCGAATTGGCTTGATGAACTCTTTAATTTGATCTTTGCTTTTGATTTTAGTATTTATAGAAAACAATTTTGTCAAAATTATTTTAGATCTGCACGAAAACCATTGTTAAAGTAAAAAATTAACAAAATATTTGTTTTGTAGAATTTTCTGTTTTGTGCAGGTATTTTAGGTTATTATTCATTTGTTATAAATATACGCATTTAACTAACTACGATGTTATTATGGTTTCATGATTAAAAAAAGTTATTTTTGATTAAGACAGGTGCTCAAAAAAAAATAATACATTTATGCCCTTCACCGAAGGTAAAAGGGTATATATAAGTTCGTCATTCCGTTTGTAATTTCGACAATATTTTTCTTAGATCCTATAAAGTATATATACATAAGTATATATACTGGGTCCATATGAAAAGCAAAGTTGAGTTAACTATGCCCCTCTTCTTTATTTATATTCAGACGGAGGATTCATAATAATATCCTTCACAACAAATAAACCCCTATAGAAAAAAGGAAATATTCATATTAAAAAAAAAAAAAACTATTAATCGGGTGTGTTCTAGAATTCGAATCCACTCGAAAGTGGATTACTTCAGCATTTTTAGGGTTCTGCATTTCGATTTAGCAATCTCAAATTAGTTTTTGGGTTTGTTTCAAATTTTGCAATTTTTCGCGAATTTCAGCCATGTTCGCGATAAAAGCGATTTGTTCCTGTAAGTTTTCTGATTCTTTACAGTTTTAACGATTTATAATATATATGAGACTATCATGCCACACTTAGCAATTTTTTTTGTCATTCCTTATAGTTTTAGGACCGTTAATTAAATTTTATGGCTTGTTTGGAATATTAAAAATTTTCGCGAAATTTCGCCATTTTTGCAATTTTTTGACATGTTGTTTTTTCACCCATTTAGCGATTCAAATAAATTTTAGTCTTTGTTAAAAAGTTTGCAATTTTTATCGAATTTTAGCCAAGTTCGCAAAAGAAGCGATTATTCACTGTGATTCTTTACAGCTTTCGCGATTTTCAATAAATATTAGACTTTGCTATCATGTTGCGGTCAGCTGTCCCTGTCTCAATTTATTCGTCGGTCGCCTGCGTAAGAAATAGAAATTAACCTATCCGACGAAAATTCGTCGTTAGTGCCAGTTGTGTTTCTAGCATAACTTTATTATTGTTTAAAAAAAATCGAGTTTCTTTGTTGTTTTAAATTCGGACGTTTGGAATTCTGAGGTAGAGATGCCAACTATTCAATTGCAAAACGTGCCGACCGAACGGCCAAAAAGAGCTAAAACGTGCTTAATTTAAACATCAAAGATTGTTCTGTTTAAATCCATTTATTATTAATTTTTGTACTTCAAACTCATTTACTTATGTTAAAAAATTCAATATACATATTAAAACGGGAAAAATAACGAGCCAGGAGTAATTAAAAGGAGACAAATATGGCCGCTTAATAGCTAAGTTGGCATCACTGTCCTGAGTAATTTCTTTTATTACGTTTTTAGAGATTTTCCGCTCTGCTTAATCTTCAAAAGTCTTTGTTAAGAGTTTTTTAAATTTTTAATGAAATTAACACACATATTTAGCTTTCTTAGTCAATGGTGATATCAGTACCCAATATGTATAGTCACTTAATCATTCCCAGTGTTTCAGTAAAGTCTACTCTTTACGAGACATTTACTAACATTTGTACTGAAATCGTGTTAGTGTTCATCCAACAAAAACGAAGCAAATCTTTGACATCAAACCCAATTCTCAAACCTCTTTCGTTTGACTTTTACAATGTTGTAGGTACTAAATAAAAATCAAATTGTCATCAAATGTTTTAGGTACTCAAATCAAAAAAGAAAAACTTGGCCACATGCACGCAAAGAAAAAACATAGTTGCGGTAAACATATTCTAAATTTTGATATTTTTAGTTAGGCGTGAGTTCATCATCAAATTTAATTTTCATTAAATTATTTTTACTGAAGGAAGGAATTTTTACAACTTGGAATTTTATTAAAATTTATTGATAATTTACTTGGCTGAGCTGGGGCTCGAACCTGGTTTGAATTTATATGTTTCAAGAATCACCACATTCTTTCATCAGAATTCTTTGAGTTCTAACCTCTGCACCCCTGCTCAATCCCATGAGACAAACAGCACCAAGTCCAACGACAAAAGGTCTGCTATTTCCCAAAAATAATACAAGGATTTCAAGAATTTTTTTACCTTACTTTTCTCTTCAAAATGTTTTATACAAATCATAAAAGTAACAACAGAAGGAGCATCTGCATGTTTAAATAAAAATATATTTAATTTTCCTGAGAATGATTAACAAAGTTATTCGAAATATTTGACTTAACAAATAAAATAAAACCAAAATGGCAGTGTTTTAATTTATCTATAGTAAAAACAAAATACCTCACTTCACAATTTACAAAAAGGGACTTTTGGTGTTCTTTGCCTCTAAGCACATTCTCCTTATTGTCTACAACTTGAGTGGTTAACAACACTATCTCGAAAACGACATTAGCTAATACTTATGGTAATTCACACATCGATAGAGGAAACATTCTGATCTCTCCTCTTTAGAACGGTTTGCATTATTTTAATAAATTAATATAATTCTAAAAATATATTATCTAAGGTTTAATGATTAATTTTCCTGGTGGGCTATAGAGTGTTGCAAATCTAGTTCGATTCCATATGGATTGTAGTTAAACTCGTTTCTTTCGTAGCGAAACTCGTTCGTTCCCAAATTAAATCTATTATGTTTCTATATTACAGTTGGTTTCAATTTTTATATGTTGAACTAACTATCTATTAAAGTTCAATGCGGGACGTGTTAGAATTAAAATATTAAAATATATTAAATTTTTCCAGAATCATTTTCTTGCTATATTTAACCATTTAAATGGTACTGCATTAAAAAAGGTTTAACTTACTTCTATCTATACCACCTATATCCGACCGAAGATGGAATACAACTCCCATATATGGGCAGGGGCTTCAAAGTCTATTTTGAACCTTCTGGACCGTGTACAAAGGAGGGCGGTGAAGCTCATCAATGACAGTAGGGTATCCAACTCTATTGACTCATTGGAGCATCGTCGGAATGTGGGTTGTGTGACACTTTTCTATCGATATTACCATGGGAGGTGTTCCACTGAGATAAGTGAACTTATTCCACCCGCCCGAGTATTTCTTCGTAATACTCGCTCATCCAGTGGATTACATCCGTTTGTAGTCGATTATCCTGTGTTTCGCACAACGCATTATAGAGAAAATTCGTTTTTAAGTCGAACTATCCGTATGTGGAATAAACTTCCCGCAGAGGTCTTCCCCGTAACTAATAATTGATTAAGATTCAAGTCAAATGTCCACAAACACTATTCCCTCTTTCCTCCTTCCCAAACCTTATTTTCCTGATCAACACAATGAACTGCATATATAGGGGGCATCCCCTGAGTGTTGGTTTATCGCTAAAAAAAAAAAAAAAAAAAAAAATAAGGACCGGTCTCATAAACATTAAGCATCAAAATAAGAGTAGGAATCGGAGTCGTACTTAAAAAAATTTCAGCGGATGGAGTCGGAGTTATCACTTTTTCTTGACGACTTCACAGCCCTGCTCAAAATTAAAAGCAGACAAGTATTTTATCTTTCCGAGAATTTAAAAACGGAAAGAACACTATTTAATCTTTTAGATACGGAGCCGCATGTTTAGCTGATTATTAAAACGAATTGAAACTAAAAAAGTGTTTTTCATTTATGTTCCACATTGTATAAATCCACATTTGAAAACAAATTGAAAATAGCGTTTGAAAGCCAGTTGGAAATAAATCCATTTCTCAATTAACATACATATAATTTTTTCTTTTTGTTGAGAATGCTGTGATTTTAAAATTATTATCAAACGCCTGTTGTTTGAGATTTGAAATCAAACTTCAGTGTTGGTTGGGAAGTGTAGACCACTGATGCTAGTGTTATGTTGGGGTTTTAACAACGATTCTTAGCAAAATGTCTTGAAAGCTCTTCAAAATGGATTTTTTTCCCCAACGTTCTTTGCTTTGTGTCATTATTATAAGGTGGGTTCGTAAAACCAGCTGTTTATTATTTGCTTGGATGTGTTATAATTGTCAAACTACATATGAAAGAAACACACAAAATTAATTTGTTGTAATACCGAGGCCGCTTGAACACCAAAATTATCACCATTGAGATGTCAATACCAATCAAGGCAGATATTTTTAAAGAAAGACAGAGCGAGAAAGAGAAATCACGTTTGCCGTAAACTTTAACAAAAGTCCGGTTATTTTAGGCACTATTTTTTTTAATTACCTTATCGCAACAAAAAAAAAACATATGAAGAGAAGACTTTTGTCTAGAAATAAGAACTGCTATTAAAACTTAATTAATTTTTATAATTGATATATCCTTTAATGCTAAATAGAAGGACTAATTTTTACGTAGTCTTAGGGTATGACAATGTCATGCTCTGACAAATTATCTGCAGTTTATTCGTAACATACTACCTTTAATATTAATAGAATGAGATTAACAATGTTTGAATTTTATATCGCTTTTTATTACAACCTCCTTTATCCTTAAAATAATAGAATTTTCAAAAATGTTCGTATAAAATTTTAAAATCCTTTTAGCAAAAGAAAAAAATAACATCAAAATTATGAACTAAATAAAGTAGTTTATTCTATTTTAATTTATGACTTTTTACTTATCGAAATAAACTTTTACGAGTATTATCAGACCAAATGTTCGTTTATATTTTAAGAATCGTAAGCTAAATAATACTTGAAAAAACATATTTTGTATTTTTGCACATAACCTAACAACAACGACAACAATAACAGCAAAAAAGTTGCTTTATTGCGTCAATAACAAACAATAAAAAGAAACAGTGTGATTTATGATTCAAAGTTTAGTCTAGTCTATAAAACAGTTTAAGATTTAAGTATTCTACACTCCAATTGTAAAGTGGTGAAAATAATATTAAGTGTGAAGCAAGCAAATCTGCAACCATAATTTCTGAGAATGAAATCAATCACGGCCCTTATAGAAGTACAAGTGCATTATGTATTGCTTTTTTTTAGTTGAAAAATACATTTTTGTTGCTTAAGTTGAAAGTTTTTAAACAGGATTTAAATTGTAATTTTTATTAAGTATACGCGTGCTTTTGCGCCTTTCGGAAAGTTGTTACCGACTGTGTAGAACAACTTTTCGTTGTATTTAACTAAACTGGGAAGTATGAGCTGTAATACTATCAGAAGCATCCACAGTTTTAATTGTACGCTAGCAGCCGCCACTTAAATTACTGGATTGCAATTGCCGCATTAAGCCACGTGGCAACTAAGTATGTGCTTTATGGTAGCGGCACTTAGTGCTGGTTTACACTCATCAAATTTTAGCCGTCAAGTGTTGAGCTTTTAGGAAAGAAGGGAAAAGATAATGCCGTTTCTTTTCCTCTCTGTCTCCTAAAACTCAAAACTTGACGGCTTAAACTTAAAGGATGTGAACCAGCACTTAATAACCTCACCAATGTCTGGGTTTGAGTGTCTCAATCAATAGCCCCGATACTTAAGTTAACCGATTAGAGAAATTGCAATAACGGCATCTTTTGGAACTTCAAACATTAGAATGCTTAGTCTGGGTTCACACTATGAAAGTTTTCTTTCAGAAAGTCTGAGTATATGGGTGATAGAGGAGAAAAGAAAAGCATGTTCTCTTCCCCTCTTACCCATAAACTCAGACTTTCTGAAAGAAAACTTTCATAGTGTGATCCCAGAATAACAACTGCAAGAAATTTAACGAATATAATTTTCTTTTACACGACTTTTGTAAAACGAGAAGGCCTGATTAGTGTACAATTTATCAGTGTTCGAGAAAAAAAATAAATCATTATTTAGAGTTCGGCTCAAACACCCAGGAACGATATCTATTTTTTTATATAGTGTTCTGTTTTTCGTTAAAAGCAAAACAATCGTAGTAAAAAGACCACTGTTGCCAATTTAGAGATTTTCCCGCTAAATCTAGCGTTTTTAAAATGTCAATCGCGGGAAAAAATACGTTTTAGCGGTAACCGGGAAATTTAGCGATTTTCAAACATCTTTCAGCAGCTTATTTCCGCTACAAAAACCTATCTCAATATATAAATTTACAGATTTTATACTTTTTCTTACCAAGATTTTTTGTTTTACTGGTTAAAAACTACTTTTTAATTTTCACGGTTTTACTTACGTTTGTAGTTTTAGTTAACTAAGCATGAACGTATCTTGTGACAATTCACAGCTTTAAGCTTGCTTTACAATTTGAAATTGTTTCGATAGATCCCAATCCATATAATTCACTTACTTTAATCAAACTAATTTTATCTAAGTGCTTAAAACGGCAAATAATTGCCAAAAATAGCGTTAATGTAATACATTTTTTGCGTTTTTATATAGGAATTTGTGTACCCTCCACCACAACTATTTGTGATGAGGGTTACTAAGTTGGTCATTCAGTGTGCAACTGTTTTAATATTCATCTAGGGAACAACCACCCTAAAACATTTATTATTTTGTTACAAAATCTAGCTAAACTACTGGCGGAATGCACATATTGATATAAGATTTTGCACAAATTCGTTCTATATGACTAAAAGTCATACTTATATACCTTTATTACGCCTATAACAAATAATGATATTGTAATAATTTTAGCCTGTCACAGTTTTATATGACTAGAAATTACACTCTCAACTTTTGTGCAGATCGGGCCATAACTAACCATTGGCCCCATATAAAGCTTTATTTAGAAAAAACCTTAGTACGCGTAAAGCTGTAACGCTCCCAAACTGGAGGCTAATTCTGGCAGTCGTGATCGAATACTTTTTGTTTCGAAAGCAATTTTATTTATATTTCTTTCTATCGAAACTGAATAAATCGATATTATTTTGTCAGTGTTGTAAAGCATTTATTTGAGTTTTCAATGAAAATATAGTTTCGATACGTCGATCACGACTGCCAGAAATAGGCCGCTTTATTTTATTATAATACAATTTGGTCAGTCATTGTTTTATAAGACTATAAAATGCTTGTTCAAATTTCGAAATATTCTAACTGTAGGTGGAGTGTATCAAAGATTCGGCACAGCCCAACTCATCATCAAATCCCGCTAAATTAAATATTTAGTGGTTTCTAGCGGTTTTTAGGTCCGATTTGGCGGGAAATGTTCAAAAAAGTTGGCAACAGTGCTGTAGACAAACATTATATTTTAATGTTCTGATGAAAAAATGAACAAACCAAAAATTTTAACAACGACCGCAGCACGAACAGCTTGTGTGTGTATTTTGCATATTTTTTGTTTGTGTAAAATAATAATATTTTTGGGTTTTTTTTCGATGTGTATTTTGGGTATTAGACGAGGCCTACGGATTAATAGAGGAAAGAAGCAAGGCTACAATTCCAATACTCAGCTATATACCATACGATTAAACACAGTACATGGCAATACAAGGATTATGAACTGAAAATTTGCTTTTGATGCGTTGGATGCTGCTAAGACAAACAAAACAAGAGCACTGCAATGCAAAGGAGTTTCACAACAAATCAGCAACCTGACCAATAGCCTTTACAAATACCAGTCAGTTACTTCACGAACGTATGATGAGAAAGTTCCTTCGTGTAAACAATAGAGTCCGATAGGGCCCGTAAAATTCACACTTTTATTTAACATTGTACCCGAAGTAGTGATAATGCTCCATCCAACCATCGTCAGAAGAAGTATAATATGGGGTCTGAAAGGTCTCTATATTCACGTAGAGAAAAAACACGTTTAAATATGGTCGCCTCCAACAAAACTACTTTTTAAGAAAATTTTTAATATATAATGGCTAATATAACTATAATATTGTCATCTACAACCATATTATGGTTGAATTAGTCCCCCATCAAGAATCCACAACCATATTATGGTTGCCTCTCAACATGTTAGGGTTAAAAATGACATGTTGCTCTTTTCACATGCTATTACCGGCTGACTATTATGGTTGAAAACCAACTCACATAAGTGTTAAAAATGATTTAGTTATTATTGACCATAACATGTTCGGAGGCACCATAATATGGCTCTGGCTTCTTGATGGATGACTAATACAACCATAAAATATGTTTTACTATCCATACGTATCCATAGGTCATATGAAAGCCAATAGGTCATATGAAAGCCCAAAGTTTTTATACAATTTTTGATGTTTACAGTGACCATACCTGACATAAATATATACCAACCAAGTCCCTGTCATATCTGGGGGCCTCGGAAACCCCATTTCAACAGACGGACAGACGGACAACTCTTTCTTTATAATCGCTTCATTACAATCAATTGTAAATCGAGTAATAAAGTTTTTTGTTAAGGAAATTTTAAGATATTTATGGAAAAATGCATATTGATAACAATTAAAAAACATATGGACAAATCGTACGTTCGCGACCGGTACTTAAGGCAATTTAACAAAAACCAATATTGTGTAAAAACTGGATAGGGACCTACAATAATACACTTTTAAAATAAATTAATCACTGACTATTCCGTTCCATTACGCAGATTTGTACTTTTCACTACTGTCAGCCAAAGTTGACTTCTATTTTGCGTTCGTTCGTGACCACATGTGCAAGGGTATCGGCTATAAAGCATGATATTATAAATAAAAACTAATAATAAGATAAATTTTAAAATTGTAATTCTAACTTACATATATTTAACCGTTTTAAAACAATGTAAATTATAACCCCCTTATTTATAAAAAATAAAACAGGTTTATAAAATATTAACACCCATATTCATAAACAATTAAATTTTAAAAATGTTTTTTTAAACCTATATTAAATTTAAAATACTTTTATGAATACAGGGATTATTAAACAAATTTTTATACAAAACCATTTTCATAAACATTTTAGTATTTACATATGTATATTACCAAAAAATTTTCTAAATTAAAGGAAAATTTTACTATATTGATTGTATCATTTCTTAAACAAGTAGAAAATGTCTATGTATGTATGCACATTTTTAATTTGTAATTCCATCTGATAATTAAACGTTTTAAAACAAACATATATGCTTATATACATATATATATATATACATATATATATTTATATACTTATACAACTTTATAAACATTATAAATTCCAAATCATTAAAAAACTTTAATCATAAAATTGTAATTCTATTAATAATTAAATGAATTCTATCTTATAATAACAAGAATATATACACACACATACATACATATGCAAAAAACTTTATTGAAATATTTTATATTATTTTTGTAATATTAACATTTAAATTTTTTTATGCGGTAAATTAAAATTTTTTAAAGCTTTTTTGCAATAATCCTATTCCTTAAATATTTCACATACTTTTTGCTTAAGTCAACCTTTGATTAACATTGAAGCTATACATATGACTTAAGCAAAAAGTATGTGAAATATTTAAGAAATATGACTATTGCAAAAAAGCTTAATAAAATGGAAATTTACTTCATAAAAAAAACTCGAAAAATAAAAATTACAGTTTTATATTCGGTTTGTTATGCTAAAGAAATAAAAAAATAAATAATTTATATAAAAATTACAAACGATGTGTAGTTTTTTATTTACAGGTTATCAAAAAAAATATACAGGGGGTGTCCTAAAACCGAAAACGTAAATCGCAAGAATTTTAACAGTGGTTTTTAATAAGATTTCTACAATAAAAAAATTTTATGACAAATATAAAAAATATTTCTTTATCAAACACACTTTTTTAACAAAAATTATTAAAATAAGATTAAAAGTGTATTAAAAGCAACTTTAAAATATTTGCGTTTTAGGTTTTCGATTTCCAGCACACCCCTGATGTTTTTCTAAATATTTATTTAAATTTACGCCATTTCATATTAGGCTGCTTTTTTACATTATTTTAATTAAATTTTGTTTTCTTTCAGTAAAACTTTTATTTGATATTTTCTAAAAAATTAGCAATTTTTTTTAACCATTTTGATAAAATTTTTGATTAATATGCTTTTCTTTTACAAACAAATGTTTTGCTGATTTCATTAATTTGTTTTTTCGATATTAAATTTATTTTTACATATTTTTTTTTATTGTCTTGAAAAAATTTGTTTTTAGATTTTACAAGCAAAGATCATTAAAACAATTGTTTAATTTGCTAAATTTATTTGTTAAATATTGAATTAAAATATTTATTAAATTTTTGTTTAATATGACATTCTTTTTTATTGAAAATATTTTATTTTGTTTTCAATTAAATTATTACAAATTTTTTGTTTGAAATTACAATTTTTTTTATAGGCCGAGTTTCTAAAATTTGTTACTGAAACTCAAAATTATTTTTTTCTGTGCATGCTTATAACTATTATTATGAAAACTTAAACTCGATGAAATCCATCTTTTGCTATCGAATCGCAAACAATTCTAGAAAAAGTTTTGTTTTCTATGTTATTTGTACATCAAAAGCGTACGAACGTGCTCTCGTGGCCCCAGGAAATGCCCATGTTCTTTATAGAGTCTACGATCAATATTGTAGAAATTCCAAGCGGAATGACAAAGTTTTATATAACCATTTACCTTTGGTAAAGGGTATAAAAAGAGATTTAACAAATTACATGGGTCAGTCTGTTTGTTTGTCCATATAAATCTCGTGCGCATAATACTAGTTGCAATTTTGTAAGTAACTTTTTAATATTTCGTAAATATGTTTTAATATTACTAAGGACGAAGCCTATATAAATGGCGCGATTCGATCTATAATTTCACATAATTCCTATACACACTTCTTTTCGAAATAGGTGTCCATAAATTACACTGGTCTACAAATTTGGAAAAAATTGACTGCAGAAACGAAGCATGTTTTTTAACTAATATGGGGCCGCTGAATTCGAATTGGGCTATCACGTCTTGTTATTTTTTATCGCATGCTGGCAATACTATAAAACAGTCAATACTGACACTAACAGGGATGTGCTGGAAATCGCAAACGTAAAACGCAAGAATTTTAAAAGTCGTTTTTAAAAAAGATTTCTGTAATAAAAGAATTTAATGTCAAATATTAAACAAATATTTCCCTATTTAACAGGATTTTAAACCAAATATTATAAGAATTAGGTTTAAAGTATATTAAAAACAACTTCCAAATTCTTGCGTTTTGCGTTTGCGATTGCCAGCACACCCCCGTAAAATTTCACAATTATTTATTTGACAGAAGCCCACATTCATTCTAAGGCTCAGTTAGCCGGGAGTAACAGTAACGTTGCAAATCAGCTGATTCATTTTGTTGTATGTAAAGCAATTAGAACGATAATAGTTAGCCGTAAGATTTTACGTCTCAATCTGTAAGAAATAGATTGGTCTTACTTTTTTACGGTAAGGTTACTGTTACTCCCGGCTAACGGAACCTTAAGTCTTTATAATAGCAGCGTTTAAGCATATCAGGGAGATCATGTGTTATTGATTTAAGCTTTTTTGTCATTGTGTGTGGTGAATTTTTGGTTGGAAAAAAGGATATGCAATATCAGAATCATTAAAATATGCATATTTACATTATTTTGGTTTTCAGTCAGAATTTTGGAAAAACCGTGGATACCGACAATATTTTGTATATTTTTCATTCGCATTTAGATTTTTTTCAAAAAATAAAAACTAGGTTCAGTGAGCGCGAACAAGGGGAGCGTGTTCACCAAGATTTAATGAAAATTAAAAGAATTTATCAAGGATTATGAGACAAAAGCATGCTGCGAGACTATGGCTAGACCGTAATACGTGAAACCGAACCCACAAAATAAAATTTAAGTTCAAATAACTCCATTCTCTTTTGAAACTTCATTGATTTTTAAATAAACTTGTGATTTTTTATGTAAGAAACGAATAAAAACATTTTCAGATTCGAATTTAGCCGTCCGTAAAACCCTAGGAAAGATATGTTGGCTAGTGTTATCTTATTCGCACAAAAAATATTTAGTGCAAATTAAATTATTTTTGGAATCGGTTTACAATTAACCATAGCTCCGATCTGTAAAAAGCTTTAACTTTCTTAATTTTTTTTAAATTTTTTTTTTTTTAATTTCCTAAGCTAATCCCCGCGAAGCTGTACGCTTGTCTGCAGGGAAGAAACCAGAGTCTCAGGCGGGAATCGAACCCGCAACTCCGGGGCTGATAGACTAGCTCACTACTAGCTAACCTAGCGAGGCACACACATATGTATCACTAAACATCTGTTCGCCCTATTCTGGAATATGGATCAATTTTATGGGATCCTTACTTTAAAACATATATCAACAGCATTGAATCTGTACAGAAACAGTTCCTTTTATTTTGCTTAAGAGGTCTTGGATGGAATTCGCTTGTATTACCTTCATATGAAAGCAGACTTGGTCTTATTAAATTACGGACGTTAAAAAGTCGAAGAAAAATGCTAAGTATTTCGGTTTTAATGGGTCTAATACGCGGTGATGTCGATTCCGATTTCTTGTTGAGTAAAATTAGCTTAAATGTTCCAGATAGACCTACAAGAAGCTTTCAGCTGTTAAATTTAAGGTATTATCGTTCTGTTTATACTAACAACGACTCCTTTCGTCACATTTGCGTGAAATTTAATAGTTTATATCATCTAATTTAAAAAGAAAAATTATTGTTTATTTAAATTAACTAATAAATTAATTCTTTATTTATTGTACTCTTATTTTAGCAGTTATGTCTGTAAGGATTTTTAATCTATAGATTAAATAAATAAATAAAAAAAGGTATGTTCACCCTAACAAATATTTGACGAAAAAAAAATCAAAAAAAAAACGTGACCCGCAAATTGATCGAACTTTAGCTTTATTTTTTACAATTTCTATTAATTAACTTAACTTTATTTGTGAGAAGATAATTGTACAATATAATTTAGAAACTGTTAAATTAGGTTTGATCTAGTAAAACGTTTTGCAAAAGCAAGTCATTTTTTAATAAAACTAGGGGTTACGTGTAGGACGTCAAATATTTAATAGGTGTGAACATAGCTTAAGCTTATGTTAAAGGCATGGGAAAACGTTTTTATGTTAACTCATAATTTTAAAGTAATCAAAGAAGAAGGTCCAGTGTAAAAATGACGGTATATAGCAAAAATTTTTCCACACACAATTTGCTTCTATTTTTCAATTGACAAATAAATTTGACGGTTTATGTTAGCAATAATTGTCAACGAAAATGGACTAACAATTATTGCAACATAAATTGCCGGCAATAAATATGTAGAAAAAAGTGCTGTCTACATTAAAGATAACATAATTTTGACATTTACATAGTTAAAACAAATTTAGTGCATATTTACAAGTTTTAAATTCATATTAAATGAGCAAACAACACCTTTTTTTAGAGCATATATCCGTTTACACTGATAATAAGTTGCTAATATGGCGATAGCATTTTTAACCCTGATAATAACCTTTGATTTGAAATATTCTTTGCTTTTAACTTCCCTTAATAAAACAGCTCTCACTGTTTTCCGGCATTAAATAACTTTAATATTAAATAAGTATTTATTTTACACGACTTACGCCATAAAAACCCAAAGACAAATTAAAGAAACTTTGTGTTTTTTTTCTATTAAATGTTTTCTTTTTATTCCACCATGTTTGTGAAATGTTCATTCTCTTACACAAAAAGGGATTTTAAATGAAATCACTACAATATGGCGGCACCTTTTGCCATCAATTTTGTGTTAAACGTGTTACATCATGTGCGATAATTGCTTCAAATTGTATGACCGACTCTGGCTGAACGACCTTAGCATAGAGAACAAAAATAAATAAAAAGAAAATAAAATAAAAAAGCAATTTAAATAAAATAAATAAAAACAAGAGCCGAAATTGGAAACTACAAACAAACGAATTAAACATTTTTCCAATTCCTGTCAGGTGGAAAACAAGAAGTGTTTAACGGACTTTTCAGACTTTGATTTACCACACTTTATACACTGAACTCGTATTGTACCGAATTTTTTATTTAATGTATTAAATACAATCGGTGTTTTATTTTCTGGAAAATAAAAAGAAAAAAAAATCGCATAAAAACCACCTTAACAAAAACAACAATGGCGGATATAAAAGTTAAAAACGTTTACCAAAATGTTGGAAAACAAAGGAAAAAAGGAAGTCTGTAACAAAGAATAATTTTTATTTACCACCATCCGACGAGGTGACTATACATGACGTGCAATAAATTTTTCGTGCAGTTTGTAACAGTTTAAAGGTAGCTTTGAAAAAGGCACTGTTTGCTTGTTTTTGACAGACAATAATAAGCAAACTATTTTTATTGCTAAAAAAACTTAAGAAGAAAAGTTAAACTGAAAAGGGGTTTTCCCCGTAATAAATAATGCAAACCCTAATGTTTAATAGTATTATATTAACCGGGCAAGTTTTTATACAAAATTTTTAAATATGCAACATTTTAGGTTGCTTAAAATAATCATCAAATAAGCATACTTAGAACATAGTGAACTACTAAGAAGTATAATCTGTCAAGCCCGACCATATGAAACTCTACATCACAGTATTTAAAGACAAATTTTCGGGATATTGGGTACCTGATTTTATCTCTGGCCAGCCGCGATCACAAGAGATCGTACAGATCTATTCGAAGCTGTCAGCTCTGGGTTTTTTTTTCGAATCCCCGAAGGATGTTATGTGAAATATCCTAAAGATTATCCCTACAAGCGCCCGGGGAAGGGATGAACTCCGTGGACAGTTCACATAATCATGCTTATACTTGGCTTGTGCTGAATCTAATGTGGCATTAGCTGTGTACCACGTGTGCCTCCCTGTTAAAACTACATACACGTTGTTATTATCCATGTTATCCAATTCATGCAAAAAGAATTAATCATCAACCTATGACGTTCTCAAAGAAATTTGGGCCGATGACGCCTCCAAATCCGCAGAAAACATTTACTTTTTTGGAATTGATTGGACGCTGCAGCATCTCATTTGGATCGATATCGTCCCAAATTATGAAAAAGATTTTTTAAATTGTATTATTTCACGTGTTATTGAACGCTTTATCCGTCCATTGTGATTTCGCTGACTAAATTTATGACAGCCAATTCGCCAGATGTAGCTTAAACAACTTAAACTGTCATTTGTCATTTTTTAACTAAAAAATACATCAAACTAATTACTTGATGTTAGTTGGAATGCAACAATTAAAAATAGTATTTCGTTTATATAAGATCGCCCGCCCCTTCCCCGTTGCTGGCAAAAATTAATTTCGTTTAAAAAATGTATTGCTTAATTGCAAAATGTGCTCTGGAATAGCTTTTCAAATATATTGAGAAACGCCTGTCGCATAGTTTTTTTTTGTAGAACTCGACTAGAACATTTTACTTATAAATGTTATTTAAATTAGGCTAAAATAAAAAATGTATCTTAACTAACGTTAATGAAACAATTCTACGAAATTTCCGAAGTCTGTGTCATCTCTTTTTTTTCCTATTTTGTTAGAATCAAGGCGAATTCATACAAGGTGGTGTTATTTTGAAAACGTTTACAACACTGTAAAATATTTTAACGTTGTGTCAAAAATAATACAACACTGTAGTAAACAACTTAAAAAAATATTTCACTTTCTATTAATTTTAAATTGTTTGTTTTGAAATGTTATAATTTAAAAAAATTTTAAACTCCATAAATCAGTTCAACACAATAACCACAATACTAATTATTGTTAAAACAAAGGCACGAGCTCTATGTTTACATTTGCCCTTCAAGTTGTGCTGAAAAAGAAAGAAAAAAAAAATGAAAAAACAAACAAAAAAAAAAAAAAAATTTACTATGGACTTCAAGAAGAATTCTTGACAAAAAGTACGAATAAACAGAAGTAAGTGCTGGTTCGCACACGTCAAGTTTGACTCGTCAAGTCTTGAGCATTAAGGAGAGAAGGGAAAAGAGAAGGCCATTTCTTTTCCCCTCTCTCCTAAAAACTCAAGACTTGACGAGTCAAACTTGACGTGTGTGAACCGGCACTAAGGAAGAACATGTATAATCAATTAAAATAGATAATCATTCAAACGCAAATTTCGACCTACCAAAGGTTAAATAGGTACAATTTGGTTTAAAGATTGATGTTTGACTATTGACTGCCAGCAGTCGTCGATGGCTGCGAGTGTTAAACGGCAAATCCCTCTGAAGATATCGAAGGTTGCGATTGAAACATGTTAGGGTAACCTGTCCGTAAAAAACGCCTGGGTTCGAGCCTCAGGTCAGTCAAGAATGAAAAATCATCAATAAATTTTAATTAATTTCATGTTGTAAAATTCCTTTCTTCATAAAAATAATTTAATGAAAATTTAATTTGATGAACTTAAGCCTAATTAAATATCAAAATTTAGATTACAACCCATAGAACAGGTCAACAAAATAACCACAATACTAAAATTTTAAATTTCATAATTTTAAGCGAAAATTATAAAATTTAGTAAATATTGCCCAGAACCACATGAACGGTTTATCATTTTGACACAAGGTTAGTTATAAGCTGTTGCTTACGTAGCAAGATAAGGTCACCTGTTGTAAATTCGCCTTGGTTAGAATTTCACCCCATTTGGGCCCACAGAACCAAAAATATGTTACATGATTTGCTCTTAACTTTTTAAAAAAAGAAGTCTTATAAATTAAAAATTAGAAATCCATCGTTATTAGAACATCCGTTCTTGTTTTTGAAAAAAATTTCCACATATTATAATAATTAATTGGAATTGCTTTTGTGATCGTTAAAAATGTAACACATTATGAGGGTTTGCCCCTAATAAGTGCAACAAAATAGGTTGGCAAGATTTTGTTTCAGAAAAGAAAACGACAATATTTTTTAATCATAGCAAAATATTTTAATAAAGGGCACTCTGGATTCGTTATATGGCGCAACCTGGATGAATTAGTTTAAAGGGTAACAATAAAATAGAAAAAAAGCTTTCCTTCCAATTTATTTAAATTGTATAAATCATGCTGTTGTAATAAAAAAATACACACGGGTAAAAAACAAGTGTTATTATTATCACTCCTGCTATATATAAATAAACTTTTGTAGGTCTTTCTTTTTGACTAAAAAAAATTAAAAAAACAACTGCAAAAACTTCTAAAAACGAACATTTCTCTACCGGACTAAAGTCACGAAATGTTATATTTAAGTAAAATCTTAACAAAAAAAAAAAAAAAATAAAAAAACTAAAAACTTTTTATTTTCACTCGTATTTAAACTGTACAAAGGGAACAAAACTAACACTTTTTTCGACATTCATGGAGTTTTTTTTAATTCACATGTTTGTTGTTTTTTTTAAAACATACTTAAACATTTTATTCTTTTAAGTTTTATTTATACAAAGTACAATACACAAATTCTTTTACCCAGTTTTTATGTTTGTATGCTGTACAATTATTGACTTATTATATTATGTACAATGTACATAAATATGTACTTATGTATGAATTTGTTAAACAAGTATGTGTGTTTATGATAGTTTTTTAAGCTCATACTTTTTTAAGTTAATACATTCAAGTTACAGTACAAAATGAAACTATTAACGTACTTTTCTTCAAAAGCTGTTTTATTAGAGAATACATCTGCTCTTAACTAATTAGAAATCTTTTAATTTAATTAGTGACATTTTTAAAATTTTGTTTACTGCAGTAAATATCACTTACACTGTGCAATAAATTTACATTTTTTGAGTCCAGCAGGGCACATGGCGTTTTAACCTAATTCGGGTACGCAGAATCCAGTGGTGCTAGCAGTTTTTTTTAGGTTAGCTCTGGTTTTCGAGATATACCGTTATTTCGAAAATAGAGGAGGTTGCGCAACATATGTTCGCGTAACTCGAAAATGGTTTAGTTTATTGAAATTACTAAAAAACCCGAAGTTCCGCAATTAAATTTTCTTTAAGAAAATTAAAACTAAAAGTAAATATGGCCGTTGAATGAAATTCTTAAATTTGGCCCCTGAATCGCCTAGGATGCCCCTAGATGGGTCAACTGTATGACCATCCCCACTTTATTTTAAAAAAGTTAAAAAAAAAATCGAATTTTTTAAAGTTTTTTGCGATTTTGATCTGGAAGATGAATTTTATAGATTTTATTTGTTCACAACTTTTGTTCTTTTTGGCAAGAGCTACAACTTATTCTCAAAGTGTAAATCAAAATTCCGAACGGTTTGCAAGATATGAGCCTGAGAAAATTATCACTTTTTTGCAAAAATGACACCGAGGCCCCAAATCTTTAAGGGCCCATAAATTAAAAAGTGCATGACTTTGGGCAAAACGGGGGGACACAGGTTTTTTTTTGGTCCTTTATGGTTATTTTTCCATGACTTAAAAAATTACACACAATGTAATGTAAGCTTTGCAGCGAAAAACTGTGGTTATAGCTGCTGTTATTTGTATTGATAGCTGTATCTTAAATTAAAATATCGATATCGTTATTTTCGATATTTTAAGACTATCGATCATAACACTCCAAAAAATGCAGTGGTCATCAAAGGTTACGATAAAAATTTGTTGCAAAGTGCAGTCAAAGGCAAAGACAGACACGTAGGATGACTTATTTGTCACTCTCGTATAAGAAATGTGAAAAAGGCACGCTTGATTCTTCAGGATAAAGTCAAAAATTACGTGGCGTTGCGTTTTACGCAATTTGGGCCTTAATGTGGAAATATTTCTGATAAGCTAACACTGGCTGCATGTTTTTATGTCTTTATGTATGAATTTATATTATAAATATCGTATGTATGACTATCGTGCATTTCAAAATATTGTATGAGAATTGAAAAAATTCACACGTAACCCTATTTAACATGTAATACAAAGCAGAATTTAATTATACTTTTTTTTACATTTTTTGAAATTATTAATATTATTTCTTTTATTTATTTGAATTAATTTGCTTGTTTTTACCGTAAGGAAGTTTATCCAAATTATAAAAAGAAACGAATTTTTTATGAAAAAGGGCACTTACTACAGAATTAAATTTAACCCTGCTGTTAGGTTTGGACCATTTTGGTAAACATTTTTTTTTATTTTTTACTTAAACTTGCAATGGATTAGAACATCAACTTGAAACGTCAGCTAATGTATATTTTTTCTATTTTAATGTGCTTAGTAAGTTTTTAGCTGTCTAGGATAAAATAGAACAGAACAAAATTAAAAAATTCAAATCTTAGGTTATGGAGCATTTTGGTCAAAGCAATTTATCTGTCTGATTGGAATTGGCTCAGCAAGATGAACAAAAATTGCATATAGTGCATTTGGCATCACATTTGGATTTTCAGCAATTGCGAATTCCCCGTTTTCTAGGAGCAAATATTTTTATTTCACTCCTTGTAGATGGTACACACTTTGATGACGAAGCTTGTTGTTCAGTCAATAGTTTCGGTATTACTGTCCTTTTTAACACGTTGTCTTCATGTGATAGACACATAGCTAGCGGACGTAAAACCTCAGGTTTCTGCGTTTTACATCATTTGCAGCCCACGAAGAATAAATTTCTGTATACATTTGGCCATCGATTAATTTGTTTTTTTGCTGTAGTAGCTAATCATGATGGTTATACAACACTGGAAGAAGAGCTTCCCAATTGTCCCATAAGTCAATAATAGGAGCAAACTTGTAACACGTTTTAGAAGTCTTCTGTTGAAAACATCATCAAAACTTGCTCATAATGGCCTGGAATATTGCACGACCAAAACATGCATCAAACAAACCTTGCAAGTTTTCGTTTTTGCCTCTGCAATACAAAATTGTTATGATTGGCACTAACGTTACACAATATCAAAAATATTGTAAATACCAATTTACATATGCCCACAAGATTTTTCTAAGTCTATCCATTTGCTTTCACATTTATGAGCAGTTTACACAACACAAGCGATAGAACGTGTAGTAATATTTATATGAAAAGCACTCAGTTTTTTGAGTACATTAGCTCACCGTATTGATTCGAATTTTCAATGATTTTTTTTTTAATCTCGGAGGGGAAGTAGCAGAAAATTAGACAAAACGGCATCAGGATACCGCATAACGTGTACCTGGTGGTACTGATAAATTATTATCTGCTAAAGCTCCAATCTATTCAAAACCACATTCCCTTTCAATGTTTTCATCTTATGTGGAAGAAGTTCAACTATCTGAGTTACTTTCATTTAGAATTTCAACAATAACACTGCTGTATAAATTAAGTCGATGTTAAATTTTTTTTCCTGGAGAAAGTGAACAGATAATCACAAACTGGAAAGGATTTGGGGAAATGTTATTATTTCGTTCAAAAATTATTACAAAAGCCTGGGAAAATAGTATTATATCTTATTAAGGAGTGAGATCGAAAAATCTTAACATACATAAATGTAAATAAAAAAAACTACTAAACTAACAATTTTGATTTTTTTTAATAGTTTGAAGCAAGGTATATTTACACAAGGTAAACTCGTTGGCCCATATGTTTGTCAGCTGTTTACCTAAGTTGGAACACCAATGTCAAATTTCGTGTATATGCGCCAAAATTTGTACATGTGTGCGTTAAATTTATATGAAGACAATTTTGACAATTCCGTTCCACATGGTTATTTTTATAGAGCAGCATGTCTACACTCCCAAATGAGTCTACCTTGTGTAAATATACCTTGGTTTGAAGTTATTATTAAAATTACAAAAAAAGATTATTTTTATAGTTCTAATCACTAGTGATACATTTTTGAACCTTTTCCGGAAACCCTTCCATTAAGGTTCTTAAAGTGGTTTCTGTCACATTGTTGGAACTGGTAGTCCACCTGCGTTTGAAATCTATCACACTTTTGGACACCTTTTTGTGCTCTTCAATTCCATTTTTACAAGAGCCCAATATCTCTCTTTGGAGGATTTGCCTCTCTTGGTACAAATACCACATTATTGTTTTTTGTACCACTCATGGGCTTTTTTACCATAGTGACAAGATGACAAATCAGGCCAGAAATAAGTGGACACATTGTGATTTCTTATGTATGGAAGAAGTCTTTTTAGTAAACATTCCTTGATGTAAAGTTCGGTATTTTTAGAGCCCGTTGTAACAAACGTTTGGCTCCTTTTGCCGCAACTGCATATTGCTTGCCATGCCAAGAACTTTTTGGGAAATTTTGTCTGATTTTGGGTCCTAAACTTTTCTTCAACATTCCCTCAAGCATTAGCAACATAAAAATTTTGACCTGGAAGTTGCAAATAATTTGCCAGAACATACGTTTCGTCGTCCATTATACAGCAGGAATATTTTTTTATAAAACTTGCCTTCAATTTCCGAGCTCTGTTTTTGGCCTCTAAATTTTTAGCAGCGGTCCTGTCAGGAACTTTTTGAACCTTGAATGTATTTAAACCTGCATTGGCTTTAACTTTTCGTACAAAAAAGTCCGAGCACTGAGCTAACTGTACTGCTTTCCTACCGGATGTGCTGGGAGCACTTTTAAAAATCCTTTCTATTTTTTGGCCTTAGAAACATCATGTGGACTTTTCTTTCTACCCGAACCAGGTTTTCTATCAACGGACAAGTTATCTTGATACCGTTTAATAACATTGGAAACAGTTTGACGGCAGACCAATGATTGTTTGGCCAACTTTTTGTAGGGCAAAGTTGGGTTTTGATGAAAATATTTAATAATTTTAGTACGCACTTCTTTCTCGTCACTCATTTCATTCAATTTAACAACAAATAAAGAACTGACATACTTTTCAAAGGTAACTTGATCAAAAAAATATTCAAATAATACTTGGGTTAAAAGTTTAAAGGAATAACGTGTGTTAAGGTTTTTTTGATCTCACTCCTTACTTATGAAAAATACAAAGTGGACCAAAATGGTCCCTGACCTAAGATTTGTAAGTTTTTTTTGCCCTAACAGCAGGGTTAACACATTGTTTTTTCATACATTAAAGAATGCACATATTCATTATCGTCCAACTTTAATTCACATTCATAAAAATATTATCTTTTAACGCCGTAACGTAGCGTTGTACTTTGTTAACGAAATGATTTGAACTAAATGACAATTGAATAAAACTGACGATCGTGCTTTATTCGTTACAATTTTAGGCGTTCTAAAGTATTTTCCGATGGATTATTGAGAGTGAAAAGGGAGCAGCAAATGAACATGAGGTTAATGTTCTTGTTCAAGTATGTTGTTCACTTCACAACTTAATGAAGCACAGCTGAGTGCTATCGGGCGCATTCACAGGTTGAGGATAGTGAAAAACTCCGTAAATATGAGGAGTAGCTGCTTATGCAGTTGCGAACATACAGCGGTTCCATTTGGAGAATTTCCGGGCAGCACCGGACTCCTAACAAGTTCTGAGTGCCTACAAGGCGGCTAATTGGCGCCTTCAAATAATCAAGAGCCACCAACTGCCAGCGTTTGTTTTCCATGTAAGCGGTGGATCGAATCGGGCGTCGGATATTGCAACAAGTGGCTTGTTATATAAACGTGACAAGGCTTATAAACCAGCATACCTGGATGCCATGATGGCAGTTCCAGGGCATGATGCAGAGGCCTCATTAGTCATTCATATAAATGGTGCCTTTTGAAAATAATGTACCGATCTTCACGAAATTAGGTAATATATTTCTAGTTATATAATACCAATTTTTGCGATATCGTATATCAAGCCGTGCATTTAGCCAGCGTTTACGTTACTTTTTGTAACAAAATTAAATTTTTTTGGGGTGTTTTTTCCACATTTGGATTCATAACTCTTGTCCTACTGAACTAATTTTGTTGGATTTTAAAAATGTTGATACCGATGTTGCTCTTGTCTTTTAAGTTGTTTGAAAGTGAGCGTATTTTCAACAGACATACATATATATACGTTATGGGCTCCGAAAAGAATATTAAAAAAGCTTCACACGGAATGGCAAACTAGTTTTGAAGGGATATTTAATGGTGGTCTTTGTTTATATCATAAGTGAAACATTAAATAAAATTAATTTTTAATTCAGTTTATTTATTCAATTAAGTTTGGGTAACACATTTTTCCCTGATCATAATCATATTTCAATCTCAGAGAACTTATTTTTTCTTTAACAAGGTAGAGTAAACGGCGGCTGGAGCTGTGTACGCAGCAACTGGTGCAGCATTGTATACAACTGGAGCAGCTACATAAGAGGCAGGAGCGCTATAAACGGCAGCTCTATAGGCTGGAGCAGCAGCTGCATAAGTTGTGTATGCGGGAGCAGCAGCGGAGTATGTAGTATAGGCGGGAGCAGCAGCTGCATAATTGGTAATAGCTGGAGCTGCAGCAGTGTAAGTGGTAACAGGAGTAACAACATGGGCTGAGGCTATAGCAACGAAGAGAGCCAAGCAGATGAGGAACTAAAAGGAAAAATTTAATATCAAATTTAGTTCAAAATTACAAAACTGTTAAAAAATTAAACTCACTTTCATGTTGAGTTTTGTTTGTTTTGAATGCTGTTCTTTGCAATGGAGCTGAATGAACTGATATCATTTGCAATTTTCTACATCCCTTTTATATTGACAAAAAATTTGATTTTGTTTTTGGTTTGTTGCAATTATTCTTGTTGTTTTAGTCTTGGTTTCTTCATTATTTCTATTTTTGTCAACAAAATTACTTCATCAAATTCATTTAACATTGTACAATGACATGTACTTTTTTTTTTTTTTGTTTAATAAACATAAACTTTTGTTTGCTTGTTTTTTTAGTGGTTGTGGTAAAAGATCACTGAAAAGTGCAAAAATATTGAAATTTTTATTAACTCAAAAAAAAAAAAAAAAAAATGATAACGAGTTTGACGGATTAATTACTTGACATGTCTAAACGATTTTGATGTATCCGGATATTTGCGTTTTTCTCCTACTCATTCTATTCGTTGTAATCCGATCAAATAATTATTTTCGGTATTTTTAATTGACAACAAATGTTAAATTGTTGTTAAATTGAAATTATAAGTTTTTCTTAAAATTTGATCAAATCTTGTCTTTTGGATTGTTTTTGAATAAAAATTTAAATAGAATTCCAGGTTATTCGCTTTAAGTTTTTGTATTTAATAACGAAATTATTTTTAACTTCTATTTTTGTTTTATGATCAATGTTTTATTTAATATTATTATTATTAAGGTTTCTTGTTTTCCTCACGGGCTAATTATCAGGTATGTGATGAAAATCGATCGATTTCAAAACGAACGTTTTTAAAAGGTGTGATGAATTTCGAGGAATTTTAAAATCCATTTCTGAATTAAAGAATAAAATTTTTGTTCAGAATACACTTCAGTTAACGTATAAAATATAAAATTTTAAAGGAAAAATACTGAAAATAGAAGGAATATGTATTTAAAATACATTTTAAAAGATACTGAAAACGATATTTCAGTTTCAAATCGTTTCGTTTTTAAAATCGATTTCCATCACATACCTGTATGATCAATCGTTTTTTTTCCAAATGTGACTAAAAAACATTTATGGTTGATTTCTTTTTTCCCAACGTTTCGTTCGCTTTTTTCGAACTTCATCAGGGGTTAATTTTTATTTTATAATAATCTAGACAATTAGATAATAATTATAATAAATTTTAGAACTTTAATAATATCACAGCTTAACTTACGAATAAGGGTTTACATTTTTATTGAACTTTTTAACTATTAAATATAAAAACTGGACTACACGACACAGAAATAAATAAATAATTAATAAGTACAATACAACACAAACACCGAATAAATCAACCATAAATGTTTTTTGGTTACATTTGGTAAAAAAACAATTGATCATAATTAGCCCGTGAGGAAAACAAAAAACCTCAATAATAATAGTTTTTAACTTCATTTCCGAATTATGGCTTATAACAAAAGTTTTTAATCTTTTGCAATTCTGTTAAATTTGTATTAATTTAACAATTCCACTTTAACAACTTTTTCAATACATGAATTTATATCTTATTTCGCAACATTGCTGTACCGATTGACTCAGAATCACTTCCAAAATCGGTCTAACGATGTCTGCCTGGATGGCTTGTTGTCTGTCCATAAGAGCTGTTAATGATTATTATTTTTTGATTTTAATTCGTTACGAATTAGCTACATTTTGAAATAATTCTTTTCGCAACAAAAAAGAATTGAATGAAATTTAAATCAGTTCAAACGAATTATGCAGAAATTAATTTCAATTCGCTTTCCAATTCAAATGAATTTGTAGAATGAGTTGCAATACGTTTTCAATTTAAATAAATCTGTAAAATTAATTTCAATTCGTTTCCAATTCAATTAAATTTGTTAAAGTGAATAGCAATTGATTTTACAGATTCGTTTGATTTGAATTGATTTTGAATTCATTCAAATGAGTTAGAACAATGAATTGCAAATCAAATGAATGAAATCAAAAATTAGTTGCAATCAATCAAATTCAAGAGCAGATCTAGGGGGAATTACTAAAATGTACTATTTTTTATTGCGGTTGGAAGTTTTCAATAAAAAAATTAAACAAATTTTCCAATTGCAGTAAAAGTCGTAAGAATCAAAGTTCTAAAACCTTTAAAATTCGATTGAAAAATTATAAAAAGGGAATTTTCCACAATATACAAATATGAGATTTATTTAAACACTTTTAATAATATTTCCTCACTATCACTTTCCATTTTGTTAGGATTTTCGCCTATACCCACTGTTGCCAACTTTTTTTTGAACATTTCCCGCAAAATCGAAGTTCAAGCCCGCTAGAAACCGCTTAATATTTAATTTAGCGGGAGTCTTTTTTTTAATACCGCTAAAACCTAAACATTTTTTTTTGGCTCGCGGGCACCGCAGTGGTGCAGTGGTTAGAACTTAAAGATTTTCTGAGGATAGAAAGTGGTGATTCTTGAAACATGTAAAAATCAACCCGGGTTCAAAATCCAGCTCAGCCAAGAAAAATTATCAATCAATTTTAATATAAAATTCCAAGTTATAAAAAAATTCCTTCCTCAGTGAAAATAATTAAATGAAAATTAAATTTGATGAAGCCATTTTTAAAAGTTTTATATAAATTTAGGTACAAACTGTTTTACAAAAGTATACAAGTATAAAAGTATAGCAAGCAAGACCCCTTTCAAGTAACTTGCCTAGTGTGCAAGGGGTCCAAGTTTTACTTGTAGCAATATCAAAGCTCAAACAAAAACACCAACAGTAAACAGTGAGTTTGTCTTCTCTTACATTCCCCACAACAGTTGCTTGGTATTCTTCCAACATTAATTGTAGTTGTAAGTTGGTTAAGAGAAAAACACAAAATAAAAACAAAAACAACTTGGTTTATTGTTTTCGCAAAATATAAAGCATGTTGGCCGAGTTTTTTAAGCCTTGCACTTGCCAGTTTATTATCAAAGTAATTTTTGGAAGTTCCCAAATTTTATTCTTTATAAAAACACTGAAACAAGGCGAATTCATACAAGGTGGTCTTATTTTGAAAACGTTTACAACACCGTACAATATTTTTACGTTGTGTCAAAAATAATATAACACAGTAGTAAACAATTTAAACAAATATTTAATTTTCTTTTTAATTTTAAATTGTTTATTTAGAAATTTAATGATTTAAAAAAATTTTAAATTTCATTATTTTAGGCGAAACTAATAAATAAAATTTAGTAAATATTCTCCAGAACCACATGAACGGTAAACATTTTGACACAAGGTTAGGAATCAGCTGTTGCTTACATAGCAAGATAAGGTCACCTGGTGTAAATTCGCCTTGCACTGAAATTTATTGTTGATGTGATAAGCTATTTTTTTACTTGTTTATTTCTTGCGTCAAATTATTTTTTTAAATTTTGTAAAATACAATTTTCATAAATTTTTCGATGTTAATACAGCTGGACAATTTTTAAAAACATTATAATTTTTTGAGGAATTTTGAATTATATTACAAGGATTATTTTTTTAGAATATAATTTTAAAAAAATTTCGAAAAAATATATAAAAAATTCAAATTTTTCGACCTTTTAGAAACTTTGAGGCACTAGATGCAGTTTTTTGCACGTTCTTCTGACAAATCAAGTTTAAGCCAATATCTTCATGAGGCCATAAAAACCAAAGGGCCGCTAAACTATCAAAACCCAAATAGGGCTTTGTTAGCTGCGATAAATATATACATCGAGAAATTCCACACAAGAAGGAGTATGTATTTTATAAGTTGCATGCTGTAATTTATCTTAAGTTTTAAATGAAGTGTGATTTACAAATTGATTTTGTAAACAGAAACCACAGAAACTAATATTCCAATGCACAAAATGCAATTGATTATCTGGCTACTAATAATAAAAATTAATTAAGTTATAAAATTCCAGACAAAGTTGACTAAATTCAACTAACGCACGAAAGAATATTAGTTTAAAGCCATAATAATAAAGTTAAAAAGACACATTTGGAACCTCAATTGAATTGCCAAAATATTGAGGGAAAAATTAAAAAAAAACCTGGACAGAAAATGACTTCATATCTGCAATGTAAGGTAATAAACTAAAAATTGTCAGCATAAAAAATTTCTTTGAAAATCGTACAAAATCAACAATACCACACAACCACAAACGTGTTTTCTATTATACAATAACGTAAAAACAGTGATTGCTAAAAGTAATGACACTCAGTACAAAATTATATACAATTAAGTCAGCTATAAAATAATAGGACATATTAAGACAATCAAACACAACTTTATGTACATAAAACGAAATCACTTTCGAGCGGAATTGATTTCTGTGAAAGGCCTGCATAGATTTGATGTGTGAACTGGCTTATGGAAAAAACGATTTTGAAACATTATGAGTTGCACCTGTTTACATTTGCTTTGGTTTTACAATATTTTGTTGAAAAATGGCTGACGTTTTGAGACGTAAACACTAACAACGCAAAGCCAAAACCTCTGTTGTTTTTGTATTGTGGTAGTATTGAATTTGTATAGTTTGAAGCTAACCTGCAAATAATATTGGACCACCTGATCCATTTTTATTAAATGGACTACTCCATGGACTGGGCTGATGTCATGCAAGCATGGACCATGTAATTTTTAAAAAGTGTTTGTAGTGAAACCACATGTGTTCGTTTTTTAACGAAGTTAAAACTAACCCTCTTGTTTTAATACTACTCTTTTGTAATCAAAAGCTGGTTTACATGGTCCTGCCCTAGGACATCGTAATGACCATATTTTTTCCATACGTTTGGGTGTCTTTTGGACTAGTCCTAGTCCCTTGCGTGCTTGGAGTAGTCCTATTATTTGCAGGGTATGATAATACAATACAATATTAGTTTGTCCGTGTCCAGAGTCTAAAACTTCTTAATGTTAGCGATTTTTTTCTTAAAGGTATGAATAAGTTTTAAATTGGCTGGCAACCACCCAATTAAGTAACAACAACATATCTTGAGTTTGCCACCTTGAAATCAAATGTCAATAGGTCAATTTAAATGAAATTTTTTGACCCAAAGATGAAATTTATTATAATCAGATGCCATTTGCTCATGATTTCACGTTGTCCCATTAGAAAACCGCTGTGCAATGGTTCTTTATGCTTGTTATTCATCGTGTTCAATCGTTAATAATATTAGAGACATTTTCTTTATGTATGACCATAAAAGAAGCGGAGTTTTTTAAACTTTCAATTAACTTGTTTTTTTATATTTTATTTTAGTAACTTCAAAACAGTAAAACAAAAGGGGGGTTAACAAATTATCCGGAGTAAATTTTTTCATTATTATAAGTGGCAATGAATAGTGTTTATGCTTAAGATTGGAATCCTCATGGTAACACACGAGATGGGTGCCCTTTGCACTTCTGGAGGCCCTAACTTGATACAGAATTTAGTCAAAACTACATTTGCTGGAGAGAATTCAAACACTTTGCATCAAATCAAACCGAATGGATGGAGTTCGCTGTGGCCCTTTTTTCCTTAGGAACCACAAAACATATTTAATATGACGCTGGTGTCTAATCGAAACAGGTAAGAAAGTCAAGTCCCATTATTTAGTACTCTACACTATAGTGGCGACAAAACTTAAATTATTTTAGGATATGTAAAATATGTAAAACAACAAATGCAAACATGTAAAATCAATTAAAATGGAAAATCATTCAAAAAAGCAAATTTCGATCTACCAAAGGTTAAAAATACAATTTGGTTTAAGGATTGATGTTTGACTATTGACGTCAGCAGTCGTCGATGGCTGCGAGTGTAAGACGGCAAATCCATCTGAGGAGATCGAGGGGTTACGATCGAAACATGTCATGGTAACCAGACGCCTGGGTTCGGATCTCAGGTCAGTCAAGAATGAATGATTATCAATAACAATTTTAATTAATTTTCATGGTGTAAAATTCCTTTCTTCATAAAAATAATTTAATGAAAATTAAATTTGATGAACTTAAGCCTGACTAAAATATTAAAAATTTTGATTAAAAACCATAAATAGTTCAACAAAATAACCACAATTCTAATTATTTTAGCAAATTTTTATCTACATTCGCAAAAAATTTAAATTGAAAGCCTTTTTCGGGAATATGTTCTGAGTCCAATAAATTTTGGCGATGTTATTTATTTTTGAACCATATTTTCGCCAAGTACCAACATAATTACATGGCATACTCAATAGAAAAATCAACCCATCCGAACTAAAATCAAGCCAAGGCGGTGTTTAAAGCTCGGTAAGTACGGGCTTTTTTTAAAGTAAGTAAATGTTTCATCAAGTATGGAAAATTCCGTAGCCAAATATAAAAAATAATCCGAAAACGGGACTGACGTAAGTATAAGTAAAATAAAATTAATATCAAGCTGTGCTTGATTCAAGAAAAATATTAATCCGAAAACAGATTAATTTAAAACACTTACACCAGGGAACCATAAATAGAGAATATTATTATTTATTTTCTCATTACACATGTTTCAGTTTTGTTTGAAGAAGAACTCTTATTGTATGTATTTAACTAAAGTTTGGTCCAACTGAAACGCACGATATTAATTGTAAATCAAACAAAAAGTTTTAACAGAATTATCTCAATATTTTTATTATTATTGTTGTTATATTTATGACAATTATGTGTGAAACAAAATATAGGCAAAATGCTCTCCACGACTTTGGTGGCATACCTCTATCCGATGGTCCATTTCAATGACTCTGAGACATAATTGAGATTTAATGTCGTTAATGTGCCGAATTATGTGATCCTTTAGCTCTTGAATTATTCTTGGCTATTGACGTACACTTTGTGTAAGTCTTTTTTTTTTCAATATCTCCAAAGAAAAAAGTCCAAACCACATGATCGTGAAGGGCAAAAGAGCCATTGTTTCGTTGGCTGTGTGGCAAGTTGCATGGTTCTATTGGAAGCACATATGGTTCAGGTTCATATCCTCAATTTCCGCCCATTTCGTAAAAGGCTTCAACAATCTTAACGCGCTACCCAATGTTGTTCCTCTCCATGATTGAATTTGTCAAGCACTGAAACAAAGAAATGTCAAATTAAGTCAAATAAATTTGCATAAAATTATCTTTAAAATTTGTGACCTCTACTTTGCGCACATGAACTGCTAACTGACCAAACAGCCAGTGAATCTGATTTAAATTAAAATTCTAAGCTTACATTTTTTATTTGTTCTTGTCTATTGGTCGCTAAGTGTTTTGCTGGTTTATCTTTAAACTGGCCGCCTCCACATAGTTTTAGGTATTTTCCGCTGTTCGGTGCCTTGTGCGTTCCACTTAATTGTTGCATGACAGTTTGCATCATACGCTTTTCTCAGGCTGTGACCTGACTATGTCAGTTTTCGATATCGAATTTGGGTTTAAGTGTAGAAGTGTTAGGCCCTGTCTCTGGAGCTAACAGGAAGGCAGGTTTAACGCATGCTCTACATACGTATAATTTGGTCATTAGAGAGAGAGTTCTTTCGATTTGTAGACATTGTGAAGTTGCCAATCGATACTTTTAGCACATTAAACAATTTTAATGAACTTAAAATGATACTAATGGACTATTATATTTTTCTATAGTTTCATAATTATGTCCATTAAAGTAAATTTGTAGTTATAAAAGTAAGTTGAAGCTATTGTTTTTGTGTTGTTTCTTCTAATATTAAACACCGAAATTCCCAGTTATACCGCTAGGGTACCATAGATATCACAAGATTTCACTCAGAATCAATAACTTCATATCTTCGATATTTTTATAATTTTTTAATGTTCAAGAAATAAGTTTAAGGATAAGAATTTATTCATTAGTTTAATATCGAAAAAAACTTTTTGAGCGAAGTGCAAATGCACCGAAGGACCATAATAACTTAATAACAAATACTCGTGAGAACGTATGTGTGTGTGTAATTAAATATACAAACAAGCCAACAACTACAACAAAAAAGTAAGCAAATATTGCGCAGGCAGGTAATTTTAATTATGGTTACACAAAAAAACAAACAGGAGCATTCTTCCCAGTCATGTTGCTGGTTGTTTTTATTTTTTTTTTTGCATTTTATAAATGCACTCGAAAATGTCTATGTTGTAAATATTGTATTGTACGTTTTTTGTTGTTTTTTTCTTGTATGTTTTTAGTTGCATGCAACATGCCAAGCCAAATGGGATGCAAGCCAATTGCAGATGGACGCAAAGACAAATTACATAAATTAGACGAAACTAAACACAAACATACTTAGTGTACACGCACATACATATGCACTCTCTAACAAATTTACAAAAACACGTACTTGTGCAATACTATATTTCCAGAGAAGTCTTTCGGCGAGTACATTATTATTTAGTGATGGCGACTATTATGGTGATGATAGTGTTTGTGGTATAACAATCATGGCCACCAACGAAAAATAGAAAAAAAACAACAACCAAAACTCAGCTGAACGAACCGAAGAGAAACCCACAGCCATTAATACCAAAGGAATTGATTCAGTCAAAAGCCATTACAATCATTGCCCATCAATGTGAATATATCAGAGATTTGCAACTTATTTGAACACAAGCATACAATCATTCACACACACCTTATTTCATATCAATAAAAGAATTTTAATAAGTGTGAGTGTTAGTAAACGATTCTACCCAGTGGAAAAAATTGCAAGTACTTCCACTTCTTAGGCCTTAAAGAAGAACTCCAAACGCATTCTTAATAAATGTTTACTCACTTCACTCTGCCTTCTTTGAAAAGGCCTTTTATAATGAGTTTTTATAAAATATTCTTTAAGTTCAAATTTCGATTCTAAGAAAAGGACCTGTCAGAACTTCTTAGAATTTATGCGGGAATGTTTAGGAAATACTTATTAAATAAAAAAAAGTACTTAACATTAAAAGTTATTATTTCACTCCCCTCAGATTATAATTAAGTAATTTATTTATGGGGATTCTGTGCATGATTTTTCCTCCCAACGTGATTCCCAAAAGGAGACATTTTTAAATTTCAATTTCCTCCTTGCTTACATTCAAAATTCCTCCTTGTGGAAAAATACATTGGGAGTAAAAAACTTAAAATTATGTACTAAAATCAACTTTAAAGTAACATTTCAATATAAAAATTTAAATTTAAAAATTCCTCCTTATGGGAATCACGTAGGGAGGAAAAATCATATACAGAACCGCCTTAAATATACTACTTAAGTAACAACAATTATGCTGGGAAAAGGCTTAATTCTGACTTATTTTTTTAAAGTCCTCTAGAAGCCTTCAAAGTATATGCAAGAAAGCAAGGCCTTGGTCTCCAACATAGAGCACACAGAGGCGTCACGAGACAGAAAATATTGTGTTTTTTTTTTGCTTTTTCTTCGAAAGCTGCTCTTTTTGCATTTTCTGTTTTGATTACGCAATTTGTGTTGATAGTAGCGTCCTGTTTTTACACATTGCCACTTCACTTACAAAAAACGTTTTCTTTCTCTTTCTTCGAAAGCTGTCCTCGTAAAGGATTTAATCATTTTTCATACATCACTTTTTTCATATCTGTATGCTTTGAGGTCTCCAATGACACGGCTTGTAAATTAGAAATAAAATTCGAATGCGGCTGGGATGCCTTTTGTCTGAGAAAAGCCTTTTAAAAGGCCTCTTTACCACTTCTTGTTCCCGCTGGGTACTTTGGCTATGATTACAAAATCAAAATATACAAATTTAATACACTCTTGTGTAAAGCATCGTAAATAAGATACAATCTCTGTTTTCCGTAACTCGGCTGTTGCTACTGATTTCTAATGCCACTAGAATTTCCAATGCATACAGGAGTACCAATACTACCTACTTACCTGCCTTTACTCTTGCTGTTTTATTTATTATCTTTTTTTTAGGGGGTTTACTCATTTTCTAAGGACAATACGCAATGTTTACGACATTTACGACTGCTCAACCAAAAAATCCAAATGGAAGTAGAAAAATCGCAAAAAGCTTTAATTTCATTAAATTTTGTTATGTAAATTCTAAAAGAACAGTGTTCGCAATTCTTAAATTTTAGGTTAGAAATTTTTTTATTAACTCGACGACATAAAAATAAAACATTTTCATTTCAATTTAACCCGCTACTTCGTTAGCGTCTCCTTTTTCTTCGTGGGCATATCTGTATGCCAAAGTTTATTTTTCTAGGTTTTAAATTGTTTAAATTTTAGCATTTAACCCGCTCATTTGCACAGGATCTTGCATGTTTTATTTTTTGTTTCTAGGTTAAAATACAAAAAAGTACCAAAAACTTTCCTCTTATAGACTCTTATCCACTCACGACATCGCATCTTTAATTTTATGTTTGTATGCCCAATACTAACGGAAATTTAAAAAGTACCAGCTAAATAACAAAAAAGTACCAAAAAACCCTCTTATAGATTCCCATTCACTCAGGACCTTGCATATTTAATTTTATGTTTCAAGGTCCAATACTAACGGAAATTCAAAAAGTATCAGTTATTATATATAAAAGTACCAAAACCGTTCCTCATAGATTCGTATCCACTCATGACATTGCATGTTGAATTTTATGTTTTAAAGTCCAATATTAACGATAATTAAAACACAACCAGTTGCTGAACCAAAAAGCTGAAGAAAGATATAAAATTTCCCGTATTTCCCATTTTGATACTATTTTTTCCTCTGATTAAAGTATCAAAAATTGCAGAATTGTAGTGAGGGCCCATAATTTAGTACGAATATGTCAATGAATGGAGCAAATGTTTTGTTAAACAAAGTACCAAAAATAGAAGCGATTTTAACCCCTTAGACGTTCGAACTTCGAAAAAGTACCATATCCATATTCGTGTTTTTTTGTTAAGTTTCGAATGGGGTATAGACTTTAATTTTAGGATTATTGGTTCATAAGTTAGATGGGGTGACAAAAAAGTACTAAAATTCAGGTTTTACCCGTTTTCTCCCTAAAAGAGCCAAATTTAAAAAAAGTACCAGACAAAGTAAATTGTACACAAGATTTCTAAAGTAAAACCCATATCGGGCATGATGTTGGTGTATAATCATTCTGTAGGGTGTAATACGGGTAAGTAAATCAATCAAAATAATTGTTTCTTTCTAATGTTATAAACACAACTGGGACGAACTTCGAATAGTACGACGAACTTCGAATAGTACGACGAATTCGTCGGCAAGAATTTGTTGCGTAAATTCGTCAAATGATACACAAAAAGTGCGTAAATTCCAGGTATTAATGTATTTTATAAACATATTTATGTATATAAATACCTTGGACGCTAGATTATATAAACAATTTAATCCATTGGACTTTGCTGTAATCAATCAATTTGATGGCCTTTTGAAAAATTAAAAATTTTCGCTAGTTTTTCCAAACTTCTTTATGTAATTTTCGAATATTTTGATATTTTTAACTGATTCAGCGATTTGAAATACATTTTTGGGTTTGTTTCAAATTTTGCAATTTTTCACAAATTTTAGCCATGTTCGCGCTATGAGCGATTTTTGTCTGTTAGGGTTGTGATTCTTTACAACTTAAACGATTTTTAAAAAATATTGGACATTGCTATTATGCCGCTGTTAGCAAATTTTTGCGAATTTCCGCTAATTTAACAATCTTCACCGAATTTTTGCTATTCCTTATAGTTTTAGAGACTTTTAATCAATTTTATGGCTTGATTAAAATATTAAAAATTTGTGCGAATTTTCGCCAATTTTGCAAATGTTTTTGCAATAGAAGCGATTTTTCCCTGTGATTCTTTACAGCTTTCACGATTTAGGCCTAGTACTCTGTTCGAACTTGAGAAAAATGTTCAGCAACATTGATTATTTCACACGAAAATTTTGTCATGTATCAATATTATCTATCTCGCGGTTTTTAAAAACTTATCGTTTTTATTAGTTACAAGTATACAACATTATTTTTGAAGGTAAACAAAAACCATAGTTGGGGGTTGTGAACTAAATTTTGATTTAAATCAACATGACACTCTTACTTATGCCCGTAATTTCAACAAACAGATATCTGTTCGTGTTCTTACCGAACAGTTATCTTTACCTATCCGGTAAAAATAGTTTGGTAACTTCAATGTTTATTTTGCCTACGTTTTTTTTCCTTTAAATTTTCTTTTAAAATATGGCAACATTTGTATTTTTATTAATATTTTTAATTAACTCAAAAATCGATGGTGTAAAATACACTACAGTTCAACCAGTAGGTAAAACAAACTTGTTAAAATTATCAAAAATTCGTAACACTATAGATATCTATACACAGCTAGATATCTGTTTGTAGAAATTACGGGCATTAAGCTTCGTACAGACGATGGTCAGATCTTACAATATTGGTAAGCAGCGTTGCTTAAACTGCATTAAAATTTTCTAAAATATCTTACAGCTGTGTGAACATTGTAAGCTCATTTGCAGAAGTGCAAAATGAATGACTCTGACAATTACACCATTGTCAGAAAAATATTGCCGTTGGCAACGCCTGCTTACAAGATTTTCAGATCTGACCATCGTCTGTACGAAGCTTTCATAAAACTGCAAAAAATTAGTTTTTACCAGCTTTAGTGATGATTGGTATTTTTTTTCACTAGCACTAAAAAAATTAATTGGTATTGAAAATTGTTTCACTGTCGCTAACTGTGATTGTATGCAAAAAATCTGCACGCAATCCAAATTTGTAGTTCAAAATTTGAACTTGCAATCAAATAGCTGTACGAAAACTTAATATCACTATAATTTAAATTTTTAGTCAAATAAGTGAAGAAAAAAACTGCAATTAGCGGATGATTGCTTTTTTTTAAATCAAACTATTTTTTTTTTAGAGCAAAATCTTTTAACATTTCAATCACTTATGTGTAGTGATATTGCTTATTTTCAATTTATCACTCAACATAGATGGTGCTTCGAACTGCGTTTTAAGCTATCATCGAGTAAAGGCGAGCCAGCAATGCATATCTTACTTTCATCGCAACGTGGATTATGTTTTACTGTATAAATAGTAGATCGGCGTTCTCTCTCTCTTCTCAGAAACCGTGTAGTGTGCAATTATATTAATTATTGAGATTTTCGTCTGAATTCGGGTCTCAATTCACAGTTTTCTAGTTTTATTGAAAAGATTTTGTTTAAATGCAAGGAATTCGCTTTATATACTTACGGATTTTCACTTAAAAGAGCGAATCTATTGTTATTTGATCGGTTGTCAGTAGGTCACTTAAACCATTTAGGAAAAATAGGGGTCCAAACCGTCCCGTCCCGTACGAATGTGAATGATTTTATTCCATAAACTTCATGAGTTCTTAGAAATGTATACAGATTACTTTAAACTTCTCAAAAGTTTTAGCTAAAACTTAACAAATTGGGTTAAATGCACCAAATTATTATCTCAGTGTGGTAAACGTGGCGAGTTTTTTCTATTTTGTATAAATGTTTAGTAAACTTGTTACATTTAGGAAAAATTCAAATTAAATAGTTCTTGTGGTCATAACACTGTGCATTTAGTTCTTCTCTTGCATTTCTGTTTATTTGTTTGTGTGAAATTTGTTTATATTCTTTTAATACTCTACTATTTGAAGCTAAAAACAAAATCAACGTTTCATTTTATTTGAGAGATGCTGCTGCCTCCGTGAACTGCACACGTTTACCGCCACTGCGTATACGTAACGAATGAGAAGAATATTTGTTACATATTGCTGCAGTTTGGGAATTGGTTTTTGCTTCAATGAATGTGCATTCCATTTCTGTTAGAATTGTTTGCCTTTTTGTTATCCTTTTTATTTTTTCGGTTTATCCTTCTTCTCCCCTTCTACAGCAGGTGGTGAAGGTAAACGAGTACAGTTTAAGAGTGTTTATTTTATGGCGTGTTACGCTTTTTATTTTGTAATACTTTCAGTTTGTGTTCCATTTTTTTTTGTTTGTTTTTATTTTGTTGTCGGTCGGTATTTCACCTTAAATATGTTTGTAGTGGTAAATGTGTATGTCAGTGTGTATGTGGACTTTATGAAGAATATATGCATAAATTTTGTAAGTGTTTGAAATGATTTTTTTGTTATAGATTTAAGGGTTTTTGAAGAACAGTTTGTAACATTTTTCGACTATGGAATAGTTATAGTCTGTAACTAGTAATACGAAGTTTATACGGAAAGATTTAATTAAGAAGTGAAGCTAATCTGGATCTATTATAAAACTATTTTTCTCAACTTTTATGTGCTTAGAAAAAGCGAAATTGAAATTTTTTTTAACAAAACAAGTTTTTTTGTAAGGGATTTTGCTTTACTGTAAAAAAAATAATGGGAAACTCATCTTATTTTCGGCGCTTTAAATCATTAAGATTTTTAATTTAGATTTTAACAAAAAAAATATTTTGTGATGGAGAAGGCGCTGTGCCAAACACAGGGGGCTAATTCTGGCAGTCGTGATTGAATACTTTTTCGACTCGGAAGCAATTTTATTTCTAATTCTTTCAGTCGAATCGAAATTATTATTTTCAGTATTGTAAAGCATTTAGTTGAGTTTTCAAAACATTGAAATAATAATTTAGATTCGTTCAGCATCGACTGAAAGAATTGGACAATAAATTGCTTTAGAATCGAAAAAGTTTTCGATCACGACCGTCGGAATTAGCCCCCAGTAGCTCGTTTTTGTATTTCTCGCATCGTGAAATTTTTCACATGAAGTGAGTAACAAAAAATTCTATCGTTTCTCGATTTGTGAGAAAAAAGTGTTTCTGTATTTGAATGCGAAAACAGACAACACAGATTCTGTTTTTACTGGAATATTTCCAGTAATGTAGTGTCAAATGAAAGCGAAACGTCAACAAATGAAATAAATATAATAAAAACAGTGCTGCCAGATCTGACGATTTATCTTCATTTTGCCGATTTTTGCTCCGATATTAGCAATGTGCCGATTTGCTGTTTTTTTTCTAAAAAAGTGGCGAAAGCAAAAACAAAATCAACAATATTTTATAACTTTGTTGTAGCTTGCTATAAAAATTCATATTGAATTTTTAAATTTCAAACACTTCATAGTTTGTGGCGTTGAAAAATTTAAAAAAACAATATGAATTTCTGTAGAAATCAACAACAAATTTATATATGTATATGATCTTCTAGCTTATATGGACACTTTTGTGCCAAACCATTATTTCGGCAAAGAAAAAAGTTGTTTTTCTATAACCCGTTTATTTATGAACCGATTTTTTTAAATTTTAACTACCAGGTATTCAACTAAGTCTATTTCAGGTGAAAAAGAAAAAGTAAAGTTAATAGTTATAAGAACCGATATTTTAATTTCAATAATATCATATTTGGACTACATACGATACAAATATAAAACAACGTCGTCAATATCAATTCTAGGTTTTTCGTAAAAATAAAAACCCTAAATATTTATAATACTGTTATCAAAGTTGATTTAATTTAAAACATTTTCATTTCTTGGTATTTGTATATATCTATTTTAAATAAGTATGTACATATGTTTATTTTATTATTGTTTTTATAAAAATAATATTTATTTTAATTTTTGTTAATATTTATTTTTAATATGATATTATGTCACGCCTTTGTGAGACTTCTTCAGGGAAAAATTACAATTTTAAATTGATATTGGATCAAAGAAAATAAATAATTTTATAAAAAATAGACCTCAAGCTTAATAAAATAAATATAAATTTAAAAAAATTAAGTTCGAACCATAGACAAATTATATGTACATTTGTATGTATAAAATACCCATGAACTTTGACTATGTTTTTCTTTGATTATGTTTTATTAAAAAATCGAACAAAACTTGTTTAACATTAATTTTAAATTATCCGATTTTTTGAAAACAAGATGATCTTTTTTATTTTTCTCAAGAAATTGACGATTTTTACACAAATTTATCTGGCAGCTCTGAATAAAAGCAAAGCAAGGAAAGTCTAAAAAAATTTAATTAACAAAATATAACAATGGTGTTTTATTTATTTTCATCATTTGAATTATGCATTCATCATTTAAAGTCTTCTTATTTTTTATTTATATTAAAATAAAATATCTATATTTTGTTTTTCTCGCACCAATTTTAAATGTGACTTATTTTGACAGTTCTTGTAAGAAACTTTTCGCAAAATATTGTTATAGAAACACTTTTTCTCACATCCTTCCAAATATTGTTGGAAAATTATTTAAATGACAGATAATTCTCGCAACAGAAAGATACAGAAACACTTGTGTGAGAAAAACCATTTTTTGTTTCACTTTGCACTGTTTCTGTCCCGATTCACTGGTTTCATGCGAAAAATTTTACGATGCGAGAAATACAGAAACGGGGTACAGGATTTCTTTAATGTACTGATAAAGGGCAAAGAGAATGCAGTTTATTGTAGCTGGAAATGAAGAAATGGTGTATTTCACAAGGTTACGAGCAAATTAAAATATTTTTAGCAGTTCCAATAAGCAAAGATAATTTTTAGTATTTCGTGAGATAAGAAGACTTTCCATCAGAGCTGTTAACTCAACTGTTAATTCAAGTACTGACTATTTAGCAATTGTGTGTAAATATTAAAACAGACGTTTTGTAAATGCGTCTCAAAAAAGAACATTGGCGGGTAATAGGTTAAAGGTAAAAGTCAACGATAAAAGTAATGAAGTATAATGATATTAATCCGACAAAATATAATATCGTACATCACAAGTAATATTAAGAAATTTTGACAGAATGAATTTGGTGGGAGATGGGGTTCCCATCTTAGATTAACAAAGTGGGCCCTTTAAAGGACATACAGGAAATTATTGATATACCGCCAGAATATTTTGTTGTAGCGTGAAGTTTATATCTGGATTTTCTTTTCCAAATTGTATCTACATACTAACATTTATACGGTATTTATTTAATTTAAAGCAGGGTTTAAAAATGCTTAAATAATTTTAGTGCCTTCGTAATTGCTTAACTAAACTTTCAGAAAAAAGCAAAAGCAGAAAAAGAGAGTTAATAATTTGCTTAAGCTCATTATGTGTACGTTCTCTGCTTTAGCAGTCATTAACCCTTACCGCTGCTACGCTTAAATTCAGCAAGTAGTAACTTCTTAGATATTTTCAATGGAATCCAAGCGAAGCAATTAACAATTAAGCAAAAAAAAAACTTTTTATTTACAGCAACAGCAATTCTTTGAATATTGGCTGGTTTACTGTCTGCTTAAGCCGACAACGCACACATTGTGGGCTTTAGCAATTTATTTTCTCTCTCTTTTTTTCTGCTTTTGCCTTTGCTAATTTTGTGGCAAAGTGTTAAGTAAGCATTTAGCAAAAACAGTTATTTTTTTTTAATTTGCTGAAACAATTCAAGCAAAGTAAATATTTTAGTGCTGTTTAATACTGATTTAAAGGGATTTGCAGATTCGCCATACATGTTTTCACGACATATTTGCAGCTATTAAAGTTCTTGTGCCAAATGTTGTCTTAATATTTACAAACATTTATATGAGCCATATGGCTATTAAGGTGACTTTTGGGATTGGTCATTTTATGGGAGCTATAATCAGTAATGGACAGATCTAACAAAAAAATAACTAACATGATATATGGGTTATGGCTTCTTTCCGGAAAAACATTTTTACCAAATTATTTTAACAGACCATGTCCTTGGGTCAATTGTAGCTTATTTACCCCTTTTTAAACTGAAACCCTTTATTCTAATAAAAAACGAGTGTCGTCATATGTTTTTCTATTCGTTTTTGTTTAAGTCTATTTTTCCCCAATGTGGTTTTTTTCGAAGATTTTTGCGCATACTTTTTGTATGTTCTGTGTGTTTCTTCTATTTAATTTTTTTATTTGGCAAAAGTCAAAGGTTGACGATGTTATAGTAAGATAAATACCTGTACAAACACTTGCATAAGTATCTGTGTGAATATCAAAGGAGTCTACGATACGTGTATGCTTGTGTGCAAGTCGATGCACGCAGTTGATAAAGGTGCAGTAGTAGATGTGGCATCATCATCTCATGACAATATTCTCTGTGTTGATGTTCATATGAGAACGAAATAGTGGCTGTGGCAGCAGCTTGGGGTAATTTAATTTATGATGCAGTAAAATTGAAAACCCTCATGGGAGTATGTGGCTGCTACAAGGCATGTTAGATGTACTACTATAGATGTTAACTAGTACTTTTACGAAACACACATACACACTTTTACACACACACAAATAGTGAAACATACTCGTATAAATACGAAATATCAAAAGAAATATTAGTTTTAGGTCTTTATTCCTGTTACATGAGGATATTTTACAATGACATTAAATTATTAAGATTTGTAAGTTATTTTCGTAGTAAAGATTTTGATGGCTCCACAAATCACAGATTTTTTGATGATGGATTTTTAATAAATTTAAACATCATTTAAACTAAAGAGTTGGAGTGCACTAAATGATACTTTATTGTTTAAGGATTATTAATGTGTGTGTGTGTGTTGTATTAAGAAGTTTAACTATATTGCAGGTTAACGAATTTATATACTTGGGAGAGAATTTGGAATTTGGCAAGGACCATTCATATATTTTAATATCAACTGGTGGGTTTTTTTAAACAGACGAATTTTTGCTTTTGTTGCTAAACTGCTTCTAAGGGCTAAAAACTCAGAGCAAGTTAAACTCTCTTTTTAGTTTAAAATGTGTTTAAACCAACAAATCAATAAATCACCAAAGATATAAACCATTTTTAAACGCATAAAATTGGGCGTAACTACAAATACAGACCATATGAATTTGCTAAGATTTATCGTTGTGCTGCCACATGTTATTTTTTTAACAACATATAATACATGGGACACTCACTGATTTATAGTTGTTGAGTTTAAGCTACATATATATTCAAGTGCTACCGCCACTGCTAAGCCGCACTTCGTTATTAAACTTTTGTTGAAGTGGCAGCACTTATATTGCCAAAATAGTAAAATGTCAAAGATTGATTTTCCAAGCGGGAAAAGTAATTATTGCTTAAGTCGACATATTTTTTCTGTTGTTTCAATTTCAATTTGTATTTTTGTACTGCATATTGTAGGTATAACCTATTTTAATAAGAAAAGGAAGTTAAGAAGCTTGCTCCGAGGCCAAACTAAAAAAGTTTGTAAATTGAAATTAAATAAGCTTATTTATTTTATTTATTTATTCATGGTAATACAAATAGCCAATTGGCCAATGAAATATATTACAACCCAGTAAAAATGTGCTCCAAAGGGAGCAGGTTTTATGTATGAATGCATACCTAAAATCGCTTCAAACCTGTTAATGGGATGCCTGATTTTTGTATGGAGTGTTCCCGGTTTGGAGGACTATTTTCTGCTAACAATAAGCGCTTTTTTAACATGCAAACAAATCACTCCTAAAGCGCTTTTGTAAGGGCCAACTTTATTAACATATTCATTGATGTTTAGCTTTTAATTGCTAAAATGCATTGTTTCCATCATTTTCGTAAACCATTATATATTTTTTTTCGCTTTAAAACATCAACGTTATCATTTACTGCTGTATAAGAGCTCTCTTATTGAAGCGCTCGATTATGTGCTTTTTCTCTTAAGTGCTTCAAAAAAAACCATTTTTTTTTTAACTGGGAAGTAATTTCATAACTATGAACTAAGAAATAATTCAATATTCATATAAAAATAAGTACAACTATGAGATCTCATTATCTAAAATAAACATATACCAACATCATGACAACCCAACCGACTCCCATACATTATAGCGAGTAAATTTAAGCAGGATAAAACAAGAGAAGTGAAATAACCCAAAAATTATCAGTGAATAAATTGAAAAATTGAGCTATGTGAATTAAGAAACACACAAAGGTTACGCTTAAAGACTGCAAAAGGCATGGCAAAAGAACGTAGATTTCTAGGCAAAATATTCCATAACCATGCCGCACGTACGAAAAAATATTGTTCATAAACCATGTTATAAATACGTGGTATGACGATTTGAAATGTTAAAAGATATCATTCGCACAACACTCGGCGGACTTTGAGTCTTTATAATATTAAAAAGATAAATTAACAACCGAAACTTTAAATAGTCCTCAAAAGAGAGATTTAGAAAACTTTTTACGTAACCAGACACATGCGCCCTCAGCCTAAGTCTATAAACAAATCTAACAATACGGTGGACAATATGCTTTATTTTCCTTCTGTTGCTTAAGTTACAACCTGAGTAAACTTCAATACAATAATTCACTTGAGACATAAGCAATGCATGTGCAATTGACTTTCTAACACCCAAAGGTAGAAACAGATTTAGATGATACAATCTCCGCAAAGTGCAACAGACTCTAGAACAAATATTATCGATATGAGGCCCAACGGATAATTTAGCATCCAAAATTACTCCAAGACACCTCAGTTGGTTTACAAATTCAATCACCGACCCACGTAATTCTATGTTCAAATCAACTGTGTATGACCTATTTGACTTAAAAATAAGAGCTTTAGTTTTCTCAGGATTAACTTTAAGATAATTTATGTCTATCCAATCCATCAGGTTACCTAGGTCATAATTAATTTTAGCCTGCAACGAATCCGTAAATTGATAGTCACCTACCCACAACAGCTGTATATCATCAGCAAAAGCATATGGTTTACAGTAATATAGTTCCTCAAATAAGTCATTGATAAACAAAGTGAATTGGATTGGACCAATTACAGAGCCCTGAGGCACACCTAACTTGACAGACTTAATGTCAGAGACCATATCTGCTATAGCGACAAATTGACTGCGGTTACCCAAATAAGACCAAATAAGCCGACACACTGAAATTGAAAATTTATACTTTTGATTCAACTTTGTAATTAACGCAAAATGATTAACCAGATCAAATGCTTTGGATAGGTCAATAGAAATCAACACAGCCAACATACCCTCATTTAGTTTACCCCTGATAGTACCAGTGAGCTCAGTCAATAATAGTCCCGTATTCCGACCACTACGAAAACCGAATTGACACTCATTAAGCAACCTCCTAGAATCAATCCACCTTGTGATTTGTTCCTTAATAATGTTTTCAACATTTTTAGATAACACAGGCAAAATGCTAATGGGCCTCATATTGGCATACTGCCAGAATACAACCAGTCTTTGGAATTGGAATGATACGCGATATTTTCCAATCTTTGGGATATTTAGATGATGTTAATATGGTGTTTACACAGTGAAGAAGATGTCTACTGATTTAGGAAAAAATCAGTTTTAGTAACTGAATATAAATGCCATCAACACCCAATGCCGTAGACTTTATTTTAAATAAATGCATTAATCGATTTCAGTGATATTTGAAAAAGAGAAACATTCAGTCGAATTAATAAATTGTGTAAAATCAGGTTCCATATTAGCAACATCTAGTAGTTGACTACTAATAAAATGTTCATTAATTGCATTAGCATCTAAATCAGTAGCAATGTTTGGTGCTTCAGAAATACCAGCATTTCTTAAACATTTTCCTCGTATCCCCACAACAAAAAATATACGACGACTATACATTATCTTAAATTTCCTCATTTTGGCTTTTGTCATATTACGTAGTTTCTTATAAATATCCCAATTTTCGTCAGTTCTATTTTCATAAAATGTCCATAACGCAATGTTAGTTAAGGATCTATGGTAATTGATATCATTAGAAAATCTAATTTTATTCTGAGCAAGTGGTCGCCTCACTATCGGTATAAAGTTCAAAAGTTCATTAAAGAGAGTATTGAAAAACAATAGTTGCTCATCCGGATCGCATGTATTGTAAATTCGTGTAAAATCAGTCTGAGCTATTAGTCTACGAATTCCTGTCATATCCGCACGACAGTAGTCTCTAATACTCAAAGGACGACTTTTCGAATGGTTTACTGGTATTCGGAAGGCAGCACATATTAGACAGTGATGCGAAATAAAAGGCACCGGAAATTGTGCCGAGGTACTAATTGTCAGACTATGGCAGACGAGAAAAAAATCAATTAAAGATGTGGACTGATAAAAAGCATCATAGTGAGTAGGCAGATAATTGTGTAAGCACGAAAGACCATATCGCCCACAAAGCAATCTTAGATTCTCAGATTTAGCTGGACTGAAAAGGTCATAATTAAAGTCACCTACCAAAATAATATCCCTATAACGAACAAAAATGTCACTAATAGAACGCTCAAATAGTCATAAGTTTCCCCTGGGCAGATATACCACACCAACAACCAAACCAATACACTGTCACCATTATTAATTTCAACAAAAAGACTTTCACACGAAAAATATTCTATACACTTAAAAATGCACTTATGTTTAATACCTTCAGCAATATATATTGCCACGCCACCACCTCTAAAACCAGACGGTCTATCACTTCGACACGAAGATTAACCCGGTATATCAACGGATCTAACCAAGTCTCAGTAACACAAATGACGTCAAGAGATGCATGCCTAATCAGCGAGATTAATTCATCAAGCTTATGTGAGCTACTTTAAAGTTATTTATTTATTTATTTCATTGATTTTCTAATACAACAAGACAAAACATATCTTATAATTTACAGATTAGAATTAGACAAGTTACATATACATACAACAGATAACAATGTGACAAATTCTTTATGGGTATAAATATAAAAAGAGAAGAAAAAAAAATAAAAAAGAAGATATTAATACTTTTAAAGAAAAAATAACATAGATAATACAAAATTAATTATAAAAATATGTGTACGTTAATGGCCAATTTTCAGGATTGATATTAAAACACATTTATTTTTAAAATCGTTTTAAATACAAAATTCTCTTCTTCACTAAAAACTTAAGTGAAACTTAAGTCACCGATGTGGTACACTTAATTGCAACTTAAGTTTCCATTGTAATATTTTAGCAAGGTGGCCTCAATATCACAACAATACAACAACAACAGGCAAAGCTTTAACAGTCAGCTGTTTTTTCAGACCACCTTGTAGATAATTACACTTTTTTATATTTTTTTTTTTTGTATTTAGTAGTGCTACCATACTTTTATCTTAATTAAATAAGGCTTTTCAAATAAAACTCAAAAAACCAATGTGTTTTAAATACGATTTAAGTTTGTTATGAAAATTAACTTAATATAGATTTAAATACTATCCTGAAAATGGGGCATAAGTTTAAGGTTCTATTTAAGGTACTCAATAAGTAATCTCCTAAATTTCATTGCGTTGTCGGTGCACTGCAAATAATAAGGGAGTTGATTCCAGAGACGTATGCTCGAAATAAAGAATTGACATTCTGAAAAATGAGTGCGGTATCGCAATTGTATGATATATCTCCCCCTTCTCGATCTTGCAAATCTTAAACGCTCATATAGATACACTGGTTCTGTTGTTACAATTATTTTGTGAAGAATAATTAAACTTCTCAACTTTAAAATGTTGATAAAAGAAATGCTAGTTAACCGATGAGAATATGATGATATTATATCAAACCTTCTTAGGCTATAAGTATAACGGACACTGTTATTGTAAGTTGTTTTAAGTTTCCTTACATCGAGGGAATTATAGGCACCAAAAACTTCCGATGCATATACTAGTGTTGGTAGAAGATATGCCTTAGCCAGACGAACTCTTATATTAAGTGGTGTTAAGTGCCGTGTTGGCCATAAAGCGCGCAGCATACCATATATTCTACCACAAGCCTGATTTATATGATCGGTCCAAGTTAAGGTGCTATTAAACGTCACTCCGAGATTTCTAGCTGTATTCACAATCTCAATTCTTGAGCCACCAATAACAACATTCACATCTGTCTCAACTCTTACACATTTCTTGGATATAATTTTGATTAACTCGGGTTGATTCTCAAACCGTTAGCAGATGCCCAGCAAAATATTTAATTCAAGTCAAAATTTACGTGATCTAACTAACCTTGATAGTAATACGTCCCTTGTGCAACTAAGGTATAACTGAACGTCATCAGCATACATTTGAACACAAGAGTATCGCAGTTGCTGCGGAAGATCATTAGCATACATTGAGTATAACAAGGGCCCAAGAATTGATCCCTGTGGAACCCCTCTATTAACTGATAACGGACGAGAAGTTAATTCATTATTCACCACAGATTGACTTCTATCAGATAAATAGAACTGCTGCAAGTGCCGAAAACCCAAAAAATTTGCTTAGTTTCATGCAAAGAATGGAATGATGAACGCTGTCGAATGCCTTAGAATGATCCAATAGAACCAATATAGAAATTCTGCTGGTATCCAAATTGCCCCGAATTTCTTCTACAACATCAGTGAGTGCGGTTATGCAACCACGCTTTGGTCTGAAACCAGATTGGCGATCTGTAAATAGTCTGTTGTCATTCACATGTTTATATATATAATTGTTTATGTAATAAACGTTCAAAAACTTTACTAAAATATGCTATAATAGCTATTGGACGATATTCGTTATTGGTTTTCGGTATTGGAACAATTTTTGCATACTTCCAAATTGTTGGAAATATATTTTGGTCATAATAATATTGTTAAAAATATGTGTTACGAAACGAACTATCCAAGGTAGAATAAGTTTTACAAACCTGGGGTCAATTTCATCTAAACCGATAGAATTCGATTTCACAGAATAACACGCCTCAACTACTTCTAGTACATCAACACACTGAAAATTAAATTCAACCACAGAATCACCAAGAGGTAAGAGATTATCATAAAAATTCATCTGAATAGTGGGATGTTGATTATTGACAAAATTCTCATTTAACAAATTAACGTCGACATCAAATGACGGAATCGTCGATTTTCCAATACCAATTTCTCTTATATGCTTCCATGTTCTCTTGCTGTCTGTTGCAGCGTTAAATTTGTCGAAGTAATATGAAGACTTATTACCTTTTATTTTAGAAACAACCAATTTTCTAGTCAATCTAAATTCACGTAAACATTCAGGTGTCCTGTATCGTTTCCACCTTTTATAACAATTGTCACGTCGCTGTATAAGCAATTTAACCTCGTTCGTAAGCCATGACCTTGCATCCTTTCTGAGTCTTTCTAATTGGAACACTTTTGTTATACATGTAAATAATAGCGTCATTCAAAAATTTTACTTTGCTATCAACAGATGGTAAATAGTACATCCGCTCCCATTCAATATGTTCAAGATCATGTTTTAGAGACAAATAATTAATGTTACTGAAATCACGGTAGCTAAATATTTTATCCCGTTGCATAAACGATATAAGATATAAAAACAGCATCATGCCTCGAAAAAGCAGTCGAAGCTAATTGTTCATAATGTAATACACTATGTCTTTTACTAACAAAAAACAAATCCAGAAGCGTGGAAGAGGTAGATGTAAAATGTGTTGGCCGAGAAACGTTAACCGGAAAGAGATCAAAGACTGACATAGCAGTAGAAAGTTCGGCAGTGACAAGCAAATTACTGTAAAAATCCCCTGCGATGACAACATCAGAATAAGTTGCCGACAAGAGTTGTAGTTTGTCTATAAGTAAATCAAGTTTCCTGTACCTATCTGGCCTATAAACACATCCTAAAAGCATCTTATTACCTTGACAGTTTACCTCAGCAAAAATATATTCAATATCTTTACTATCATTACACTTGCAAATAAATTTGCTTGAAACATTATTTGTAAGGTATATTGCAAGACCACCACCATTTCCTAGCCTGTCAGACCGATAAAGACGATAACCCACCATACCATACATGTTATCACCTATTTCAGCTTTAAACCACGTTTCCGATACACAGACGGCATCAACGCCAGAATTTTCAAATATGTAACGGAATTCATCCATCTTTGGTAATAAGCTCTGAGCATTTATATAAAATATACTGAAATTATTAATTAAATTATTAAAAAAACACGTTCAATGTTATGTAATGTAAAAAAAAACACGTTCAATGCTACAATCACTGATAATTGGGCCGAGATGAGTATTAATCATCATATGAGATGAAGATGTCGTTAAGCTGTCAATGTGTTGGTACATGTGATATATAATAAACTTAACATTATAGTATTAAAAGATATGCTAAAAACATGACAGGTATAATATAACCATATGTTAGGTAGCCTACCAAATTATTTGCACAAACGAGAAGAAAGAAAAAATCATAAATTCAAGAAAATTAGATAATAACAATAACAATGTCAACAACTACAAAATACCAATTAATTAGTAGCAGTTCCTTTCAACTCAGAACATTTCACGTAATCCAGCAGCTTTTCAGTACCATCCGGTAGTTTGACTTTTGCCAAAGGCATATCTCTATTGACGATCCGAAACCATGTTATTTTTTTACTTTTGCGCAACATGCGACACAGTGATTTCAGTTTAATACCAGCTGCAGTAAAGTTGTCATTCATGTAAACTCTAGCCACAATATCAGTGCTAATTACATTTTTCATTTGAAGATTTGGGTTCTTAAAATAGGCTCTCATTAGTTCATCTCTCAAGAACACATTACTAAATTTAACCAGTATAGATTTCCCTTGCTGCATATATACACAGTGGCAAACATCCCTTTTTTCTACTGCTATTTTGTAGTATGAGCAGATTGCCAAACAGGGTCAAGCAGACAATTAATGCCAGAGGGTAAACCAGAAATAATAATGTCAGGCCTATTCATTAGACGTTCAGCTTTGTTTTCCATTAGTTCAATTTGGGAGATTTTCCCCATCGCATTTGCCTCAAAGTTAACAATGTGTTCTTCAAAGGTTTTTATTTTATTCTGGAAGTCATTAACAGCAGATGTGAGATCCGTACGCAATAAAGAACAGACGATTCAATCAGTGATTTCAAAGACTGCTGTTCAGAGCGAATATCAACAGCAAAGGCACTAAATCTATTCTCAAACTTTTTGTTCATTTCATCAACACACTTCTTTAAAATAGAACCATCATCTTTTGGCGGGCTGATAAGGCAACGAGGACAGCTAAATCTTATATTATCATTCTTCCCCATAAGGGCATATAACTCATTTGAAATATTCGCACACATTATGTGCACCCAGAAATTACATACGTCACATTCAACCGCCTGATCAGACTTTAGAACGTTTTTGGAACACACACAACATTTTGTAGCTGGCGGCATTATAAATGTGATGAAAAAAGTCGAGTTTGTATGCAATCACTATCAAACAATATCTGGTAGTTTTATGGATGAGTATAAGGAATTCCAAATAAGAGCAAACAATAAAGCGTGCATTTAGACAACAATGTTTCCAGTAGTTATTTGATGCTATGTATTTGAATATGCACACGAGCCTGTGCCAAAGTTAAAGGTTATGTAGAATGTATGTTGGCAGGACAATTTACTCAGTGTAATTGTTTGTACGTATTTATCAATTTTAAGGTTTTACTTTACGAAATAAATATTTCACGATGAAACAGCAACTTTAATTTATAAAAGTAGCAACTTGATCACTATTATTTTATTGAATTTATATAGAAAAAATAAAAAAAGCGCAAAAATTCAGCAGACTGCTAATAAAAACTTTACTCGCTTATAGCGTTGCCAGACTATTTGTAAACTTTAATTTTGTGTTATATGTATCTAGGAATTTCAACGCCATTTATAATTTATAAATTTATAAATTGTCAAGGAGGCAAAAACGAAGACAGTTGTCATAGTATTGATGTCAAAATACATCAGCGCTATGACGCTTTTTCTATCAGTGTAGTATTAGAGCAAATTTACCCAGAAGTCATCAATGCAACAATTTCGATTCCTTGCTAAAAATAAAGATTGACCTAAAACCTACTCATATATTTAGGACCAGAATCTTCTTATACTAGTATCCCCGAGACCAGGGTACTGACAGATGTAGCGATGTACCGTTTTTTCCTCCACCTTATCGTGACCGCTCATACAGTAGTCATTGCAATCCAGAACCAGAACCCATTGCATTGGTCGATATAATACTGTGACTCATTTTGATCCACTTCACTGTTCTTATTTTGTCCCTGTCAAACTCGGGAAGCATGCGAATCTTCTCAGCATCATATTTCGGAAATAGAATTCTGGCCAGAGAGCAGGTGTTCTTAACCTGCAATCTCAGTTGAGCCCTCCTGTACGACTCCCGTTTGATAAGAATATTACCAAGAGCTATTAAAATTCCAACTTGGCTGTCCAGGAATATGTCCTCCAAACAACAACTTTGTTCTTGGATTCATGACAGCGTTACCTAAAATGTCTGGCATTATCGCTCAGAGACATCTGGTATTTTGAAGTTTACTTTGATGTCGTGAAGACACCCACTAGAGCTGTAATTTGCTGCCCGGTTTTTAACAGAAATTTTCACCTGGAAGATGCTGCTGTTATTCGGTAGCCTAAAAAGGAATTATATAACCAACTCTTCGATGAAGAAGCCTCCAACTACGTTTCTGACTATTTTATAACCATTCACGCACCATTAGGACCAATTCTAAGGACTGCGGCTCGTCGGACTGCCCATCCTTATTGCCAGAATGAGTTGTGAATAATACATCGAAAAACGTTTCCGTTTTTAACAGGACACATAAACAAATTCGAAAAAACAGTCTCATATACATTTAGCATGAATGTAAAAGTAGGAGTCGGAGTTTTAGTAGATCGACTCGGCAGCCTTGGAAAATTCCCACAAAAAGCTGTAGTAAACACGTGTGTTGAATTACCAAGAGTGAAAACCGCTCTACTATTTTTTATTATTTTGGTATAAAACTTAACAATAAATTTTAAATGCATAATTTATTTTATGTTTCATGTGAAAGGAGGACTCCAGAGTTTTAGGCATGTGAAATCTTAATGAATACCTGTATAATCAAAGCTCTTTACATACTTTTTAAACTTGGCAAATGAAAAAGGCAACCAATAATTGTATAACATTTTATGGAGGTCGGTCCGTAATTTTTTTGGTAACATTTCACAGCAACACCTAGTTGACTGGCTAGGTTTTGTTCAGAGTATTAAGCCAGGGCACGGGTTAAAAGTCTTTTGTATCTAATTTACTGTCACACTACATCTTAAAGATATTTAACCTTTTGGTGCTACCTGGGGCCAAATTACGGCATTCGATATCGATCGAAATTAGAATACAATTTTAATGAAAAGTTCGATCGATATCGTAATTTGGCCCCTGGGTTTCGACAAATTTGATAAATCTCAAGATATCTTCACGAGCTTCCGGTATCACGAGAGTCAGTAGGCCCCGGTGGCCTGACACCGGACTAAGTATTGGTTAAGGTCTTCGTTTGTAAGCTTCTTTGGGAAAATGCTTTCTGTCTTCCAGGAAGATTGTCTTTGCGGGAGTTTTGCCTTTCCGCTGAAAGGATATTTTCGGGGATCACGTGGTGGTTGTGGTTTACTACACAAAGTTGCTGGAAGAGCCTACTAAAGGCTACTAGAAGGCTGATTTTTCACCAGAGTTAGGCCTGAGGGTGGACTATCCCTATTTGCTGTTGCTACTCAATAGATGCTTCTTGCAGTATTCCAAACCAGCGTATATTAGATAGTTTCATCTCATAAATAAGGGGTGAGTATATAATCTTGCCGGATTATGCACTTAAATTGATACCTCGGTGTGCTGGTTGCTCCCGCAATCGGGCGCGGTTGGTAAACGCATTGCTTGTGACCCAGTGGTTTAAATCCACCATGGAGTAGGCCTAGGGCTGGTATTAATGTAAATATTCTCCACATCTGTCAGTCGCTATTGGCTCGCATCAAATTAACAAATTCTCTTGAAGAAACAGAATTAGGAATCTGGATAGTAAAAGAGACTTGTTATAACAAATGGACAATCGCACAGCAGATATCAGTTTAAGAAAAGTTTAGAGCATTGCAAAATGTTTTATATACTAAAAAAGGATATGAATTTTGAAACTCTAATAAATTAGTAATATTTTCATCGAAATAAATATTTGGAAGAACAAATGTACACAAATACATACGTATAAGAAAATTATTTACACATAATCCTTCACAAATTCTATTTATACAGGGTGGCCCAAAATTACAAAGGGGTTTGAATTCGTTGTAACTTTTTATTTAAGAAATAATTATTAATTTTTTTTTTAATACAGTATATAAATGGGAATATTTTTCATAACCTTTAGCAAAACTTCAGGTGTTATGATGTTTATTTCTTCGCGTTTATTGCTTTTAAATTGCTGGATGGTTCTAGGCTTATTAATGTAGACTTTTCCTTTCAAATAACTCCAAAGAAAACAGTCTGGGCGGTTAAATCCGGTGAACGCGGAGGCCAATTAAAATCACTTGTACGCGAAATAATTCGTTCACCAAAGATGTCCTGTAAAAGAGTCATTGTGCCCCGTGCAGTGTGCGCTGTGGCTCCATCTTGTTGGAACCATACTTGCGGATGGTTTTCCACGCTGGCCTTGAAAAATTTTCCAACAATGTCCGATGTCTGACACCATTGAAGGAAACGGCGACCCCGTGTTCATTTTCAAAAAAATAAGGACCAATTATCCTTTTCGATGAAACACCGCACCAAACCATACACATAGCTGGGTGTAATTTTCGCCGTTGAACTACTCTCGGATTTTCAGTAGCCCATATCCTGCAGTTTTGCTTATTAATGAACCCACTTAATTGGAAATGGGCTTCGTCGCTCATAATTAAGTTATGAATAAAATTATGATTGATTTGAAAAATAAAGCTCAACAATTTGGGCACGTTGTTCAATTAAGTACTGCTCCATTTTAAATACCCCAAGTCTTCTTTACAAAATACTGAAAAGAAAAGAAAAAAATTATAATAAAAAAGTTAGAAGCAATTCAAACCCCTTCGGTAATTTTCGGCCACCCTGTAAAAGGCTTTGATAAATTCCTTAATAAAATTAAAACAACCATTTTTTCCCTAATAATTACCTCTTAATTATGTTCTCCTCTCTTTTCTTCAAACATGTTCGTATGTATGTCTCGACTATTTACATGTGTAATTAACTCAATTTAACTAAAAGTAACATTTTATTCCTTTTGGATCTCAATTGACTTGTGTTACTTTGTGCAACAATTAGCCTGAATGGTTGTCTCTACTAAAGTGGCATTAAAAGGTCAATAACATGTCAAGTAAATCCAGGGCTTTAATCAAACATGAATAAATTCTTTCAAAATATAAAAGGGTCACCTTTTGCTATTTATAAATGTGTGTCTTTGTGTGCATTTGTTTTCTCTTAATTTAATTTTCATTTTGCGAACATTACGAATGCGAGTATATTTTCATTCCTAGTATTTTTTGTTGTTTCCTTCGTTTGCGTTTACGTTTACTTTTTTTTTGGTTTCATAAGATTTGATTTTTATTTTGGAAAATAAATAGTAATTTGACTGATGTATTTCGAATGTATCTCTGGGGTAAATTTAATTATTTCAATGGAAAAAATACTGCAGTTTATAAAAAAAGTCCCTATTGGTAAAGATACAGAAACCACTCATAAACCACTGCCATAAAATTGAAAACTGAATGTTTTTCTTTATGCAAACAGTGGAGAGAACAATTTTTGCAAGTTATAATTCGAGCGTTTTAGAGTAGTATAAAATATGTAGATGAATTAGTGGTGGCTGGCGGCTTAATAAGACCGTGACATTTTAAATTTATATAAAATTTATATCTTGTTTCAAAGCCTGAGGAAATAGTTCGGCGGAAAGAGATTTGACTTTATCCGTGAAATCTTCCCATATAGTCCCGAAATGGGGCCTAAGTCCGAAAATGAAACACCGATATTATATTAAGCCTCTGTAATCTAGTGGACTTCTTTGGACAGGAGGTGCAATATAAGACCCCTTCAGGGGGTCCAGCGTACGTGTTGCTTGGGTATAAGAGACACTGCTGGATATACCACTAATCGAGACGCAGGTGAGGTACGAGGCGGCACTCGCGGCCGAGCGCCTCTTATCTCTTGGCGAACTATATAAAGGTGACTTCAGACCAGGTCATCAGTGTATACTGGGCACGTTGTCCAGATAAACACACTCATCTGACATTCCCGACCGCATACCGGAGGCGGAAACTGCGAGATTATGATCCCTGAAAGGGGGCAATGGTCGGATGGAACTCTGGAGCAGATACCCGTGGGGATCTGTTGCTACACAGACTGATCTAAGTTGAGGAATAAAACGGGTATAGGGGTCTATATTTAGAACCCGGAAACCGAGATATTCTACCGTCTTCCTGATCTCAACACAAGCTTCCAAGCGGAAGTCCGTGCTATTACGGATTGTGTGGAATGGATTGGATCGAATATGGGGCGAGTGGACGCTAACATATTCTCGGACAGCCAAAGGGCAATTAGGGCGATATCGGCTTGCAAGGTTAAGTGCAGAACCTTAATGGACTGTAGAAGAGCCATTACCGGGTTTTTAATTATTGTTTTCTTCTTATTAGTAATGTTAAACTATTACTTTTTAGCTTGTCCTTTTAACTAGAATTCAGTAAGTGTTTTTGTATTATAGATAAAATCAAAACAAGAAATATCGCTCTTTTCGGCAGTATCGAATCTCATATACTCTACACGGTGGTATGAGAAAAAATCAAACCAATACTTACTTCTCCTAATAAGAAATATCTGATCTAAGTTTGGCCCGCCTATCTCCCATGATATAGACGGTATTGTGCCAAAGCCCGTTTTTGGAAAGAATAAGGGTTTTATAAGTCTATTACTAATGGCGATTTCTTTCACAAAATTAAAAGCGGTTTGAATTATGACAAACAAAATAAATCATTTGTTGTAGAAAGAAAGTAGCAACAAACACAATTGTAAAACAGGGCAGTATTAACACCTTTAGTTAAAGTAAGGGTAAAATATGCTTATTGTTTTGCATGTTTTACATCAATATATTCACAAAAGAATTTAAAAATTTTTCCCACGGTTCTATTTTTTGTACAAACGAACACAAAATGGAAAAGTTCGTACAGGCTAACTTGCAAACAAGACGTTTATTTTTACTGTGCATTTATACAGTAGTGCTTTTCTAAAGGGAACCTACCCAGCGGGAAAAAGAAGGGGTACGGATGGCTTCTAGAAGGCCTCTGTACTCCGGTAACGTCCCAACGTATACTTTATTGCATATATTGAGCCCGTCACCACTACAGGGAATTTTGTATACCACATTTGACTTGTCTTCGTTTTTAATTTTTGATTTTGTTTTGCTTAATAACTGATTCACAGTGTTGTCCGTTCTAAATGCTAGTTCAAATTTTTCTTCGTCATAAATATCTGAGTATTTCTATCTTTCCGAGAGTCGAGAAACATATTATATGCTTTTATACCTTTTTGGTTCTCTTACCACCTGTTGCCTGTTGTTTTTTGCACTTTTTGTAAGATTTTTAATTGTCCTTATTGGGAAGTCATTAATGGTTAAACTATTCGTAATTTTTGTTATATTGTTTTTATGGAATTCCGTGTCACTTATTTTAAGAACTTGTCGTATGAAATTTGATGCTGTATTTATAATAATTTTTCTAGGATATTAGAATTAAAATTTATCAATCGTCCCGAAGCTATTGGTTTTTGATACCAATTAACTTTTATATTGTTCCGTTTTCTAATAGCAATTGCGTCTAAGTATTGAAGTTGGTTGTAATTTTCTACCTCCATGGTAAACTTTTTTTGTGCATTAAATGAATTTAGTTTTTTTTTGCTACATATATTTAACAATTTAAAAGGTGCTTCATTAAAAAAAAAAGTTTAAACTTAAATATGAGCCAGTCTCTTATACACTACGAATCAAAGGAGTCTGAGTTGGAGTCGGAGTCGTACTTAAAAAATTTCATCGGATGGAGTCGGAGTAGAAGTTATCACTTTTTCTCGACGACTCCACAGCCCTAGGCGTAAGTGCTATGAAATGAAAAATTATGTATTCGAATTCGATTTAATTTTTTAAATTCTAAAATATTTAATTTACGTTTATTCTGTTGTAACAAATTGATCTCAATTTATAATTTTATTGTAAAAATTTTTGTTTTGTTATTGAAATTTTATGTGTTTTTATTTAAAAACGTTTTTAGCCCATTGTTAACCATTTTTGCCCGTAAATTTAGCCATTTTTGGTTAGCAAGTTTTGGCAACACTGACCCGCACATCCCATTAACAAGTCACAAGATGTAGTTCACGATATTTTTTAATAACTTTTTAGATATTTTCGTTTATTTCGTTATTTTCAAATTAATGCTAGGAACACAACTGGGACGAACGACGAATTTTTGGCCGCGAATATTCGTCGCCAAAAATAAAAAAATATCTGTGCATATGAAAATGCAGACAATGAGGTGAGAGGACGAAAATTCGAGGGACGTTTCAAACTTTAAATAGATTTAATTCCAATTCTTACGCCGGCGTACGACGAAAAAGTCAGTACTGGGTAGCCATATTGTTTCAAAATGGTAGGTGTTTTAGTAAATAAAGTTACTTTTTAATTTAGAAATGTAAAATTTTAACATGTAAAGTATTTTTTGTTCATATGGTACCACTATTTCTTGTTTATACAAAATATTTTATTTTCATTTTGTTTTTTCGTCGTTATTGTGTTTCATCACCGAATTTATACAGCGAATTTCTTCTGAATAATTCGTCGTGCTGGACGAATTTCGTCGTTCGTCCCAGTTGTGTTCCTAGCATAAGCCTGTTGATTCTGCATCTCTTAACTTCTAAGGGCTAATAAATCAGTGCAAGTTAAACTACCTTTTTGGTTTAAAATGTGTTTAAACCAGCAAATCTATAATTCCAGCCATATGAATTTGCCAACATTTATCATAGTGCGGTCACATTATAATTATTTGCCCTTCATATAATATGTATATGGGGCACTGATTTACAGCTATTAAGTTTAAGCTACATGTAAATTAAAGTTTAGTTTAACTTAACCCACTTTTAAACATTCATTGATTTATTAGCCGTAAGAGAAGCGGATGATAAAGATTGTACCATTTTCGCCATTTCAGAAGACGAAATTATGACGTTAAAATGTTGGCGATATACTTTTTGCGTTAAAATAATTCACCGCTGATTTAAATAATAAAATTCTTGTTCAGTGTTCAGTTGTCAATCATTTCTTATTAATTCTTCAGGTGGTATATACATATGTATATAATCTGAAAAACATATGTAAATAAAAAAAAATATATAAACGAAAAGGTTATTAAATTTTTTAACCCCATGGTGACGTTCGGCCCACACTGTAGATAAAATATCATTAGAAAATTTTGTTGAAATCCTCAATTAAACTCATGATGTGATTGGACCCATCTTGTAAATACCCCGAACTGTTGATATAAGCAATAACTACATTTTTTGTCGTTTAAAAAAACACTTTTGAAGTTGCTGTTAATGCATCAAACACAACTGTTGTGCTAGCAATACTCATAAGATCTTCGAGCATACCAATGCAGTACAATTAACCATGACCGTACGCGTTTTGTTAACCAAAAAGTAAACACTGGTTGCATTCATGTTCTGACACACAAATACCAGAATGGAACGAATTAAGTAAAAAAAAAAAAATAAACAGGAAAGAAATGGAGCCAAAGGTTACTTCTTGTAAAAACACTGTAACTTACACAAGCAGCCAGATACGAACACATCCTCTCTAAAAGATGTTACAGCGACACAACACAGTAGCAGTTACAAATAAACGGTGCGGAATACAACCAAAATAGCAACAAAAAAAATTTGGGGAAAAACGGAACGTAATAAAAGAAAAATCGTATTCAATTTACACAAAAGCCACCGCATACACACAAGTCTACAAACAAAGGCACACACCCGAGTAGGATTTAAATGCAGTTTAAGTGAAAAGATATATAAAAAAAAAACACAGAATCACATTTAAACATACGCACACACTTCAAAGTTGGATTTTTATGACCTAAGAATCCATAAGCTGGTCAGGATCTGGTCAGTTACACCTATTTTTATGTGTTTTTTTTCTTTTCCTTTTATTACTTTTTGCTTCCCTTTGCAACGTAACTTGTTGGTGTTGGTAATTGTACAACATTTACCGTTACATGTGTAATTATTTTATGAGATTTATTTGCAGTAAAGTTGCAACTAACACGGGCACATACACTATTCTTTTGGTTTTAATGCTGTTGTTGTTGTTGTTAGTCGTTGCAAGTCATTGCGAAGCAAGTAAACAATATACCTTACTTTTCTCATTGTTATTATTCGGTGCTGCAATCATGCATTCATTCCGTTGGCCACAAGTGCTTTAAAGTCTTTGGGCACCGTGGGGGTTTTGTGGTCACTCATCACCCAATAAATGAGCCAATGAACGAATAAACGAAAGCATAGATGGATGAGCGAACGAACGAAAGAATGAACGACGGACTGACTAAATGGATGGATGGATTGTGGTGATTAAGAGAAGAATGACGAAATGGTTGGCTGGTTCGTTGGTTTGTAGGAAAACGTGGTTGTAAATGCGACAAAAATTCCAATTGAAGCGAAAAAAGTGAACATACCGCAGAGAACAGCGACAATTGAATGTATAAAAGCTAATTCTTTATGCAAAAGTAACACTTATCTGTCACCTTTGTGATGTACTACGCACACTAAGACACACACACACATATTCTTAAAAGCATACATAAATTCAAACACATCCAAGTTTATGTCACACATACAAATGAAAACAAGTGTTTATGTTTGCTTTTAAGGATAACGAAACTTAAACCTCAAGTGACCGCCGACGTGTGATAAGCATTCATTCATCTTTCCGTCATCTCATATATTTTGAATATTTTTTCCTCGTTTAGCGATAACGCACGTCTGTTGTATTTCTTGGGCATTATCCTACGGAGATGTTTGTGTTTAACAAACACCTTAAGGATTACCTTTACACAGTTATATAATAGCAATGAGGGGTAAGCGATGCTTAAAAAACTATTTTTTTAAATTTAAAATTTTTGGAAAACTTCAAAAGGGCGGAATTAATCTATTCATACAGCTACTCCCATCGTAAATGGGACACCTCATAAAAATACTTGGTTTAGATCTTTATGTCAATTCTATTATGTAAACCTGAATTGGAATAATTTAATTTACATCTACATATATATAAATCGGCTAAGGCAAAACAGTCAAGAACAATTTTCTCCCCTGTTTGCCCAGCGACTGGAATAAAAAATACACCATTTGAAAGGTATTTCCTGGCAGAAGTGCAAAATATATATTTTATTAAAATCTGTTCAATATGTTCAGAGTTATAAGCGTTCAAATTAGATACTAACACATATGTATGCATAACATATAAATAAAATTTTTGCTTTTTTTCAATTATCAAATAATAAAAAAAATAGTGTGGCCGATTATTCGACATATGCAAGAAACCGGATTTCGAATATTTCGACTATATAAATCGGCACAGGCAAACCAATTACGGTCGATAACTTAAAATAAACTAAGGGCTGTGTTTTGAATTCAAAAATTAGCCATACCACCTTTTTCTATGTGTCCCACGTAAGCATGTGCTTCTTCTCTAATGTATGACACCAAGTTTGGAGATGTCTTCCTCCACCTGATCTTTCCACTGAAGTTCGGCCTTCCCCTTCTGCTTGAACCATCACTCATTCTCAAAACATGATTAAGATAACATAACCGCTGCAATTAAATACATTTAACTACGTTTATGTCGGCATATAGAAAATACAGACCTTGGTTCATACGAAACCGCTATTCTCCATCAACGCAAATCGGTCCAGAGACTTTACGAATAATTTTCTCTCGAGCACTCCAAGCACTGCCTGGTCTGCTTTCGCAAGTACCTATTTTTCAGGACCATATAACAGCCCGGTTAGTATCAGTGTCTGGCAAAGGGTGATTTATGTCCTCACTCATCTTTGTTCTTAATTTGCTTGCCTACACGCAGAGAAAAAACATGGTTGTGGTAAACATATTCCAAGAGCAACATATTATGATAAGATTCATGATTGTAGTCACCATATTATGATTATTATTGAAACCTATTATGACTAAATATACTCGTAATATTACATCATAATATTTTTCCATTAATCATATTATTATTTTGTTAATCATACTAAGTCAAGAAGTAATTAAATTATTGTCATGCTAATCATAATAAGTTAAGAAGCAATCATATTATTACCATGTTAATGATAACAAGCTAAGAAATTATTCATATTATTGTCATGTTAATCATAATAAGCTAAGAAGTAATCATATTATTATCATGCTAATCATAATAAATTTAGAAGCAATCATATTATGCTGCAGCACCTTTCATAACTGTCATAAAAATATAAAATAAATTAAAATTTTGTTGCATCGATTTTTATTTTGTGGCTTTTTACAATTTTTCTTAATGTAAATCAAATAGCGGAGTTCAATATAAGGCTTGCAAAAGAGAAAATCCAAACTCTGTGGTTTTCATGGGCAACCGCGTTTGTCCATTTTTTCTTATTTTTCTTTTCCGATTTTGAGATGTTAATGCCATATTGCCTAATTTTAATTGCTCTTTACATGTTTCTAAAAACTTTTGAAAAAAGATGTATTAATTCCGATTAACGTGGTGCACAATACCTATCCCATAGTTTAATCTAGAATGGTTTTTCGGCTCTCCTGAAAATTTTGTTTTAAGGCATACGCAGTTGCCCAAGAAAACCACAGAAATATCAAAACACTTTTATAAAATATAACGAAATCTCTATGTGCTTTGTTGTTGGATTTTACAAAAAAACTACGATAATTTCCATTTGCACTATTAAATCACTAAACTGAATGAACTCCGCTAATATTTTAATTTTTTTAAATTTTTTAATCTTATTTTTTAATGGGAATTTATCTTTAAATTGTTTAACCGCTCACATATAAAATTAACGACAAAATTGATACAAAATTATTTTACAAATGGCGCTAACATAATATTATTAGAGTACAAATAGTTTGATTGCATCTTAAACATAATATGATAAATGTATAGAAAGTTATCATGTTATGGCTATTAAATATCATTATATGGTTGTGAGAAATATAATATGTTTTGAAAGTTATCATAATTTAGTTGTTAGAAAAATAATTATTTTTCGTTCAACAATACTCAAATTTATAATTGCGATAAACGTTGATATGTTTACAGTAACTATAATATTGTTGATATTAAAGAAAAGTAACAATTATTTGTGTACGACAACAATATATTGTTATATTAAACATAGTGTTGTTTCCCTAACCATGCCCAACCATTTTTTTTCTCTGCGTGTACTCGGAAGTAGCTTTTATTAGCCAGGATTGTTCTTCATTTTATCTCAAAACCGATATTGTTTGTTTTGTTTATGGTGGTGCCAAGAGAGAGAAAAAAAACCATTGACCATTTCAAAAAAGTGGGGTTCAACTTCCCGAGTCTGCTGGAATTCTTGGTGGTAGACTATTAACTTGATTTTACCTCCGTTTACTGCCAAACCTACTTCGGTTGATCCCTTTTCGACTTTCTTAAGGTTGCAGTTACTGCTCGCAATGTCGACCTATGATGTTGATATCGTCAGCATAAGCCAGCAGCATGCGTGGCTTTGTGTATGTCAGTACTATTCACAACTGCGTATCACCGTTTTCAGTTAAGAAGGTTAAGTTAAGATGGACGAAAGACTTGTCGGAACCCTCGTTTTATACTGAATATCCCCCCTTCGAAGCAATCTTTCCTATTTAAACTGAAGATTTAGTACCAGTTAAGATAATTCTGCAAATCCATATCTGGTTTGAAAACCTACAAAACTCAGACATGGGTTGAATCACTTTTAAACATATGGGGCTATCGAAAGCGGTATTGTAGTCGGCAAATAGTTGGTAGATGTCGATCTGTTTTTCTTGGAGGCTTACAGGCTTTGGGGTAGTGTGAATATGTGGTCTAGTGGATTTGCCAGGTCTAACGCCGCATTTATATGGTCCAATTATCTCACCGACTTTAGTTTTAAATCTCTAACACACTTCGCTCGACAGTATTTTATATGCGATGGAAAGGAGACTATTCCCCTGTAATTGGCACATACTGAGATAATTAACTGAGGTTCCAATCATTGGGTGTGCGTCCTTCAAGCCAGATTCTACAAACAAGCTAGTGCACATGCCCTATTCGTGTATGTCACCATCGGTCTTAAACAGTTTAACTGGGAATCCATCGGCTCCTGCTGACTTATTATTCATCAGCCGGAATTCTGCTATTTTTACCTCTTTCTGGCTATCAATACCGTCGTATGGGAATGGTTCTGGGGTATCTTCGTCGCCATAACTATCGAATACCAAATGTTCTTTTCTGTGCCTGTACCAAGACCCTCTGTCTGGTGATTCACTCTTTGGTAAAATTTTCAGACTTCATTCTGACTCCTGCACATCTCGATTCTCTCACTCACGCCTTTCCATTTCTCTATTTTTCCTGCGGCGCATTGCTACTGACTGCAGGGTTGCCCAGTATGCCACACTATTTGCTTCAGTAGCATGACGACACTCTGCGTTTTCCGTAGAGTGCTTCCTTCGATTGGGTCAATCCAGTGGAGTATGCCATTGCTGTCTGTTGTGTCTGTATCTTTTCGACGTCCAGCTTCCGTACTGTGCCAGATCCTACTCTTCTTGCTGTATTTAAACGGGTGCGAAGCTTTGCTGCCACAAGGTAATGATCCGAATTAGTGTTTGCTCCTCGGATCGATCGTACATCTAACACAATGTATGAATGGCTTCCCTCTATCACAACATGCTCAATCTGGTTTCTCGTTGTTTGATCTGGTGCCGGATTCCAAATCTGGTGCTGCTAACTACTATGTTTTTTGCCGCGGTGAAGTCTGTTTGCCTTCTTCCTCGTGGAAAATAAAATTTTTCGAATTTTGCATTAAAGACTCCAAGAACAATTTAAATCTCATAGGCGGTGGAGCATTCATTGCTCTCTCGAGGCGCTTATAAAATATATTTTTGTTATGTTGGTTCTTGTCTTCAGTCGGAGCATGGTTGCAAATAAGACTGACGTATTACAGTTAGCCTCTCATTCGCCGAACTGAATTTGGAGATGACATGTTTGTGCATCCGACTCACCACGAATACACTGCCGAACTCATGTCTTGATTTATTTTCTGTTGCTGTGACGCCTTTTCCATTCGATCGCACTACCTGTGATAAAATCGCCTTTTATCAGCCTTGTAGTTTTCAAGTACATACGCCAGTGCACTTTATCTGTTGGGAGTTCGGAAATTCCAGGTGAAGATGTGCATATCGAGGTTTTTAAGACGTTTGCGGGGCCTTCAATGTTGAATGAATGTGGATTACTATCCCGACGCCTCAACCATATTAGTGTCGTTCCTATGGGAATGCGTTGCACATTTCAGCCAGTGCCCCCAGTTGATATGATAGGGGCACCAAGGTAGGAGTTGGATATGCCATGTTAAAACAAATCAGAGACGGTGCTTGGTGGTCATCAACCCCCACGTTGCCCAAGGAAGGACAGTTAGCTGCCTTTTAATAAATGGGCTATCAAATATTAACAATAAAGCATTTTGGGTGGAAAAAGACTAACTTCCCAGTTTCAATTTTCCCGGGTTTGAAACTGCAAACTTAAAACAAAAATCTTACATTCTGTAGTCTTCGTTTGATAGTCAGCGAAAACGTTTGTTGTATGTCAAAATATGGACCTTAGTTTCTACGGTGCTTAGTTTTTTAGGATTTAGAATAATATTTTTTCGGAAAATTCCCGATATTTTTTTCGCGTAGTATTAAATTAAGAGGGCAAAACGGCTTTAATGTATAAATTGATCGATCGGAGTGAGTTCTTAGCTTGAGGGTTGATCTTAGTGCACCTCATCAGAACTTAATGATAGGCACACTTGTCTACTGTTTGTTCCTTGAACAGTTTTTCAAATTTATTTAATTTATGTTCAAATCCTTATTTACAGGCAATCTATATGCTCTACACCCTCCTTGTATTAAGTACATATTTATTTAAATATTGAGTAACATGGAAGTCTCCTTTATGTTATGTGTCAACAATTTTATTGTTAATGTCTTCTGTATCTATCACCTTTTGGCTTTTACTTTAAAATTAAACACTTGATTTGCTTATGAAACATCTGCACTTGATTCTAACATCAGTATCATAATCCAGTTCATCTGAACATGAAGTTTTGCATTAAATCCTAGAAATAAATAACAAATATAATTATCATTATTGTTACTAGTCAGTATTACTACTGTTTGGTCAACAGCATAAACCATAATAAATAGATAATTATTATTATAATAATATTTGAAAACTTTAATTTCAGCGGATTTTGTGTAGAGTTTGAAAAATTTGTTTTCAATATCAATTTTACTGCAACCATAATGTGGTTAAATTTTCAAATATTTCATAATAATTTTAATAATTTCCACTTCATTATTGGTTTGAAATAATGAAGTACGAGTATATCAGAAACTATTAAAATGTATGGAGTGACAACAAATTGCATTTTTCACCGAAGTACAGTTCAGCCCACACATTTCATCAGTATACGATTCAATAACTTATATGAAAGTGTGTGTTAATGCGCATAGACACATCCATACAAACACTTTTAAATGTGGCTGAAAATTAAAGAATTTATTAGACTGAGAAAAGGTAATATCGATAGAAAATATTATTTAAAATTGTGCATATAAATTATTCTGATTTAAATCTTAAATATTGTTATAATTTCGAGGAAAATCAAACCTGCGGGAAATTTGTGTCAATTGGTCCAAAAAAAAACTGGTCCTGGGATTTGTGAAAATAGAACAAGTACAAGAGGAAAGAACTGGTTTATGAAGAACTAAAAGGTAGAAAAAGTAATGGATTACAGTGCAACCTTCACCGGTGGTGTGACACATTTTTTGGGATTTTCTGAAATTTAGTTCTTGAATTTAATTTAATAGGACTAGTTTTATTGAAATAATACAATATTCTTTTGAAATAATACTTCATTGTAGTAACTGACGCTAAGAACGTTCATTAAGAATAGATGTGTGGCTGGTCAAATGGTGTCAATTGACCTCCTCCAATGACAACCCCATGTAAATTGTTAGAACTAAAACCGGTCTCTACCACCAACAACCTGTCACGGGGATAACTTTGGTGTCAGTTCGCTTCCCTCTAGGGAAGTAAGAAAGCTGTATTGTAAGTCATATTTAAAAACGAGTTGTGAGCTGGAGTTTTTTTTTTGACAAACAGTCACGCACGTTCACAATAAATGTTTTAGCAAATTTAAGATAAAAAAAATATTGGGCAAGAAATATTGTTATAAAGGAAAGATGTTTGTTAACTTATCAAACGCATGTACTTATGCACAACCCAGTCAAGTTGCCACCTATCGCTAGCGGAACAGCTATTCCAATAAGATTTGTGAGGGGGGAAATTGAACCACAAAATTGTACCTGGTGTAGATGAAATAAATAATAATACAAATTGAATACTACTTTCTAGAATAGATGGCTTTCTTAGGCTGCGTTCACACTATGAAAGTCTTCTGTCAGAAAGTATATTTTATTGGTGTGAGGGGAAGAAAACAAGTTATCGCTCCTCTCACAAATAAACTCGGACTTTATGAAAGAAAACTTTTATAGCCTGAACCTAAACTTAGTTATCATGGTACCAAAGCCTGGAAAAGTCCACACAAAAGTTAAGTCATATAGGGCTTTTAGCTTATTACACTGTGTCACAAATTTTCAACAAAGTCGTAACCAAATAAATCTGGCATCAATTTATGTAAAATTCTCTGCTGAATCCGAATGTGAAGTCAGAATGGTCAAAAGAAGCAAAGTTCAAATTTCCCAAAAATTTTAAGGATTTTTTGCTAACTTGCTTTCTTCAACTTATTTTTTTAAAACCAAACAAAAATTTTTTTAAGTTTTAACACTTACGGTAGCTTATTTCCATACGCACAATTTGTGCCCAATAGGATCCAAATCGGATAAAAGTTACAGAAGATTATTTGAAATATCCCACTTTTATTTTTGATATTTGGCCAATTTGTTGTTTAATTGATTTGTTTTTTATTTAAGCTAATAGGGCCTAAGGTTAATTAATGTAAATAAAAAGCAATTTTTTATTACAGTTTTTAAATAAATTTTTATCAAATCACAAAAAATACAGCGATATACAAATACACATAGCGAAATGTTTAGTTACAAAAATTTTAAAAAAATACTAGAACTGTTTAATGATTATGTGAGTTAATTCATTAAATCTTCTGTAGCTTTCTCATATTTGCACCAATCTAGGTCTTGTGTGGCGCAAAATTTTGATTGTTTGGTATAAAAAAACAACTTGAAAAGAGTTAAATTGCAAAAAATCATAAAACTGTCAATGAAGTTTGAACTTTTGTCCGCTGTTACTCTTTCATTTCTTGACCAATCTTCACTAGCAATTAGGAATGCCAATCCCGAAATCCCAAATACCGAAATCCCGGGATTATTCTAAAAATGTAAGTCTCGAATCCCGGGATTTTTATGTAACGATCCCTAAAATTTGATTAAGTAAATATGTGACCTTTTTTTTTATCAAATACAATTATATTTAAATAAACGTGAGTCACCCTGTTAAAAATAGCTTCAAAAATTTAATATTAAATCATACTGGCAATTAATCTAATTTTTAACTGGTTACAAAAAGAATTCGCAAGTAAATAAATGTTACATGCAATGCATTTTGTAGCACCGAAAACAAAATCAGAAGATAAAGTTTGGTGTGGCCTTTTTCTAAGTGAATGACAATAGAACTGCACACGCAAAATGCAAGTTGTGCAAAAAGGTGTTAAAAACTTTAGGCGGTTCTTGCAAAGTTCTTTTGACACATATTTGTTTAAGTTTATCTTATTAGATTAATACTTGCAAATACACTCACAATATTATTACAGTAACGGACAGTAGCTTATTTAAGAAGTAATCCGTTCAGTAATTTTTAAATAAAACAAACATTTAAAATTCCAAGCAAATTTTTGTTAACTGATTCTAACAGTTATTTAAAAAACTAAGTCACTTTCTCTGCCAATGTTCCGATCTGGGGGCTGTTATGATTATGCATTTTGGGAGATCGAAATTGCCATGTTTGGATGCTTAGTCGACTGTAGGACTAAAATCGATATCCTTGTTTTGCAGGGAGTTGGGGTGTTACGAGACTGCCGTGATTACTAGGGAAGAATCTGATGGATTCTGGCTAACTCTGGTCACTGGCTACCCAATTAATTTTTTTTTGCTAAGCACTAATGGTACATTTAAAAAAACAAGCGCGTAATTATGCGCTACGCAATAAGACATACAGAGATTCAGTAAAGTAAGTGAACGAAATCTTAACAAGTTTTATATAAAAAATTAAAATTTCAAGTGCCACGGCATTCCCTTTTGCGTTATAAATTAATTGCTTCAAAGTGGGAACTCACCATATAAAATTCATGCCTTCCGTAAGCGACATGGTAAGCGAAACTCATCCATTTCTCCCTTACAAACCTGCTTCGCTCGAAGCACAATTTTTTATTGGGTAAGGATACCACAAAGGGACCCCTATAAGAATGCAAGTGAGCAGTTCTCGTGCCAACAAACAACTACACCCAAACTTCAACTTTGGTGATTATACAGCTTTCCTAAGCATACACGAAACCCGCCGTAAAGCATCTCTTACACTAGCAATATATCAATATAAAATGGGGTTAAAGCAATGGCAGATAAAGACAATGACCAAAAATGTGCATATTACATTCATTCTGCGTAGAGAATCATGCCCCTCTATTAAAATCAATAACCAAATAATACCTCAACATTTGCATTTCAAAAATATCTCGATATACATACATCTAGATCGACGGTTGACGTAGAAAATTCATATAGAGGAAAAATAACTCATATGAAGCTTAAAGCAATTCAAAATAATTGGCTATCTCATAAATGAATTCTCTTAGTCTAGATTGTAGACTCCTACTTTACAACTCAATCTTATAGCCAATATGGTGTTTTGGAAAAATACAAAGGCGTGAAAACAAAACCCTTCAAATCATCACATCTATTCCCTGATAAATGTAAAAACACTCGAACATTCACAAAGACCTCAATGTGCCATCAGTAAAAACTATGACCACAAAGTATTCAATTAAATATTTTAAAGGGCTTGAAATATTTAAAATGATGGCGCCCACACACGCTTTAGGAGAAGAGATACGACAGCATTTATTCAATCAGAAGAGCGCTAACCAGCTACAGTGATTTGGAGAATTTTCTTTCGTCATTGGCGGCAAAGAAAATTTAAAAATTAAATTAAGATTTGACAAATTACACCGTGGTAGTCGAAAATTCGGACAAAGGCTCTGATAGTTGATGTTATATAGTTTGGGGTCAAGGAATCGAATGGTGTCCACTGTATTACTAGATTGGCTCGAGTTTTCGAGATATGACATTCAATTTTTTTATTTTCCTGTATATTCAGTTGTTTGTTGTTGGCGTCTGGCTGGTGTAAACAAATATTTTGTTTGCCCGTCTGCCGATCCTTCGTGTGGAAGGGGTGGCAACACCGGACAACGCTTGATTGGGTCACAGTTTACCCAGTGCATTCAGCCAGAACCAGGTAACCCCATTTACACCCAAACATTTGTTAAGGGTCGACCTTATATTTTTGTGGTCACATATTTTGAAGACTTCCTTAGTTGCAAGATTATAAGCAATCAATCATACACAGTAGACTTGAGTATCTCGCGATTATTTATGGTTACAAAAAGACTTGTGAGTTAAAATCGTTACAGGCATCTCAAAATAAAATTTAATTTAAATATTAGACACAATACATTATCATTATATAAAGATTTTTCTAAAACCATTTTGCCAATATATGGTCTATATGTTAAACAACTTTTATATTACGTTTACAAATTTTTAAATAATATTGGATATCGAGCAATCAAGTTTAATATCAGACAAAATAGTTTTAACACAAGAAGTGGTGGAAATCTTTGGATAGCTAGATGAAGACTTGAAAAAACTATGCAAAGAATAGAATATGCTGGTAGCTTAAATTTTAATAATTTGCCGGAAGACATTTAAAACTGCAATCGATTATCAGTTTTTAAGAAAAGTTTAAAAAGTTATCTACTTAACAACATTGAAATGCTTCTTGAATAGTTGTTCTATTTTATTTTTCTTTTTTTTTATACTTTATCCCCCGTATTCACAAACGATTATTAAATTTAACAAACGTTTATTAAGTATAATTTTCATAGTAAATTTGTTAAATAAACCTTTATTAAATTTTAAAACTGTTTGTGAATACAAGCCTAAATATATATTTTCGTTAATTGTATAATTTCTAATATGTTATGTTATAATATCTATAGCTGTAATTAATTTTTTTCCAACTCGTCTTACAAAGCCAGTTTTTTAGCGCGAGACAAGCTTTACCTTTTTTATAACGTAAATCAAATAAAAGAACTATTTGAAATAAAAGTGACCTAAAGCTCTGTTATTAAAAAAAGAAGAATAATAAATAAATAAATAAAAAAAAAAAAAGTAATTATGATTTTTAGTTGAACTGTTAATTTTTAATATTGATAATTTTTTTTTTAGTTAGGCTTGAGTTCATCAAATTTAATTTTCATTATATTATTTTTACTGAAGGAAGGACTTTTTACAACTTGGAATTTTATTAAAATTTATTGATAATTTTCTTGACTGAGCTGGGGCTCGAACCTGGGTTGAATTTACATGTTTCAAGAATCACCACATTCTTTTATCAGAATTCTTTGAGTTCTAACCTCTGCACCACTGCGGTGCCTGCCAGCCAACAGTCTTATTAGCAATAAATTTTAATAAAATTCCAAGTTGTAAAAATTCCTTCCTTCAGTAAAAATAATAATAATAAAAAATTATCAAAAAAAAAAAAAAATTTTCAAAGTTATTAAATTTATGTGAACAAAAAGGTTGTTGATCTTTACATTTGAATAATACAATATCCAACAATGAAATTTACTATCACTTTTATTAATTGTTTAACCCATTTTCGATGAGATTTTTTAATTTTGACCATTTTCTTATTTTTTTTATCATTAAAATATTTATTTCAATATCGTTACGAGTTTTGACTCAAAATCATGACATGGCACAACATATCGCCACTGCTTGTTAAATAGCAATATCTCGATAACTCGAGCCAATCTGACAAAACGGTGAACTCTATTTAATTCTATTTAATAACACGTTAGTTAGTCCATATATGGAGATTCAATTGATTAATTTGGAAAGAAGAATAATTTCCTATTAATAGAAAATTTTGCTAAAATTTCCTTTTTATTGAACGTTTTCCAAAATATCGTATTTATAGAACATTTTGGAAAAATTTGCAATTCTTAGAAAGTTTTCTAAACATTTTCTATTTATAAAACAATTTCCAAATCTTACCTATTTATTGAAAATTCATATTTCCTTTTTATCGAAAATTTTCAAAGTTTTTTACAAATTCGCTATTTTATGTTAAAAAAAAACTAATCGAAAACAATTTACTTTCTTACCCAATAATTTTATTTTTAATATAACCGCTGACAAATTTTATCATCATGATTATCGCATTTATTGAAACAGTTTATTATCATCAACAACATCATTTTCATTAGCTTTATAACATTAATTTTAAAAAAGAGAAAAATGAAAATACATTTTCATTTAGCAAAGCTGTCATATTTACCAAAAAATCATCGTCATCAGCAACTCAGCCAACTTCAATTTTGGTAGCAATAAAAATAGAACACAATCCCAATCACAAATACGCACTCAAATATACACACACAAATAAATGTATGTATGTTTTTGCATGTGTTTGTGTGTTACGTGTGTGCACACATACATTCATTCATGCAACAATATTTTAATTTAAACTTATTCTGACCATGTTTTGTGTTTGGTTATGTCTGCATTTTTAATAAATTTTTCATCATCATTATTAGCTGGCATCGTGATGATCACCATCGTCATATTGGTACCACATAAAAATTAACTTTGTTGCCACATTGTTTGTTTGAATGACAAACTATGGACTTGGTCTGACATTGTTTGTCTGTCCCTGCACCTCCACCTCCTGTTATCTGAACATGTGAATATATGTTTATGCATCCGTTTGTGTGCTTATAAACATATTACGATTGCGGTCAATATGTCATGCAGTCAGTCCTTTGCCAACCATTCAGCAATTATGTTTGTGTGCAACTGTGTGCTCATGAATATTGTAACACTTTTGCAGACAAACATTCACTCATAATTGTATGGGTTTTTGTTTCAGTGCACTAAATATGAACTACTAAATTTAATACGCCCTCTTCTACATACATACAAATTTCATTGCACAAGTTGAAAATTCATGGTTATTGATATTCAAACCAATACAGTTTATATTGATTTGCATAACCAATATAATACAATCTATGTACAGTTTCAAAAATAAAGTTCTTCGGATATAAAGTGCAACATTGTTCAATACCTTATGGTGTTTTTTTTTTCTAAAAAATAATAATGCATTATATTTGTGTAATATATTTAACAGGTTACCCGCACCCTTACAAAGTGATGCCTTTTTCAAAATTACAGTGGAACAAAATAATAGCTACGTTTTACACTAAACACTATTGTGTATTTAGCGTGATAAATATTGAAATCAAAGTTCGTACTTAAGCGATATTCACCACTGCTTTTTTTAACATTTAATTTTCTTTGAATTCTAATTAGCGTTAACAACACTGGTTTTTCATAATTAAAGTCAGCTGTTGTTAAACATTTTGCGCAAAAAAAATAATTATTAAAAAAAGTAAAACAAACGAAAAACAAAAAGTATTTTTACCCATCACAATATAACCATAACATAATAGAACACAATTCTACGAACACATAAGAAAAAAGTTAATAAAAAAATACTTGCTTGCATAAAAAAGTACTTAGCGCAGATGAAAAAAGGGTATTATCTCACACTAAATTATAAGGGGGGTTAAGAAATGGAACAAATTTGCAATTTATTTTTGCAGCAACTTTTCACATTTTTGCATATTTTTTTTAGAATAGAACAAAACCCCGCTCGAATGGTGGCATACAGCACCGTTGTCAACTTTTAAGTATCACAACTTTTTAAAATCGAAACAATTAAGAGTGCTATCTATTTTCGGCGAAAATAACAGAAAATTGTACAAATACCGTCCTTTAAATATAAATAATTCAACTTTGTGCCACGACCACTTGTACAATCCAACATTGTCGGATATTGTGAATTGTAACCAAGATGCTTGTACTAAATTTGGAAAACTTCTGGAATGATTTAATCTGTGATTTAAATTATTCTCCGCCAGAAATTCATCTGTGTTTTATATGGTACTCCACCAATTCAAATCGATTTGCACATCTTTCTCTACCAGATACACATCTTAAAAAAGTAGGGTTAAAAACGAGAAAAACACTTTAACTCAGTGCAGCTATTCGACACCAAGCTCTTATCCAATGCGAATGAAACGCAAAAACGACGGAAGTCGGACAAACAAAGATGAACTGACTGTTCTTAAACGAGCCTTTTTACGAATATTTTCCAAATTCTTCGATCAGTCCAATTTTTGACTACTTTTTCCAATAATTCTGGCCCCATAAAGAGTAATCCAGAGTTGCTCTAATTGTACGTGTGATGGAGCCATTGAACAGGACCAATCCAGAAATAAGGTTGTCACCAAAAATTCGATTGTCAAGCGCGCTGTTTGGCAAGTTATGCGCCGTCTTGTTAGAACCAAATATCGGTGATGTTTAGTTGATTAACTTTTGTAAACAAAAATTTAGTCGGAATGGCACGATAGCGCTAGCCATTCACCTTAACGGAAGCTCCTTGTTTCGAAAGAGCATGTAAACCGCCCCAAATACGGTAATATCGCTTATTGATGTAGCCATTTAACCAGAAACTTAACACAATTCTTTAATTAAAATGCTAATCTTCGGCCAGTTTCTAATAATCCTAATCAGCACAAATCCCATGGAAACGATGATCGTTTGGCTTCATTTCTTGCACGATCTGCATTTGTTAGGCACTTAAGCTAAGATCCTTATGTAAAATTTTCCACGAAGTCGAAGTACAAAGGCCAACAAAAGGACAAAGTACTCTATGAACTTCCCGAACAGGTTTGTTTTAAAGTAAATTTTTACAATTTTGATGTCTAGTTCTAACGTTAAACGTTTCTTGATGACATGCCAAACCTTTCTGAACAGAAATATCAATATGGTTTTAAAAATCTCAGCCGCCAAGTTATTTTATACTATTTTATTTTGTAATGAGTTTAATTTTCTTCATGAATTAATTTGTTTTAATAATTATTAGGGCGGGTCAATTTGTATGGATGAAAAAAAAATAAAAATCGTATAGCAAAAACGTAATCTACATAAAATTCTACGAAAATTCTCCGAAGAAACCATGGGTCTAAAACAAAATCCTAGACCGCGCCTCTCGACTGGAAAATTTTTTTACTTGGTTGAAAATTTTTTCAATGTAAAAATAATTTTGATTGTAAAAAAATAAAAACCATTTTATTAAAAAAATTCGATTTCTTTTTGGAAAAAGCTATTTTTTCAAAAAAAATTTTTTTTCCAAGGCGGGCAGCCAAATTTTCAAGTCGAGAGGCGCGGATTAGGATTTTGTTTTAGACCCATGGTTTCTTCGGAGAATTTTTAAGAAGATTACGTTTTTGCTATACGATTTAAAAAAAAAAACCCGCCCTAATACTTATACTTATACATAAACATTAAATTATAATTATATGAATTTAAAAAATTGGCTTTTATGTATGAAATCCCGATCCTTTCTGGGATCCCGTTTTTTTGAATTAATAATCCCGAGTCCCGGGTTTCAAAAAACCTGGTCCCATTAATTTTGTAGGGTCTGTCTTTAAATAACTTTGATTTTCCACTTCATTTAAATTACAGTAGAAATTTCTTAATTTATTTAACTTAAACGTTGAAAAAATATCAAAATGCATAATGTGCGCAATCTGTATAACTGAAACACTATTTTCAAGATTTAAATAGATTAAATTTATTTATAAAGAGCCCGAAATTGATTAAGTTGCAACTTGGATTCATGGATTTTAGTTTTCATTTAATAAAAGAACTATTTTAATTTGCGAAATAGGAACTGGGTGTAATTTGCACCTGTCTGCAATGCATTTGTATTCTGTTATTTTACCATTAGGGCTTCCCAGATTTTCAAAATATTATCTAATGTTTCATAAGATTATATTGAAATAAATACAAAATCTGTTAAGTTTTTTACACAATTATTGTCCTGTACCTGTGGTGGTAACTCGTAGGTTACAATATTTATTTATTTTCAGCACGCCCCTAATTCTAGGCTAATGATTGCTTTTTAATTGAGAGAATTTATTAAAACACTTTATTAAAGTCATTTATTTAATTCCTGTAGTATTTTCATTTTACACTACTGCAATTTGAACTTAATATCCTAGATCTACTTTACGCTCACATGCTTAAAAATATTCTTGTGTATGAGAACGAAAATGTTAGTGTGTGTGTGTGTGTTTTGGTAGTCCTGACTTTATTTATATATTTTTGAGGCTTTTAATACTGTAATTTAAGGTAATCAGGTTGTAATTTATGACTTTAACTAAATTGAATTTGAAAATACTGTGAGTATTATTACTCGTATAATTTAAAGTTTCTTTTGTGTTTTTGTTATTTTTTTCATTTTGCCTGGCTTTGAGAACTGACAGAGGGCATAATTATGCCCAGGATACATAATTTACATGCATATATTTCAGATATATAGTGGTGGGGATAATAAAGCTAAATAATATTTTTAACAATCAAGGATTTTAAAACTAGGGTTTACAAGTCGATTATAATTGTTATCGGAATCACTATTACTGGCCATAAAATTTGCGATTTCGAATATAATTCAAAATTATTTGAATACTCTTTTTCAGTTACAATTTTTAGTAAAAGCCAACAGTAACATTTTCCAGAGTATGTTTTAGTTGTGGCCCATATCCGGTCATGGACAGACAAAAACAAAATTATTTTACGAGGTTAGAGTGCAAGGCCTGCAGCCCACTACGACATACAGCTAACCCACCAGCCGGATGGGTGGACATACTTCATAGACGAAAATGTTATTATACATACTAAAAACTATGTAATAAATAAAAATATCGGCTCCAGATGCACAAAGAGCTTGTAAATCAGTCTATCGATGTCCGTTCTGCAGGCTGGCTGGTTGTCTGTCCATGTATGCATACTTTATGCGCAAAGTACTGATCACAATTATAGAAAACATTTTATGAAGTTTGTTACATACACACAGAAAAAATCAATGTAAAATCCTCGAAAAGAAGGTTGATTTGACATTTTTAGGCAGTGATTTTGCTTTACAGTTACTTTATGTTAATTTAACATTATTTTCCAATAACTTGCGAACAACATTATTTTCATTTCAAATAATTATAATTCATGTTAATTTAACATTCCCGTAAAGTTAGAACAAAATTTAATTCATAGTGAAATAACATTCCGAATCATGTTGAATGAAAGTTATTTGAAGTTGAAACAACTTGAATTTCATGTAGAATCGAATTGGGTTGATTTTGAAATAACAGTGCTTCTCACAGCTTCAGAGACAACATATACATTAATTTAAGAAACATTGTAAACACTTTCCCGTTGAACCAGAGAGAGAGAGAAAATATAATAATTTATTTTCCTGTAACTCATGTTTCAATTTTTTGTTTTCCCTTTGCTCACAGAAGCACTCACAATTAGGGCCATTATTACAACTTGCCAATAGTTAAAAGTCGGGTTTTTTTTGGACCGATAAATAGCTTTGCATTATTACAACTTCCATTTATTTTATTGCTGTTATTTTCAATAATAATAATATTTAATAGATGAAATCATAATATATGAAGCTATTAATCGGTCCGACAAAATCCGACTTTTAACTATTGGCAAGTTGTAATAATGGCCCTTAAAAGACATAATCAGAATGGCCCAATGTGGTTTACGTCATCACTCTACTTTGAAAATGTTATGTACTTTTTAACTAAATAATTTTAACAAAAAGAGTACGGGAATTCTTTAATTTTTATAAATAATTTTAAACATGGAGATAAAAAATTTATGCTTTTCTATTTAAAGTGTTGTTATTGTTGCTATACAAACAATTATAACAGGATTTAATGTAACCAATATTGAACAATGTTATTTGAACATTTTTTTATTTAAAATTAATATGAAACAATGATAGACCATACTTTTGCAGAAATTTACTATGATTTTTAATCAACATTGCACCATGTTAATTTAACAATGATACTTTTTTCTGTGTGTACGTCTTAATCGACGTACGTCCAGTACCCCTATATTATGCTTTTAGATAAATGCTGGCTTTCAGTCATGTCAAATGCTCTTCCTGGACCTCATAACAATTATAAATAACAATATTATCTCTTAACTTGTTTGGCTGACTGGGGCAGTGCCAAATACTCAAAATTTAGGATAACTTGGGTATGCAATCGATTGGCCTCATCTGTACTTTCATTCAAATGAAATAAGTTCAGCAATATTTCCCACAAATAACGATTTTGTTTGAACAAAATTTGACACAGGTTATGCCCCAAAAGTCCATATTTAAGATGCAAATGTGTAAATGATATGCCATTTGCTGTGTGTCCCGCATTTTATACACACGATATTTTCTAAAGGCTAAATAATGTTAAGTTTTAAAATTGATTATTCGCTAAAGGGTTAATGTTAAACTACAAACAATTCAAATCTTAGAATTAGCGTTTGACCCTTTAAATTTTGCTCCATTAAAAATCTTATATGGGCCATTAAAATAAAATATAATTTGCTTACATTTTTTGTATCCTTCGCCACAGGTGGCAAGGTTATAAATTAGTTCCTTTTTTTAAGTTTGTTTTTACGGTTGTAATTTCTGCAATAATAATCTTAGACATTATAGAGTATATGGGCATTTCCACAAAAAATTCTATGTTTTGGTACACAACCCCACCAAGTATTTTAAATAATTTTTATATTATTTACTTTGTGGCATCGCCATCCCACATAATTTATGATACAACTTTTTTTTCCTTTGGTTTATATAAGAATTTTATAACTATTTTTAAATTAACGATATTTTGTATGACCTAAAAAAGCAACCCTGAAGTGTAGTATGCACAAGGTTAGTTCTATTAATATTATATAACATCATCCTCCATAACTTTTTTATATTTTGGTGTAAAGCTTTAAATTTAGTGAAAGAATGGAAAACTTCGAACAACATGGGTCTAGCATACAAGCTTAATTGCTAAGTGGCATAAAGTGACAAAACTAAAGCTTTTCTGTGGAAATGCCCATACCTATTAAGGATCCTTATGAGTAGCGGAGTTAATTAAGCCATGTCCATATGTCAGTTTACCTGTCCGTGTGTATTAGTAGAAAAGATTTACTTGAGCTCCTGCCGTGTTGGGCTAATATTAAAGTTGTTTTAACTTATTGATGACAAATAATGCATTTACCAAGCGTCCTTGTGTATGGGAGCAAACACCATGTGCTTTTAGCAATTTGAAGTGTAGAATCAGGCAGAGTGATACACTCGCCCATCGTTTGGGAGCTCGGGTCATCTAACCTCCGCTGCTTTAAGAATATCCAGCAGCATCTAGGGATGTTTTATAAGATGAGCCTTTTTTTCTTCTCATCTATCATTCTCTACTGTTCATGCTCCATTCCCTTATTATTCATTGGTTCTTCATTTATTCTTAAGCCTAGGTGAGTATCTTCCTTCTTTCTAAATTCATTCATTCATCGTACATGGTTCTAGTAAGTGCTTTCATTCTTCATTCATGTATTCTTTATTCACCGTTCCATTGTGGTGGACACCCTTATTTTTTGCTTTTCATTCATTCTTAACTCATCATTATGTGTATTTCAAACCTTTTTTTATTCACTCTTGCTTCCCCTCCGCTTCCTCTTTCTTTCCATAATCACCACACATTTTGCCTACCTCAATTGATGTATCTTTTGTGTAAAAAGTAACTTTTCGTGTGAAAAGTAAATTTTTGCTTTTTCGAGAAAAGTACGCCCCTTGCAAAAACAATCTCTTCGTGGCGTAAAGCATTCTTTTGAAATCAAGTATCCTCCTGGCAGTCTCAACCAACAGTTAATCTGGTGTCGGGACACCAGGGGCTACTAAATCCAGCGATGCCCGAAAAGATCTCTAGTTAGCCACGATCTCAAGAGATCTGTAAATTTTTTTAATGCGGAATTCCAGGTATTGACTGCAACTGATTTACCAAGAGGATGTTTCACTAAAAGGCGTAATATATACCCATGGGGGGTGTTGAAATAGGTTTTCCGAAGATCCCAGATGGAATGGGGACTATGGTATTAAACACTTACTGTATATTTTCGGTGTGCAATTTCTTGCGTACAATTAAATTAGAAACAAAAACACAATTTTTTGAATTTGTTCCTACTTTTTCATATTTACCTATAAACCTTTGCATTTTGAAGTGGTTTTATGAACTTATTAGTTTTTTCCTGAAATAAAATAAGAATAATACTACGTATGTAGTAGTAACAATTAACAAAATATGCTTATTAGGGATTTAGTTAAGACAAATAACAATTCTTTTTTCCGAAACAATTTTTTTTGGAACAATATCTGGTTAATCTGACTTTTCTACACAAAAAATATTACCTTCTTAAAATGTGCATATGTAAAATGTCTGTAATAGTGCTATTTTTATTTGACGAGAACAAAACAAAGGTTTTGAAAAAGTGGAATGCCCTGTTTTGAACACCTGACAAAAAATTTGTTCTTCATCGTTTAAGCTCACTTTTTAACGCTTTTTATTCATTTATCATGCGGCTGTTAGCAAGTTTTTGCGAAATTTCGCTAATTAAGCAACTTTTACCGGATTTTTGTCATTCTTTATAGTTTAAGGGACTTTTAATTAATTTTATGGTTTGTTTGAAATATTAAAAATTTTCGCAAATTTCTCAATTTTTGCAAAATGGGCGGTTTCGACTTAGCGGTTTGAAATAAATTTTAGGGCTTGTTTACAATTTTTCACGAATTTCAGCCATGTTCACGATACAAGCGATTTTTCCTGTACATTTTCTGATTCTTTACAGCTTTGACGATTTTTAAAGTTATTAGACTTTGCGTTCATACCGCTGTTAGTTAATTTTTGCGAATTTTCGCTAACTTGCAAATTTTTATTGAATTTTTGCCATTCCTAATAGTTTTAGGGACTTTTGAAAACGAAAAATGCCTGCGAGTTTCCGCTATTTAGCAAACTTTTTCGAATTTTTGCAAATTTCTCGTAGCTTTGTTGCTCTTTGAGACAATCGTCGATATTTGAAAAATAGCTCCATAAATAAACTGAAGTCCCCTACTTCACAGGACACTATCAGTACTGTCGATTTATACGCTGCGAAATGTGCAATGCCTCCTTCCGTTATTGAGGATACATTTTTTTAGAAAAAAAACATGCTGCCGAACACTAAAATGTCATATTTTTTTAATAAAATTTCACATTTTTTAAATAAAATACCACATTTTTTTTTATTAAAATGTCACATTTATTAAATAAAATCACACAAATTGGTCGAGGATGTTACCTTTCCCCGATAAAAGTATACTCCCGAATTTAGTGAAGAATATACAAGTTTCGTCTTATCCTTATATAACACTTCGTTTTAAATATTCTTCAAATTACAAAGCATTTTTTGTTAAAGAAGGTGGAAACATGATACAAAGGGTGGCACTTAAGTAAGGTTTTGATTTATTTAATACATAACTTTTTTCTTGAATGAATGAATGAATGAATGAATAACTTTTTTCTTTCTAATTTTTTTAAGATCGCATTTATTCAAATTTAAATTATTGGCGATTTCTTTTCTGAGAAAAACATATTACAGTATATTTAAGTATGTTACACTTTGTAATGTTACCTATAATCACTCGCTGTGTAACATGTTATGTAACTTTAATGGGACGAAATAAGCTGCTTTTTTACAACTACTACACTTCTATCATTAATGTTTTTCATGAGCGATTTTAAACGCTATTTGAGCGGTTTCTGCAAGCTATTGCGGTTTAGAAACAAATATTGACATCACTAATGGCTTGGAAAAATTAAAACTATAATATCTGTGGCATTTTGATAAAACATCTTAAGTCAAGATAAGATAGCAAACAAGTTTTTAAAAAAATCGCGGTGAAAAAATAATTTTTATCAAATAATAAAATAAACCAAAATTAAAGAAAAATTTCGTTTATAATACAACATTTTAAAATCATAAACAAAAATGCTTTTCGAATGAAAATTCGTATGATTTACAACATTTTTTTCACCCTTTTAAATTTGACTTATGGATGTTTTGGCTTTTTTTCATTTAAATATGTAAATTTTTTTATATTTTGTTTTTAAACAGTCTTTTCACAAAATTATGAGCGGTATGAATTATGACAAACAAAAAAAAACATTGGTTGTACAAACAAAGTAGTAAGTACCAAAGTTGTAAGACAGGGCAGTATGTAAAAAAAAGGGTTAAATATGCAAAATGGTTTGCATGTATTTCATTACATATTCACAAAAGAACTTGAACCTTTTTTCCCACAGTTGTATTTTTTGTACAAACAAACACAAAAATGTAGAACATGTAACATAAATGCAACATATTTCTCAGAAAATGGTATTCATAAGAATATTTTAAATTTAATAAAATAAAAAAAAATTATATGAAAATGTTCCTTAATAAACGTTTATTAAATTTACATCTTGCCGATTGTTTGCTTCGACCTGATGTTTTTTTTACGGAGCATTTAAAACATTTTTCTTAGAATTTCTGGCCCCAGCGCCCTCACTAATTCTTTGATATTCCCCTTTCCTTTAGGTAACCCCCAAAGAATCAAATCGGGAGTTGTTAAATCGAGCGAACCAGTTAAAATCAGAAAAACGCGATATTAATTGATCGCCAGGAAAAAACCGTAGTTCGACAAGCTGTATGTTAGAACCATAATTCGGGATTGTTCTTTGTCTCGGACCTTAAAAATTCTCAACCATTATCCGGTATTAAATGCCATTCACATTATCTGCGACTTGTTCCTTGTTTTCGAAGAAATATTGTCCATTGAAGCTATTGCACACCATACAGTACATCTTAGTAGATTTGGCGTTCAACTATTTTTTTTTTGGATTTTAAGAGCCCCATATTCTGCAATTTTGTTATTCACGTGACCTTTGAGATAAAAATGGACCTCAACGCTCATTATAATAATATAATAAATAATTATTTTATATGATGCAGACTTAAAAAAAAATTTAACAGTTTTGGTTCTTTATTCATAAAATTCACAAGTTTTTCAAAGTAAATTCTGAAAAAAACGAAAACAGAAAAATTTTTTGACTTATTAAATCGTAACAGAAAAAACTTTTGACTTATTAAATCGTAACGTAACACTTGTCAAATATTTGTCGAAAAAAACGGGACCAACAAGCAAACTAAATAATTATTTTCTTTAATTCCAATTTTTTTTTTGATTTTAAGTTCAGATCTAACCAAAAACTGTTTTTTGCTATGTGTGGTAGTTTAATTAGTTTGTTTTGAGCTACTTAGAGAATGTCAAATCTCACTTACTATTAACAAAAGTAGAGGTTACGCTTATTTGGTCAAATATTTAATAAGTGTGACCGTAGCTTTACTTATAAGCCACCCTGTATTTTATTATCGTCGTTGACCGTGCAATATTAAATCGGTCCGAATGGTTGAAATACTAGAGTAATGCTTTGATTTTTGTCTGCTTTGTATGATACTTAAATATTTTTAATGAATTTTTAAAATACACACAAAAATGCGAATACGAGTTTTTCTATCGTTAGTCAAGACTAATCTTCTAATAACAAATTCTGTAGATTTTAACTCATACATGCACTGCTGCATTAGTCACTTTTACAAATATACGTCAACATGTCGCCAGAATTTTTTTCGCTTTAACTTTGCCACCTATTTTTCATTGGCAAATAAGAAAAAAGAATAAAACTGTTCACTAAACTCTTGTATTCAACTCTGTGTATTGGCTCTAACGGAAACGGAAGTGCGAAACATTATTTTTTGTAACCACTTCAAAAAAAAAAAAAAGAATCTCTATTGCATACTTTTAAGCATAAACACATACGTATGTGCAAATGTTTGTATGGGTGTGTGTGTGAGGTTGCTCTCAGGCCCATATAAATTTACTATCATAAAAATCCATATATTTTTTTATATTTTAAATTTTTATATGAATTTGGTTTTTTCTCATGCGTTTCGTACCAAATCCACACTGGTTTTTGTGAATAATTTTCTTTCTTTTTGGTGATTTTATTATTGGGCTCTCCAACAACAGTTGTTTATCATTTTTTATGGCTGTTGTTGTTGTAATTTTTTTTTTTTGGTTATTTTATAATGAAAACACTGTTGCAAAACTGCGTACGTAAGTATGTGTATCTCTGGAAATGTATTAAAGTATATGAAAATGTTTATACTTTTGAGCCCAGTGTATAAAACTTGAAAATAAAATTTACATTGAATTACATTTTGTAGCTAGTTCTTGTTGTTTTTGTTTTTGTTTAATATTTTTATTCATCTCATTGCAAAACTTGAAAAAGAAAAAAAAAATTATATCCACTTGTAGTCTGCAACTCTTGGTAGTTATATTTTTTTTTTTGTTTGGTCAAGGTTCATAAATATTCGGTTTTTTTTGTTTTTATTTTGGTTTTTATACACTTTTGTTGCATTTTCTTTAAATCCCATACGTTTATTTGGTGAGCCTTTTTGCATAAATACAATATTTATTTATAAATTTTGTTTGGACAGTATTTAATTTGAAACCATTCATTTTCAAATCGTTAAAAAATATCATAATTTAATATTGAGTTCAATTCAATTTTCTTACTAACTTAATTACAACAATTTTTTTTTTGAAAAGTTTAAAAAAATAAGAATTTTTTTTCGAAATTTTTCACTTGGCCGGAAAGAAAGATAGTTAGAATTTTAAGTTTTATATAATCACACATTTTTACACTTTAAAGAAAAACTAGGAAATAATACTGCAGTGTTTTAAGAAAATGGTCTAGTCGTTTAAGGTTTAATCCAAAATTTGCGGGTATTTAATGTGTCGATTATGGTTGGCAAGCAAACTTAAGTCAAGTTGCCAGTTGCTTTAACAATATCAAAGATGGTAACTGATGTCAATTTAATTTGCCAAATAGTAAATATTTAGGCATCCGTAAAGTTTTTGTTGCTGTGTAAATTTAATGAATAAAAAGGGGTCCCCAAAAGCGTAAAATAAGTAAGTTTAATTAATAATTTGTTGTATTTTGGTCAACAAAATTTATAAAATGACAACGAGAAAACAATTTAACTTAGTAACTTGTGCAACAACTGGAATTGAATCCACGTATGAAACATTTTTAACAGTGGCGATATTGCTGTTGATAGATGAGAGCCTCTGCTTAATAAGGCACATCATCTCTGAGAAGACGAAAATATTTCCAAAAGACAGAATATTGGTTTACAAATATATACGGTGATTCTAGTAACAGATGCCACTTTCACTCCTTCATCTTGGTTGTGGAAAAAATTAATGCATGGAAATCATAATATTTATTGTTGTTATAATTGCCATAAATTCACTTCTGTTTCCCCAATTCTTAGGATACATAAGTATGTCCGGCTTGGCGCAGAATGAGCTATATGGCTTAAATGGTTTAGAACTTTTTTATTTATACGATAATTTGTTTTTAATAAGCTTTGAAAAAGTATATCCCGTAAGTGGTGTTCGTTTCCTGCTTCGCACATACGTGCTCTGTTTAACATATTGTTGTTCGATTGTATAGTTATTCATAAATAGTTCCCCAAGTCTTCTTTACAAAATCCTCTAAATAAACAAAGCAAAAGTAATAATTAAAAAAGTTATACACAGAAAAAAATAACAAGAGTTATTATGTTATTTATGAACATTTTTTAAAGTTTTCAAAATATATTTAACAATTTTCTTTATTAATATCAAGGCGAATTGACTTTCAGGTGGCGTTGAAAACACAGCTGTGCTACTTTTTTTTCTTAATTAGGGAGAGGAATGTCAAAAGTTACTTGTGTTTTTGACATATCGGCCAACGAAAGCAACAAAAAAATACATTGTTGTGTTTTTGGTGTTGTTACTTGTTGTAGTATCGACACCACCGTTTACATGAATTCGCCTTGATTAATATGTTTGCAAAATGTATTAACAAAGTGACTCAGTTACCTCAGTTACTCAGTTACTGAGGCTCAGTACTACAACAATGAAACAATAGAAAAAACAACAGGCATTTTGTTGCTAGAATTGAGACGGCTAATGTCAAAATGCCTTTATAAAAAATGTAAATAAACAAAAAAATGACGACAAACGTTACACACGAAGAAAATCACTGCAAACAGCTGCGCTTGTGAGGTCACTTTATTAGTACATTCTGTATGTTTGTAAATTGTCATATTAACAATTTGTTTCAGTTTAAAAAAAATACATATGTATAGCAAAATGTATTTTGTGGCAAAAAAAAAACAGAAAAAATTAATACAATACGAAACTTTTTTTTAAATATTTTGGGGTTTTAATCACGAAAGTTGTGGTTTGAAAAATTAAGAGATTTTAATGGGTCTTTTGTTAATTTTAGTTTTCAAATACAAGTCTATAATTGTGTCAAGATTCCCTTTTATGAAGATGTTAAAACATTATTGTGCATCCAGTTCTAAGTCTGAATAAGTATGCTGAAATAAATATTAATGGTGTTCGTGATGTAGTTTTTAATTTATATTTTAAAAAAAATTAATAAAAGAAATAATTTAGATGCATTTCATTCTTTTAAAAGGCAATAAGCTAGTTCTTAACAAAATATTTTATTAATAAAACAAATTCGTAATTAAAATTTTTATATGATTTTTAATAAAAACTTTATTCAATATTACAACTTCGTTGTTAAAAATATTTGTTGAATATCAACAAATTGAATTAACAAAAGTATATTTTATATTTACAAATTTGGTTGTTGGTGACTTTCCAATTAAAAAATTAATTGTATTGACGAATTTGGTATACAATATGATAATTGATATCTCGTAATTTTTTTTTTTTAAGGAATTCAAATCATATAGCTCTTTCTAAGCAGGATTGCCGTTGAAAATTTCGGAAAAAGTGTCATAAAAGGGACATTTAAGAAAATAAAGGATCAATAAAAGGTTATTTTGAAGTAAAATTGGGTCAAGTTTATAGGATTAAATGCATTAAAGCTTAAAAGTAGCTATAGATACTTGAATTATAAATCAATGTTAAAACTTTGGAACAATTCACAGATCAATTCAATATAAGTCAAAAAAAGAAGTTACTTTTACAAAAGCCTTTAATTATTTTTATCTCTTTCAAAAATACGTATTCTATATTTTGTAATTAATTCTTCACTTGGATTCTATTTTTCCAGCTCAAATTCGAGCAAATGGAGAGAGAGGAAAGCATGGACTCACAAGTTTATATCGACCCCTTTGCGCGAAATTATCGTATGTTACAAAAACCAAATTTTACAGGACAGCCATTTTTCTACTTTTCTCTGCGTTCGCTTGCATATAAAAATGAAAATATACATTACATTTTTGGAGCAACGAAGTGGAATTCGCCTACAATATTTTGTCAGGTGACGTCTCTTTGAATGTAGAACAAGATTGCATCAAAAACTCAATTTCAAAAAATTGGCATATACGATAATTTCGCGCAAAGGGGTCGATATTTTAAATTTGTTTGTAAATAATGTCCGTGGACACTATGACACCGGACGTTATGACATGCAACAAAATTATATATCTATGTTCTAAAAATTCATGAGAACTTTCGTAAGGAATATGGAAACTTGTACTTATTTTCAAAAAGTGTCATAAATTTTATTTAAATTATACAAAGGGATTAATTAAAAAGAGGGCCACAAAAAGTAACATTGGCATGAAAAAGGGTCAAAAGTGAAACTTTAGTATCACAACGGTAACGCTGTTTCCAAGCCACCCTGTTTGTATTGTATGTATGTACATCTATTTTGCTAAAAATAAAAACATACCTTTTAAAATTTTACTGCACTAAACACATGCTCTTTAATGCCACTCAAAATGTCTTTTAGAATCTTTCGAACAAAAATTTTTAAGAAAAGAAATGACAAATGACAGTTGTTTTTTACTTTTTGTAACTGCAGTCATTTTAAGCACAACCGAAAATAAAGACATCTATTTTTAAAATTCCATACTGAAAGGAAAAAGTTCGAGTATCCACAAAGAAAAAAAAAAAGAATAAAAATTACAACAAAAACAAAATCATTCCAAAAAAAAAAAATGATGCACAAACAAATGCTACAAGTAAGTAACTGCCAAAATATATTTGAAAGTGTGTTTTTCTTTAACTGTTCTTGTTCTGTTGCTAAATACACATAAATTAAGGGAACTAGTGGAAAAATGGCAAGGCCTTTAGTGTTGTATTTCTTAGACATTCATCCTTCTGCCTTACTAATGAAGGCCTCTCAAAGCTCTAGAATTCGTTTAATATTTGAATAAATCTTAATTATATCCTTCGTCAAATATGGAATTTTGATCGTAGACTCCATAAGGTGGATTCTTATCAGTAAGAGAGTTTTTTTAACAATGTCCATCAGCCCACCAAGGTGCGGTAATCAACAATATGAGAACTTGTTTAACCTTACTTTTCAAATTCGGCCAGATCGGTCTATATACTATACATACGAGGAAAACTTAACGATTTCCCCCAATTTTCACCAACAAAACCCAGCGGCGAACTTTGCATACCACATCACATCTCTTCAATGAAGTTTGTCACACTTTGTGTTCAATGAATCTCTAGTGTATGAAATATGTTTATGAAATTTACAAAAATGAATATCGTTCATCTTTTATAATGTAGTTTATTTTTTAATTCCGATTCAAAAGTTTCCAATTCTTCCTTAATGAGGAACAATCTAAAAGTAGTAATCAAAAGGTTAAAAATGTCCACAAAAAATAATAAAAAAGGATTTAGTGCTAAAAAGGTTTTTGATCTCTATACGCAGAGAAAAAGCATGTTTAAATATGGTCACCCAACAAACCATATTCTTTTCAATATGTAATCATATTAATGTTACCGACAACCATATTATGATAAAATTGGTCCTCCATCAAGAAGCAGCAACGATATTATGTTTGCCTCTAAACATTTTTTGGTTTAATATGGCAATAAATTGTTTTCAAGTTAACAAAAGTACTTTTCCTCTTTTTTTAAGACCAACATGTTATGGTTGAAAAGCAACCATGCTATTCAAAGTCTTAACCATATTTTAGTTACTTTTAACCATATTTTGCTTCTTGGCAACCATAATATGGTAGTGGCTTCTTGATGGATGACTAATTTGATCATAATATGGTTGTCGGGTACAAGAATATGGTTAAATTGGAGGTGCCAATATTTAAACATGTTTTTCCTCTAGATGTATAACGAAGTTAAATTGGATGTTGGAATGAATAGACGGTTTACCGTTGCTTAATAGTTAGTCAATATCAGTGTATCTTTGTGGCCAATTTTGGCAAATTTCATAAATTTCGCTTTTAACTACATAAATAAAATTAGTTAACTCTATATTTTTTTTTGATTTTATAACGAAAGTCTGTTTTGAATGTCCTAAAAATAGTTAGAAAATCAACAATTCTGGAATAGCGCGAAAATCTAAAAAGCTACCTGCTTACAATGTGTGGAAGTAGTGTGCAAGAGGCCTGCTACTTGCCCACGAAGTAAGCGAGAATGTGAGTAGGCTGTCTTCTGCCACCTTACAATGTGTGCGAATTAGTGTGCAGGGGCCTTTCTACATTCCCACGGAGTATGCGAGATTGTGTAAAAACAGTCTTCTGCTGCCTGCTTACAGTGTATGTGAATGAAAACAATTCCGCATACTTTGTGAGCAAGTGGTAGGCGCTCACTCCACATATGCAGAAATTCATTCGAAAAAGTATACTTTGTTGTAATTTGAACATACAAATAAATAAACTAATTGAGATGGTGTGCGTTGCTATCTTAATCGTGTCAATCCCAAATTGGCCTCTGGGAAGTATCCTCATAGCTTTTCCGATGATTGTGTAGCAAACTCGTTTATTTGCTTGTTATACTTTTTAACAATGACAGCTATTATTAAAATTTATTACAGAATTGCACTTCATGTACGCTTTTCATGCATCTTGGGCACCAATTGGCTAGTGTTCGGGACCATCTTTTGTTATCGACAGTGAGTCACCGACGTTGAAGTTTGCAGGAAAGCAAAGCTACCCCAACGCCATTTATATCCAGGAGTCTAGCAAGCTCATCCGACCTTATTTTCTCCAGTATATTTTTTGCGTATAAAGTATATTTTGTAAATAAAATCCCGCACATTTTTCGGGAAAAAATCCCGGGAAATTTGTGCGGGAATTCCCGGGATTTTTTTAATTGAATTATGCCCACTTTACTGCTGATACAATTGTAAATAAGTTATCTCATGAAATAGATCTTAGCCATTAGACAAAAAGGTCTTAAGTCATTGGCTTTAGCTCAATTTTTTTCTCTTTTGCTTGGTTTAAATCACTTCCCAGCAAGAAATTTTGAAAAAGGTAATCGAGTTTGGAATTAAGCATGTTAGGCGGAATGCCTTCTCAACTGGATTACCATATTTATTATTTTTACTAGGCATGAGACTCAGAATTGATTACTTTCCTTACTTTTTTTAATGTTGAAAGAAGTTAGAAGTGATTTTTTTACAAAATAGTAACGTAGGTAATACAGATATTCGTACAATTTTCGCTTAATAAATACTTTTACAGTTTAAATGTTATCAGTCATTCTTTAATTTTTTAAAATAATTAGTTTTTTATTACATCATATTTTTATGAACCCAAGCCAAAAGGTAAGTCATTCTGTGCGAGCCCTTCTTTTGGTAATATCTAATTTTTTGCTGGACTTAGTCTAGCACAACTCCTTCTAATCGTTATCATCTGCTCTTGGGGAAAAAAGTCTATAAAATATACAAAATAAATATCTTTCAATTTAACATAACGAAAAACTACAGTTTCTGACTTAAGACAGTTTTGCCAAAAGCCAAAGAGAGTCAATTCATATCCAATAAGTAAAGCAATGTTTAATGCTCTGGTTTTGAATTAATTTTGTGGCAAAAAGTGCTTAAGTCAATTTGTTAAGATTTATAGGAGAACAATTCAAATCTTTAAAAGTGGATTTTGGAAATTTACTCAGTTCTCTGCGGTTATAGTTTTTCATGTTTTTATTCCTAAACACTCCTAATGTCATATACCGGAAGTTTTAATTATTCCAAATGTTATTGCGCATTGAAAAAAGATAACCAAAAAGTAATTCTTCTATAACTTCCTCAAAAATCCTGCAAAGTAATTGAAATTTGGCTCATTTTTTTATTTGTTATTTTATATCATTTTTCCCACAGAAATAAAAAATTTTAATCCATTTATAAACTTATAAACCGGTAAATTATAAAAATAAATCCCGCTTTCCCGGAAAATGGCCGGGAAAAGAAAGACTCTAAATCGAATACAAATGCCGTCCCGAAATTTCGATTTTAATGCAATAAGGGCCATATAAATTAAGTTTAATTGCTTATTAAAATGGGGTTTAATTTTTTAAACTTAGGCCCGTTTTCACAACTTACCGATAGCTAAAGGTAGGATGTTATCGGCCGTATAAAAAGGGTTCCATTATTATAACTTTACTTTAACCTGCCAGTTTGGATCAACCTTAATTTACTTTATCGTGCACTTTAGATTAACTGCCTGTTTTTAGAAAACGTAAACAAGTGAATGAGTGAGAAATTATATTGAAAACAACAATAAAAAACGAAAATTTGTTTTTATTTTCAATATAATTTCTCACTCACTCACTTGTTTTCGTTTTCTAAAAACAGGCAGTAAAGTAAAGTTTTAATAATGGAACACTTTTTATAAAGCCATTTAAAGTCTACTTTAAGCTATCGGTAAGTTGTGAAAACGGGCCTTAATCACATTTCAATATAAGCCTTAACTTTTTAGACGTATTAGAAAAGGCGATTGGGTTTAAAATTTTGCTAACAAATAATAGGTGTGTTCATTTACTTTACTAGTCGAAACTTACAACGAGAAAGTAAGTTTAAAATTTCTGCCAATTGCTCAAAAAAATAAAAAAGTATATGAACGCTTTACCAGCAACACTTTTAGGCTGTAAGATACGGATTATTTCTTAATAAATTCAATACATTATTTGCGCAAAAATAAATTCAAGAAAAAAAATATTTTATGTTAATACAAAACTTTTAATTTAAAAAATTATGAAAATTATATTTGTTTTGTAAACAAGATCATGAAACAGGTGGTTGAATAATTCTTGCTAGTAAAAATTTTACAATCTCAAATTTAAAATTTTTTTGTCTCTCAAATTTGTATGCTCTTTTTTCCACTCTCTCGTTGCAAGAGTTAAAAACAATTATTTAAAATATGCAATAATTTTTTTGTATATGAACACGTCTAATATAAATAAATGCAGCATATAAAGGCCTACTAGAAGGCCTTTTTTTTCTTTGGGATAGCCATGTAAGTATATAAATATATATGTATATATGTATGTGTGTAAGTTTGTATAATCTGAACATGTGTGTTTGAATCAATTGAAAACTATTAATTTATCTTTCAACTAAACGTAAAGTGAAAGAAGTTTTTTTGTCCAAATTTTAAGAAACGATGGATATTTTCTCAACATAAAAAAATAAAATAATCTAAATGACTGCAAACTTCATGACATCATGCATCATGACCATCAGAATTTTATTTATAGGTCTGTTAATGTGTTGTGTATGGGTTAGTTCCTATTCCAATTGAAAATATTTATTTTTTGAAGAAAAAGTTTCGTTCTTATTTAAACCAAATGAGAAATATAGAAAGAATGCAATTAAATGGAATTAAGATATAATTGGATAAGATGCTTGTCTCATTTATGACGTTGTCCTTATACCAGTAAAATTAGTTAACAAATTGTTACAGAAATCGTCTTAAAATCGAAATATATAAGCAGATTTTAAAGAAAAACTTGACACAAATATACATGAAACCTTTAATGATACGTACTATATTTTATTTATTTAATAAGAGTTACATAAACAATTACAAATTATATTCTAACTTAATTGACCGAGCAACAGTCACGTAGAATTCCAGCCCGTTGTGGTGAAAAAGACCAGAGTCTCTAGCGGGAATCGAACTAACAACTAGCCTAAACCCCCCTATAACACAATACTGTAGCACTTTTTATAACGCGGAAATTTTCCACGTTATAATTGCGCGTACGTTTTGCATATTGTGCCACGTAGAAAAACAATATGGTTGGAGTAAACCATATTCTAAGAGCAACATACTATGGTTGAATTTTAATAATGCTTATATTTGCAGGTTACCATATTATGTTTTAATATGACCATAGTATGGTTAAAATCAACATAATTTTCCGAAGTCACCCATAACATAGTCAGAATTAATCATATTTTGGACAATATTAACCATAATAAATTTTAATAGGTTTTTGTTACTCTTTTCCTAAACAAAAAAATATTGTAAAATATAATATTATTATATCTTTTGTAATTAATTTTCTAAGTAGAAAAGGCTAATTATTGCCCGAACTCTTTAAACTTGTATTATTACTTTGTAAATATATATCCATGTTATGTAAATAAATAAATTGAATTGAATTGATTGAATTGAATTAACCATAATAATGGTCAAAACTAACCATATTATGTTCAACATTAACCATAAAATGATCAGAATTTAGCAAAAGTAACCATATTATGGTCAGAATTAACAACAATGTGGTCAATATTAACCATATTATGGTCACTTGCTTCATCCATTTTTTCAATTTGTTTGTTAAGTGTCAAATTATAATTTTAATTAATTTTTTATTTCTGATAGGTTCCACTTTTATAAAAAGTCTCCTTTGATTCATATCCCAGCCCGTGACAACCTACATTACCATTAATTCTACGCAAATGTATGTATTTTAATCAATAACTTAAATAAAATGAATGAGAATTTTAAGCAAACCAAGCAAGTATGTAAGTTCTGGTGTAAGCCTTTGCATGGTGATTTGCCAAAGTAAACTGATAAAAAGTCAAACACACTTCATTAGTATGACAGCTAGTTTAACAGTTATCATTTTCGGAAGCTCTATATGACTTTAAAATCACCCTTTAAATTATTATGCTATGTAATTTGGCTAATCCGTTAAGAAACTTCATATTTCATTTCGCTGTTTTCAAAATCGGATTTTTTCAACTCCATTATTATTTCTAGATATCGATCATTATTTCGAGATGTTGATCATTGATCTTAAGTAGCTTTCCTTTGAAAATAAATAAATTTTTCGATTTATATTTCACTTAAAGTTGGAAATTTATCTATATTCAAAAATAATTGGAATCAATTCTTCCGTAATAACTCAAACGACAGTCTGAAAAATTAAAATTATCATTTTAAGTACATTTTGGATGTCAACGTGCACATCTTACAATTGAAGTGATCAAATTATTGAAGTTATGGGCAATAAATAGTCCCCAAGCAACAGTTCCACAAATACCTGCCTTTTTCACTAGGAATTAATTCAAAAACAGATGAAAAGGTAGTAGATGTCTGTGTTTGCCCGAACACAAGGATGAGCGAGTGACAGTGTGGCACATGTGATTATGTATCATTATTGTGGGCCAAAGTAAATACTATTGCGGCATAATAATATAACAACAGCTTTGCGGTATTTGTTGAACACAAATCTTTTAAATTATCGTAAATTGTGTGGTGCTTTTTACAGTTTTCTTTGCTTTCATGTGAAACTTGTTGTTGATAAAAGTTGTATGTTTCTTTGTTTTGTTGGTCCTTTTATTAGAAAAGTCCAATGAAAGCAATTTATGACTCTTGACAATCTTCCATAGGTTTTTGCCTTATTAGACACTAAAAAATGTGTATGTTTTTCTTATTTTCGTGTCCCTGATTGTTTGTTTAAGTCGATGTGAGTGTATTTTTAAGACATTTTAATAGTTTTATGGCTAATTTAAGAAAAGGACATGTAAACAATTTTGATCAAAGGCCAACAAATAAGAATGAACAAGAATTGCAATGAATTACAATAAATGACATTTTGTTTTAGATTTTTAAGAAGCAAAACCCCCTTTTGTTGTGTTTAAATAACAAATGAGGGAAAAAGTAAATTGAGGGTTGCAAAATCTAAAAGCATTTTTAAAGGTCTTGTCTACCACATTTTTTTTGGTTTGTTTAAAGATTATAGATTAGGTTTTTCACAGCATGAACAATATTTTTGTAAGAAGTATCGTCGGGCGAGCTACCGACTCTTGCTCCGCAGGCCAAAAAGGGGTGTTTCCTAGTGGAATTAGCATCTAGATAGTCTAAGATCTGAGGCTAGACGGTTATTTAACAAGGCTTCGGAACTCACTAACTTTAATAGGGAAATCAGGAAAACCCAAAGGTCAACTTTACGGGAATATTGCGGCAAGATTGACAACCTTCCTGAATCACTCAGTCTGGAAAAGTGGCTTTCTCAGGACCACACAAATGGTCTTAGCACGCTCAGACGGTTAGATGACCCATTTACTGAGTCGCTAAAGGCGACTTGTGAGCTCCTACTTGCGACTCACTATGCACACGCAGAGAAAAAACATGGTGGAAGTATGGTAAAAAAAAAAACAAATTATGGTCCCGGCAATGGCAACAAACAATTTTTTTTATTTTAAACAAAACTTTTTTCACGATTGATAATATTTTGTTTCTATTTTAAATGATTTTGTTATTCGTGCTTAATTCCCAATCCAAAAGCCAGATCATCAGGAAACTTCATCCATAAAGATTTTAGAAAAACTAAAGATATTATTTATTGTTGATGATTTTGATTCAACTTTGATATTGTTACAAATAGAACTATTGCTGCAATTCTTATACGCTTAACAGTTTTATTTGGTTTAATATCTTTAGTTTTTCTGAAATCTTTATGGATGAAGTTTCCTGATGATCTGGCGTAAGCAACCAGTGAAATGCGCATGGGAATTGTTTATCCCTTCACCAGGGTTGTGATCTTTTACAAATGATTATTTTCATTTTTATTTCTTAATTATAGCGACCATTTTTCATGCAAATTAGTATTTACACATTTTTATCATTTTGCAGAAATCCAGGTATATTATGAATGAAATATGACATCAAATCATGAAGATGTTAACTAGACGTGACTGAATAAACTATCTGGATTCAACACGCTAAAGTCAATTAAAATCACATAATCCAGTTCTCTATACTGAATTTCTTTGTCATTTGCCGCACTGTGTTAATAAAACATTAGCTTTTCTGATATTTCAGGAAAAGTAAAAAATATAATTTCAAATATGCATGGAAAGAATTGTTTACTAAATCACCAGAAAATATGTATTAAACCAAGAAAATTTTGCACCATTCTCGTCCAAGGCAAACATTTCTTACTGTAAACATATGTATGGCTTAGCTTAAGCAAAAAGTAGTGACTCAAAGCGACCTAAAATTTACTTAACCACAGTTAATAAAAATTATTTTATTCTGTAATTACTTGAATCTAGCACTAGCTAGTTAAAGAAAACTTGATATAAAGATAAGAAACTTTTGATTAATTTGCTTAACATGTTGATCTAAATATAAATTAATTGAAACAAATTTCTAGCATTTGTTTCTTGATGCAAAAAATTCGATTCTCTTTAAAAATCAAGAAAATCAGACAATAGTTATTAAATAAATACTGCTTGATTTCAGAACTATGTATCTTTCTTCTTTTTAATTAAAATAAGCTACTTTTGTATATCTTGTCTTAAGAAATTTTTGATCATATATCAAAAACATAAATTTTTTGATCATGAGAAAATATTCAGGGGTGTGCTGGAAATCGCAAATCGTTTTTTATTAAAGAAACATTTCCCTTTTAAACAGGATTTTAAGCAAAAATTATAAGAATTAGTTTTAAAGCTTATTAAAACAACTTTCAAATTCTTGCGTTTGCGATTGAGGCCTTATTGTGGCAGTCGTGATTATTATCTAATTATTTCAGTCAATACTGCACGAATCGGAATTATTTTTTCAGTGTTATAAAGAATTAATTTGAGTTACACAATACTGAAAAAATAATTTCGATTTGTTAAGTATCGAATGAAATAAAATTGCTTCCGAATCGAGAAAGTACTCGATTACGACTGCCAGAATTAGGCGCCTCATTTTTTTATTTAAGAAAGTTTCAGAAATTACGAACAAAACAAATTTAAATCAGAAAATAGTTTTTGGATTTTCTTGTTTTAAGAAACGAAATGGATTTCTTTAGAAAATATACTTCTTTCCGTATTTAGTATGCATTTCAGAGTACTATTTATATATTAAAAATATTTGAAAAATGGAAACAAATTTTGGTTTAATTGTTCTTGATTTAAATATATGCAAATTAAAATACAAAAACGTTGGGTATCTATAAAAGCTCTTATATAGCGCTCTTTTAAAAAAAAGCGCTAAGGGAAAAATATGCGCCTTTTCGACAGTTAAAAAGCGCTAAATCTAGCGCAAAAGGCGCTTAATTGGCAACGCTGCCTTCAACAATAAATTTCAGTTTCTCAATAGTATGAAATGGGAATTTAGCACATTTGAAAGAAACCTTGTTAATTAATTTTGGAATCCCAAGAAAAACTTTGATAACTAATATGCATGTGGCAGAGTAAATAAGCTGAACTGGCAAAATAAAATAAAGTTATTTGTTTTTATTTTTGTTTTTTCTTTACCCACTGTAGTTGTACATTCAGAGTTGACAAAAAATCAACCAATAGTAGGCGGGACTGTAAGAAAAGATAAACTCACTGTTTATTGTTGTAGTTTTTGTTTAAACTTTGATATTATTACAAGTAGAACTGTTGCTATAATTCTTAAACGTTTAACAGTTTTATTTGGTTTAATATCTTTAGTTTTTCTAAAATCTTTATGGATGAAATTTCCTGATGATCTGGCCTAAGCAACCAGTGAAATGCGCATAGGAATAGCTTATCCCTTCAACAATAAATTTCAGTTTCTCAATAGTATGAAATGGGAATTAAGCACATTTGAAAGAAACCTTGTTATTTATGACTTTGTTTTTGCTTTCAATTTAATTCTTTGGCGTTGCGTTGCGTTTTACATAGTTAGGGCCTTAGCAATTTAAATGCTGTCGAGAGCATTTGTAGTCGTGTTATTGTAGCATATTTCTTAAAAGCACAATAACGAACAAAAAATTTACCTAAAAAAGGATATTCAAAAATTCTGTTAAAAGTTCTGTTAAGTCATTCGATTTGGTTATAATGAAAATAAAAAAAGTTGCAATGACCAATTGAGGACATGTCAATAACCTGAAAACTGGATTGACTTAAGTAAAAATGAGATACAAATTCAAGGAGGTCTAAGTTGGTGTATTCCCTTCCGAATTTGTATTTGAAAATAATGCGAAATTGAGTTTGATTCTAACTTAACACTTATCCTAGAGAACCAGAGAATGAGGGAATATTAATATTTACTTTACTTCCTTCGTTTTACTTACTTACTTCTTTGTTTAAAGAAAAACTCTCAATTATAAAACATCACTAGCGTACCCGATATGGCTTTCTTAATCACACCTTAACGTCAAGTTTTTTGCTTAAAACTTAATTTGACATTTCTTTGTTTTAGTGGTTGACAAATTCAACCATGGATTGGTACAAACCGACAAAAAGCCTCGGTTTTAGCTTTGACTTTAACAATATATTTATGCTCGAAGAAATCGCAAATTATACATAATACTCGAGCTTCATATACAAAAACTTTATACTTGGCAAGGTATTTCAAAATTGTTAAAATTCAATTTAAGTACAAAGAAGAACAAATGTTACCTTTTAAACTCTTAAGTAGATACCTAATTTGTGTGGCACAAACTACCACCTGGGCCTGGCTGGGACCACTAGTATTTTGTATGGAGTTTTTGTGGCTTTAGCAAAATCACACACTAACGAACCCATGTCTATGTAGTTTTATGGCTATAGCAGAAACATTTTGCTGGGATATATAATAATTCTTCGAAAAAACAGTAAAGAAAGAATTCGTATGTGTTGTGTATGCTTTTTGATTCCTTTCATTTTGATTTTATTTACTGCAGTACATATATAATAGGCCTGGGCCTAGTCAGGCTCAGGTGGATACACTATTCACAAAATTTTCATTTCGCCAATTGCGACGCCCACGGTGTTTTAATTTACACTTTTTTCTGATTTTCTTGTAAAAAACACTTTGATTGAGGAATACATAAAGTTTCGTTCCAATATACTTAATAATTACATAAAAAAAACTACAAAAAATGTCCAAAAATGGGTCAAACCCTGACATACACTTAAGGCTTATGCCCGTAATTTCTACAAACAGATATCTAACTGTGTATAGATATCTCTGGTGTAATGAATTTTTGATAATTTTAACAAGTTTGTTTTACCTACTGGTTGAACTGTAGTGTATTTTACACCATCGATTTTTGAGTTAATTAAAAATATTAATAAAAATACAAATGTTGCCATATTTTAAAAGAAAACTTAAAGGAAAAAACACGTAGGCAAAATTAACGGTGAAATTACCAAACTATTTTTACCGCATAGGTAAAGATAACTGTTAGGTACGAACACAACCAGATACCTGTTTGTTGAAATTACGGGCATTAATACAAGTAACTGAATTGAAACAAATAAAAAATTGAATTACATACAATTATTGTATAATATGATGTTTAATTTTGATATTTTCGAAACCGAACCGAAACCAACCGGTTTTAATCGTTTTAAAACCGAAACCGCGGTTTCACATTTTTACGGTTTTTAGCAAACTCTACTCAATTGAGCAGCGCGTTAAAAATGCTGAAGCCTTTAACAAAAATCGGTGCTCAAATCCAAATTTTATTTCGTTCACTTCGTGATATTTTCGAACAGCATAATGGATTCGTTAATACGTTAAGCATATGAGAATCCACAAGTGATTGTTGAAAAGCCGATGCATCCACTAAAAGTGAATGTTTGGTGCGGCTAATAGGCTGGCGGCGTCATAGGGCCGTACTTCTTCAAAAATCACGTCAACCAAGCAGTTACCTTGAATGGACCTAGACAAAATGTGGTTCCCACAGAACCTCTTTTGTGCGACAAATTCAATGGCCTTGTAATCTCACTTCGTGGCGATGTTAATTGGTCGCCACAATAATGGGATCTGTACGCCCATAAACCAAGAACAATTCATGAGCTAAAGGATCAGATAATTCGGCACATTAATGACGTTAAACCTCAATTATGTCTCAGAGTAATTGACAATATGTACCGTCGGATAGAGGTATTCACCGAAGCCATGGCGAGCATTTGGTCGATATTTTGTTTCACACATAATTCTCATAGATCCTTCTATAATAATAAAAAAGATTATGATAATTCTCTGAAAATTTTTCGTTTTATTTACAATAAGCATAGTGCGTTTGTGTTGGACCACCCTTTTCTATGAACATTTTATGTACAGGGTGGGCCAGCTTGGACTGACTGATTTGAAATGCTTATCATTTTTGTAGCCGTTATGGTGCATCCCTCGGCAGTAATTCTTGGGCCAATTGAATTTTATATGGAAACATCTTCAGATCAACTTTTAGAAAACGTCGTTCTGGAGAAGTTCAATTGAGTAGCTCGTCGACGAGTATACACAGTTGGATCCGTGTGAACACTTTCTTCTACAGTTTCTATAGCTTGTTCAGTGTGAACACGACAAACAACATTTCTTCGTAGTGCATTACTCACAGAAAAAAATTCTCGCTAATGTTTTTCAATAAAAGCATTAATCAAAAATAAAATCAGTTTTAATTAAAAATTTAATCAAGTGAATTAAATGTTTAATTGATAATATTAATTTGTTTACTGGTGCAAATTTAATTAATTTTTTAATTAATATCACAAATTTTTTAATTGAAATAAATTTTTTTTTCTGTGCACTGAACCCAAATTTTCAAAACGGGTCATTAAGCTTCTTATCATGTTAACACTGGGAGCCTCTGCAGTATTAGAATGCTGACGGTATTTTCTTTGCGTTGTAACAATTGATCGTCTGGAAACATAATTTAAATTCAACAATTTTTACACGTTCTTCCACTGAGTATGATGACATTATAAAATTTTATAAAATTCTGTATTATCTGCAAAAAAATAAAAAAAAAAACAAATAAAAAATACAAAATTTATAAGCATTTGAAATCAGTCAGTCCAAGTTGGCCCACCCTGTATTTAAAAAATAATTTTAACAAATAGAATTTGGAAATTTGTAGTTTTTGTTTTACTATTTAAACATTAAATTAATGAATGTTTTTCTTCTTGTTTTTGTTTATAAGCAAAACAAGCAAATCGTGAAGTGTTGTTGGTGCTACAACAAACTTTTACAAGCACACGCGCTTGCACGCGTATAGAATGCAATGCTAAATTTTTAAGTACGATTCGTAATTGGAAGAAACTATAATTTAGTACGAGTTTTTTCTTTCTCTGTAACTGTCTTCTAACGGTGGTGTCATTGGCTCGTTTTTTCGTTGATGAAAATTGCCGCCACGTTTCAGTCAATAAAGTGCGCTACAAATTCAATTATATTTACATACTTGATATTAATGATCTGTGGTTTCAACGAGAAGGTGCAACAAGCTTAAAGGGAAAGGAATCAGTCTATAGACTATTTCGTATAATCCAGGTACTTAGCAATCTCTTTAAAACAATCTTACAAATATATAATACTTGGATATACAATAAAGTCTCTATTTGTGACTGTGACTTGAAAACATTCTTAATTTAAAATTTATAATTTCTTGATATTCTTTAATTAGACTTGAGTTCATCAAATTTCATTTTCATTAAATTATTTTCACTGAGGAAGGAATTTTTTTACAACTTGGAATTTTTATTAAAATTTATTGATAATTTTTCTTGGCTGAGCTGAGATTTGAACCAGGGTTGATTTTTACATGTTTCAAAAATCACCACATTCTATCTTCTGAAAATCTTTGAGTTCTAATAATTTAATGCAAATTAAATTTGATGAACTCCAGCCTAATTAAAGAATATCAAGAAATTAAAAATTAACAGTTCAACTAAAATCAAAATTGTTCATTCTTCATTTCTTAAAGAATAATACAAAATATTATTTATATATTTTTAATGAAATTTTCTCAACACAATTTTCATATTGCATATGTATTTTAAAGAAAATTATTATGGCATTAAAATGGTATTTAATTTTGATATCAACATATTTATAAAATAATTAAAACTATTTTAAGCATTTGAGCTGACATAAACATATTTGCATAAATATTTTCACAATAAACATGAAAACAATTTTAATTTGTAAATTGTTGAGTTCTTAACAACTTATTAGATACTCATATAAGAAAGTCTGTCTGATCACATGTGCTTACATACAGACGTGTGGTATCATCATTATAAATTATTTTTCTATTTGCATTTTCTAATTGGCTCAGTTCGTTCTCTTCTCTGTACAATATTATAAATTAGAATTAGTTTTCTTTTTGAAGGAATAATGCATGTAATTACATTTTAAGAATTTTTCATACACATATAACAAACTGAAATACAAAATTGAATTCAATGCGACTTGTGAGAGCGCTATAATATTAAGAATATATTAAGTATGTAATTGTTATCTTAAAGGAAGAAGTACATATCACGCGATAGTGCGCGCGCGCTCGACATCTGCCAAAATAAGTTAAACAAGTGTTTTTTCATATAACAAGTTACGCGTTTGCGCCAGAAAGTTGGTTAACGTTGAATTTTTTAACGCGTTGTGTGTTTTTGACCAGTAATCAGCTGACAAAAACATATAATAATTAAACAAATTTGTGTATCATGAAGGAAAAACTTGTTGAAGAGATTAAAAAAACATACAAATTGTGCAAATAAAGCAGATTCAATAAAATAAAAATATCTTGATATATTTTCGAATCTGTTTTCAATGTAAAAATAAGTAAAAAAAATATAAAACAGCTGACAGGAATTGCTTTTATGACGCGGGTTGTGTAACTTGCAATTTTTCATGCGCTAAAGTTTATAAACGCACGGCACACGCAGACGAATAAACGTGTGTTACGTACTTCCATCTTTACAAGAACCGACGTCAGCATTCAAATTGGTGGCGGCTTGGATCTATATTAAATTATTGACCGTCATTCAGAAAGGGGTATGCTTTTCTTTTTAGAAATTTAAGCTAGCTTGAGTAAAATAACATGATTCGTAACAGTTAAAGCTGAACTTGAATGATTTTCCGGAGGAGAATTTATATTGGAGACATGGTAAATTATGGACCAATCATCCCAAAATTCTGCAGAGGTATATATGGTATTTAAAAACATAAATTTGAATAAATTTCGATACAGTGGTGAAATTAGTTTAAACGTTTGCAGTGAATTTCAGATGGCTACTAAATATGGGATCTAAGGTTAATTATAGACCGTATATCAGAAAATTTCATGACATGACATTTCATGATTTTCTGGCTATATGAAGCCCAGTTGCAAGAAATTTTACCGCAATATCTATATCTGCTACGATTTTAGTCGTTTTTAATCAATTTATGAGAGTGGGCTTTATATAGTTTTTGTTCCTACGCTAATCCTGCGAACCTCTACGCTTGTCTGCTGGAAACCAGAGTCTCTGGTGGGGATCGAACCCGCAACCTTAGCACTGATTGTCTATCACAAAACGCTATCCTACCGGGGCAGTATAGGTCTATGGCAAATTATGGACCGATCTTCGTGTAAAACGAATTTCTGCAAAATCTTTTATCATTCCGTGCATAATACTGAATTTATGTTAGTTTTTTTAACAACAAAATTATCAATATTTTAGGGTGGTAGTTCCACATTTTTATTCATAGCTCTAATCGTACTAAGCCGATTTTTCTGGATTTGGAAACGGAGAGACAGACAGACAGACAGACAGACAGACAGACAGACATACATACAGACAGACAGACAGACAGACACACAGACAGACAGACAGACAGACAGACAGACAGACAGACAGACAGACAAACAGACAGACAGACAGACAGACAGACAGACAGACAGACAGACAGACAGACAGACAGACAGACAGACAGACAGACAGACAGACAGACAGACAGACAGACAGACAGACAGACAGACAGACAGACAGACAGACAGACAGACAGACAGACAGACAGACAGACAGACAGACAGACAGACAGACAGACAGACAGACAGACAGACATACAGACAGACAGACAGACAGACAGACAGACAGACAGACAGACAGACAGACAGACAGACAGACAGACAGACAGACAGACAGACAGACAGACAGACATACATACAGACAGACAGACAGACAGACAGACAGACAGACAGACAGACAGACAGACAGACAGACAGACATACATACAGACAGACAGACAGACAGACAGACAGACAGACATACAGACAGACAGACAGACAGACAGACAGACAGACAGACAGACAGACAGACAGACAGACAGACAGACAGACAGACAGACAGACAGACAGACAGACATACAGACAGACAGACGGACATGGCCAAATCGATTGAGATTTACTCAAAGAGCCGGAATATATACACTTTATGGGGTCTGAGAGGAATAATATAAAAATTTCACAGTACTGCTATTGCTACCGGAACTAGAGATGAGCGATATTTCCGTACCTGTGATTTAATCACTGTTACTGAAAAATCACGAATCACAGTTGTGACCAAATCTGTTAAGTAACAGGTACTTGCTAAGTTGTTATTTTCTTATTTTGTTTCATACACAAATTTATGATATTTCACTGTTTGTGTGGGTAAAAGCGTTTTTTGCACTCATGAATGTAATTGTTGCTATTTTTTCTTTTGTTCTCTCTTCTTCCTTATTAGAATTTTTTTTAAAGCCAATGTTTATTTGTTCAAGTATGTCCAACTAAACAGGTGATCGTTTTTGTTGCCTTATTTCTTTGTCAAACTCCATAGCAAAAAATTTTCAAATATCCTAGAACAAAAATAAAAGTTGTGATCACAATCACAGTTTTAAATAACAGTGATTTTAAAATCACGTTCACTAATCACGATGTTCCTTGAAAATCACGGGATCGCTCATCTCTAACCGGAACAATTACTTTTTTACTATTTAAAAATCTATAAATATTAGGGCATTCATTAACCGATTAATTACCACCCGATTAACTGCTCGGTTGATTTCAAATTTGCTTTTTTCGATTAACGATTAAACCGGTTAATTTCAGTCGATTAACCGATGCTATAAAATATATTTATTTTTTGTGGTATTATAACTAGGGACCGGATTTTTATGCAGTTAAAATCGAGTTTTATGCGACAAAACGCGATGTGCTTTGCAAAATATTTTCTCCCCATTTTTTCCCAAAAATATGCAATGTCAGCAATGTATGCAAAAATATGCAAAAATATGCACTAACAAATCGATGCCATTTTATTTAAAATTTCTTGATTCGAAAAGATATTAAGTTTATGTTGATCTCAGACTGACGACAACAAATATGCATTTGCATAAAAATACGGGCCTTGATTATAACATATTTTTTTGTGTTTTTAATTATTTGTTTCGTCTCATATACAAAATATATGTGTTTAGAAAATATTTTTCATATAAACAAAGAAGTTGTTTAGTGATCTTTAAGACAAAACCCCATATGGGTGTTAATATCTAGACAATATTCCGCGCAAACATCTCTTATATGAATTATAACCTAATATGGGCTTAAGCGATACTATTTTTAGGTGTTTTTTTTCAAATTTTGTTTTGTTAAATATTTTGTCTTCAAATTAGCTATTTTTCATTTTTCAGGGCATATTTTCCAGTTTTTACTGCATATTTAATGCGCATAAAACGTGTTTTTAGAGCATATTCCTGGTTTCCCTGGTTATAATATTTAAATAACTTCAAAATTGTTGAATGCTATTGCTACTTGTACAGAATAATTCCCATAGCAGCAGCTATATTAATGGTAGCATTTTAAACACTGCTTATTGTAGGGTTTGATGGCACTGTCTTTTAATAATTCTTTGCTTATGATAATCATAAAGAAGAAACATTTGTATATACAAATGTAGGTATATCCAGCATATATATTTTTTTATGTTTGTATGACTTTTTTCCTACAAACATACTTTCTAGGTAAGTATGTCTTTAACCAAAATATTAGTATCTTGTACCCAAATAGGCATATTATTTTTGGAAAATTCTTTTCATTTAATTTAAGTTCTTTGTTTTTCAATTTTTTCTCCATTTTTCATGTTTGGATGAGGGGTTTTTCTACTTTTTTTTTTGTCAAAAAAATAACAAAAAATTCAAGTACGTGTTATGGATATATGGAGCTCATAATAAATATAAGTACTTCATGTGCCATGGCTGAAGGCAATTTTCATTTCATCATTTTTAAGTACCTTCTAGCAAAATACAGCAAAATGAAAAGAGAATAGAATATTAAAAAAAAAACAAAAACTGCATGTCCATATATCTATGTTTATGCACATGAACTATTTTTTTTTAAATAGGGTGTTCGATTTTTGAATTTCTCAATTGAATGTAAAGGCCAAATTGTAATGCAAAATTTTACACACAAATATGGATACAAAATCAAAATACATTTGATTAAACTTGACGATAAGTTGCATTAAACCTTTCGCGGACACTGACGTCTATAGACGTCATAGTTGGGGGTAGTGTTCTAAATATTGATTTAAATCAGCAGTGCACTATCACTAAATAAAAATGCAAAGAAATTAGTTTGCACTCTTTTTTACCAGCTTTAGTGATGATTGCAATTTTTTAACTACCTACTATTTGGACTTGTAATCAAAAAAGTTGCATACAAATATTGTATCACTAAAATTTAAAAAATGTAACTTTTTATTTGTATGGTTTTTGATTTTTTTTTGGAGGATATGCATAAGCAAAGAACATTCAACAAAGTTAAAGTTTGTCAATAACGGTATAATGATTGGCTTTAATCATGAAAAAACAAGTTTTTGATTTTAAATTTAGTGCAACAATTTTAGTTGCACTCAAATGAGTGAAGAAAAAAAGTTGCAATAAACTGATGATTGCTTTTTTTAAATCAAACTATTTTTTTTTTGAGTGCAAAGTTTTTTAACATCAATACCACTCATGTTTAGTGAGGCTTCAAATTTTCAATTCATCACTCAACATCAAGAAAATGATTGCAATATTCTTGAACTATCACTAAGTGTGAGTTGAAACTGCAAAATGAGTGCACTACCCCCATCTATGATAGACGTCAAAACAAAGTTTTCTCTAGGGACACGACGTTTAGACACGTCCAAAAATGTTAAGCTCATAGAACCTTTACGCGTGAACATTTCCAATAACAACCTTGTTTATATTATGTGTAAATCTATTGAATATCGTATCATATGTGTGTTAACAGTGTCTTAGACAAAAAACACTAAAAAAATGTACAACTAATAAAAGTCGTTAAAAACAGTCATATTTTTTAACTTGGATGTAAGTTTTTTATCACAAAACTAATTATATTTTTTTTTAGCTATGAAATCAATTTATCAGCCATGTCACAGAGTACAATTCCGTTCGGAAATGGAATCATTCCGTATTTTGCTGCTTTAGAAAATGGCGAAAACATTTTTCAGAATTAAACCATTTTTGTTTTCATTAACGGAATGGGAGTTTTCTATATCTGAAAGGCGAAAAAAAACTATCAAAATACACTTTCTATCAATAAACAAATATGTTTTTTTGATTCCGAATATAGAAAATATGATTTTCTGAAATTTAATTTTTTTTAATGTTCAAATCTTTTAAAATCGCCTAGAAAAGACGCTTTAGAGAAGTTTTTTGCTGAAGTAGATTTTGATGAAAGCAGCTACTCCGGACCAGGTTGCTGATGATGGGAAACTACCCGAAAGAGACTCAAATTACATGCCGGAATAATTAAACTCAGAAATTTCTTCCAGCTCAAGTGATAATATTGTAGAATCTTTTGTACAAATTCCTGTTCATGACAACGAAGAAAATGTTTTAAATTCAGTAGGTATAGAAGGTGATATTTTAATGTCAGATATTTAAAGTATTCTCGGTTTTTCGTTTGACGAAAATCAATCTGGCCTAAAAAGTACTTTTCCCGTAAGTCCTAGTCCTTATGATGTCTTAATAAAATGTTGGACTCCCGAAATTATTGAAATTTTTGTTGAGGGCACAAACAAATATGGCAAGAGTTTGTTTGATAACCTGCGAACAAGTACAAGAAGCTCTCGCTATATATCTTTTGAAGACACAAATCCAAAGGAAATGAAAATTTTTGTAGGCTTGTGTCTTTTACAATATAAAGAAGTACTAAAACCCATTTGAATTACAAAAACCATAGTTTGCTTTTTGTTTATGATACTTTTATCTTTAGCAATACTGAATTTTATGAATGTATAAACTATTTTTACTAAAATATGGTGTTTTATATTCTAAAAAACAAAAAATTTACTATGACGCATATGAACATCAGGTGCGCCATTAAATCACTCTTTGAGGTTAACCTCTGCCTAGACGTGTATATCCGTCGACGTCTAGGAATGTATCACATTTAAGACACAAGTAAACGCATGACGTTAATAACCGTCAAAAACAAAACCTTATTTTATGCCATTATATAGTTTTTATTTTAAGATTCTAGCAGTTTGGTGTTTTCAGAATTTTCCTATCTTGTCTAGTAACGGAGATACATCAAGTGTTCCACGGGAAACCCTTCTCCAAAAATGGTGTTCGCGAAATCGTTAAGTACATTACAGTTGGCCACATAAGTTTTATTTGTATTCGAAGCGTTGCTAACGCAACCTCATGCATATAATGGTTGGGCCTTAAGAACCTTTTAGAAATCAACGATACAAGGGATTCAATTCTATAACTCAATACGGCAATGTTTTTATATCAAAATTCAAATTAACTTAAAAAATAAAAATTTTCAAAAGATTTTGTTATTCGTGCTTAATTCCCAGTTTTTATTATTGATAAAAACACTTGAAATTTATTGTTGATGGGATAAGCTATTCCTATGCGCATTTCACTGGTTGCTTAGGCCAGATCATCAGGAAACTTCATCCATAAAGATTTTAGAAAAACTAAAGATATTAAACCAAATAAAACTGTTAAACGTATTAAGCAACAGTTCTACTTGTAATAATATCAAAGCTTAAACAAAAGAACATCAACAATACAAAGTGGCTTCATCTCATCTTACATTCCCCACTACAATTAGTTGAAATTCTCTCAACATTAATTGTAGTTGTACACAAAATATTTTAATAACAAGATTTTGTTTATCGTGCTTAATCCCAATTTTTATTCTTGATAAAAACACTGAAATTTATTGTTGGTGGGATAAACTATTCCCATACGCATTTCACTGGTTGCTTAGGTCAGATCATCAGGAAACTTCATCTAAAGATTTTAGAAAACTAAAGATATTAAACAAAAAAAACTGTTAAGCGAATAAGAATTATAAGCAACAGAGAAAAGAGAATGCCATTTATTTTCCCCTCTCTCCTAAAAACTAAAGACTTGATGAGTCAAACTTGACTTGTGTGAGCCGGCACTAAATAAAAACAGCTGACATGCATTGAATCAAAAGAATGAAAATTCTGTCAAATTATTTTTAGTTATCAATATTGCCAGATGCGATTTTATGCTTATTTACACGGCATCAATAAAATCTTCAAAAGTTTTGTTCAATAACACAGTACAACACATGATTTGCCAACTCAATTCTATGAACTGTATGTGAAATTAGACCCAAAAAGAAGAATTTCTGCATCATTCGTTTTGTCTTCTTACCTGCGATTTGAAGTTAGTATCGATTTGAAGTTAGTACTATCGTATAGGGGAATTTATCACGTTTTAGGCCCTGTTGTTTGACATAGCTCGACAACCACTAGCCCAATTTAGTTGAAATAAATTTTAAAAAATTAAGAATTACAATTCCCTTAATCTGTTCATATATTGTACAAGTATACAAGTAACACTTTCGAAGTTAAAAATGAATGTATGAGTAAATGTATGAATTTCAATTGCGAATAAAAGCGAAACGCGTGCATCGATTTTTATGATCTTTGTCTCATTTTGCTCATAGGTTATGTGACTTTGCGAAAAAATAACTAGACTTGAAACTTTTTTCCATTTTGGATTTTTTATGTATTTTTAAAAAAAAAAATTAAATTTTTAGGCAAAAAATAATTTTTTCCCATCATACATTCATTTTTAACTTCGAAAGTGTTACTTGTATACTTGTACAATATATGAACAGATTAAGGGAATTGTAATTCTTAATTTTTTAAAATTTATTTCAACTAAATTGGGCTAGTGGTTGTCGAGCTATGTCAAACAACAGGGCCTAAAACGTGATAAATTCCAATATACGATAGTACTAACTTCAAATCGATACTAACTTCAAATCGCAGGTAAGAAGACAAAACGAATGATGCAGAAATTCTTCTTTTTGGGTCTTATTTTACATACAGTTCACAGAATTGAGTTGGCAATCAATTAACTGAAAAATGTTGTACTGTGTAATTTTTTATCAATAAATTTTGAAGAAATTTTGCTGTTTCCACGAAATTTTCGTGAGTGATGCAAGCGGTACTTTTTGTAATCTTTATTTCCTAAATACAGTAGATTCCCGATTTAACGAACAATTGATTGTCAGCCCTGTTCGTTAAATCGAAAAATATTAATTTTTGAAATAACAAATTCAAAGGACAATTCATATCATATCTTGTTAGGTTAGGTTTAGAAGGGTTATGTGCCCAAGGGCACACTTTCACTCGGAGACCAGTACGGTCTATTGTGAATCATATCTTGTTACTTAAAATGGATTTGCATTTCGAATTTGTATGAATACTTAAACTTATTGAAAAAATTAAGATGTATTTATTTGGTATAACTTTTTCGCACAAGTCTTGAGCTCTTGAATTCTTTTGTATGAAGAATTTGTTTAGGCACAAATTTGCAGCAGCTTACCAATAAATCAGAATTTAATAACATGTACCGCTCATATGGTTAGCAAAGCCTATAGTGCACGGAATGTTAAAAGCCACATGCGCATGTGGTTCTGACGTAATTTTGACGTCACTTCAAAGCCACAATAGCAAGTTCGTGTTTTGTGATGACCACAAAATAACATTCCGTGTACTATAGGCTTAAGTGTAGCTTCGATTTAAAATCCTTGCCAAATTTAAGACACGCTCATATAAATCATTATATGTTTCAGATGAACATATATCAAATATGCTAACATAAACTCAAAAGTTAGCAACAGAATATAAATCTGCATAAAATATCCTTTTCAAAAAGGTATAGATATTCTTTCTATATTATAAAATAAAACATATTAAATTTCTTCCTTAAGCTACGGTCACACTTATCAAATATTTGACGAAAAAAACGGGACCAACAAGCAAACTAAATAATCATTTCCGCCAATTCCAATATTTATTTAAGGCCTTATTCATAAAAATATTTCAGGTTAATAACAGGTTTATTAATCGAATTTCCTATGGAAATCTGTTTAATAAACCTGCAATAAATCAAAAATATTTTTTATGAATATGGGGGTTAGATTATAATACCACATTTTACAAAAAACAACTTTTTGCTATGCCTGGTAGTATAATTAGTTTATTTTGTAATGTTAAGAACATGTTAAATCTAAATGACTATTGGCAAAAGTAGGGGGTTACGCTTATTTGGTCAAATATTTAATAAGTGTGACCGTAGCTTTAGAATATGTTGTATTTTTATTTCCATAAACCATTGCGGTCAAAAGAAGTGAATTCGATCGTAATTTTCGATTATTTCAATTAACAAAATATTAAGAAAAGGTTAAAATTTTTATATTTTGTGTCTTTGCTTTAAAATACTACAAGTTTTTTTTTGCCGAAATGCAAAAATTTGTAAAAACTAAGGCGGTCTAACACTACGATAGACAATAGTGTGGCGTGGTGTCGCATAAATGTACCGAGTTACATTTCTTGCGGTTTCAGCGTTAACTGTATGCAATCGTGGAGAACCAAGGAAAAAACTCAAGAGTGACTAATGGAGTACCATGAAAAACTCAAGACGTTTTACTCTGGAGTGGATTCCTCAAGGGACCAAGGGCTTGTGGATAAGGCTGCAATAAAATCGCATGATACCCTGGAAATATAACTGATACATAGTTAGCCAACAACTATTTAGTTTTAAGAAAAACCGAAAAAATCGTAGTTGCGGTAACTCAGTATAAATGGGTTTTAAGTTAAGCTAATAAATTTGGGAACATGATAGTTAGTAATAGAATGTAATTGCGATTGAAAAATCTTTTTTGAATTAAGTATAAAATCAACTCCATGATAACGATGTCAAGTTAGTTTGTTTTTCAACATTAAGAATTTATGATGAAAAGTACTCTGTATTTGAGAACTCGGTTATAAAGTGGGTACAAATTAAGTGTGTCTTTTTATACTTGCAGTAAAAAAGAACGCATGGACTAACAAAATATTTTGAAAGTTAAAAACGTAACAATACTGATCAAAAACGGATTCTCTGTGGGACACCCTTCGCTCAAGTCACAATATCCATTTATGTAGTCTATATGGTGCTTACTAGTGTATGTATATGAATGTGTGCTGGAGTTACGTTTCTTAAAGTTTAAAGAATTTAGCTTTTTTTTTTCTTTTGAAAACAACAGCCGCATTATACGAATAGTACGCTTATGTTGTATTTTACACACGAAATCACTAATAATAAAATTGAAACAGCCAAAGAGCACAGTAGTTGTACTTCCACCGAACGAATGAATATGAGTATCTAAATGTTTGTTTGATTTCTAAGTTTATTTGTATATTTAAATACGTGCCTGTGTATGAATGTTTGTAAAAAGTACATACATATATACAGTAAGTGTATGTGTAAAGTAGCTTTTGGATGGATTGTAAGAAGTTTCGACTATAATCTATTCTGTTAACGTGTCGTATCGTCATGTTAAAAAGGCATTGCAATGCACTGCTTTACATTGCATTGTACATCACACTGTGATGAAGAGCATTCTTTAATATTTTGGGCACTAACCCATTAATTGTGATAATAAGATGGTCTCACATCGAACAAGACTTTAAAAGGGCTATCGTAAAAGACTATATATAATTTTGTTAGATTTTGTTTGGTAAGATAGGAAGATGTGCGGTAATTCTATTGATACAGAGTTCCCATAATCCAATCAATGTTTTAAATATACTCCAGTTCAACGCTGGAATATAAGACAGCTCCAATTATTCCTTGTCGCAGTTTCAATGTTTTTTCATATCTTTATTTATTTATTGAATCTTCCCTTGATGTTTGTGGACTAATATTAACACTATGCTAGTTGAAAAAAACCGACAAGCTGGGCACCTGTCGTTTTAACCTAATTCGGGTTTATACATATGACATTTATAAATTTTTTATGAATTTCGAAATTTTGATAAAAAAATTATTTTTTTCCAAGAAAAATATTAGAAACAAGTTTTACTTTTTTTTTGCAGAATTTCGGGTTTTTTTAGTTTTTTAATAAGCTAAAGCGTTTTTGAGTTACGCGAACATATGTTGTGCAACCTCCTCCATTTTCGAAATATCGATATATCTCGAAAACCAGAGCTAACCTAAAAAACGGCTAGCACCACTGGATCCAGCGTACCCGGATTAGGTTAAAACGACAAGTGTCAATTTCAAGCACAGTGTATTTAATCAATTCTTAAAACTTACACTTAACTATTGAGTCCAGCCAGAGCCAGAGTCAGACAAAAATTAATTGTTAATAGATATGTTTACATAATTATAAAAAAGTGTAGTTGATTTTCTTCCTCCATTTTCATATAACAAACAAAAAGACGCCACACAATTTTCGCGAATCACGTTTTTCACAAAGCAGCTCACCAACGAGATCTGAAGTCTCCCTCATTCGTTGGCGTGGGTGTATGAGATCGTTGAGTTAGTTCCGTGGCAGATGGTTTGGTTGAGATTTCAATTTTTCTAAATATTTTGCCGTCTAATAATTTTAGAAGGGGTGCATGAGTTAGTTTAACTGCTGTTTGGAATTTATGGGTATTTAGCTAACACTAGATTTTTCCGAAAAAGATGCAGTTTTTTTATAGCTTTATTTTGGGAAGCAATTAGAATATTGTCTTCCTCTCTACGGTAGAATTGTAGTTACAGACAAGGAACAAAATTTATTTTTTTATTTTATTTTATTTTATTTATTTATTTAGTGGTATTCCTATACAACAGGACTTAAAGTCTTATAATTATAGTACAGGATAAACAATTTGTAGCAATTTCTTATGTGTCACAAATTTAGAACAAACTTTCTCGGAAAACATGCACCTAGTGCCTAAAAATCGCTTAAATATGGAACAAATTGTAGAACTGTTTTTTATTATTTTTGGCCACAACTGCCAAACTGTGGGAAATTCAGTAAAGAAATCGACAGAAAATAAAAATTTCTTATAATAAAATTCATAATTCTTCAGAACATTATAATACTAAAGAACAGTGTTCCAAAATAAACAGAACATTATTTAGCGCAAGGCTTACACACCCAGGAACGATATCCATTTTATTAGTGTTTGTGTAGACGAACACAACCCCTAACACCGTTCGTAACTATTTTCAACAATTGGTCGAACCTTATATAGTATTCTGTTTAACTGAATTTGTAATGTAAAATAAATGAAAATTCAATTAAAAACCGGTGTACTTATTTCTTATTTATTTCTAACTAAAAGTTATTTTAAATTTTACAGGTGTGACAGGTGTCTGTTTGGTGTTTGTTTTTAGAAATTCTGCTCTTTTGTGGAGTAAACGAAAATTACTGAATTTAATAAAACAACTGAATATTTCTTTGTTTTTACGGAATGTTTAGTTAATTTTTTGACAGGTAATTGCAACAGTTGAATACGACAAACCTCCGAAAATTACTGAAAATGCACATTTAATAGCTGTCTTAAAAATTTGGATTCCTTAAAGAAAACTGAATATACTTTGTGGCGAGCTACAAGAAATCTAAAAAGGGGCGCAAATCTCGCATAAGAAAAGATGATGGATATTGGGCTAGAAATGACGAGGAAAAATAAGAGATCTGTCAACCTGTTCTTCAGGTCTCGCTGCTACAAAAACAACACCAAATCTTACAATTGAGTCGTCACCTTTGGTATTTCGGAACAGAGAAGTGTTCCTTTGTTTTGAGATTCGAGAAATAGAAAATGCTTTTTTTAATTTAAACCCCAAGAAAGCATCGGGGGTCTCTTGAAGCAGTAATAAAATGCTTTTGTAGTTAAACCAAATAGCAAAAAGAACAGTGCTCTTTATTTTTAATGCAAATGTACGCCTTCAATATTACCCACCAGAATGGAAGGTTTCACACGTTACTTTGATATCGAAGCCAGAAAAGGATTACACGAAGGTATAGACTAATAAGTTTCTAGAGTTTCTACTACAGTTGTGGATCAGTATAACATAGTCCCTGTACACCAATTTGAGTTTCGAAGAAGACATGGATGGCACCACTGAGCCAGTTTATTGAATTTTAAGCAGTATCCGAAATACTTCTGAGAAGAAAAAGTACTGCTCGGCACTATTTATTGACATTTCGCAAGCTTTCGAAGGATTTCTTTATAAGATCAAGCAGTGGTTGCCCAAGCACACTCACACTCGCACATGATTAATAGGCTGTAAGTCAAAACCTGCCCTTGATTGTATACTTTTGATATAAAACTCGATTTTAAAGCCCATTCGGTGCTTCAGTATATAATAATAGGAGCCAAGGCTGGCCTCTAATATAGAAAAATTACAAAGATGCCAAAAAAAGATTTAAAGAGTTAAAACGGATGCTCCGTGGTATATGAAAAACCAACCCAGAAAAAAGAAAATCCACATGAGAAGAAGCTTGCAGGCGATGGTTTCAAAAAAGTTGTACTGTTTGTTGTTGTTCAGTATTAGCTGTAGTCTGAGCAGTGGCACACCGACACTTTCAAAGTCCAGTAGTAGCCGTATGGTGGTTCCAAGAGCACCAAGCTAAAACAAATTACCCAACTGAAGAATGTGCACACGAAAATTAAACTTGAAAATATATTAAAAGATGCGGTCTATAAACGTCAATAGATATCATATTAGGCGTACACCTCAAAAATCTTTTATAACTTAGATATTTAAATCGCAGTGAATTGGATTTGACATACATATGCATTCATTAATAAATGCTTAAAGAACAAATTTGCTTTAAAAAATTACCCTAATAAACGTTTGTTAAATTTAATAATCGTTTATGAATACGGGGTTCATAGTTTCTCAAGTCTTTAACATATTTTTAAACCAGATATGTACAAGTATTTTTAATAATATATTGCATATGGAAGATTTAAGTAAAACTGTATTATTTCATGGGTTAATATTACCAAAAAAGAATAAGTACTTAAAAAGTGCTATAACAAAAAATAAAAGTGGAAAAATACAACAACATTGAATTAAAATATATGTATGTATAAAAAAATGGACAAAAAAAAAGAAGTAAAAATGAACATAAAATAGTCCTCAATGCAATTCCCAAACAGAAGTTAAACTACGGCAATGCGGATGTTAAGGACATTGCACTACATTCTGACCCATATTTTTACTAGAAGCTCACACAGTTTTAAATACAACAAAAACTAGAAAATCTCGTACAATACTTTACGTACATGCAAGGCTGATTGTGAAACCAAAGAAACGATTACGTACGAAACCCAAATACGAACCACAAATACCGAATAGCTGCTGATAAAAAAGGAGTAACACCACACCGAAAACACTTGTATGTACATGTGAGTGCAATAACGTATGTGTGTTCGATTATTCATACTTGTCAAATGCTGGCTGTTTGTGTTTCTGTGTTTTTATGTGGTTTGAGTTATGACTAAAAAAACTGCTTCCGCCGCCAAAAATTGTAACCCTAGTTGATCAACAACAAACCTACTCAAACAAACAGGCTGTTATTGTTGCTTTATTTTGCTCCTTTTTTCAAAAATTTACACCAAACAGGTTTTACCAGTAAAGAGACAAACAATGAATGCTCTTACAATATTCCGATGAATAAACGCACAAACACCTGAGTAACGGCTTTAACGAACTGCAACAGTGGTTTGTGGCAAACAACCTGAATGTCTATGTCATTATAACGAATAACGAAAAGTTGTTAAAAGCACTTTCTGAATTTCTTTGTGATATAATGAATGTTAACCAAACATGTCCAACACTAGAAATATTTGTTGCTTTCTAATTTGTTTCAACATTTGATAATTGAAACAGGTGTGATTGCAGACCAATGTGTCTCAGTTAATGAAGTTGTTAAAATTATTGAAAAAGTGTGAAAAGTGTTACGGCACTATGCCGTTGACATGAATTGTTTAGTATTTGAATATTCTTCTTGGCTTTTAAATACACTGTCATACTTTTCCTTAGTTATCACTTCAGATAGAAATTATGTTGAGGCCTTAGTTTTGTTATCATATAAATTTTGATTTAAATCATTTACTAAGATTAAATATTTTTGGGGATACAAAAGTTTAGTTTTTATACCCTTCACCACAGCTGGAATGGAATGGTTGCGCCACCAAGCAATTAATCCTGTATTATGGACCCATGTTGTTGAAATTGTTCCTTCTTTTTCACTAAATTACTCAAAAAAAAAATATAATTAAAAAATATATAAACTATTCTTTAAGAAACAATTTAAAAAGCGTGGTGGAGTAACGTGACAAAAAGTAGGCTTTACTTGGAAATATCCATATAAAATAACTACAACATTGACTTTAAAACCTATAAAGAATATTTCGAGCCCTAAGCGCGAAAATAACGTAAGCTTCAAAAATCCCATTTTACAGGAGAGAGTTTTTTAAATTTATTTCATATAAATTTTATATGAAATTTTTTGCTTACGATAAAATTATTCTTGCTATAAAATCTTAACGATACCTTATGTGACCATGACATTCAAGGAAATGATGCAAGTGTTGCCAATAAAATCATTAATTAAAAAAACGAAAATTGAAAATGATGTCGCTAACCTCATTTTCGCGGTTAGGGCTCGATATATTCTGAGTCCTTTTTAAAAGCAAAGTTTATTTAACGATGTCCGTTTGTCGGTTGAAATGGTAAAATTTTTTATCTTTTTGCGAAGCACTAATGGTACATTTATAAAAATAAGCGCCCAATTATGCGCTATGCAATAAGACATACGGAAATGCAGTAAAGTAAGTGAAAGAACTCTCAACAATTTTTATAAAAAAAAACAAAATTTCAAGTGCTACGGCATTCCCTTACTTCAAAGAAGGTTTGTAAGGGAGAATACTAAAAAACTATGTCAAAACATTCAGTGTGTAAAGCTGATCATTACATCCAACAATTTTTATATGCGCTGAATAATGCGCTTTATGTGTCAAAAATGTATTGCTTCAAAGTGGGAACTCGCCATATAAAATTCATGTCTTCAGTAAGCGAAATGGTAAGCAAAACTCTTGCATTTCTCCCTTACAAACCTGCTTCGCTCGAAGCCCAATTTTTTATTGGGTAGGCACATATTTATATATTAATGCACGTATGCTCCGAAATTCTTTGCTATTTAAATTCAGCCTGCTCGATCCACAAATTCTTTATTCGCTTGTGTTAGTTTTTCTAATGGATGTATAAGGGTATTCAAACGATTAACGTTTGTTTGATTATTCGATTAATTTTGGGCGATTAAATTTGTTCGAATAATTTACAATTGCTTGTTTTCGATTAACCAATAATTCGAATAAATTTTGTCGACTAATCGGAAATTTGTTTTTTCACATTATTTGATTTTGTCTTTAATTTTAAAAACACAAGCCGGTTCGTTTTAAATACTCTTTTATTGTTTCTAACCTCAGGAACTTGTTCTTCGAGTAACAATGTGTTAAAAAATATAGTTAGTGCAAAGAATGAAACCGAAGAGTTTTGGAACAGTTTATTTTTAAGAATGTTTAGTACAAACTTTTTCCACAATTATTTAGATTAAGAAGATGATATTTTTGAGACAATTGAAAACAACTTTCTACCAGCCAGACCTTAACAAGACTATTAAAAGCATTAACATTGTTAAAATATCAAAAAGGGATTCAAGTGGTATAATGGAAGACTACTAATTTTTTAAAAGACAAGAAAAATAACAGGGAAATTGGATATGCTTTATAAGCTTTACTTCCGATCTTTCAAACGTCAACAAAAAGTGAAAGAATCTTTTCTAACCATACACATTTAAATTGTATACGCTTTTTGAAAGATTATTTTTGAAGATAAGTTTACATTTGGATGCTGTTTTTTACTTAAAAATTTCTCCTCTTTTCTTACATGAAGTACCTTTTTTAAATTATTACTTTTTTAATAAAATTTTTATGTGAAAAAATATAGTTTTTAAAATTCCAAACTAGACCAAATTGAAATTGTTCGATTAACCGAAAAAAATAAATTGTTCGATTACACAGTAGCACATTTTTCAACTTTAAAATCTTTAGCCAATTGAGACCCCTAAAATCTGAAAGCTTATGATGGTAGAAGAAAACCCCTAGCTGGGTTTTGAATTATAAGCTAAGCTTTCTTTTAACCTTCAGATAAACTCAAAAAAACAAACTAACTCACATGTCGCAGAGAAATCTGTACCATGTAAACACCGTCCGTTTGAATGATTGCTTGATGCAAAATAACGGCATATTTCAAATGTCAAAAAAAAGTGCATTGTTTTGTGCAATCAAAATAACTTTGGGAAATTTAGATATCACGGCATACATTGCAGAAGGAAAATGTTGATATGGAAAAGTGTTGGAAGCTAAACTTGTTTTGCTACGTTTGTGGTATTTATGTGCCCCAATGAAAACGCAAAATCATCAATCATCAATTTTTCTGAGTATCTATTTTAGAATATTTGAAGTGTCCTTATATTTTCCATCATCAGCAATAAAAATCCATGACGAAATTTTATGTTTTTTTGATTTCATCTCAAGGAAAAATTATTAGACCTGATTAAGAGCTACACATTTGCCGAAGAGAGACAAGCAATTTTTCGAATAGTTCGCGAGATAAGACTTAAGATTAAGTACATGATTTTTGAAGATTTAAAAAATTAATTAAAAGAAAACCTTAGCTAATAATTCAAAACCCACTTAGGGGTTTTCTTCTACCATAATAAGCATTCAGATTTTGGAAGTCTCAATTGGTTCAAGATTTTAGTGCTGCACTGTGTTATCATTCGATTAAATTTGTACCTCGAATAATTATTAGCGCGGTTAATCGATTAATAAAAAACATCGATTAATTGAATACGCTAGTATGTATATCTAGAGAACGCCAAGAGCCAAAGCTTACAAAAAAGCTACAAGCATATTGGTGATCAATGCACAATATCCGACAAACTGTGAGCGGTATTGGAGAAGTGGGCATGTCAAAAAAAGCACTCCTTACTTGATTTATATGATGTGAGCTCCGCAGAAGAATGCGTTATCAAAGTGCAAATATATTAAGAGCAATAATAGGACACTGCTATCTTCAAAGTCATTTGGCTTGCTTTTGTAAAGGACCTCGAGCTTGACGAATTATTTGTTATTTACATTTACAAAAAGGTCGAAAAACAACTTCATATATTTGTTTTATAAAATATTTTTTAAGAAACTCTCTTCTATATTTATTGTTTACTGCCAAGGCGATTTAACTATAGGTAGTGTCGAAACGGCATCAGATTTTGACAGTTCGAGCTTATTTGTTTTGATTTGTTAGTGTTTTGCTAAGAATGGTTGACATTTCAAGCTTTAAGCACTAACAATGTAATGCAGAAAACCCCATGATGTTTCTGTTGATTTTGGATTGTTGTAGTTCCGACACCACCTGTAGTTGAATTCGCATTTTTTTAATGCTTTGTTTATTTTTGTTTACTCCTTTGTTTTCTTTTCTGCTTTGGTGGAGCACAGAGTTGAATTTTATGGCTTAATTTATATGTTTTCCCAAATTTTTAATTGCTTAATACCGTGTTTAGATATACCTTTTTTATTGAGTCAATATTCAGTTAATTGACATAATTATCTTTCTGTTCACACATACACAATTTAGCTAACTCAATTTATATTACTACTACATACAACATTCAACGTAAACAAAAATGTACATGCATAAGCAAAATGTAAACAAGTTTTGACATCTTTAAGGAATAAACATCTGGCTTTTGCGACCACCTAATGAATGGGCATTTGTTTTGTTTTAATTTCAGTTTTCAAATGTCAAATCACTGTTTAGTAAGTTGTGTTTTGCTTAATAAACACACTTGTTACAGTGTCACATTTTAATTTTACTCAATATTTATAACAATTTCGTATTAATTGTGCAACAACTAAATTGCAATTTTATATGGATAATTGAGCTCAATAATGTCGTTTATTGCGTAAAACTCAATTAAGGTGCATATCTGAACACGGTATAAGGTTACTTTATACTATCAAACAAGTCTTACACAGAAAAAATTATTAGTAGTTTCTTTATCAATAAAAAAATTTATTTAAAAATTATTTAAACTTAATTAATGTAATAATTGAATCAATTATTTTTTTTTGTTGAACGAAAATTAAAAATATAATTTTGATTTAATTAACATTTTTGTTCTTTTGAAATAAATTTTTATTTAAAATAATAATCATATAACAAAAAATTATTTCGTTTAAAATAAAAAAATTTAAACTTGTGAAATTGTGAATTGTTGTTGGAAATTGCCAAAATTAATCAACACATTGTTTGAAATGGCAAAGTTTTGATTATTTTTTTATTTTAATTAAAAAAAAAATATTCAATATATTAAATTTTTACAATTTCTAGTAATCAATTTAATCATTTTGGTAATAGGTGCAAAATCAACAAATAGGTTGCTTGATTCTATGAATTTGGTATAAAATCGCTGATTAGAAAAACATTTTTAATTTCTTCTGTCCACTTATTTTGAGGAAAATACAACCCTGTGATGATAAGTTGGTATTGTTTTTTGAAAATTTGCAAACAGCAATTAAACCAGGAAAGTATTTTCGTCAAAATACTTAATACTTGTGTGATAGCGTAAAACGGCCTTAATAAAACGCCAGTATTTGTGGAATTGTTTTTTACGTTCCAATACATTTATTTGACAATCAATAAAGTAATACGTTGGAAACGTAAAACCTGTCGATCGACATCATGGGCCAGCGTTTAAGTTTTATTTCTACAAAAACGTTTTAACCGAATTTTGTGATAGTAAACAATAACTCTAATATGAAACTCTCTTCTGAAAAATCATTTTAATACGCCTTAAACCGAAATTAAATATAATATTTTATTAAAATTAGGTCAAATTAAGTTTTATAAAACTAAAAATAAAATCATCCTTGTGATAATCGGCATGTAATTAAACTTAGGACCCATTTAAAGTGCACTTTAGGAATATACTTTAATACGCCTTAAAGCACAACTAATAATAATAATGTGAGGTAAGGTTTTATAAAATTGCTTAAGGTGCTTTTACACGATCTGTAAACGCAAAACACATTTTGCTTCTGTAAATGTCAGATGGAATAAGCAATGTAAAATTTTTCAATTAGAACGTGTTCTATATTGATCTGACATCAGCTGTTTTGCAAGGCTTTTGTTTGTTGCGGCATATATCAATTTTTATTTATTTATTAACACATATTCTTCAAAAAAAAAACAAAATTTCAGATGGATTTGCCGTCTTACACTCGCTGCCATCGACGACTGCTGACGTCAATAGTCAAACATCAATCCTTAAACCAAATTGTATTTTAACCTTTGGTAGATCGAAATTTGCTTTTTTGAATGATTGTCCATTTTAATTGATTTTACATGTTTTTCCTAACTTCTGTTTTTTCCGTACTTATGTCAAGAATTCTTATTATGTTATCGTCGGACCGAAAATTAAGAAATAACGACATATTTAGTAAAAACATCCGAATTTGAATTTTCATAAACAATTGTTTTTTATCAATGTACTATTGTATATTAATAGTTGCGGTTTTAGGTAGTATGCTTTCTTTTATCGGTGTTATTCAAGATACCGGATGACTTCATAAATGAAATATTGCAGAGCATCACTAAAAACGAATGCGTTGACGAAGCATCACAAAAAAAAATGCTCAAATTTTGCAATGGTCTTGCAGTGAAGACGGTTACCATTCCATAATGGACTCAAGCCATTGCTTTAAGAAAAGTTGTCTTTTTATGAAGTCAGCAACTGTCCCGCTTTTGTTGATTTAATAAAATAAATTACATTGTGTATTAAAATATGTAACCATTCACTTAATAACATTTTTTTTTGTTTTTGGTCTGTCTACATTATTAAAAAAGGTGTCCCAAGAAAGTTGACCAAAATATTTTTGGAGTCTTATAAATTTTATTTTCGGTACTCAGCCAGATTTGTTAATAAGTCATGGACTCGAAACGTATTTTATTTTGAAATTTCAATTGAAATTATTTATCATTCGGTATAAAGCACACAAATTTGCTATAAAAAATAATTTAATACAGAACACAGGCGAAAAATATATAAAAGAGTTACGATCGTATCAACTTCTTCACCCTTAAAGTTTGAAGTGTGTAGTGAAGAGGCAAAATGTAGACCAAAAGTCATTTTTTTTTTGAGAAAATCTTACTAAAAAACTTTAGACTCCTTTGTGTGGAATACGACCTCTCTGAAAAGCGGGTTAAATGATTTGCTATAAATAAACTCAATGGATAAATTAAAATCAAATAAATTTATCAGAAACTTTTGGTTTTTGTTGGGATAGTTTGTTTGCTTTGTTACTAGGAATGTACTGAGTATTTGTATTTTTTGTATGTGACTACATATATAAATACTCTCATATCTGACATTTTGCTCAATATTGGTGGATTCACACAATCTTATTTTCCAAATGCATTTTTAAACATAAACACTTGGGATATTATGGAAGCCTTTAGATTAGTTAGTATTACGATGCGAAACTCTAGGTGCCTCGTTTATTAAAATGCTGTGGCTCTTTTTATATATGTGCGTGTATATGAGTCAGATTGTTTACTTGTTGGTATTGGTGCTGGTACGCTGGTGCATGAATACGTGCTATTTGTCTAACCTGCCACACGTATGGGAACTTGTACATACGAGTATACTTTCCTCAGTCATCGTAGCATGTCTGCCGATTAAACGGCTCTGACAGACTGACTGAGTGACTCTCATTGGGAGCATTGTTGCTAGAGAGTGTTACAAGGTTCTGTTGCCTGAGTGGCGGCTTTATATGCATCTTAATAGTTTACCAACTGGCATGCCATGCCACTCATAACAGCACATCTATGGTGCGGTACTACCGTACGATATGATGACTGTTTGTGTGCCTGGGCCTCTGAAATGCTTAAATGACATTTTACTGCAAAAATTTTACCAAAAAATATTTCATGTTTTATGTGTTTACACATGTTGTATGTTTAAATGCTTCTACATACATATGTATGTATGTGTGTGTGTGTGTGTGTGTGTGTATTAGGATGTGTTTCTTGCACATGGTGTTTAAATGAGAATGGCCTTAACGGAAGAACTTGTGCAACAGCAATGGAAGGATGTGTATGCACGTAACATAACATTTTGTGGAACGTACAATATAGTTTATTGTACAGGGTTTTTAAGCAGAAATTAAATTAAATTATTTAAATTTGAATCATATATATATTAAATTTAATACAACGCATATGTTAATCAGTTGAGTGCCCCGGTAGGCTAGCTGGTAGCGAGCTAGTCTATCAGCGCCGGGGTTGCGGGTTCGATTCCCGCAAGAGACTCTGGTTTCTTTCCTGCAGACAAGCATAAAGCTTCGCGCGATTAGCTTAGGAAAATTAAAAAAAAAAAAAAAAAAAAAAAAAAGTTATAGCAAAATTGCTGGTCCATTTTCTTATTTACATCACTGAGTTCGAGTTTTAAGCCTGCAAGTGATTTGCTCTGTATTAGTGCTGACAATTTCTACAACTTTTCACTACATAATAATATTTAATACCAGGGTTTAAAAAATTCTAGTCGAAACCCAAAACTTTCAAACAAAAAAGGAAAATTTGTGTGCAACTTTTCGCTTTTTGAGTTGGTTTGACAGTGACTTTTTATATTAACTAAATCAGAAGTAAAAGCAACAGTTTTTTTTGAATTAGTGGAAATGGCAGTTTTTCTACTTTGACTACAGTTTTTTAAACGCTGTTTAATATATTTCATTTGGGAACCTTATACTGTCAACGGTTAATTTAGTTTTTAAGCAACTTCTCAATGCCAAACTCATATTTTATTTATTTTAATATCAATAGCATTAAATTTTTTTTTAAACAGTTTAAATCTTTCTTAGTTGCGTTTTTATTTTTAACTTTTTTTTTTTTTGGCTTTCCTTGAGAGTAAATAGTTTCTTCGCTTATTATGTTTAAGAGCTGCCTTTACCCACTCTAGAGTATATTGGTCTCCACCAGTAAAACGTCTTGAGTTATTCTATCATACTCCACCAGTCACTCTTTAGTTTTTCCTTGGTTCTTCACCGGATAAAACACGTACAAATTTGTTGGTTATAAACGGTTGAATATGGTTAGTGCTGAAACTGCATGAACTGTAACTCGGTACATCTATGCGATGCCACTGCGGGGTACAACGCACGAAAAACTAACAAACACGGCCTTTTTGTCTTTAAAAGATAACGAGAAAAACGCGCGAGCTGCATGCCCGCCCAGAGCAGTTTTACGAATGTTTCGCTTGTTTTGTTAGGAAGTAGTTATTATATTTTAAAACAAAGTCGTACTTTTAAAGAGAGACGTTAAATTTTCCATTGAACTTAATTTTTAAATACAACTCTAACAGAATAGAGTAGCTACTTTTGAGTATTGAGTGCTCATAAAAAAGTGCAAATACTCGATACTCGGTACCCACTTCTCTATATTTTGCCAGCACTACTCTGTATTCCAATGGTTTTAAGAGGCATGCGGCAAATTAACAGCTGAATTTCCTGAAACTACGATATCGGTAAATTTGTTTTGCAATAAATTTATTCTTACGGTATTTGAGTGACATGAAGCAGCAATCTGATACAAAATAACATGTCAGTGATGTCCATATCATCATTATTAGGACATTGTCGATAGCCCCAATTGTTAAGAACTTCGAGCAATCGACAAATTTGGATATTCTTTAACACCCATGGCTGCGAAAATTTTAATTAAATGACACCAATAAACAAACGTGAATTGATGTTGCCACATTATGTAGCAAGTCGGACGACCCAAGCCAATCGACTTAATTTTTAGCAACCGTCTCAGAACAACGATCGTGCTGAAAAAAATATTACAGATCAACATTTTTCATAATAGATTCATTGATATGCCACCAAATCAAATCTCCAACATATTGTGTTATTTCAATATTCCCTTTTGAAGAACCCTTTAGCTTGATTGTTTGTCTATATTTGTGTGCAAGGATTTAAAATTGTGAATCACATATTTGATTCACGTTCTTGTTTAGGTGTGTGCCTTGGTGTTAATGCAAAATATCCCATCACAAAAACTCAGAAGGCCTGCTTACTTCAGGCCTTTTGAAAGTCCTGCTTAAAAATTGTTTTGGATTCAATTACTATTCTAATATAACTGATAAAGAATAGAAGGCCTCGGCTCTTTGGTATAAAAGAAAAGTTACACCTTCCACACTCGCTTCTTTGAGAAGGGAGTAGAGAAGGAGAAACATATTTTGTATTATTTGTTTGTGCAAAAACCACAAACAAAAGCATAATAATTATTTATGATCCCGTTACCTTTCTTATGTAGAGCAGAAGGCCTTCTACGAAATTACAACGTGTGTAAAAAAGATATGAGTATTTAATGGAGCGAGCAGGCATTATATATAAGAACATGGAGTACAGAGGCCTTCTAGAAGGCATCCGTACTCCTTCTTTTTCCCGCTGGAATTCTGCCACTGAAGATGTGCCAGTTTTGCTGTTGTTGTTTTTTTTTTGACATGGAATACCAAATACTACTAAATGTCAAGTTTCGATGTAATAAATTGTAAATCTTAAAAATATTTTAAGTGAAATTATTTTTAATACAGATATGTACCTACTTATTACAAGAAAATTGTATGCCTAGCAAAAATAATTTCATTGTTTCAAATATTTTTTTTGCTAAATGAAATATACGGTACTAAAGGTATGTTCACACCTATCAAATATTTGACTTCCTACACGTAACCAGTAGTTTTATTAAACGATTGTTTGCTAGATCAAACATTATTTAACAATTTCTAAATTACATTATACAATTGTCTTCTTACAAATAAAGTTTAGTTAATCAATAAAAATGGTCAAAAATACAGTTAAAGTTTGATTTTTTGTCTAAGGTATTTTAGGTCTTAACAAACCATAAGGAAAATTTTACATCAATATTAATTTAGTTACAACATTATTTATCGCCTTAAAGCAATTCATAATTGGCACGTTTTGGATGCTTTTAAACGAGATATGCATTTATAAAAACTCGCTTATATACTGTCCGATTGAAAAAGTTTTGATGAAATAATTTTGAGCTTTTTTTTATTATATTTGACTCATGTTTGAAACGATGCTTTTATAAGAATTTTTTATGCAATTCCTTAAAATGGTATTTGCATGCATATAAGCATATGCTTATAACTGGCGTGCAAATAAGCGATAAAGTGTCTAGTTTCGTTTCGTAGGCAGAAAAATAAGTGTCAAATGATTTAGTTGGTTACATTGCCAGATTAAATTATCTTACAGATGCTTTTCTTCTGGGAATAGATGAAATTAACTTGCGAATTACTTGTGTAGTTGAAGATATCTTAATAATTTTCGGAACATAGAACGTATGTATGAATGTTAATCTAATAACATAATTTTGTTTTGGCGGGTCCATGATTGCCTCTGGATCCCAAAAAGTGGTGTGGTGTTAGGTATCGATTGGTCGTACTTGGCTGACTTTACTTTAATATTTAGTTTATTATTTTTTTGTAATTGACATAAGTTTGAAGCAATTCGTTAAAATTGTGTTATACTGGATATGTATATACATACATACATAAAAGACTTTCAGCTATTTGAAATACCAAACTGCATGGCACAAGTTAATGTGAACTTCTACTATAGCGAAGAATTGAGTTGTATAAACAAATAGTTTTTTTATTGAACTCTTCTAACAGAGAACAAATTTTAAAAGCTCTAAATGTGAATAACAAAAAAATTTAATTGCAATTTTGGAATTCTTGAATTCTTGAAAACCAGTTTTATTTTCTTCTTTTTAGTGACAGTTACCCAGTCTTGTTTTAATAAACAGATTGTGTGAGCGCACTCACGTAGTACGTATGCCAACTAAGAAATAGTGCCTAATATGAGAGGTATAGAAACAAAGCTTTCATTTGTTGAACTCTTGTGATGTCTGAAGTTGGAATACCAAAAAACCTTTATCTTGCTAAAATTAAGATTAGTTATTCTTATAATAAATCGTTTGATCTTAAAATCTTTTTTTCATCCTCTGAGCTGGAAACTTTAAAATTCTTAAGAGTGTCTTTGAAATGCTTTCCCACTACATTGGTATGAAATAAAATAATAAATATGGCCAATTCTGGTTTCGCAACGCGACTACCATTGACATCTATATACGTATCTTTTAAACTAATGTACATCTCACATCTTTAAACGTTTACGGTATCGTGAGTATCCTTTAGGCTAATTTCGAATTAAGAAAACTAAAAAATTATTGCTAGAAAGAAAATGGGAATTCAAAATAATTTGAACAAGTTTTTAACTTGTGGAGATTCCATTTGTAAGCTTTTGCAGTATAATGAGGGCATTCTAAGCTAATTTTGGTTAAAAATATAAAATAAAAAAAAGTTATTTCCGATTTTGCAGAAAACTTTTGTTTTTAATGTAAAAGATTTTGTTTATCGTGCTTAATTCCCAATTTTTATTCTTGATAAAAACACTGAAATTAATTGTTGAAAGGATAAGTTTTTCCTATGCGCATTTCACTGGTTGCTTAGGCCAGATCATCAGGAAACTTTATTCAAGGATTTTAGATAAACTAAAGATATTAAACAAATTAAACTGTTAAGCGAATAAGAATTATAAGCAACAGCTTTACTTGTAACAATATCAAAGCTTAAGCAAAAACAACAACAATAAACGGTGAGTTTATCGTTTCTTACATTCCCCACTACAATTGTAGTTGTAAGTAGATTAAGAAAAAACAAAAACAACTCAAATTTCAGTGTATTTATCAAATATGAAAAACTGGGAATTTAGCACGTCATACGGAAATCGTATTAAAAACAACTTACTTTATTGATTTCGCAAACAAAAATAGAGCATGTTGCCAGTTTAGTTTTTTAACCGTGCACTTGCCAGCCTATTATCAAAGTAATTTCGTAGGAATACAAAAATTTTTTCATTTAAAAGATTTTATATTCCCACGAAATTTCTTTGATTTTTTTTTTAAAGATCAAACGATTTTCTATAAGAATTACGTGTCTTAATTTTTTTTATTTGTTTCCAGTTCAAAAAAGAACCCCAACAACATTTGTATTTTGATACACCATATTTTTTCCATTTTTTTAGTCCTACAATTAAACAATATATACAAAACTTAACATGTAATTCATTCATATAAAAACAATAAACAAAAATAAAAGATTTATTTAAACTTCAACTTAACATTACTGAAATCGATTGGTTAAATCACGTTTACCAGGCAACATTTGCTGGTAGAATTGCTTCATGTAAACAGCGTTATATAAGAAAGCTTAACTTATGTTCATAAAAAGGCAGTCAAAGCTAAATTTTTGTCAGGGCACCACCACAAGTTTTCTAAGATTAGGACAAGTCCTGGAGTATCAGGACGTATGGCAGTCTTATACTAGACGTATGATTATGCCTACTGTCGGCATATTTTTTTTTTGGCTAGTCCACCGCACCAACAATGCCTCATAAACTAGATTTTGGAAAGGATTGGAAATCAATTTTAAAAGAATTAAGTGTAATGTAAATGCATTAATCATCATATCTATTTTTGTTTGGGATCTGTTCACATTTAATTTATCAAGTCATAAAAAAATTTAATAATCAAATATTATTTTTCTTAGGAAAATAAAACTGAAATTCAATCTCAAGATAATATTTATTGAGTTAAATTGAATTCCGTTGAATCCACAAAAGAATGTACAGAGCTTGATTTTACATGAAGTAAAACATGAGAAGCGTAAAAAACTACAAAATCCTTAAGAATTCCTTGTAATGCAAACAACTTACATTAGTGGATTCTTATAGAAACCAAAAAAACAAAGAAGAAAAACGAAAGAAAACTTAAGAGGAAAAGAAGTCTTAAATTGGAAAACAAATAAACTCTGCCATAAACTCATAAAACAATTGAACCAGTCATTTGTAGCTGCACAGTGTGTAGCACCATTAGCCCATATTTGAGATGCCAACAACTTACTGGCAGGGTTGTCAAAGTCAAATTTTTATTACTTTATGCGACAGTCAAAATCGGGAAGGGTTCAAACTACCGGGGAAAGTTATATCGATAAAAAGAAGTTATACGTGTCCCGGCGTTTCGCTGGGTCACGTCTAGGAATCGAGATATACTTTTACAGTGGCTTTTGCACGACAAATTCAATGGCCGCCAAGATCATGTGATTTGACACCGTTGGACTTCTTTCTTTGGGGTAATTTGAAAGAAAAGGTGTACGTCGATAAGCCAGCAAAAATTCAAGAGCTAAAGGATGAGATAATTCGGCACATTAACAGAATAGAACTTCAATTATGCCTCGTCATCGAAAATAAGGACCATCGGATGGTGGTGTGCCGGCGAGGTCGCGGTGATACTTTTGGCCGATACATATTTTGTTCCATACATAATTTAACCATAGCATCATAATAAAAAGAAATGAGAATAGTTTCCTAAATAATTTGTGTTTTATTCAAAATCAACATCGGCCCTTAAAATGTAACCACCCTTTATAACGGAATATTTTAATAAACCTTTAAGACAATATCGTTTTGATAATTTGTTCGATTTGAATTTCACTCGTATACGATTTCCAGTGCATGGCTAATAATAACCTCTCTATCGCTGGGGGTAATTGTTTAGGTTAGAATCAATCACACTTTCGGATTATTTCAAGTACGAATTCGGGATTAAACCAACTTAGAATTTCTTGAACTAAGCACTGTTTGAGATAAACTTTTATCTCGCTTTTACTTAAGTCAACCACGAGGGCTGATTCTGGCAGGTGTGATAGAATATTTTTCTCGATTCAAAAGCAATTCTACTTCTAATTCTATTAATCGACACTGAACGAATAGAAATTATTTTTTTCCGAAATGTAAAGCATTTATTTCAGTTGTCACAACACAGAAAAAAACTTTCGATTCGCTTAGTACCACTGAAAGAATAAGAAATAAAATTGCTTCCGAATCAAAAAAGCATTCGATCACGACTGCCAGAAGTTGCCACCTGTTTTTGGATTCTTTTACGATGCACTTGAAAAATCCGTACTTGAATCAAATATTCTGTGCTTGATTAAAGGAAATCTATAGGAAATTATAAACTTGGACTCAGAAAAAAAATCAGCACAATCAAACAACTACATAACAAGTTAATCTCATCTGAAAAACCTTTGTTGGCAATAAGTAATGTCAAGCTTTTGATAAAATATGGCTTAAAGGCTTTATTGCATTAACTAAAGCTAAGCTTACCCATAAATACTCACAAGCTGTTTTAGAGCTATTTGTGGAAGTGAAATACGGGAGTCCCACAGGGAAGCAAACTAGGAACTCCATCGTATCTGATATATACTTCAGATATGCGAACCAACAACTATACCCAAACATCAACATTTGCCTATGATACAGCTTTTCAAAGCGTCCACGAAAACCGCTATAATGCATCTTGATGCCTACAGGACCATCATATATTTCAATTGAAAATAATGGAAAATAAATGCCAAGGAACAAAAATGTGTTAATATAACATTTACATTTCGTAGAGAATCTTCCAACCCAAAAAAAATTAATAACCAAATAATACCAATTTTGACTTTAAAAACAATTTTTTGATTTTAGTTGAACTGTTAGTTTTTAATTTCTTGATATTCTTTAATACCTCAACATTCGAAATTAAAATATCTCGGTATACATCTTCATCTACATCGACGCGTCGATTCGTCGCGACGTTTAACAGGCAAATGCCATATAGAGGCAAAATGAAACTTAAAACATACACGAATACCTTTATTTACTATCGGTAAAAACTATGATAATAAAATATTCAATTCAATATCTGAAAAGACTTGAAATTGAAAATTTTCTACTTCGGCATAATTTAAATGATGGCGGTCACATGCACAGTTTAATGTAAATATCGTTTCTTTGGTTTGGAAAAGGCGTATCAAACATATACAATTTTCCCAAGATTGAGACATAAAACCTGATAAAAAGGAATGTACATAAAAAAGCATAGTTTTAGAACTATAAGAAATAAAGTACCTTTCCTGTTTTTATTATAGTTCTTCAATTTTGCGTAATCTTTTTATACCCTTCACCACAGGGGGTGAATAGGGTATATATAAGTTTGTCATTCCGTTTGTAATTTCTATAATATCGATGTTAGACCCTATAAAGTGTATATATTCTGGGTCGTTATGAAAAGCGAAGTTGATTTAATGATGTCCGTCTGTCCGTCTATCTGTTGAAATGGGTTTTCCGAAGATCCCATATATGATGGGGGCCAGGTTATTGTACATTTATGTCACATATGGTCCGGAATTGCTTGCTATTGAAATTCAAAAAGATTGGTCCACAAATGACTGAGATATGAGTAAAAAACCACGACGACCTCAATTTTTAAAGATCCAATTAGAAGCGACATAACCTTATCAACGCTGCATTACCATAACCACTGTATTACCAAAATTACATAAACATACCATACAATTTGGTTTCTACGGCTTTGATAATGCAGTGTTGGTAATGTGGTTTTTTGTTGTTTTTTATACCCTTTATATGAGTGGTGGAGTTTATTTTAATGTGTTTAACCAAGGCGAATTCAAATGGTTCAAATCCTGGTTTTTCAAAGGGAATTTTTTTTTAATTTTTATGTTCTAAAAACGATTGTAAAAAAATATTTACCAGTTTTAGATTTTTAAATTTAATTTATAATGAAGTTTTTAGAATTGTGAATATGAATTGTTGCGAATTTTTTTTATTTTTGCTTATGCATATGCAAAACTCTTTTGTTAAGTTATAAGAAAAAATTTTTTATTTTAAAGTGCTCTACATTTTATTATGTCACATTTAATAAAACTTAAATATTTTATTAACTTTCATTATCTCTGGTCACCTTAATTATCACGATATCACTTATTTACATATGTTTTACTAACAAAATTTATTTGGTAGCACTGTTACCTACAAGCTTCTGAATAACTTCAAGATTGTAAAAGAGAGAGCAATTTAATTTGACTTGCAGAATTTCCTGTCCACTTTATAAATTGCATTCAAAGTGTGAGGACAAAAAAAAAATTACGCCATAGTTTTCACGTGTGCTAAAATAAATCTTAAAATATTTTAAGAATCTTGCAACATTTGTATTTAAATTAACAGTGTAACGTAAAAACAAAAATCTTAAAGATCAGTGCATTGCAATATTAATTGATTAAAATTTCCCATGAAACCAAACCATAGCCATTTCTGGATAATTGTACATACATACATTGAAAGAGGTAAAAATATTAATTTTATGATATTTTGTTTGTGAAATTAAAACGAAAATATTTTAGAAGGTTTTATATACACCAACAATCAATACTCGCTGGGTATTATAAATGGAGATTTAATGCAATAAATCCATGTAAAGATTCATCTTTAATTGCGTCAGTATGTGCTCCACGAGGTATTATAAAAGTTATTTTGTATGTAATACTGTCAAACTAAAAATATACATATTTCTTCTTTTTATTTCTTTATTTTAATTTGAAAAGAAAAATTTCCTATAGGGTAACTACACGTTACTCACTGATTTTACGCTAAATAAAATATCAATAAAAAAAAAACGAGAACTACACGTTATACAATCTAATTGATAATTTCTTTTTCATTCATATTTTGTGAGATCATTCATTAAAACTTACTGGATCAATAATAATAAGAGAGACGAAAAAATTTAACTATTGATATATTTATGAAAGAGTGTGGATCATATTGTGGGGAATGTTAAAGGAGAAAGACGAAAAAAGAAGAAAACAGCAATAACAACATCTTATTGACTATTGCAAACATAGTATGCAGATTTTGTTTATTTAAAAAAATAAGAAGAAAAAAAAAACTGATATTAATAAAAACCTCTTGTCCCACCTTTGTGACACGTAATATATGTACATGTAAGGTAAAGCAAACTATAGAAATTGGTGTAATTTATATATAAAAAAATGGGTATTTATCAAAAACTAAAAGTTTGGTCAAATTGATAGATGTAAATTTAATTGTTATTTGAGTAATTAATATTTTCAGAGAATTTTTTTTTATTAGAACACTTTTCGTCATGACTCGCTGAATGGCCATTGCAACGATCATCATTGTAAATTAATACTTCATCCTCATATAAATCTAAATTTTTTCGCCATCAAGTAACAACAAAATTTATCTTCAAAATCGAATGTGAGTAAATTTTAACAATTTGTGTTTATTTATATTTTGCTTTACCCAATGAAATTTCAACAAAATCAAAACGTTTAAGCTGAAATCATATTTTTTTTAAAGTATCGCATATAATTATGAGCATTGTTTCTTAAAATTATATCACAGAAGTAAACTTTTATTCTTACATTGTAAACTTAATATAATTATTAACATACTAATATTCTTTTTTATATATTAAATGAACAATTAAAATTATGAATTGCTAAATAATAATAAATGGGAAAGCATCTTGAATTATTAAAAATGATTTAAACACTGTTACGTTATTTTAAAAGGGGCAATTTTAGATAAATTATGGGGTGTAAATTGCCATAGGCGTATTACAATTTGTAATGTTAGGGTAGGGAAAAATTCACTCCTTGAGAAACATCACCACTCTCTCGACTGTTTTGTAAAGTAAATTTGCTCTTTTATGGCTTCGGTATTTAGGCATGTATTTGCTATGATTGCACGTATCCACTGGGGTACAGAACAACGCCTTTGACCGTCTGAGCTGGTCGTTCTACCATTTGTTACATGCCAAACGTACTTTTCTTTGGATAGGTTCAGTAGAACTAAGCGTGCAACATAGATGGCGCCCAACGAAAAAGGCCAACAAACATTTCATCGTTTTTTTTTAAATGCAGTTAAACATGTATTAAATTTATTGGCCAACGCACTTAACAATATTTTATTTGTTTTTGTGTTAATTTTTTTTACAAGACAGCAATATTGACAAATTCTTGTATAGTTAAAAGAAGGAACTAAAAAGATTTAACACCTAATAACTTTTATCTATTTAATAGTCTTAGATAAGGGAAACAAGTATTTCTTTTATTGTAACTGCATTACATGTTAAGAGTTATTTCAATAACTATACAGTTCTTAACACTTTTCAATAAGTCCCAATACATTATAGTAGAACTCTGATTATTGCGTAGCAATTGACTAGATAGGGAACATAATATCTTTTTAATTAATTTTTTTTTTCTATTTGTCCGCTCAAATCGGAATGTTTCCTATGAAATATAAGCGTGTAGTAGGAAAATCATTAGGAAGATAATTTGTCAGTTAATTTATTTTTTTAATATCAGAATTTAAAATTTAGTCCAAATAATTCCGAAGAGTGATTATTTGTAGCGTTTTGGATTCATTCTTCGTAGCAGGTGTTTATTTGTTTTTAATTAAATTTTATTTGCTTTCCCTAAATGACTTATAATATTTAAAAACAATATTAAAAACTTTATATATTTTTTTTCTCGAAATATTTTTTTTTATTATTTAATTAAACTTTCTTTTCTACAAAAAAAAAACAGAGAGAAAAAAAAAAAAACTTTTCAATTTATGTTAATATGAACACTAGAAATTCTAAATCAAACAATACTCCGCAGACAAATACATCTTGTAGGGGAAGACCACGAAATATTACCCCTTCTAGAAATATTGCACCCATAAACCTAAACAGTTCACTAACTTCTACAAATCAAAGTAAAGTCGTGCATAGTCCTCCAAGACCGTCTATTCAACATTTGTCGTTTGAAAACCGAGGGTCTCAAAGCGATCACGACTTAAATCATTCAACTATGAATAATTCAAATCCCTTGCAGTCTTTCCAGTCTGCATCATTTATTCCTCCGCCACAACAAACTTTAAATACTGACTTACAGGATTTGGCACAAGCATTGCCACCTGATCCTACACGTGTCCCTAGTACCATACAGGAATCTAATAGTGTCTCTATGGATTCATTAATAAATCTCTTCCAACAAACATTGCGAAATACTCAGGAACAGTTTCGTAGAGAATTTGAATCTTTAAAGGGCAGTATTCGAAAGGATTCGCAATTTAGTTCAAGAATGCATGAACCTCTAAGTTTTAGACCACCTTACGATTCTAATTCCCAGGTACCGAATAATTTCGATTCCACTATTCGTTTACAAGAATGGAAAATTTCATATGATGGTACTTCACCCGTTTCTGATTTTTTATTTAAAATTGAGACTCTTTGCGAGCGTACAAAATGTTCGTATAATCATGTTATGGCAAACTTTCATATATTTCTCAGTGGAAAAGCTGAAAGTTGGTTTTGGCTGTTTACAAAACAAAATAGAAATGCAAACTACTCATTGCTTAAGTATGCCTTAACTAAGGAATTTGGCAACCTTGAAAGTGATCATGATATTATTCTTAAAATATCCTTAAGAAAACAGCACCACAAAGAGTGTTACGATGATTTTCACTCTGCTGTAATTTCTATGAATTCAAGGTTGAAAGAACCGATCCCTGAAAGGTCATTAATTGACATATTAAAGAAAAACGTAAATTCAAATTTAAAATTTATGTTATTTAACTCTCAACCAAAAACGCTTGATGAATTAAGGGATATGGCAAGAAAAGGCGAAGAAATACTTAAAGATAGTAGAAGTTACCCAATTAACTCTTCGATTAGGCACGTTAATGAATTGAATTTTAAGGAAAATTCTGATGAAGAATTAGAGGGAGATCCGCAAATAGAAGCACTGCAATTCACGAGACGTAAATTAGATTACTCGAAAATACAGTGCTGGAATTGTTTAGAATTTGGGCACTCTTATATTTATTGTCCTGACCAAGTAAGAAATATTTTCTGTTATAAATGTGGTTTTAAGGGTGTTGTAACACCTAAATGTCCCAATGACCATCAGAAAAACTTCAAAAGCAGCGAGATGAGTACCGGGACATCCCGTTTAGAACACCAACACCCGGTGCTGGACAGAGGTCAGAATTAGAATTCAGTTATCTGGTTGAATCTACTTCACACAAACCAAAACTTGAACAGAAAATTAATAACACAAATTCAATTACTTGCGAACTAAACAATTCGTCCCCAATATCTAGGGAAAAGTCTAGTTCAATTATATCAAATATAAACAACAAACATATAGACACATATTCGAAAATAATATCAAATATAGATAATTTTAATACTGATAATTCAATAACCGGCAACCCTTTATCTAACAAAATCATTAAATGCAGGGAAAGGTACCAACATAGAAAAACCATTCGTAAGAAAATTGAATCCACTATTTTGACAGGCGAGGATATTCGTCCTTTTGTAAAAATAACAATCCTTGGGGAATCATTTTTAGCATTGCTCGATTCTGGAGCCAATGTTTCGATCCTTGGAAAAGATTGCCTACAATTTGTTTCACGCAATGGAATCAAAATTAGAAAATATAATTCCACAATATCTACCGCAAATGGCGATAAACAGAAAATTTTTGGTTTTTGTACACTTTCCGTACACTTTAAAAATGTATATAAAGACATTTGTTTTTATTTAGTGCCAAGCTTGAAACAAACTATATATCTCGGTGTCGATTTCTGGAAAGAATTTTCTATTGCGCCTGATATTATCCCCAGTATTTCTGAAATACAAAAAGGTTTGGAAAATGATTCAAATTTTCATATGTTAACACCTGATCAACAGCTTAAATTAGATAATATAATTTTAGAATTTCCTTCATTCGAAAAAATGGGTTTGGGTTGCACAGACCTACTTGAACATCATATTGATACGGGTGATTCACCCCCTATAAAAGTAAAACATTACCCTTTATCACCTCCAAGACAAGCTGAAGCATTTCAGGAAATAGAACGTCTATTGTCAATGGGAGTAATTGAGGAGTCCAACTCACCATGGTGTTCACCTGTGGTGTTGGTTCGAAAACCAGGGAAAGTAAGGCTATGCGTCGATTCTCGACAACTAAATGCTGTGACAAAAAAAGATTCATATCCTTTACCCCATATCAGCGGCCTCTTGAGTAGATTGAAAGATACTCACTACATCAGCGGAATTGATTTGAAGGACGCATTTCTTCAAATACGTTTGTCAGAGTCCTCAAAAGAAAAAACTGCTTTTGTCGTGCCAGGCAAACCTCTTTTCCAATACAAATTTATGCCGTTTGGTCTCTGTAATGGTCCGCAGACCATGAGTAGATTGATGGATAAAGTAATTCCGTCAAAACTCAGGGAAACCTTTTTATATATCTGGACGACTTGTTGGTCTGTAGTGATAATTTTGAGTCCCACTGTAAGATTTTGAGTGAAGTTGCTGCATGCTTAAGAGCTGCTAAACTAACTATTAACGTTAGCAAAAGTAAGTTTTGCCAGCGCGAGATTAAATATTTGGGGTATATTGTAGGGCACGGTTGCTTAAAGGTCGATAATTCAAAAATAGAGAGCATTGTTGATTTCCCAATTCCAAAATCACCACGCCAGGTTCGAAGATTTGTAGGCATGTCAAACTGGTATCGTGGGTTTATTCACAATTTTGCCAATCTCAGTGGTCCTCTAACAGATTGTCTCAAAAAATCAAACAAACCGTTTCAATTGTCAGATAAGGCGATTGCGGCATTTAAAAAGTTAAAACTAGCACTGTCATCAGCACCGGTACTGGCTCAACCTGATTTTTCAAAGGAATTTGTCATTCAATGTGACGCTTCAAAAATCGGTGTAGGTGGCGTACTAATACAATTTGACGATCAGGGTAAGGAGCATCCAATTGCATTTGTTTCACAAAAGTTAAATAAAGCTCAACAGAATTATACTGTTACGGAGCTGGAGTGCTTTGCAGCGGTAATATCTGTTCAAAGATTTAGACCATATATTGAAGGCCTACCTTTTCGAATAATTACAGACCATGCCAGCCTTAAGTGGCTCATGCGCCAAAAGGATTTGTCCGGTCGCCTGGCAAGATGGAGCCTTAAGCTCCAGCGATTCGATTTTCAAATCGAGCATCGTAAGGGCTCACTCAATGTAGTTCCCGACACTCTCTCTCGTTTTGATGTTGATGAGATGAATTTTGAAAGTGAAATTGATGTTAACTGCGGTGATTTTAATCACCCAGAATATGAAATAATACGAAAAACCGTGCTCGATAATAAAGAAAGTCTGCCAGATTTATGCGTAAAAGAAAACCTTGTATTTAAAAGAGTAAAATTCAGACGTGGTCTGCATGACGATGAGGAAGATACCTGGAGACTTTGGTTGCCAGTTTCATTAACACAAACTGTTATTAAATATGCACACAACTCTACTACAACATGTCATGGGGGGTTTTCAAAAAGCTTGTCAAGATTACGGCAAAAGTATTACTGGCCTACAATGGCAAAGGACCTTAAAGATTATATAGGAAAATGTGATGTATGCAAATCAGTCAAAAGCAATAACCAAATTTCAAGACCACCAATGGGTGAAGCTTTCCAAACTTTTAGGCCATTTCAAAGAGTATTTTGTGATTTTTTGGGGCCTTATACATGCTCAAAGTCTCAGAATTCATACTTATTTATATGCCTTGACCACTTAAGCAAATTTATTTTTCTGAAACCCATGCGAGCCGCAACCACTCAAAACGTTATTTTGTTTTTCCAGACCGAAGTGTTCCCCACATTTGGGGTACCACAATTTATCCATAGTGATAACGGTAAGCAGTTTATTTCCAGGGATATGAATGATTTCCTTAATTTGTATGGCATTGGCCATATTAAAACTGGGTTTTATTCTCCTCAGGCTAACGCATCTGAGCGCGTTAATAGGGAGATTATTACTAAACTGCGGTGTTTCTTAGAAAATGATAAGGATCATTCAAAGTGGGATAAATACATCCCAGAAATATTATCAATTTTAAGAAGCGATTACCATAGATCAATTGATTGTTCCCCGTATTATGCCCTCTTCGGCCAAAACATGTGCCATCACGGTTCTGAATATAAAATATTAGAGAAACTTAATTGCTTAAATTATGATTTTTTTGACATAAAAACTAATGTAGATAAGCTACATAGGATAAGGGATAAATTAAGGGAAAATTTGGATCAAGCACATAAAAAGGCAAGTCAGTATTATGATCTCAGATCAAGAAAAATTAGTTTCAATGAGGGCCAAATTGTTTTCCGTAAGAATCACATTTTAAGCAATCAATCAAAAAAATTAAATTCTAAATTCTTGCCAAAATATGTAAAGTGTAAAATAAAGGCTCGAGTCGGCAACTCCTTGTACGATATTGAAGACTTAAATGGCAAATATGTTGGTCGATATCATACCTCAGACCTCAAAAAGTAAAATTTGTATGCCCGGCTTTTGTGGGTCGAGCCACACGACTAGGCCAACATGAAAAAAAAAAGCAATTCGGTTTACTGTTCGTTATCGAATTATACAAATCTATATTTCGTCTAACGAAGCAGTTTTGTTGCGAATTTTTTTTATTTTTGCTTATGCATATGCAAAACTCTTTTGTTAAGTTATAAGAAAAAATTTTTTATTTTAAAGTGCTCTACATTTTATTATGTCACATTTAATAAAACTTAAATATTTTATTAACTTTCATTATCTCTGGTCACCTTAATTATCACGATATCACTTATTTACATATGTTTTACTAACAAAATTTATTTGGTAGCACTGTTACCTACAAGCTTCTGAATAACTTCAAGATTGTAAAAGAGAGAGCAATTTAATTTGACTTGCAGAATTTCCTGTCCACTTTATAAATTGCATTCAAAGTGTGAGGACAAAAAAAAAATTACGCCATAGTTTTCACGTGTGCTAAAATAAATCTTAAAATATTTTAAGAATCTTGCAACATTTGTATTTAAATTAACAGTGTAACGTAAAAACAAAAATCTTAAAGATCAGTGCATTGCAATATTAATTGATTAAAATTTCCCATGAAACCAAACCATAGCCATTTCTGGATAATTGTACATACATACATTGAAAGAGGTAAAAATATTAATTTTATGATATTTTGTTTGTGAAATTAAAACGAAAATATTTTAGAAGGTTTTATATACACCAACAATCAATACTCGCTGGGTATTATAAATGGAGATTTAATGCAATAAATCCATGTAAAGATTCATCTTTAATTGCGTCAGTATGTGCTCCACGAGGTATTATAAAAGTTATTTTGTATGTAATACTGTCAAACTAAAAATATACATATTTCTTCTTTTTATTTCTTTATTTTAATTTGAAAAGAAAAATTTCCTATAGGGTAACTACACGTTACTCACTGATTTTACGCTAAATAAAATATCAATAAAAAAAAAACGAGAACTACACGTTATACAATCTAATTGATAATTTCTTTTTCATTCATATTTTGTGAGATCATTCATTAAAACTTACTGGATCAATAATAATAAGAGAGACGAAAAAATTTAACTATTGATATATTTATGAAAGAGTGTGGATCATATTGTGGGGAATGTTAAAGGAGAAAGACGAAAAAAGAAGAAAACAGCAATAACAACATCTTATTGACTATTGCAAACATAGTATGCAGATTTTGTTTATTTAAAAAAATAAGAAGAAAAAAAAAACTGATATTAATAAAAACCTCTTGTCCCACCTTTGTGACACGTAATATATGTAAGTTAAGAATTCAGTTCAACTGAATTTCTTAAAAATTTAAATAAATTCATTAGGTATCATGTTGCAACACACGCGTAAGAAAAATTCACATACTTTATGCTGACGCTATGTCTGCAACTTAAAATATAAAAAAACGTTCCCACGTTTTGTGCGGAGAATAGGAAAAAAAAACAAAATATTAAACATGCTTCTGACAGGTAAAAGTTTAGTTCTAAGTTAGCTTTAGAGGAAGAATGTTAAAAAAATAAAATTTTTTTTTAACAAAAAAACGACTACGGAACTTTAATTGGCGCCCAACGTGGGGCCCCGCAAATTTACACAAATTTCTGAAAAAATCAAGTAAGAAGTGTACCGTGGGTGTCCTCGAACAAAAGTGAAAAAATAAGTATCCTGAAAAATATAGGAGAAAAAAGTGTGTAAAAAGTATCCTTTAATGAAAGGAGAAACAGAAAGACAAAAGTGAAAAAATAAGTATCCTGAAAAATATAGGAGAAAAAAGTGTGTAAAAAGTATCCTTTAATGAAAGGAGAAACAGAAAGACAAAAGTGAAAAAATAAGTATCCTGAAAAATATAGGAGAAAAAAAGGTGTATAAAGTATCCTTTAATGCAAGGAGAAAACAAAATAAAAATAAAAAGGACGAAAATAAAAACGTAAAAAATTAGTACAGTGAATGTCTAAAAATAATTATCTTTGTTAAATATTGGTGATTTCTTTAAGGTGCGAAGGAAATAAAGTAACAATAATTAGTCATTTAAAGACAACAACTGAAAAAAGCTTGTGAACAAAATAAAAAAAATTTTTTTTTACAATTCAACAATTTGCACAAATCTTAATGAAACCATTAAATTGTGTGTACAAAATCAAAGAATAAAATTTGATAAAGAAATCTTTAAAATTATATACAACTAATAAGTTGAAGGTGATACTAAGTTCTAAATATTAAACGACATAAAAAGAACTTGAACCAAAATTTTTTTTTTAAAAAAAAAAAAAAAAAACTGCATTTTCTAACTATATAAACTAAAAGGGTGTCCGTTGTGAAAAAAATCAAAGCTTAAAAATTTTTTGCCAAAAGGAAAGCCGAATTAAGAAGAGACAACTGCCTAATTTCAGCCAACAAGAGAAGGAAACTTAAGAGGAAAATACCAGCAATCAACGCTCGAGTGACCGAGATAAACAGCAAAATTAATGTAAGATAATATTAAGTAAAACTAATTATTGCAATTATTTTAATCAAACTGTGAAAATAACTATTGAAGAACAAAATAGTGAAGTTAGTTATTTAACTTAAAAATTTTTACGTATTCCTTCCTTTAACGTTTTTTGAACTTTTAATCGTGGATCTTAAGAGTAAGGAGGAAGATTTAGAGCTTCTTCCGGGTGAAGAAAATTTATACACTTGTTCATTGGAAAGACTATTTAAGAAACTCAAGGTTTCTGAAGGAAAAATGGCAACGTCGGAATCTGTGAGTGTAACAAGCATAATTTCGAGCCACGTCGCTCCTTTAAAGAAAACTATCGATGAATTAACTTTAAAGATTCAATCCTTAACATGTAGTGATTCAGTTGAGGAATATGCTCCACAAAATATAGATGAATTCATTCGTTGTGACGAGACTTTAGATGTCATCAAGTCACTACCTTCATTTGACGGTAACGAATCTGCTTACGTTAGTTGGCGTGAAGCTGCCGTCAACTCTATGCATTTATATAAAAGAGGAAGTCGGCGTTATTACGCAGCTCTTTCTATATTGCGGAATAAAATAACAAATGAAGCAAATAATATGCTGACAAACCATGGTACCGTGCTTAACATGGATGCCATATTAGCTAGGTTAGATTTCGCGTACGCAGATAGGCGTCCTCTCCACCTCATTGAGCAGGAGTTGAGCGTGATGCGTCAAGGAACGCTTAGCATCGTAGATTACTACAATGATGTCAACAAAAAATTGACGTCATTAATTAATAAAACAATTATGACACACGGGTCTAATGAAGCCCTAACGAGAGAATTAAATAACAAAAATCGGCAACATGCCCTAAGAATTTTTATTACCGGTTTAAACGCACCTCTAGCAGACATCTTGTTCTCATTGTCTCCTAGTGACCTTCCCAATGCTCTTGCCAAGGCGCAAGAACTAGAATCAAATAATATGAGAGCCAACTTCGCCCGACAATTTAATAAACCTAATCACACATTTAATGCTAACAATCAAAATAATCGCACTAACAACCATTTTAGAAATAACACTAATAATAAGTTTTATAATAACCTGAGAGTAGGGAATCCTAACACAAGACCAATAAACAATTATCATAAATTTCCCAATCCAGAGCCTATGGACATAGGAAGTTCAGCTAATATAACGCGTGGACGGCAGAATAATTTTAATAATTACCGACCACAACAACAGAATAGAAATTTTGGTTTTAATAATACCTTGAAACGGGAAAATAGCGATCGTACCAATTATCAACCACAACCCAAGGCTCAGCGTGTTAACAATATATGCGAGACTGCTTTTTTAGGAGAAAATCGGAACTCCCATACATTATTAAACATGGAACAACCGGGAGAAAATATACCATTCTAATAGACAGTGGAGCAACTTGTTGCTACTGTTCTCCAAACACTTTTCCAAATAAAAAACGATTATTAATAAAAAAAAGAGTAAAAACTGTCAATGGTTATACAATAATAGAAAATTACTTTGAAGCTACTTTATTCGGATTTAAGCAAATATTTTACGAAATAGGAAATTTAAGTGCAGATATCCTTATAGGATACAATTTCTTAAGGAAAGCTGGTATAATTTTAGATTTTAAGAAAGGTTTAATAAAATGTGGAACAAAATCTGAAAAGTTTCACAATTTTGATAATTATGTTAATAATGCATTTGATCATAATAATATTAAAAACGAAGGAATTGAACTTAACAAAAGTGAAATGAACGAAATTTCGTTACCCACAGAAGGTGATAAAAATGAAAAGGAAGAGTCAATGATACTCTTAAGAAATGAAATTGTTAATGAAATTGAGAAATGTCATTCCAATATTAATATGACACTTCCATTTAGAACGGATGTTAAAGCGGAAATTCGTACAACTGCTGGAACTCCCATTTGGAGTAAGCAGTATCCATATCCCTTATCCGCAAACAATTTTGTAAATGAGGAAATTAAAAGAATGTTAGACGACGAAATAATCAGACCAAGTAGAAGCGCGTACAACTCACCTATATGGGTCGTACCAAAAAAAGGTTTTAATAGTGATGGCACGCAAAAATTACGCCTTGTCATTGATTATAAAAAACTTAATGAAAATACAATTGAAGAAAAGTATCCTATACCCGACTGTAGTGTAATACTTTCAAACTTAGGAAAGGCGAGTTATTTCTCTACAGTTGACCTTGAATCGGGATTCCATCAGATACTGATAAAAGAAACCGATATAGAAAAAACCGCGTTCTCAGTAAACAATGGGAAGTACGAGTTCCTTAGAATGCCATTTGGTCTAAGAAACGCTCCTGGCATTTTTCAAAGGGCCATGGACGATATTCTCAGGGAGTTTATCGGAAAGTTTTGTCACGTCTATATGGACGATATTATAGTGTTTTCCAATTCAATCAAAGAGCATACAGTACACTTGAGAACAATTATAAAAAGACTAAGGGACGTTCATATGAAAATTTCCCTTGAAAAGTCAAAATTTTATCAACATGAAGTTGAATTTCTTGGCTATGTAGTCAGTAATAACATTATTAAAACTGACCCGAAAAAGTTAGAGACCATACAAGAATATCCCATACCCATTACGTTGAGGCAACTTAGAAGCTTCTTAGGAATGACTGGGTACTACCGCAAATTTATAAAAGATTACGCTAGAATAACGAAACCCCTAACAAACTATCTGTCAGGAGAAAATGGTAGAATTTCTCAGAATATGTCAAAAAAAGTAAATATAACACTTAACAAAGAAGCGGTTGATGCATTCAAAAAGGTAAAAGAATTAATGATCAATCAATTAGAACTAGTTCAGCCCAATTATGATAAAAAGTTTATTCTGACGACGGATGCTTCAAGCGTAGCTATCGGCGGAGTATTGAGCCAAGACGGAAAACCGATAACCTTCATATCGAAAACGCTTAACTCTACAGAAAGAAACTATGCAACCAACGAAAGAGAATTATATGCCATCGTATGGGCCTTAAAAACCCTCCGAAATTACCTGTACGGTGTAAAAAACTTGGAAATACAAACTGATCATCAGCCACTGACATTTTCAGTCTCTGTCAGAAATCCAAATGCAAAGATGAAAAGATGGCATGCTCTTATCGAAGAATTTGCCCCAAAAATAATATACAAACCAGGCACAGCAAATGTCGTTGCCGATGCTCTGTCTAGGCAGATTTTGAACCAGATTTCGGATGATGATAGCATCCACAGCACACAGCATTCAACAGAAAGTAGCGAAAATTTTCTTATCCCCGAAACTAATAAACCCTTAAACGAATTCAAACAACAAATCCTTTTACTTAAAAATAGACTCACAATTCATGAATCTATTACCACTTTCGGCAGAACTCGCCATATAATAGAATTTGATACAAGAGAAAATCTCTTGACAATTCTCAAAGAATTTTTACAGCCAAATTTAGTTACAGCTATACACTGTACTCAGGAAGACCTATACGAATTTAAAGAAACAGTAAGGAACGTATTTACAAATAAATTTGTTTTCACGAAAATTTTCCCAAATGATATCTCAAATTTAGATGACCAACACATTATAGTAGAGCAAACACATACACGTGCTCATAGAAGTTATAAGGAAAACTACAAGCAGGTGTTTAAACAATATTATTGGCCAAAAATGATTAATTCATTCAAAGAATATATAAGACATTGCAGTATATGCAATAAATCTAAATACGATAGGAAACCAATGAAACTTCCAATTGGTGAGGCACCAATTCCACAAAAAGGGGGGGAATTCCTCCACATTGACATATTTTATGTACAAAATTTAAAGTTTATGACGTGCATTGACGCGTACTCAAAATTTATGGTAATTAAACCTATAGAAAACAAATTAAATCTCGGTGAGAAGGTACTCGACATTTTACAAACATTTCCTGCAGCAAAAAAAATAACATTAGATAACGAACCAGGGTTCACCACCCCACAATTCAAATCTCTAATGCAGAGACTAGAAATCCAGTTATATTATTGTGATCCGCGACACAGTTCGACCAATGGTCAGGTTGAAAGATCACATTCTACCATAATAGAAATCGCACGCTGTATAAAGAATGAATATCACATAATAGATACAATCGAAACGTTTTATAGGGCCGTAAAGCAATACAATCATACGATCCATTCAGTGACGGATAAAAAGCCTTTCGAAGTATTTTACAATGAAATAAGTCACGACGATTTACCAGATAGGTTACGCAAAGCCCAAGCAAAAATACTTGAGAGAAATAAAGCAACGCAAACAAAAACCTATGAGCCTAATCAAGAAATTTACGAAAAACTAATAGGCAAGAGAGACAAGTTAGATCATAGATATAAAAAACAGAAAGTAAAAGAGGATTTAGGTAATAAAGTTAGAGTATACAGTAGAAATAGGATAATACATAAGGAAAATATTAAGTCATAAAATACTAAACAAACTACAACACATTTAACAAAATAGCACTGACCATATAACAACTAACAATATTAATAAATTTTAACAATTAACCATCGCAACTCATACTAATAGTACTAATCTTAAATTAATTTTAGCAAAATGCTACTAAACACGATTATGATGATTCTTTTCGCTAATATGGTAGTCACAGAAATACAAATCTTGGATTACTCAAACGCAAACTTCATTCAAATCCATTTGGGCCTTACAAGGTTGAAAAACGGAAATTTTAAACTAATACATGTTATTGAAATAAATAAATACGTAGAATTGGTCAACACTCTAAATTCCGAATTAATGAAATTGCCAAAAGAAAATACTGCTTTTCCTTTTATGTTAGAAGAAATTTCACAACTTAAAACCCAAATAAAAAGAATGATGCCCAGAAAGAGAAGATCACTTGATATACTGGGAACCGCATGGAAATGGTTGGCGGGATCACCAGACCATGAAGACCACAGAATTATTGAAGATCATATTCAAGGGCTATTAACCAATAATGAAAGGCAGAGAATTATAAATAAAGGAATTATCGATAGAATTAACAGAGTCACTAAGGTGACTAATAGTATAATGAAATCCGTAAATGCTTCAGAAGAAGTTCAAAAAACGCTAGAGGATAATCTCACTAATAAAATTAGAATATTAAAAGAAGAAATTACTAATATAGAATATGCCTTACAATGGGCCAAAGTAGGAATTATAAACTCCTTCATTTTGTCAGAAAAAGAAATCGAAGAAGCTAAAATATTTCTAGAGTCGGAATCATTTCTTTACAATAACTTGGAGGAAGCCTTAAGCTTTGCCTCAATAAAAATTGCATCTAATGAAAATGCCATAATATATATCGTAAACTTGCCGTCTATTGACAAATTTATTTGTGAAAAATCAATAATTAAGCCAATCAAGAAGAATAATACAATTATAAAAATGAACTATGAAAACATAATACAATGTAAAAATTTTACTTTTGCAATTAAAGATAAATGTATTGAAATAAATAAACTATGTATTTGCGATAAGGAAAACTTAATAGATTTAAGTGAAACAAAATGTATCCCAAATCTTTTAACTAGCCAGAAGCATGAGTGTACAATTGTTAATAATCAACATGTCCCTTCTATCGAAGAATTATACGAAGGTACAATATTACTAAATAATTTTAACGGAACTGTAAATGTCGAAGGACATGAAAGTTACTCTTTATCCGGAACATATCTAATTCAATTTCATAATGAAACCTTAATTATAAAAAATAAAACTTATACTTCAAAAGAAAATATTTTTGTTAAACCTCTTCCTGCTATTTTGCAGTATTTCTCTGGAAATCAGCCAGGCGAGGAAATTTTGTCCTTAGAACTTATCAAGGAACTTAATGTAGATAATATTGAGGAATTAAAATCAATCAGTACAAAAAGCAAGATCGCAACCTCAATAAACTTTTCTCTATCAATTATAATGATTGTGGTAATTTTATGTTGTTGTAAAAGATACAGGAATAGTTTTTCAGTGAACCTATCTTCCAATAAAAAAACTACACAATCTCCTGAAAATTTACCAAGGAACAGTGATCAGAAAAACGAATCCTTGGAAATCCCACTTTATTAAATAATTCAATTGGGGACAATTGATTTAAGAAAGGGGGGAGTTAAGAATTCAGTTCAACTGAATTTCTTAAAAATTTAAATAAATTCATTAGGTATCATGTTGCAACACACGCGTAAGAAAAATTCACATACTTTATGCTGACGCTATGTCTGCAACTTAAAATATAAAAAAACGTTCCCACGTTTTGTGCGGAGAATAGGAAAAAAAAACAAAATATTAAACATGCTTCTGACAGGTAAAAGTTTAGTTCTAAGTTAGCTTTAGAGGAAGAATGTTAAAAAAATAAAATTTTTTTTTAACAAAAAAACGACTACGGAACTTTAATTTGTACATGTAAGGTAAAGCAAACTATAGAAATTGGTGTAATTTATATATAAAAAAAATGGGTATTTATCAAAAACTAAAAGTTTGGTCAAATTGATAGATGTAAATTTAATTGTTATTTGAGTAATTAATATTTTCAGAGAATTTTTTTTTATTAGAACACTTTTCGTCATGACTCGCTGAATGGCCATTGCAACGATCATCATTGTAAATTAATACTTCATCCTCATATAAATCTAAATTTTTTCGCCATCAAGTAACAACAAAATTTATCTTCAAAATCGAATGTGAGTAAATTTTAACAATTTGTGTTTATTTATATTTTGCTTTACCCAATGAAATTTCAACAAAATCAAAACGTTTAAGCTGAAATCATATTTTTTTTAAAGTATCGCATATAATTATGAGCATTGTTTCTTAAAATTATATCACAGAAGTAAACTTTTATTCTTACATTGTAAACTTAATATAATTATTAACATACTAATATTCTTTTTTATATATTAAATGAACAATTAAAATTATGAATTGCTAAATAATAATAAATGGGAAAGCATCTTGAATTATTAAAAATGATTTAAACACTGTTACGTTATTTTAAAAGGGGCAATTTTAGATAAATTATGGGGTGTAAATTGCCATAGGCGTATTACAATTTGTAATGTTAGGGTAGGGAAAAATTCACTCCTTGAGAAACATCACCACTCTCTCGACTGTTTTGTAAAGTAAATTTGCTCTTTTATGGCTTCGGTATTTAGGCATGTATTTGCTATGATTGCACGTATCCACTGGGGTACAGAACAACGCCTTTGACCGTCTGAGCTGGTCGTTCTACCATTTGTTACATGCCAAACGTACTTTTCTTTGGATAGGTTCAGTAGAACTAAGCGTGCAACAGAATGTATATGTAAAAATGATTTAGTTTTTGTCTAGTTGCTCTGTATTCTGCTCGCACAATGGTGAAGGGTATACAAGATTCGGCAAAGCCGAATATAGCACTCTTACTTGTTTATATATTCTTTTTTTTAAGTTTTATGTATTAATTTTAAAAAATGTTATATTTTAGAATGCCTTTTATATGGATTTCGCCATTTGAGGTATCATTGTATTCGTCCTAGAAAGTGTCCTTTTATAAGCAAATGTCGTTTTAGCAGGCGCGACACAAAAGGGAATAGTAAGATTGAAAAAAATAATGGGTCCGACTTCAAAACATAATGCGGGTATTTTACTTCGGCTTTTAGCTCATAACAATTATAGTCGAGGTAGAGTTTACATTGTTTTAAGTTTATTTTAATTTTATTTTCTATTATCTATCCTAAAAATTTTTACTTAAAAATTGTCTTTTTCAAGTATCAGCATTTTTATTGAGTATTTGGCAACCATGTCAACAGCAGGAAAGTAAAATTTAGTACTTATGTATCCGTGATTGCAAAAAGTCTCCTGCAATGCATTTGTATGCAGTTTGATGTGAATTCCTAAAATTTGAACGTGAACTATTAAAACTCTTCTTTCACCCACATAAATAAATAAAATAAAAAAAAAATAGAATAAAAATCCACAAATTGTCAGCTTCAAACTTAAACAATTCAATAACCGGAATGTGCGAAAGAGCAACGCAAATGTAGGTACTTCATTAAAAGGCAAATAAAACAAGTAGGAAAATAAAGTCGGTCATGTCCGATTTTATGCTACTCTACAACACTTAAAATTCAAAGGACGATTGTGTTAGGAATAAAAATTGTTTTATGAATTTCATATTCATATAATTTATAAAGGTGAGATAATATTTCATATTTGATTCTAGAATGCCTGTTTTGAAGTCTCACGGATGGCGTAGCTGTGTTAGTTTTATCGTTGATTGGCAAACAAATACCAAAATTCAGGTTTTACCCGTTAACTCCCTAATAGGCCGGTATTTCAAAAAGTACCAGACATCTGTCCGCATATTTTTCTAATGAACAACGATAAGTATTATATTTTTTTTTGTAACTCTTTTAGTTTTGGAGATATACAGTAACCGAATTTTCCCGTTTTTACTCTTTTTAGCCCCTTAACAATTGAATTTCCAAAAATCCCTTCTTAGTGGATCGATTTGGGGAGTGACCAATCTTTGGTCCAAATTTCAAGTTTTTAGCTTCAGGCGTTTAGGCTGTGCGATGATGAATCAGTCAGTAACGTTACTATTTTATATACATAGATTCTACAAACATTTACAGGTTTACATATGTAGTTTAAACTAGCGAAAAATACTATAAATTTGAAAATATAACATAGTGACGAACGTGTGTTACAAGTTCTTAAATACGTGTGGCATACTTTATGTATACAGTAGCCCGTTTCTGTATTTTTCGCATCGTAAAATTATCCGCATTAAACCAGTGAATCGGGACAGAAACAGTGCAAAATGAAACAAAAAATGGTTTTTCTCACACAAGTGTTTCTGTATCTTTCCGTTGCGAGAATTATCTGTCATTTTAATAATTTTCCAGCAACTATTGGAAGGATGTGAGAAAAAGTGTTTCTGTTACAATATTTTGCGAAAAGTTTCTTACAAGAACTGTCAAAATAAGTCGCATTTGAAATTAGTGCGAGAAAAACAAAATATAGATATTTTAAATTTATTTTTGTAATATAAATAAAAAACATTTTAATTATGAATGCGTAATTTAAATGATGAATATAAATAAAACACCATTGTTATATTTTGTTAATTACATTTTTTTAAGCCTTTCCTTGTTTTGGTTTTATTCAGGGCTGCCAGATAAATTTGCTTGAAAATTGTAAATTTTTTGAGAAAAATAAAAAGATCGCCTTTTTGTTTTAAAAAATCGGACAATTTAAAATTAATTATAAACAAATTTAGTTCGATTTTTTTATTACAACAAAATCAAACAAAGACGTAGTCAAAGTTCATGGGTATTTTATACATATGTACATATGTACATATAAATTGTCTTTTGTTCGAACTTAATTTTTTTTAATGTATATATATTTTATTAAGCTTGAGGTCTATTTTTTATAAAATTATTTATTTTCTTTGATCCAATAACAATTTAAAATTGTTTTTTTCCCTGAAGAAGTCTCACAAAGGCGTGACAAAATATGATATTAAAAATAAATTTTAACAAAAAATAAAATAAATATTTTTATAAAAACAAAATGAAGTCAAGCTTAAAAAAATAAACATACAAACTTATTTAAAATAGATATATACAAATACCAAGAAATTAAAAATTTTTAAATTAATTCCGCTCAGATAACAGTAAAATAAATATTTAGGGTTTTTATTTTTGCGAAAAACCAAGGATTCATAGTGACGATATAATTGAAATTTAAAAATTTCGGTTCACAAATGGCTGAGATATGAGTGAAAAACACGCCTCCAATTTTTACCCATAAATCTATAATTTACCTATTCTTATAACTATTAACTTTACTTTTTCTTTTTCACCTGAAATATACGTAGTAGAATACTTGTCCATATAAGCTAAGAATATCAAATATGTATATAAACTTGTTGTTGCTTTCTACAGAAATTCATATTGTCTTTTTAAATTTTCAATGCCACAAAATATGAAGTGTTTGAAATTTAAAAATTCGATATGAATTTTTATAGAAAGCTACAATAAAGTTATAAAATATTGTTGATTTTGTTTTTGCTTTCCTCACTTTTTAGAAAAAATCAGCAAATCGGCACGTTTTCGGAGCAAAAATCGTTGAAATGAAAATAAATCGTCAAATCTGGCAGCCCTGTTTTTATTATATTTATTTCTTTTGTTGACGTTTCGCTTTCATTTGACATTTAATTCTGGAAATATTCCAGTTAAAACTGAATCTGTTTTGTCTGTTTTCGCATTTAAATACAGAAACACTTTTTTCTCGCAAATCGAGAAACCATGGAATTTTTTGTTTCACACTTCATGTTGAAAATTTTACGATGCGAGAAATACAGAAACGAGCTACAGGGTACTCGGAACTTTATATATGTTTTAGGTTTACGTTTATATAGACATGGCTGCTTTTTCAAAATTATTTAGCAATAATTTTTTCTGTGTATAACAACAATTGAAATAATTATTAATTAAAAAAAAGGATTTATTTGAAAGCTTGATAATAAACAATATTTTTTGTTTTTCTATTGGGCGAGAAAATGAATAGTGCTGATGGTGTACCGACTCTCGAGCTCGTAACATACAATTGACCTTGGAAAAAACATTGGTATTCTATGTTTAAGTCACACCTTGAGATTTATTAACTGGAAACTGGACGCGTTTAAACTTAAATGGTAGATCGTTTGGTATCATAGGTATCCTTGGAATAAGCACTTCTTCACCTTTACACTTTCCTACTATTATCTTGGCTTTAATAGTGTTTGGAATCAGCGATTAAACAACCAATCTAGTACCATTCCATGATTGAGGTTACGTAACATAACTATGACTGAGCAACCTTCAGCTGCAAGTCATGCGATGACATTCGCGGTAATTCCAATGAATTCAGGAACTCTGTCGGATAGTGAACAACATCATCAAGATCTGTAATAGAATCAATTGACTTATACAACTGCAATTCACCAATAGTTAAGCTTTGGATTTTTTAATTTATGTAATTAACGTCCTTTTTTGCAGCTAAAATTGGTCTTTAGCTCAACCAATCGGAATAAATGTAATTTTGAGGGGGCTACTGCTAGCGCAATTTGGTTTTGTGAGCCAAAAGCCAAAAGGAGGGAAAGTAAAAACATTTTGCCTATTCCGCCAGGGCCATGTAAACAATTTTCACTTTTGATATTATCCATTACGATTAAATTTAATCACAGAGCAAACACAAATACTACTTATTAGAAACTTTCTAAAGTTAAAGCGTCGGTTAAGTAAACAATTGAGAAATTAAAAGGATTTACTCAGGTATGTTCTAGGTTTAGACTCGAATTGAAAACGAAAAATTTTTTGAATCCGCATAAGTCATTAATTGGTGTTCTCAAATCCGCATGTTTTTGTGTATTCGAAGTTTTTGTTCGAATTTTTTAACTAAAGATCGCAAATTTGCTAACCGCAGCATGATAGGAATCGTGAAAGCTGTAAAGAATCACAGGAAAAAATCGCTTACATGGTTTAAAGTCTCGAAAAATTCCAAACTTTAAAACAAACACTAAAATTTATTTGAAATCTCTAAATGGGTTAAAAAAACAAAATGATGGAAAATAACAAAAAAATTTTAAAAATAGCGAAATTTTTAAGATTTCAAACCAGCCATAAAATTGATTGAAAGTCCCTTAAACTATAAGGAATGGCAAAAATTCGGTAAAAATTGCTAAATTCACGGAAATTCGCTAACAGCGGCATGAATGCAAAGTCTACTATTTATTATAAACCGTTAAAGCTGTAAAGAATCAGAAAACCTGCACGAACAAATCGCTTATATCGCTAAATTCGCGAAAAATTGCAAAATTTTAAACAAACCCAAAAACTAAGAGATCGCTAAATCGATTAAAAGAACAAATTGTCTGAAAATAACATAAAAATGGTTAAAAAAATAAATTAGCTATAATTACATCAAAATCAATGAAAATGTCGACTTTAAATTTAGGGTTAGTAAGGGCCTTTTGCGTTTTAGATAACGATATATTTTTGATTAAATTAGATTAAGAAGATTTTAAGCTAAATGCAAAATGATTTTTTTGTTAGAAATGTTATCACATATTACAATAAAAGTCGACTCGGTTTACTTTCACCAACCCATATCTACTCTAATTGAAAACGAATAAAAACATGTGGATGTGAAATGCAAAACACCAATAATGCTAAGGTAATCCACTTTCGAGTGAATTCGGATTCTAGAACACACCCGACTATAGTGTTTTCACGAAAAAAGTCATACTTAGAAAAATGAGAAGTGAAAAGAAGGCAATATTTTAAAAACTTAAAATTTCCGAATTTGACCAGGAATTTTAAAATTTTTTTTCTTTGCAAACCATCTCCTGAAAATTTCGAATCCAATTAAAAACATCAGCCAAATCGCTCAGCCGTTCCAACGTGATGCGATTACATACATGGACCGTTTCATTTATATATCGGCCCCTTTGCGCGAAATTATCGTATGTTACAAAAACCAAATTTTACAGGACAGCCATTTTTCTACTTTTCTCTGCTTTCGCTTGCAATATCAAAATGAAAATATACATCAAAATTTTGGAGCAACGAAGTGGAATACGCCTACAATATGTTGTCAGGTGACGTCTCTTTGAATGTAGAACAATATTGCATCAAAAACTCAACTTCCAAAAAATTGGCATATACGATAATTTCGCGCAAAGGGGTCGATATATAGAAGGCAGCAATAATTTAATGCGCGGTTTTCACAACACAAGTGACTAAACGTGTAGTTAAATTTATATGGATAACATCCAAAAAAACTGAGTGCTTTTACTTCAGAATTATTTAATGTTTAGGTTATACATTTTATAAGAATAAAATTTATTATTATCTGACAAGTATGTTTCCCAAAAAAATTTCAACTGTTTCCATTTCTACAAAAAAACTCTATGTTACTATTTGGCTTACAATGTGCGTATGGTTTTACATAGTTGATGCAGAAAGCACCACTTTCGTAAAGTTTATGAAAGATTTACTTATGGCTAATAAATCAATGATGTTTAAACGTTGGTCAAGTTGAGCTTAACTTAAATTTATATGTAGTTTAAACTTGACAGCTGTAAAAAAGTGCCCTATATATTATATATAGTACAAAAGATTGTTTAAATGTTATCTGAATTATTTGCTGGTTTAAACCCATTTTAAACTAAAAAGAGAGTTTAGCTTGCACTGATTTTGTTAACCCTTAATGTTTGTTTAACTATCTTATCAAAATAGTTGGAGATGATTTTGAAATAAAGTACATATAAGAAAAAAATTTCTCTAACAAGTTAAAGAGAATTACGTTTAATTGAAACAATTAAAAAATTTCTTGAAACTTTAAAATATTTTGAAGTTAGTGTGTATGCTTTCATATTTGCATATACATATACAAGCAAATATTATAATTTCTATTTTCAATTAAGGTAAATTAATTGGAACAATTGAGAAAATTGTTTGAAACAGCATTATTGAATTAATTGGAAAAATTTTTATAGAATTTTTTCTTTGTATAGTTTCTGCCGGACGATCAGCAATATACCGTAAAATAAGGTACAAATAACCAAAAAACCATACAAACAAAGAAAAAAACATACAAACATATTAGGCCACTCCGAAAAATAGCTTAAGCGACATTATTTTCATAGTTCGTTTTTTTTAAGAAATAAATTAATTGGCAACATAAGGAACCGCTACGGTTTTATAGCAAAAACAATTAAAGCTAAAGCGACAATCTTCATACAAATTTTTATGAAATAAAATAAAAAAAGCCTTCTCCTGTAAAATTATGTTTTTGTCGCTTAAGCTTTTTTTGCGGTAAGGGCTCGATATGTGGATTCATTTTGATTCATGTAGATATAAGATACAAAGATGTATTACATATATTTTAATTTTTCATAAAAACTTATAGAAAGTATTCAAGCGAATGTTAGAATATGCAGAAAAAGTTGTCAAAAACAAATCAGATCGATTAACTTAACCTTTAACTGTGGAGATGGTGGTAAATTGTACCCTCCCTTTTTATTTTTTTAAAATACTCTCTTCCGTTGCGCTCAGTCAATCTAATTCTCTTAGTATTTTCTCATATTGTGATCCTTGTTATTCACTTGTGTTTTGGCTGATTTCGACTTAGCAAAAGCGGAGCTACGCACATGCTGGTGTAAAAATTACCACTCGTTATCATTTACGTAATTTTTTCTTTGAAAATATTTTACCACCACGTCAGCGTAAGTATTTAGTAGAAAAAAATTTACCCCACATCAAAATTAGCGTAATATTTTCTTGGAATTTTTTTTTACCACTCATCCGTTTTCTTGTTGGTAAAAAATTGTTTATTCCAAAAACGTTATTTTATATAAACAAGCCCTCATTAAAATAAGTACCTGTTATTAAATCTCGTGCATTGCTTTGGAAGCTGTTTGTACCAAGTTGGAATACTCTTACTGTTACCATTCTGCAGTTATGCAGAAATCTATGGGGTCTTTGTATAGAAGGTCTACTTTTTGAGAGATGTTCTCCTTGAATTCCGATCATTTTTGACAGATGATGGGTATTGTTAACCATTCTATTTGTACCATATTTTGAAAATTTTTTAATTATTGTTATTTAGATATACAGAATTGTATTTTGTTGTTGATGTTGCATATTGGTAGTCAAGCTATTTGTTCCCAATTTGGAAACTTAAGCTTTTAACGCTTGGGCAATTTTATAACTTTCTCTTACCGTTCTTTAGATATAAATTAATCTGTTTTATGCCACTCCCATTACTCCAATCCCATTTTTGTAGAGAGGTCGTGTATTGATAACACAGCTATGTGTACCAAATTTGGACAATTTTTCTATTACGGTTCATTAGATAAAAAAAAATTTATTTTGTGCCACGCCCAATTCTCTAATCCCACCCACATTTTGTCGGATGCTGTGCATTGCTTACCAAGATGCTTGTACCTAATTGCGAAACTTTGACTACTGGCATTCTTCAGATATTCAAAAATCTCCAAGGGTTAGCTTGGAAAGTGTCGCGCCCACTTCTCCAGTCCCGCCCAGATGTTGTGTATGATAACCAAGACATTTAGTCTAAAGTTGAAAACTTTTGTTCTCGACGATTTGTCTGCAATGTATGGGATGCAGATTTTGATGAGTAAAAAACCTCCAAATAGGTTGACCTGTAGTTTCTACACCTAATTATTTTTATTTCTGATCTCCTTTATATCTTTAAATATATACATTTGGCTGTGCTAAAATGCCCTTTAGTTTTTTTTAATTCATATTTGTTTGATAAGTTTTTGATATATCGTTTTTTTATACTGAAAAAAAAGATTTGTGAAGTTAAGTACCTGTTTTATTTAAACAAATAAAAATAATTTTTGGTCTCTTTATTTTTTTGTAATTAAAAATGTAGTAGCTTATTTTTCAAAAACAAAAAATTATAAAAAAATATTTTTTACTAAATTTATTTTGGAAATTTTAGAGGGGTAAAATTTACTACCACGTCATAAGGTATGTTAACGGTTAAGTATCCTGTTATTAACTTTCTGGTAGGGGTGCCCCGTTAGGCTAGATGGTAGTGAGCTAGTCTATCAGTGCGGGGGTTTCGGGTTCGACTCCCACCAGACACTTTGAAGGTCTTCGTTACTATTGCTCGGTTAATTTAGCTAGAAAATAATTTGTAATTGGACTTGTAACTTTTATTTAATAAATACACAAATAAATAAATATGTAACTTTCTGGCTTAAATCTGTGGCATTTTAATAAATTCAAAAAGTTGAACAAAATGTTGTTATCCTACGAATTTTCACTCAAAAAACATTTTTGCTTACGTTTTAAAAATGTTGTATTTTAAACGAAATTTTTTTATTAATTTTGGTTTTTTTTATTATTTGATAAAAATAATTTTTTACCGAGTTTTTTTTTCACTTTTTTGCTATCTTATCTCGACTTAAGATGGTTTCTCAAAAGCCCACAGATATACACACATATTATACTTATGTTACCAACTACAAGACAAATTTAATATATTCATTTTATATCTTTGCTTTGGGGTACAATCACGCACTCAGCGAAGGCTAAAACAAAATCGCGTCCTACGGGTAGCATGCAGAGAATGCATTCAACCAAACACTCATGCAGATTATAAGCTTTGAAAGTATTCAGAACAGTGTGTAAAGTATTTACCACTACTTACCACTTCTTTTCGAATATTTTTTTTAAGTTTTTTTTGTTTCGACGAGCATTGGGAAAACATGCTTTGCGTTTCCTTTTTTTATTCTTTTGAATTTTATGAATTTTAAAGGTGGTGGCGGATTTTGTGGGGGTGAAAAGTGGGTGGTTGGATTGGGAGGGAGATGGTATTAACGATACCCGTGGCTACCTGCCAATATGGGTCGTAATATTTTTCACAAGAACAAAGTGGTTGTGTATTGTGGCAAGTTTAAGCCGGCAGTTGAATAATTGCTTGCAAAAGCGCGCAAATTGAGCGCACAAAAGCTGTATGGCTTAAGTTTTTTTTCGCCTTCTCTTTGATGCAGAAGATGAAAATAATAATAAAAAAACATCTCACAATAAGAGTACACACATACAAATACTATAAAAAAGTAAAATAATACTTGGTTCTGCCACAGAGACTGATGTAGTGCGTATAACAAGTTAAAATACTTTGTGGAAAATAATGCAAAAAAAAACTTTAAATTTTTTTCTTTTCTCAAATGCAAACGCTACCAAAGACCAATCAAAGAGAGTAGAGTTAAAAGAAATTTTCTTGAGTTTTTCAAAAAATCCTTACAAAATTACAAATATTTTATTGCATGTTTTGTGTGTATAAATAAAATAAAGCAAAATGAAAAATCTAAATGCACTCTGTTCTACTGATATAAAGAAGACAATGCTTTGATGTAGATTTTCTTTAATCTTGGATTATATTTTATTGAAACTTTGAAGGCATTTTTATTTAAAAAAACGTTTTAATAAAATTTTGTACAAAAAGGATCTGACTTAAAATTAAATATTGCTACAGTAAAACTTCTGCATTGCGATCTTCGTTGTAACGAAAAAGTCAAATAATAATATTTTTTACTGAAAACCCAACTCTAAAACAACCAAAAGAAGTTTTTCATACAATAATACTTAAAAGCTTTAATGAAGAAATTCTGAGCATCTATTGGGTATTCATTCATTATTAGTATTTTCATGTAAATAGAATTTGGATAAAAAAAACTTATAGTTACAACAATTTTTTTTCGTTTCTTTAAATTTCGTTAATTTCAGCGGGAAATTGGTCGAACAGACTGGTCCTGGGATTTGTAAAAATAGAACAAGTACAAAAAGAAAGGATTCATGTCCAACGAAAGAAGAACAAAAAAAATACAGAACAGTCTTGAACGGTGCTGTGACTCATTTTTTGGTACTCTCTAAAATTTTGTTCTTGAATTTAATTCTAGGACTTGTTTTATTGAAATAATACTACATTCTTTTGAAATAATACTATGTGGTAGTCACTGACGCTAAGTACGTTCATTAAGAATAGATGTGTGACTGGTTAATTGGTGTCAATTGACCCCCTCCAATGACAACCCCATGTAAAAGTGATAAGTCTTATTCATATAAAGTGTTAGTACTAAAACCGGTCTCTACCACCAAAGACCTATCACGGGACTAATTGATCTAAGATTTTTACAGTGCGTAGATATGACCACTTTGCACTCTTGCAAAAAGTGAAAATTAAATTGAGTGCGATATGTGCAACACAAACCTGGTAATTAGACTCGTTATATTGAAATTTCATTGTCTGACAAGTTGTTTTTTGAATCTTCTTCTTCTTCTTTGTCGTCGCAACTTCTATACAGGTCATTGTATGGATGCTGGGCGTGTTTTCCAATAGGACAATGGCCAGTATAACCGCAACTAGGCTCCTGAGGTGAAGTCCGGGCAGTTTTTAAGCCCGACGAGTATTTTTTCATCTATAATGGGCTGGATTTTTCTGGTTTCCTTACAGGCAATTTAATCGAACGAAAAGTTGCTTATACTTTGTTCACACTTGAGTTTTTAAATGTTGATTTAGTTAATCAAAGCCGTTCAAATGACATTTGAGATGATTAAGATGACAGTTGATTATGAAAAAACACAACAAAAAAATTCATATTTCTTTAAAGTATTAAAAATGGATAAAAATACTTTTATAAAGTTATCAGAAGATTATTTTAATCATTTTTATGATGAAATTGTGAAAATTTATGAACTATTTAAGGAAAAATTCAAACATTAAGCAGAAATCTCAGCTCAGTGGATTCTATGTATGTGATTAATGAAGTGATTTTGTTGTAATCATGTTAATTTGAAGTGATTAACAAATCACTTCAATGAATGGTAAATCAACTCGATTTTGATGTGGTTATAGCTTAATCACGTTCGAGTTGATAAAACGCGCCTACGAACCCAAGTGTGAACATGGTATAAGTCTGGGTTCAAACTATGAAAGAAAACTTTCAACATGTGAACATCAGTTGCTCAGCTTTTTTCAATCTACCAAACATTTTTTTAATACATTTATTTAAAAAAGTCTTTAGCTTGTGAATTGAAAATGTTTATTAAAAGATTTAGGGGGTAATTTTGTTGTTCACTTCATCTTGCGTTGAGAAAATTTGCATATAAAATTTTTGGAATTTTCAAAAATTTATAAAATTTTATATGAAAGGTGAAGTGAACAACAAAATTACCCCCTTAATTCTAAATTGTAATAACATTGTCCAAAGTTTTGTAAATGATAATAAACTTTTAAAAATTTTAATTCTTTTTTTGATAAAATAACAATTTTTATTTATGAAACCAGTTATGCATATATAGGTGTTTAGCGCTCTTCTAATCGGATGAGTCATGCATTTTCTGGAGTCAAGCAAGTGTGGACGGCTAAGGTTATTCGAAGAAGTTTTATGCCGTTTTAATTTTGGCTTTCTGAATTTTAAAAACTTAATGGGGAGTATAAAGATAAAATTACAAGGTTGCGATTTAACTCTTCAAAGTTCGTTTAATTTATAAATTTTACTTAACGTTCAATCACTTGTGTTGTAAAAACAGCACATAAATCGTTTTTTTTTGTTCAAATACATTTTTAAAATAATAGAGAAATAACAAAATGTGTATTGTATTGTAACCATTGAGCGCTACAGCGATCCTTTATCGACAGCTCAATTCCAAAATATACTAAGTCGAACAAGCATTTATATTGTTCAACAGTATTGTTCAACTTAAATTCTGTCAAATTTTTGGTGATGATCGGCTCATCTAATCCAAAGTTATGCACAAAAAATTAGCTAAGCATACATACAAAATACGATGCGGGAATTATTAATTTTTATTTTTATTAACATTTTTTTCGAATGTGCTTTTATAAGTCAACTTTAAATTTATAAGGGTTTTTTAATTTTAATTTTATTTTATTGTGCCACAAATGTATAACATTAACCATACATTACTTTAAATAAGACACCGTTCTTGTTGTACTGTCTTATCTAATAAAGAATCAATTCAAATCGAAAATCAATGTCAGTTACCTTGCATTTTCGAAAAATGGAGTTACCTTGTTTTTCCAAAAAAAACTTTTTTTTTCAAATTATTTTTTATATTTTACGGAATTCAGGCAACTTTATTAACTATTTCTGCAAACGCATTAACTCTTTGACTCAGCACGTCCACTAACCCGTTTTTTTACGAAAAATGGAGTTGACCAGTTTTTCCAAAAAATATTTTTTTCCTTTTATTCTTATACATATCAAAAATAAGCCAAGTTTGCAGTCAGTCGGATTCTATGAATCAAAAGCTTCAGAAAAGATAAAATATGCATATAAAGAATGCATATATTATATGCAACTATGGAGTTAAATTTTTTTTTAAAAAAAATGCATGTAGTACCCATATTTTTACATACAAATTGGTATTATTCGGTTTTTTGTCATATAAGAAATTTAAGGGCCGATGTTGATTTTGAATAAAACACAAATTATTTAGGAAATTATTATCATTTCTTTTTATTTTGATAATACTGGTATGGTTTACTTATGTATGGAACAAAATATTGGCGAAATGGCCGCCGCGACCTCGACGAAACACCTTCATCCAAAGGTCGATGCCACTAAGGCATAATTGAGGTTCTGTGCTGTTAATGTGCCGAATTATCTCATCTTTTACCTCTTGAATTGTTGCTGGCTTATCGACGTACACATTTTCTTTCAATTAACCCTAAAGAAAGAAGACCAACGGTGTCAAATCACATGATCTTGGCGGCCAATTGACATCGCCACGACGTGAGATAACACTGCCATTGAATCTGTCGCGAAACAGAGCCATTTTTTCGGTAGCTGTGTGGCGAGTGGAACCGCACACTGGTTCAAGAGCGGCATTATTAATTTTTTTCGTGTCTCCTGATAAACCTGATTTTTCCACAGTTTGTAATAAACACTCTTATTATCATGTATCCAAAATTTTAGGCTTATAGCTTTATTACTTTTTTGTCCAGAGACATTCAAAGTTGACCTAAGTGAATGCGTTTGAAATGGCCGTATAATATATGCTACTTTCTATCGCTTCATGCTTTGAAAAAATAATTTTTTTTTTACAATTGGATGTTATAAATTATATATAAGCAAATAAAAAAATTTTGGAAATTAAAAAAAAAAATTCTTTTTCAGTAGAATCCCGATAATTCGTAATCGCAAGGGGAATTTCGATTTAACGGGGTTAAAATAAAATATATACGAATTAACGGGGTTTTTCAATTTTTTTACTAAAACGATAAAAAAAACTTAGAAAACAATTGTTAAAAATAAAATATACAAACTAAATTTCAGTTATGTATTTTATAGAGCTTTTTTGTAATAGTCCCATTCCTTCAATTTTTCAGAAATGACTATTACAAAAAAGCTTTATAAAATACATAACTGAAATTTAGCTCATAGAATAAATTTGAAAAATAAAAAAATGTTGAATAAAATATATAAAAGTTATTTTTTTTTTAGATGTTTATTTATTTGAAAACGCACACACATGCAAAAAAAATCATTCTTTCAATGTTTCTGTTGTTTTTATTACGAATTATACGTGGTAGTAAGCAAACAATTACGATTTATAAGAGGTTAAGAAGATTTTATATGAAAAAAAAAAATTACGAATTAGCGAGGGGACCAAAACGTATGGAAATTTTACGAATTAACGAGATTTTTTCAAGGGACCGACAGTTTATTACGAATTATCGGGAATTACGATTTATCGGGGTACCAATTATCGGGATTTGACTGTACTACTATAAATTGTCCAAAAATATTTATTTTCTCCAACTTCTATGGCTTGTATATATTGATCTCCAACGACCTCTAGCCCGAGACTTATATCAAATTAAAGCTTGAAGTCTCCGCTAACGATACTCAAAAATTCAGCTGCCCATTTTTGCCCCAAAGCATTTCCGGTGTAAAAACCTAAAAAAAGTTAGGACAAATTTCATTCACAAGCATGATAACAAGCATTTAAAAAAAATCAATAAATATCGCCGATATTTAAAAAAACCTATATTTCGATATATCAATATTTAAAAACGACTATCGCATATCAACGAATGAAGATGTCATGCATATGTTACTAGCGTCTTCAGATCCATATATAAATTCATACCGTAAACAGTTCAAGAAGGATATATTGGAATTTCCTGATGAAGTAAAAAATTTGTTATGTTAGTAAAGGTTAGGGTGATCGATCGAATAGTATTCGACCGGTTTTAACCGGTTATTTTAGTTTTGCCCAAGTCGAATATTTTAAAATGTCCATTTTTCGGATATCGAATAAACCGGTTATTTTAGTAAAATAACCCGGTTATTTTAGTAGTGTGTAATTTATATACGTTTTCCTTACTTCTGTTATAAATGTACCCGTAATTTAATATTTTTCTAATTGAATACTTGGCAAACTTAAACTTTTTATAAAAAATGTCAAAACAAAATGAAACCAAGGTAAAGCAATGGAGCAATGTAAATACAAATCGCTTGTTCTTGTAACAAAAACCAAAAACTATTTAAAGTACTACATAAAAAGTTTAGCTTAAAAAGTAATTAGCAATTTGACAGTATTATAAATACGGTATATATCTTTATAAAGATGTCTTCTCTGGTGATATTTCGAACTGACTTAAAAGAAAATCGTGCTTAAACGGACCTAAAATAATAAGTTGCAAAGGTTCTTTAACGTCACGACTTATTAATCACTTTTAACTAGTCTACAAGCTTGACATAAATATACGCCAAGTAAAACTTGACCCTGTTCCAAGTAGTTTTTAAGAGACTGCAAATAATACTTTACTAAAATATGCTGCCAATAATGAATGAAAAACTCTTAAGTAGTTCTAGCATATCTTCATGCTTAAAAAAAGAACATACCGGCGGAATCAACGTTATGGGAAAATTCCTCAGTTTTATTTATTAAAACGCCAAGAACTTAAAACTAAATTGAAGGAATCAAAAATGTCCTGGAAAGGTTTAAATTGTGTGATCGGCGAATTGACAGATATTTCATACAAAAAGTATGTTCAATAGTAATTATTGTTCCTATAATGCTGAAACAAAAAAAATTTAAATATATAATCCTGGTTAAGAGGTTTTCTTTGCCACTTTTCAAAAATATGGCTGAAGTTTACTGCTTCATATAGACATGCTTAACCAGCAACAAATTAAATTTCATTTACAACAAATTTGGGAAATTCCTATATTTTTTGAAACCAAAGTTTATCAAAAATTCTAAAGCTATGTACACACCTATTAAATATTTGACTTCTAACGTAACCAATAGTTTTCTTAAAGAATTGTTTGCTTTTGCAAAGCGGTTGGCTAGAGCAAACATTATTTAAGGGTTTCTTAACTACATTGTGCATAAATGCAATTATCATCTTAGACATAAAGTTTAGCAAATAACTAGAAATTATTTAAAATAATGCTTAAGTTTAATCAATTTACTGGTCACGCTTTTTTTTTTTGATTTTATCGTCAAATATTTGTTAGGTCTGAACATACCTTAAGTCATATTACTATGTATTTTGTAGGTTCCTTACCTTCGTGAATTGTTTTGTTTTTATTCTAATTAACTTTTTATTACAAAAACTAATTTGATTTTTGTATTTTAATGTATTCGAATTAAAACCGGTTAACCGGTTTTTTTTAAAATGCTTACCCGAAAACCGGTTTTTTAAAAATAGCAACTATTCGGAATATTCGAAAACCGGTTATTGAAAAAAGTCGAATAATCGATCACCCTAGTAAAGGTACACCAATTACCTTGTTTTTAAAATTTTGTTTTAATATTTTCTTTTATTTATTTACAGATATTTTCATTGAATATGGGCGTGATTGTTGCTGCATTTTATTTATATGTTAATCAAATAAAAAACACGAAAATTTAAACCTGTGTAGCTGTTTTAATCGATCTACCTTTGCTAATAAGGAAAATATTGGATTTTATGTGATAATTTTGTGTGAGAGGTAGGCGTGTTTGTTAGCAGATTTTGCTAATGCTTTCACCATTGCTTAATATTATCATAAAATTGCAATGAGCAAAAAAGTGTGACTCTACAATGATTTTTAACTTTTGTGTTATATCGGAAGTAGGCGTGGTTTTTTTAATCAAAAACAAAAAAGAAGTACCGAAAGGGTACTATCACTTTGTTCTGACAAAGTGATAGTAAATAAAACACACTTTCTATTATTGGTTCAATCTCAATTTTCGCAAAAAGTGAAGTTACCAAGTTTTTCCATACGACCACAGAAAAAAGCCTTCGAAAAGTGTGCTCTTTTTATTAACCAAATGTGCTCTTTTCACCTCTATATAAGCTGGCATCCTTGAGCTCAATGCTTTAGGCATTTGTAATTACGTCCTTTACAGACGTGCTTTTCGCTATTGCATAATTTTCTATCAAGTATGAGGATCTTGAGACAATACTGGCGATTGGCGCAATTTATGAAAGTTAAAGACAGAATAGCAGATTTTAGCAAGTCTCAGTTTTATAAACTAAATGTAGAAGTTTTATAAAAGATAGCCAAAAATAATAAGGCAACGGACTTTAATTTAGAAACCTACACTTTCTTGTGGCTAAGAGCCATTAGAGAAAACTTTTCTTCCTTTCTTCAAGCCGGAATACTGTTTCTCTGCGCATATTGATCTTAAAATGTAAGGAAAATTTTAGCTTAATTGTAGAGTTTGTCCTCATTTGATCTACCAAACCAATTAAATGTTCTTTAGGGCTTACTCCGAGTCCTTCTGCTGCAAGTATTTCAAATACAAATAAGAATTTCCACCGACAATTAAAAACTACTTAAATTAACATAAGAATAAACCTTTTCAGTTGGGAGAAAACTTTTAAAGTTTTGGAAAATGCTTAAACTCAGGTGACATTTTTTTTTGTATTTATCGCGCAAATGTCAAGTTTGTAACCTTAAAACGAGATAACAAATAAGTTGACCCAAAAAACCTTAAAATGTATGAATAATGCGGCTTCATAATGAACTTTCCCTGTAATGACTTCTTTTTACAAACACTTAGAGACCCACTGTTAATTATTTTTTAACATGAATTTTTGGCCGTATTGCCGCCAAAATGTTTAACAGAATAAAATTTATGGTTAAAATTACTGTTTTTTCATGTTGTCATTTTATTTGCGCTCTTCCTTTAACAACACACAAAACGAAAAATTAATGTTCTGCATGAAATAAAGTATCGAAGTTGTAGAGACACTACACAAAAACGCATTTATTAGTGCGGCAAAGGAATCAGCCAACACTTACACATACACTCACATAAACTCACCGAAATATTTCAACGAAATTCCTGCCAATTTTTAGCAAAAAAAATCTCATGCAATGGATTTTTAGAAATCGTAACGAAAAAAAGCAGGAGACAACGACTCTGGTAAAAACACTTCCAGCTTCTGTAAAGGAAAATACAAAATATAAAAAAACTTATAATAAAAAGTCTTTTATTAAATAACCTTTTTCTCCATTGTAACTTCTATTGCTGCTACTGCTTCAGAAAAAGTTGCTTATAAAACAAATACAAGAAAAACTTTAAGTGGTGAAAAACAAAAAAAATAAAAAAAAGACACAAGAGAGGAAAAATTATTATGGAGGACACTTGAGCGTCGCTAAGTCTGTGGCATTGTATTTATTGGCCACATTAACGAGATACAAGTAAAGCACACGAACATTAACACACACACACATACACACTTACGTATATTCATAAGATATGAAATAAGCTTCCATTAATAGATGGCTGCTATTTTATATGCAGCAGTTATTTTTTACATGTGCCATACCCATGAGAATGTTGACTTGCCCGTAAAAGATTTCTCATACAAACACACTCGCAAAATTTATGCTAAAACACGCACTACATCAATCAATCATCCATGATGCGCGTATTTGAGTATCGATTTTATATATCCTTGTACTACTTATGTAACTGTAAATGTTGGTATCCTTATAATAAGCAGAACGAAATGATATTTGCATCCATATAACAAATTGCATTACTGACAGTAACTAAAACAGAGGGAAGGAGAACGGTGTCACTGAGTCTCACATCTATAGTTTCAATGCCTTGATGTTGATGTTGAACCATTTATTGTTTAAGTACCCTACAAAGTCGTTGCTGCCTACGGTCTTTGCAAATGACCATAATTTGCAGTTAAAAAAAACGGTTTAAGCTAAATGAGTTACTATTAACTCGATTGCTTTTAACTTATTTGTAGCCCAAACGATATTTTAATTTAAGAAGTAAGAGCTGAGTAAAATGAGTTTAACGCATTTGTTCATGAAACCCCCAAGTTATTTTAGGTTTATAAAACCAAATTTTTAAAAAAATTCGTTTGTCTAGGTTCACATTATGAAAGTTTTATTTCAGAAAGTCTGAGTTTATTGGTGAGAGGGGAAGAGAATATGCTTTTTTCTCTCCTCTCTCTTCCATAAACTCAGACTTTCTGAAAGAAAACTTTTAAAGTGTGATTCCAGACTTTTATAAATCTTTTATAAAGATTGAAATGTTATTTAAGGCCGTTTAACACTATCATATAAGCCTTAAGTATTCTGACGAAAATGCTTCCCTGATCTATTTTTTGTTTAAACATTTTTTAAAAAAACAATAGCAACAAAATGACAAAATACCCTGACAATATTATTGGACCACCTGATCCATTTTGATTAAATGGACAACTCCATGGACTGGTCCGATGTAATGCAAGCATGCATGGACCATGTCATTGTTAAAAAGTGCTTGTAGTGAGACGATATGTGTTCGTTTTTAACGAAATGTTTTCGTTTTTAAACGAAGTTAAAACTAATCCTCTTGTGTATACATCGTAATGTTAAATATACCACGTTTTTTCCATACGTTTGGGTTACTTTTGGACTAGTCCTAGTCCTTTGTGGACTACACTTTACACGCGTGTTTGGACTAGTCCTATATTTGCAGGGTACGCAAAACTTGTGTGATAGTGTAACCCCAGGTCTACACTAAAGATAAATATCTTAGCAAGTTGGCAATAACGTCGTCAGAATCACAGAGAAATATTTCTTATTACTCAGCTTATCGTCGTCCGAAAGTTTAAGTGATCTAAGCGCAAAAATTGCATTTTGAGAGAATCGATTTTGAAGGTTCAGAAATGTTTTCTGAAAAAACTACTCGAAAGGAAATTTTGATTTTTATATTACATATTCGTCTTAAAAAGATAATTCTGAATAGATGCTTTTTATCTCAAGATCGCATCTACAACGGTATATTTTCTAATGGTAATAAAATTCCTTTTTGCTCTATACGCCGCCTTAGTCATATTTTCTTGTAAATACATACACGTAGAGAAAAATGGCACTAACAAAGTTATTATAACAAAATTGTCTATTTCAGAAATAAAATTAAATAACAATTTTAGATCGGAAATGTTTTTAATTTTGAATTTTTTCTTTTCTCTTAAATATGTTCAACTGTGTTTCAAAAATATTTACCGGTGTTGGTAACTGATTCCGGAAACCTCTTTTTACTATAGTCGTTTGGAAATGAGACTGCAATATTGAGTTTTTAACAGAACAAAAAAATGTATTTGGTTAGAAATCTTGGAAAAATTCTTAAAATCTGAGATTTTCATTTCTATAACCCTAATTTTTATTTTATTTGTTTAAATATTTTTAAAATAATTAACAAGTGACAAAATACTGTGAATTTCTAAACGTTTCAGATACTTGTCTTAAGCTCTGTGAACGCAATCGTACAAACGAAATTTGCTACCATTTCACAAATTTAATTTCTTTCTCACACAATTTGTTTGCTTATATTTTTTTCCTTTTTTGCTTCTTTTTTACAATTGACAACCAAATTTGACGTTTTATGTTAGCAATAATTGCCAACGAAAATAGACTTACAATTATTGCAACATAAATTGCTAGCAATAAATATGTACAAAAAATTGCTGTCTACATTAAAGATAACATAATTTTGACATTGACTGCAATAAATGTCGCAATAATTATCTCTGGTATGGACGGGCAGTAAAGTACCGTGTAGAAATTATGTCGTCTTGTCTGTTCAACTCCAGAGTTAACGTTCGTATAGAACATTTCTATAAAAAATACTCAGTTTTAGAGTTTGTGTGTGAGAAATTATTTCACTGTTCTAATTATAAAATCGTCTATATAAATATCTAAAGGGAGGTGCAACCAAAACACACAATGTTTATTTGTAAAGACCCAACAAACACGAAGGTTTGATTTCAAATTGAAAATGAGTTGAAAACAAACTTTTTCTCAAACGACAAATGTTTGATAATGATTTGACAATCATTTGAAAATCATAGCATTCTCAACAAAAAGGGGAAGTTATTTTCAAATCGAAAAATGCCTTTATTTTCAACTTGCTTTCAAACGTAATTCTCAAATGTTTTTCAAATGAGGAAAATAAATAAAAATATTTTAGAATCTGGGAATTTATTTCTCACTGGATACATAGTGCCTATTGTAAATTTTATCAATTTAACTTAATTATTGTAGCAAATAAAATCTGGGAATTTATTTGAAAATATATAAAAATAATTTTTTTTAAATTTAAATTCATTACACTGCTTTACAAATTTTTAAGTTGGAAAAATACCAAGAACGCCACATGCCTAGATAAGTTCATTGAGACCTCCTGAACACGAAAAACGCTGTAATTTTTTTTCTAAGTACCGTTTTTTAGATAATGGTACTTATGTGTTTTTCGGTGTATGGTCCCAAACCCTTGTGGAGCCCAACCGAAAAGTCCATAGAGATAAATGGCATATCGTTGAAAAGGTAATTGAATGCCTTCTGGTGAAAAAATAAAACATTCCAGGGGCCTAATTCTGGCAGTCGAGATCGAGTACTTTCTCGATTCGAAAGCATTTTTATTTCAGTCGATACTAAACGAATCGAAATTATTTTTTCAGTATTTTGAAACTCAAATTAATGCTTTATAACACTGAAAAAATAATTCCGATTCGTTCAGTATTGACTGAAATAATTAGATAATAAATTCCTTTCGAATCGAGAAATTACTCAACCACGACTGCCAGAATCAGGCCCCAGATCTTTACTATAACGTAGAAAAAAAACGAAATAAAAATGAAAAATTTTGAAACAAACGTAAAAAATAGGCAAATTTTGAGGTGCCATAACTCAGCCATTTCTTATCAGAAAGAAATTTGCATTCGAGCGAGGTATTGGTGTATGCCGCCAAAGAAAATTCAGCATCTGTCATTGATGATTTAACATTTTCTGTATTTTTCACGATGAATTATGATGACGTTTGCCAACGGGTAGTTGTAGTGTTACCATCACCGTACAAATAACTGGGATTTACAATTTATACCAAATACTCGTTATATTGAGAAAGTTTAAAAAATATAGCAAAAGTTAAGGTGTAAACATTCCTAAAAATTTAAGAAGTTGCCTGAAATCTTAAGTTGGTTGTAAATACATATGCCATCTGGCAAGGTTAGTCAGTATTAGTTCAGACTTTTTTAGGCGTCTTTGCTTCAAATTTCATAAGCAATTGCAGTTGGTCCAAATAAATCATTCCACCATTACACAATGGGGCAGAATCAAAATTTTTGGGAAATAAATTGTTCATTTCTAAAGTGGATTATAGGAGTGGATAAATAGGAGTATTCAAATTAATGTTTCGAATTTAACAAACTGAAGCTTAAAGTTGGACACCTCTGACATGTTAAATTTTTAAATATTGTATTTTTTGTTACTTAAGTATTTTGAAGTTAAATCCATTACGGAGATCTATAAAATATATGCTTGCACGTGCTACTTATCTCTCATAGTATGCGAAGTTTACGCGTTCGAAAATTTAAATTAAATAATTTCGCAATATTTTTGTACAATTTGTTCCAAATATCTAACCGATTCTTCCTTAGGCTTAAATTATTTTAACGACTTTCCATATAACAAGGATTAAATCAATGTGAGTGCGATAATTTGTCAATTAATTTAAAATTTATGTCTAAGGCTTTGCAGGTTAATTTCCGAATTTGCCGTCTACAAATTTACAGCAATTCAAAAGTAGTTTTTTTTTTATAGAACTAGGAATTATAACAATGCACGTTTGGGCAGGTATACAATAGTGTGTCCCAAAAAAAATTAATTTTTCGATTTTTATAGGTACCCCAGCATTTTTTGAAAGCTTATAGAGTAAAGTATTTTTGTGATTTTTTTCAGATTTTTGGAAGAGGTTTAGAGGTCGCTAAAATCGAATTAAACCCAAAAATCGAGTTTTCTCGACTTTTTTTGAATTTATCTAATTACTCGGCCCATTAGCACGATTTTCTTTGTTACTAAGTCAATTTTTTTAAAGAAACCTTTACTTCTCTGTGCAGATATTATAAGGTTTGGTTATTATTTTGCTCATTTGGGTCCCCTTAATGACATTTTTTTTGTAAATTTAGCATAAATTTAAAAAATAAATCTTTTTAACTTTTAAAATTTATATTGAAGTTAAAAAACTAATGATTCAGTTTAAAAGATGGATAAATTCTGATTCATTAAAAAAAAATAATTGTATTTGCTCTTACTGTTCCAAAGTTATACCCTTTTTAAGTTTTGTGCCCATTTTGTGACATTAAAAATACCCAAAAAAAAATTAATAAACTGTTTTTTTAGCTTTCGATTATTTATTAAAGTTTTTTTTTTTTATTTGACTACTCACCTTTTATTGGCACAGTGTTAAACTTGGAAAATTAAAAGGAAAAAGAAAATATTAAGTTAAAAACTCACAATAAAAGTTAAACAATTTTAAACTATTATAACCATGTACATACATTTGAAGGTAATTTTACCAACAACTATTAGATTAACACTCAAATCAAATTCTTTATGTTATTTTAAGAGTAACGCGCATTGTAAGCAGTTATTTTTGGCAAATAAAGAAAAGTGAAAGTGTGCAATTTCACTTTAAATATTTTTCACTGCTTTTATTATTTTCTAGGCTAAATAAAGATGTAATTATTTCCCTTCTAAGGTCTTCATAAGCTTGAAATATTAATTTGATTGATACATAATACATATATTATATGCATTGACAAATATACAATCCCAATATTATTTTTATATTGGGGGCATCCGTAATGAATACCTGAAATAAATAGTCCATCTCAATATTAAACTTTTAATGAATTTTATTCATAAACGATTATTAAATTTAACAAAAGTTTTTTAAGGATAATTTTCATAGTAAATTTGTTCTTTAAACCCTTATTAAATTTAAAATTTTTTTATGAATACAGGCATATATATTCATTTGCGTGGCCGTAATTTTTTTTTTAATTTGTTATTTTCTCTCCCCCCAAATCGGATCAGTTTTATTTAACCCGAATCGAATCGACGAAGCTCATTTACATATTATCGAATCCCTTTTTTATGTGAAATCAAGTTACGCTATTGTTTTCAACAACGTTAGCTGATGACGAAAGCTTTAAAAAAATAATTAATTTGAAAACACAAAAAAGTGGTAAAACTCGTATCAAATTTTAATATAGATGAAAAACTTTTATTTTTTATGTTTTACTAGCTGACCCGGTCTGCGTTGCTGGCCCTAAGCAAACATTAGTGTTGTATTACCAGACGATTTAAATTGATCTTTAAACGAAATTTACGGCCTTTAAATATAAATCCATGAAATACCTACCATAAAGTTTTTTTTACAGAATAACTTACATATGGTGTAGATATGGGTTCAATCAAAAAAGAAACGCATGTATTTAAGGCAAATTGGAAATTATATTTATTTATTACTTTATCTTAAGGCCAGCGCATAGACAATGTTGTTTGTTTTTTTTTTATTTGGTGTAAAGAGCCGTTTTCTGATTTTAGGTAAATCGAAAAAAGCGGGCGGGGCAAAATTTTCTTTCCGTAAAAACCTAAGTTGGACCATGGCGATCATTTTAAAGAAAAAATCGTCCAAATCGGTCCAGCCGTTCTCATATTATGCGCTTAATAGAAAAAGTGGGCGTAAAAGTAGGCGTGGTATATTTTTCTTTCGATGAAAACTTAAAATGGATTAATACAAACATTTGAAAGAAAAATTTGTCAACTCGATGGAGCCGTTTTCTGATTTCAGGTAATTCGAAAAAAGTGGGCGTAAAAGTGGGCGGGGCAACATTTTCTTTCCGCAAAACCTAAGTTAGACCATGGCGATCAAATGAAGAGTAAGCTTTAGGGTTAAAAAAAATGACAGGTAAAATAATAGCGCTATGTTATGTTTTAATGGCCGCACAGTAGGTTGACACTTAACCCAGGCAATAATTTTAGATATTTTTTTTTAAGATTATGCCTTACTTAGTTGAAAAAAAGTAAAAATATTAAATATAAAATTTTAGAAAAATAATTTTAGGTAAAAGAAAAAATTTATTCATATTTAGTAAACACGTGTGTAAAATATCAACATTAAATATTAAATAGAATCACTATCAGTCTCTTCATCACTATCATCATAAACATCATTATCATCACCAAAATTATCATCATCGTTAATATCATTATCATTATTATCATCATCATTATCACCATCATTATCAGCATCAACACTATCATCTTCATTATTTCATAAAATCTTATTTTAAAGAAAGGCGCGCCAGTATGCGCAAACTTTTTTTTGTTAAAATAAGAGCCTTAATATTTTACTTTTGTTATTATGAAGTTTATAAACAAACAACTACAAACATTTTTAGTTATTATCCATCAAAAGTAGAAAATACTCCAAATTTGGAACATTACAAAATAAAACAACAAAAACACTTGGACAAAAATAATCAAAAAAATTTTTTTATCCATATACTTAAATACCTGAAGTTGAAGGTTCCATCATTAAATTTTAGCTTTTAAAAGTTTTTAGCAAAATATAAATTACTTTAATTGTGTTTAAATTTAACTTTTTTCACTTTATCCAAAATTAGAAAAATGCATCCACTTTGACTGTATACTGCAGAAAAGTATTCAACTTATAATAACGATTTTAGTACTAGTGAGGTAGAATTTTGTCTTCTTTTATCCGGTACCAAATTTAATAAAAAAAATAATAATTCTAAAAAATCAATTAAGCGCCACTTTGAACACGATTCAACCCAACGTGGACCGTCCGCCCCTCAAAGTTTGCTTCAAGCCCATTTATTCAAATGTAATTTGTTTGCATATGACCATCTCTTCTAACATCTTACAAGAATATGATATATGCCAATATTTTAGCTCTTCTAGTCAACAACATTAGCCTCAATGAAAGTTTTTTGCTAAAATTTATATTTAAGAAAAATAACCAAAAAAAAAAATACCAAAAAATCCACGTGCTACATTAATGAACTTCATCATAATTATTTATAATTATGTTACCTACGTGCATATGATTTAAAAAAACATTTCGTCAAGCACTCAAAATTATAAAAGCTACACTCATATTTTTAATTACTTTAAGTGCACATGCATATTTTATTTTTTATTACCTACTTGTGTAGTGGGAAAGGATTTCAAAAAACTCTTCTGAGGACTAGGAATTTTCACATTAATCTGTTGCACGTGCACATTTTATTTTTCTTACCTCCCAATGTAGTTTAGGTAGTAATGGATTTTAAAGGTAAAAAAATATATTTAAAAAAAGTTAAATTTAAATTGGTCATTTCAGGTTTTGATGTGTTGGCATATTCATAAATTTGCATAACTTTAAAACGTATGAAGAGTACATAATAAAACAATATAGTCAAGAAACTACCCAGCGGTAAATTTTGAAAGGACTAAAAGTGGAAAGCCTGTCTGATTGTCTCTGCACTCCTTTCTAAAAGATTCGCTTCGTATGATATCCTGCCTTCAGAAATATGCCTTCTGGAAGGAATACATTTCTTTTAGAAAGACCTTCCAAAATATTGATTACACATTCGCTACTCCCTTCTTTAAGAAGCGAGAAAGCAAGTTGTTAAATTTTGATTTGTTTTTTGTTTTTAGTGACATTCTGTATTCCCTTAGGGAAGGGAAAGAAGTTTTTAAATTTTTATCTTTTTTATTTTTTGATCTCTAAAATTTTAAAAACAATTTTATACATATCTTTTTGCACGTGATCTTGTTCTTATAACGGTTATTATTTTTTTCGTTTAAATTAAGATTTGATTAATTTTTTTTATTTCATATACATACTGTATATATGAAGATTGTGATTACTCGTATTTTTAAGCAAAAATCGTTTTTCGTAAAGAAAATCGTTTGATCGAAAACAAAAGTTTATTTTAATAGTCCTTTATTAAAAGGCGTTCTTAATGACAGAAGGGCTAACAAAAGAGCTTCTTTTATAAGCCTTTAATAGTTACTGTATGAAGAAGGGCGTGTGGAAGGGCTTGCTCCTAATGACAACCTGTGTAAAAAATATATGAGTATGGAATGCGAAGTGGAGAGCTCGTGTCTGCTAAATAACGCCTTATATTGGGAGTATTTACTCATTCTTTTTACCGCTGGGCATAGTCTAATTTCGGTTAAAAAATTAGGACTAAGTTAGAAACATTTTGATTAAATTGGTAATTTCCGGTTTTGAAGATGAAATTTTTTTTAAGTTAATTATTTTAACTTTAAAGATCAAAAGCCCCATACATTTGGCTTAAAAATATTGCAACATAAATCGCCTTACAAAGTTATTATACCCATTTGCTTACAAGGATATAATAGATTCTCTCTCTCTCTATACACACAGAGAAAAAACATGTTTAAATATGGTGACCGCCAACAAAACTATTTTTAAAGACAATTTAAATGATATTATGTTTAATTTGACCATACTTTTGTCACCAAAAACCATATTATGATTAAATTGGTCCTCCATCCAGAAGCCACAATCATATAATGGTTTCCTTCGAACATGTTATTGTTAATAATTACTAAAATAAGCTTATTACTAAATATGCAGCATCGTTGGTTTTCAACCATAGCATGTTGCTCTTGAAAAAGAGGAAAATATTATTGTTAATTTAAAAACAAATTATTGTCATATTTAACCAAAACAGGTTTAGAGTCAACCATAATATGGTTGAGGCTTTGTGAGGGAGGACTCGATTATTAAAACATAATAAATATATTCTCGCTTGAATATAAACTGAATATATTTTTATTTTAACAAACAAATATTTATGTCTAAAGCACTTCAAATTCCGTTCATATTGTTACGAAAATAACTTTAGTTAAGAATTAGATTCCTTTATTAGCTATCTTGTATTGTTAGTTATTTTTTTAGTTAAAACTGTTAGGTTTGCACACTTTTAGTGTATAAATCAATGTACAGATATAATTTTAAAATTGTTGAGCATAATTGTACTTCAACCCCACTGTAAATGTTAGAATGTTCGTTATTAAGTTATCTTAATTTATTGTAACTCCTAAAAGTATGCATCAGTTTACGATGCATAAAAACTCAATCAATTCAGCCATATAGATAATCCACAATTTTAATAACTCTCAGGAATGAGAGATTTGACGATTTATCGTCATTTTGACGATTTTTTGTTCCGAAATTAGCATAGTGCCGATTTGCGGATTTTTTTTTCTAAAAAGTGACGATTTTTCTCAGTCTCCAAAACATTAAATTTTCTAACACGTTCGTTTTCTAATCTTGGAATATGTCACAGCCATACCTTTACAAGAGCGGAAGGCGGAACGTTTTCAATCGCTTAACTTTAACGCTGATATGCCATACCTAAGCAAGAGCATCAACGTTGTGTTACGAACAGTAGTGATATCTTTCTTGTTTAATAAAATACACAAATTTAAAATAAAAATAGAGACAAAAAAAGGATAGATTGACCAACAAATAGATAAATTGCCATTATTAATTAACAATAGCGTCAAAATTCACTTTAAAACGAGCTGTCAAAATCGGGGTTTCCGATTGCAAAGTGTGAGGCCGCTCTATTCAAAAATTAGAAAACACATGCCGCTTTGGTTCAGGTACGGCTGCAATATGCAAGTCTTAAGAAAATCTTTAAATTATTATTTTCAGAGTAAAAAAAACAGCACTTTGTTTATCTTTTGTCAAACTAACATCGAATGAACTCTTATGACTCTCTGTAAGATAATATTTACATGTGTTGCATACGATTCTTGACATTAAAGACTCGTTACGATTGAAGAAGCTCCTTTCGCTGTTCTATGGAAGAATCCCAGTAGCGTGACAATTAATAATAACTGATTTATTAGCAAATTTATTTCATATTTTTTATATTAATAATAAAATAAAATTGATTATTGACCAATGTGTGTTGTCGCAAGAATTTTAAAAACTCTTCCTGCGTGGTTACAGTTCCGATTACGTTTCCTTCTCCCTTGTGAGCGTTCGTGATCGTAAGCTAAAAGCCAGTCTTGTTTGTGTTTAGCATGTTTCGTTGTTACCTATTCTCTCAAATGACTTATTGAAACCAAATAAAATTTATCTTCATGCTTAATCAACACTTGTTTTTTTTTATTAGCCTTTTTGCAGTATTAACATGCATATTTTCCTATGGTCTAATGATTCATTTTATTAGTATTCAAATTTCAAAAGGATTTCCTTCTTGTCATAATTAAATTTAACAACAATGTCCATGCAAAGGCAGTATTTGAGTGTAATAATCAGCATAATTAAGTTTAATCTGATTTCGAGCATTAATTCTCTTGCTTTTGCTAGTGCCACTGCTGGAGCATCATACAGCTCTGGCTGTTATTTAAGTTTATTAGCTTGTCTCAAAGACATAAACTAATGATGATGGTTTAGCAGTGACTTCTTCTGGCATTTGCTCTACTCAGTAGGAATACATCTATAAACTTTTCAACAATACAAATGACCAGTGTCACTTCTTAAATATATCCTTAAAATGTCCTTATAATTTTATCACCTCCTCCTTTCTGCCCTTTCCTTTCATTTTGTACAGTTAGTCTCGCATGATGCGGAGGACACAGTGTATAGATGTTGTTATTGTTAAATCTTTTTGTTAAAAGGAGAAGCTTAAGCTTTAGTAATTATCCTTTAAGACATTATTAACAGTATGAGTATGATTGTTAAGGCTACAACGCATACAGTTGCAAACGCACAGACACAGACACAAACACCAACACACTCAAACATGTACATTATGAGATGGTTAAAATGTTTTTGGTAACCTCGGGCATTCATAAACAACATGTTGCTGCAGCACAGCAGTAATAATTATGTACGAGTAATTGCAAAAATAACCGCAAACTAATTTCGAGTGGTCTAAGAAACTGATGCTTGTATCTTCTAACTATTTACTTATGCAGACAGACACTTAAAAAGCCAGTGATTCTTTATCTGATTTAATTTTGAAATATTTTGAAAACTTATTAATGGTAGATTTTTAAGATAAACATTTTAAATGAAAAAGAAAAAGGGATAAGTTCTTCTTAATATAACTTCCGAAGTGTCACCCTTTGGCCTAATTGTTATTGTTTTTTTTTATCAGAAAAACGAAATCCCTTAATAAATGTTTATGGCGACTAATTTTTGTATTGCCGTAACATGCAAAAAAGTTATGCGAGTAAGTAAAAATTGGCGGACACGTGACACCTAAATTTGAATTTTGTGGCAACTCAATAAAATTAAAGCTCAAACTAGACATAATACAACCATAAACCTACAAAACAGCTGTTTGAACCAACCTTACGGGCAAAACTGTATTTGATTAAAGGTGACGTACCCTAACAACATAAACATATAAGCCAATTGAATTTTTAAATAGCTGCGTACACCTTAGGGTTATGAGCACAAAAATGTCGAAGTGCAGAGTTAATCATACCTTCCCAGTTTTGGTTCACGATCGTCGTTACAGAACACTGATACCAAGCGGTGGAAAAGCGGGCTACGGAGTATAATCAAGGGGAATTAACCTTAATTTATTGCGAAGACGTCCGGATTACTTTAGCGTTTTTCAGGCGGAGATACTTGCGATCAAGCAAGCTGTAAATACTTAAACTAATAGCTGTACCGCCTTATGGCCTTTGATTCCTCTCCCTGAGAACGAGAACAGCCCTTGACTGCCGCTCATCTCTAAATGAGATGGCTGAGCAGTTCGATATTAGGATCATATGGGTGCCATCGACTATTGATGTTGCTATTGTCAAATGGTCTGTGAATGTTGGATGCAGGATTGCTAAATAATTGTGGTCACGCATGGATGACGGGCGAACCATGTTTCTACTATCAATGACAAAGAGGGATGTAGCAGTTTTGGTATCTCTCTATATAATTTGGTTAGATCGTTTAGCTTAACTAACTTAACTTAGTTGGGATCCAATTTAATCCAAATACCGGCATAATAAGATGATTTATTATCAAGAAGACTATATTGCGGAAACAAAAATAACGCGTTGAAAAATGCGCTTTATGTTTCAAAAATGTATTGCTTCAAAGTGGGAACTCGCCATTTAAATTCATGTATTCTGTAGGCGCAATGGTAAGCGAAACTTTTATGTTTCTCCCTTACAAACCTGCTTCGTGGGAAGCTCCATTTTTTATTGGGTACTAAATTTAGCAGGCGTTAAAAAATAGACCAAAAAAGATTTTTGAATATAATTAGAATTGTGGTTATTTTGTTGAACTATTTATGGTTTTTAATCCAAATTTTTAATATTTTAATCATATTATTTTTATGAAGAAAGGAATTTTACAACATGAAAATTAATTAAAATTGTTATTGATAATCATTCATTCTTGACTGACCTGAGATTCGAACCCAGGCGGCTAGTTACCATGACATGTTTCGATCGCAACCACTCGATCTCCTCAGATGGATTTGCCGTTTTACACTCGCAGCCATCGACGACTGCTGACGTCAATAGTCAAACATCAATCCTTAAACCAAATTGCATTTTAACCTTTGGTAGATCCAAATTTGCTTTTTTGAATGATCATCCAATTTTAATTGATTTTACATGTTTTTCCTAACTTCTGTTTTTTCCGTACTTATGTCAAGAATTCTTCTTGAAGTCCAAAGTACATTTTTTTGTTTTTTCATTTTGTCTTTCTTTTTCTTGTTGACCTTTTTTAGCACAACTTGAAGGACAAATGTACACATAGAGCTCGTGCCTTAGCTTTAACAATAATTAGAATTGTGGTTATTTTGTTGAACTATTTATGGTTTTTAATCCAAATTTTTAATTTTTTAATCAGGCTTAAGTTCATCAAATTTAATTTTCATTAAATTATTTTTATGAAGAAAGGAATTTTACAACATGAAAATTAATTAAAATTGTTATTGATAATCATTCATTCTTGACTAACCTGAGATTCGAACCCAGGCGGCTGGTTACCATGACATGTTTCGATGGCTGCGAGTGTAAAACGGCAAATCCATCTGAGGAGATCGAGTGGTTGCGATCGAAACATGTCATGGTAACCAGCCGCCTGGGTTCGAATCTCAGGTCAGTCAAGAATGAATGATTATCAATAACAATTTTAATTAATTTTCATGTTGTAAAATTCCTTTCTTCATAAAAATAATTTAATGAAAATTAAATTTGATGAACTTAAGCCTGATTAAAATATTTCTGAATATATTATTATGGAAGGTATTTAGATTTTAAAAATATTAATTTCAGCTGCAGTGGGCTGCAATCTTCAGTTTTATTTGTATTTTTTTTAACAATACCAGATAATATTTGTGATTTCACTGATATTTGGGGCAAGCACGCACGCAATTGAAGACAGAAATGAAATGAAATGTTTTTTGGAGGATTTTATCCAGGCAGAAGTAGATAAGAAAAAAAATTAAGAAAATACATTTTATAGTCACGAAAAATTCTTAAAAAATTTTGCAAAAAGTATGGCTCATGGTTGGATTCTGTTGTTTTTGTTAATGAAAAATTGATGTGCTCTGTAAGTATTATTTTTATAAAAACAGAGGTTTTTAAAACCATTGCTTCAAAATTTCAGGGCCCAAGTTCAAGTCGTACAGGAAGGCCAAGCAAACATTTTGATTAATGCACAGGACGAAGTAAGGGAAGAAAAGTCAGCGACCTTGTTAGTTCGACATCTCCAAACTTACTTAACAATGCAGCAAAAAGAGTATGCAACTATTCTAGCGATTCAACTATTTCAGTTGAGAAGGCTTAAGCTATTTTTTTGGAAATTAACTTGTCTTGCAGACAATATGAAATGATGGGAAGGGTTGTAAATGATGCACACAGCAATTGTTTTCCAACATATCGTTCTTTGCAGGTTGCAAAAAAACAAATATATATTCCGAAAAATATTTTAGTTACAGAAACATCTGCAATAGTACCATTACAAACGATATTATACACTGCAATCCTAAGCTATCTAGATCTTTATGAATTTAAAACGAAAAATTATTTAATTTTTGAATTTAAATGGGGCTTTGATGGAAGTTCAGGACACTGTATGTGCAAACAAAAATTTTTTGATTTAAATTGAAGCGATGAATTTATGTTTGTAGCTTCATTTGTACCTCTAAGGTTTTTAGATTGGGCAAATGTAGAAGTCCTGTGGGAAAATATTAAACACTCCTCCATTAAACATTGTCGCCCAACTCGTTTTTATTTTCTTAAAGAAACATCAAATTTAATAAAGAAATTTAAGGGAGCATTCAATCCGAAATGGACAATTAAGACACATATTGTTATATATCCGGCAATAAGAACTTTAATGTTCATTTTCGAACCCAGTAAACTCTGATGATGGATAGATGGATCTGTCTCAAATGTTTTGGCGAATAATTATATCTGTTCGACATGCATTAGTGTACATATTTAGCAAAGATAAAAATACAAGTTTTTCAAATATGCTTGGATAAAATGTTTTGAATGAATCCTTAATATCGCGTGTAATTTACCCTTTAAAACATTGAGAGTTTCAGGAGAAGAAAATAAAGAGAGTTAGAAATAAGGGTAGACATGGTCAAAAGTGGCTTTAGTACATGAAATTATTGAAACACTGCGAGGTGATTTTTTGTAAAATGCTGATGTTTCATCTCAAATAACACAAGTGGATCCATTACTTAAATTAAATATTTCTTTAATTTTAAAAACTCTTTCATGTAGACCTGTCAGTATGCCAAACTTTGAAAATCTTCTTAGAAAAACGAAGATATAATAAAACATTGTGCCATTCCTATAGGAATGTTATCAGAAGCAACCCATAAGGTATTCCGAAATACTAGATTAAATCACACAAGCAGAAAACAGCAGAACATTTTCTAACAAGGACTTAATCGAAATAATAGTTTTACAAATCGAACCTAAGTTGTATATTTCGAGAGAAAACAAAATAATGCACGCACCAAAACTTACGATGCAATAAAATAGTTTGTAATTACAGAACAAAATGCTACGCCCACTATTGGAACTCAGCCCATTTTGGTCCAAAATATTAATATTGATACCAAAATGTTACTCCTACAAAAATTTGGGATTCTAGCTGTCATACACAGAAAAAAATAACAAAAGTTTTTAAGTAATTAACGAAAATTTGTTAAAACTTTTGGAATATTTTTAACAATTTTCTTAATTAACGTGTTTGTAAATTGTCATATTAACAATTTGTTCCATTTGCAAAAAAAAAATATAAGCATATCTAGAAAAAATATAATTTTGTGTCAAAAGTTAAAAATATAACATAAAAAAATCTGTATTTTCGAATTAAAATCTTTAAAAGAACAAGCAATACGATGATTATTGCGAAATTTAATCAATCTATACGGTAAGTAAAGTTAATATTTAATGATTCATAAAGAAATTTTAACGAATCCTTTATAAATTATAGATTTTTAAATATTACTGATAATAGTGTCCAGATTCCGTTTTGTGCTGAGTTCAGAGCCTTCTAGTGCATCCAGGTCTAAAATTGTTGGTTAAATAAATTGTTATGTTAGATACCATGTGATTTATAATATATGTACATATGTATGTATTTTACTAAAAAATTAAAAAAAATATTCTATAACTGCATCTTCTGATTTAACTTGGTTAGCAACAACATATTTGTTAATATGACAAACTCACAGAAAAAAATTATATTAAATTGTTAACAAATATTCAATATAAAAAACTCATTGTTAAAAATATTTGTTGAGTTTTAACAATTTAAATTAACAAAATAATTTTTTATATTTACAAATTTAGTTGTTGGTGCATTTTCAATTAAAAAGTTAATTGTATTGACGAATATGATATTCAATATGACAATTGATTTGTCGTAATTTTTTTCTGTGTAGTTTTCTGAATACACATTGCAATTCATAAGGGAAGATCTACGCCTAAATAATCATATAGACGTTAAGGTTACCTTTTGGGTACTCTAACTGTTATCGTTTTCTATATATACGAATTTTAGCATTTAATTCATGTGGAAGATGCCATACCTACTATTGCAAGTACGCCCATTTTTTACCTAAATGTTCGTGTGGATGTCCAAGTTGAAGACTGTAGCTGTAGTAGTTTTCGAGATACAGTATTTTTAATACTTATCCTTTAATCGGGCGTGGCAAATCGATACACAATAAAGCCCATGTCTTCCAGACTTACTTCCTGACTCCGTAAAAGTTTCGAGAAAATCGGTCCAGCCGTTTATAGACTTTAAAAAAACATACAAACACACATTAATTAATTAATTTCTTTTACTGCTTACTAATGCATTTCTTGGGATTTGTAAAAGGCTCACGATGATGATTTAAAGTTATTAAGGGCAACCAGGTAAGTAATTAAATGGGTTAAGACACTGCCATACCTAATTTTACTGAATATTTTAAAAGAAATCATTTTATACCAAAAAAAAATATTTTGAGAACATCTGCTTTATAAGACAAGCTAATATACATATGTTACATGTGTGGAAAATATGTGACACACATACATACAGTTAATGAAGTTATTAGGAATTAACTTTGGATTTTCTAATTCCAAGTTGAACTCTGAAGTAGTGACAGTAAAGTAGTCTACATAATAATGTTATCGTCGTTAGAAGCTGGCAACAATGGCTTTAATTGCTGTTGTAAATTGCATGATTTTCTAAGTAGCTGCATTTTTATTTTATGTAGGTCCTTTTAGTACTTGCATTATAAGTGGAGGTTCTGTTCGTTAATAAAGTGCAAACATTTATTACAGCTTAAAGAAAACTCAGTGATTTTTATGGAAAGTATTTGGTTGAAAAGGGTTTTTGTGGAGTAAGGAGAAGTAAGAAAACTAAAAAAAAATCTCAAAGAAAATTAAAAATTTTATTAAACTTTTATTTGTCAACAAAATTTTTGTTATCTTTAACGGATGAGAGCTTATCCTCTCCAGTTTTTTTTTTTTAGTCGGCGAAAGCCAAAACTTCACAAGCTCACAAGGCGATTTTGTTTATATGGTTTTAACTAATACAGCAACATAAGGCGAAGCATTGATTACCTAAGAAAAACAGGCTCTATTACTTGAAACGGGAAAGGGGGAGACCTCCACTTGACTTTTTTACACTTGCTAGTTATTTTTTTAAACTTATAAAGAAAAGTCGTGGAACTGCTAGAAACTTTTTTTGTAGCTTTAGCTAGAGAAAATTTTTCAATATATTTCATAATAAAAACAGTACACTATACTTCACTACATATAATTGTAATTTTAATAATAGCTGCAAACAGGGCTGCCAGATAAATTTGTAAGGAAAAAATAAAAAGATCGTCTTTTACGTTTCGAAAAATCGTCAAAAAAATTGGAAAACTTAAAATTTAGTTTTTTTTTAACAATTTTTGTTCGATTTTTATAAAGAAAAACATAATTAGACAGAAAAAAATTACGACAAATCAATTGTCATATTGAATACCAAATTCGTCAATACAATTAACTTTTTAATTGGAAAGGCACCAACAACTTAATTTGTAAATACAAAAAATTATTTTAATAAAAACAATTGTTAAACCCAACAAATATTTTTGTCAATGAGTATGTGATATAAATAAAAATATTTGTTGACCATTAAATATAAATTTTTGCTACGAAATTGTCACATTAACGAAAAATTTGGTTGCTAACTAAATTAAAATAAAAGATGAAGTTAAAAGTGGATTTTATTAATGTTTCTTGGTAAAATTTATTAACATCACAAAAAGCATTAAACATTATTTTAGCAAACCATATGTAAATCTGGATGCCCCACAAGGTTCTGACATCAACAAAATATGGAATCTTGGCTTCTTTAACAGTTTTATTTGTAGAACTAGAATTTATAACAGATGCATCAAAATTTCTTTATAAATCGTATAATTATAACTTTACTTACCGTATAGATTGACTTAATTCCAAAACATTTATCGCATCGTTTATTCTTTAAAAGAATTTTAATTGAACATTTTTTTATTTCAGTTTTGAATTTTTTGACACTAAAAATTTTTTCTATTATAAACATACTACATATTAATTTTCTACAAATAAAACAAATTGTTAATATGACAATTTACAAACATGTTAATTAAAAAAATTGTTAAAAATATTACAAAAATTTAACAAATTTTCTTCAATTACTTAATAGCTTTTGTTATTTTTTTCTGTGTACTTTATTCCTAGCTAGCATTTTCAATCGTGTAAGAGATACTGGGAGTCTCATGAAGACCGTCTTTGATCGTCGATGGCCGCATTTTTAAATCGTAGAAGATTCCTCACACGGAAAAAACTGTAACACTACTGGCATTCTTCCATAGCACAGCAAAAGGTGCTTCCTCAATCGTAATGAGTCTTTCATGTCAAGAATCGTATGAAACACATGCAAATATTATCTTACAACTCTTGAAATGTTCGCCATATAATTGTTGAAAATATGATTTACACGGAGCGTCGTAAGAGGTTCTTTCGATGATGGTTTGACAAAAAATAAACAAAATGTAGGTACTCTGAAAATAATCATTTAAAGATTTTCTTAAAACTTGCATATTACAGCCGTACCTAAACAAACGGGGCACGCGTTTTCTAATTTTTGAATAGAGCGGCCTCATTGCTTTGCAATTGGAAAACCCCATTTTGACAGCTCGTTTAAGGGTGAAGTTTGCCGCTATTGTTAATTAATAATGGCCATATAGCTATTTTTTGGTCAATCTAGAGATACTATTTTAATTTATAATTAGCTGGTTTTATTAAGAAAGAAAGCTATCACTACTGTTCGTGTAAAAACGTTGACGCTCTTGCTTAGGTGAATCATATCAGCGTAAAAGCTAAGCGAAAAAAACGAAAAAGGTACGACTATTCCTAGATTAAAAAACGAACGTGTCAGAAAATTTCATGTTATATTCCGACTTTGGGGACTAAAAAATCGTCACTTTTTAGTAAAAAAAATCAGCAAATCGTCACTTTGCTAAATTCGGAACAAAAAATCGTCAAAATGACGATAAATCGTCAAATCTGGCAGCCCTGACTGCAAATAAAATTAGATACCTGATGCTTAAAAATATATTTTAAAATCTTTAAACTGAAAATTTACAAAAAAATTGTCGAGTGTAGTACCAATAAACGCCTTAGATGCTGTTGACAGGTATAAGTGCGTGTAACAGATAATAATACTTTTCACGCACGTACAGACTAATAAATAAAAAATAAACATTTTTAGGTTGATTGCGTATTGGTGTATAGAACGTATTAATTGCAATAGTGGTTACATTTAACAAAATAAAAAATTTGATTTTTCTCGCCGTAATTCGGTTACTTGTCCCTGTGTGCAGCGTAAAGAAAGAGCAATAAAATGTCAAAAGTATTGTCTGCAAACCTCTAATGTGAAAGAATCATCTGAGCTGAACTGAGACTTGGTCGGTATAATTTGACTAGTAAGATCCTATATTCCGTTACTTATATAGATCTAAACCATATTTCCAACTATAGGGTGGCGCAGAATGAGCTATATGGTTTGAATGGTTTATAACTTTTTTATTTGTGCGTTTATTATATTTTTTTTTAAAAACAGTATTTGGTCCATGTCACAGAGTACAATTCCGTTCGGATGATTTAGATCGGAACCGAAGAAAAGATATTTCCTTATTGAGAGAGAGTGTATTTTGATAGTTGCTTGGCCTTTAAGATATAGAATACTCCCATTCCGTTCATGAAAACAAAAATATTTTTATTCCGAAAAATATTTTCGTAATTTTCTGAAGCACCAGATTACGTAATGAATTCCATTACCGACCGTAATTGTACTCTATGACATGGCTGATTATTGGGGAATGATATAGAAAATTTTTGTCTGACACTGGCAGGACATAAAATAAAGTATTAGGATAAGGTTTGATTAATTATTGTTAGTTTATATTTAATGTATGAAAATTCAATAAACAAATAGAAAAGAAAACGCCATAATTTATCAGTTATCTTGCAAGTTATACTTGTATGTCGTATTAGTTTAACATTTTTATGGATAATTGTATTTAAGCTCCACTGTACGAAACTTTCAAGCAATAGCACAATATTATTTTTTGCGCCTAAAGGTAGATTTTAGATTAAGATGTAACTATTAAAGTTATTTTGAAATAATTAGAACAGAAAGTACTGGAAACCTCTAGAAAAGGTTGTGAACTATAAATACAGGCTAATCCATAATTTTAACTTGAGTTTACTTGAGACATTAAACGGTTCAGTTTGTTTCTAACAACAGTTGAGTTTGTGTGTATATTTATTTTTATTTGCTCAAAGGTTTATTATCAAGGGAATATCAAGAAAAGTAAAAAGAAGAAGGTTTATATGGAACATATGGTTCATTTTGGACCTACCAGAGCAAAATTTTTTCATGACATAGTTGCTATCAAAAAAGTTACTGTCGCCAAACTTTATGTCAATAACAACATTTACAAGGAAGTTATGACATAAACAACAAATTTCGGGAGTACTATTTGTATAGAAGCTGTGGCCAAATATGGGTCGATAGCGATTGAATTTGTTAATATCATTTAGATAACTTTAAAATAAGTTTGGACCAAATCGAGAAACCATCATCATAAGATGGGTTATGATCACAAAGATTCTGCTTAGGAAAAAATTATGGACCAACTGTCACCGTTTTAGACAAGCTCGGTCTCTTTGACAATTAGAAGTTATGCACCAAACCTTTTCCAATTACCTCCAAAATTGTGATACTTTTTACACAAGGTGTACTTGGACAGCCATCCTGCCGGACGGATGTACATAGTTAGATTGGCTCTAAAAGTGTCTCTGGTTATATCGATATACTATAAGGTGTTAAAAACTTGAGCAAACATGCGTAATATTCTCTCCACTACTGTGATATGGGTATAATTGTGTTTGCATTCAGTAGATGCACTCAACATTCGTTGATTTGATTAGCTCATCAGTTTTAACCAAATTCACCAAATCATTGAACAAACAATCCCTAGAAATTGACAGTGATGATGACGATGATGATTCCAATAACAAACGTCAAAATGCAATTTCAACAAATAGTGCAACGTCAGAGTAAACAATACTTGTACGACAGCAACGCTACCGAATGTAATTATTTACCAAAGAAACTGTCAGTATCAAGCTGAAGAGGACACAAGCACGCATTCGTAAATAAATAGAAGAAAATAGATTGTTGTGTCTTATTCTTTGATACAGTGAACAAAACAAAGCTTAAGAAATTAAATATCAATAACAGTTTTGAAATAAAAAAAAAACTGTATAGAGTAAGTGCGGGTAATGTGGTAAACCTATTAGTTTTTAGGTTGCCAAATTTTTAATTTTTGTCCAATTAAGATATGATTACTCCATCTAAATGATACACATGCTAGTCTTCCACGAAGACATTTGCGAAAAACATAAAACCCACACTTTCAGAGAAATTTAAGAAAATATTGCAAATCTCATTAGACACGACGTTAAAAAATATGCGGGTAATGTGGTACTCCATATGTTGGTAATGTGGTATAGTGAACAACTTTACTAATTCAAAGTACTTTCTTAAAAAGCAGTTGTGCTGTATACAATTTTTTACTTTATTGCAACATGTAAAAAACAACAATTTCATTTATATTTAATTTGGCAGGTAATGTGGTACACTATAACAAATTAGCTGATTTAAGGTATACCAATTACCCTCCACCAATGCGGTCCATTGTGAATACCTTCAATATAGAGGAAGAAGAAAGGGAGAAGTAAAGAAGAAAATAATTGGTAGATTTCATATAAAGCAGACAAAAGCGATAAACCCCAGTTCGTCGTGAAATCTATATGCTAGCTGTTTCTGTCTGATACCCTGGATCCTAGCATAATGCAACAGTACAATGCTTAATCGCCCCTAGCTCCTTAGCGTCCTCGCATAATCTGCAGAAGTCCGGTGTGGTATTCTCCCATTTACTCGTTAAAGCCCTAACAGAACAATAGTTGTCCAATACAGGCCATAATGCCATAGATACCCTGCAATCCGTTATATCCTTCCAGGACCGGTTAGCGGTATCGCGAAATCTATACCGTATTATCTTATAGTAGTGATAAAAGGGGGTTTCCCCTCCGTCCTTTTCCAGTTAGTTAAGATTCGAACCTTCTCTTTTGAGTTTGTCCAACATCTCATCTTGCAGCGACCGGGTACCCAACACAGCATTACTACGAGAACCTCCATGAGCTCTCTCAGAGCATTCCTACACCTACACAGGCACGATCACACCGTATAATTTGTCAATGCTCTGAGCGTAGTCTGACTATCGACCACAGAACACAATCCCACTTTAGTCCGTCTACCTCCAGATCGCTAGGATCTTAGCCTGAAAGACACTGCGCTTACCTGGGAGTCTGAATGACCTTATTTTCAGGTCAGTGGCATCACTATAAATATCGGCGCCAGTGCCAGTATCCATCTTGGAGCTGTCCTTAAATACTGCCCACCACAAACAGCCCGTTGGATCCGCGCCAAACTTCCCTATTCAGGAACTCCACTGGTGGTGTTATATCGAAGTCTTAGGTCATAATCCAATGATCTGAATTTCCCCTGAGAATACTTCCTGAACAAGCAGACCCATTTCGTCAAACATTTTTAAGTTTGCTTTTTTATTTCTCGGTTTTTCTTGAAACTCCATTTGCTATCGAATCCAATAAAATAAATTTCAATTATATTGAAATTTAACTTTAAAAAGTAACAAATAGAATGTGGGAATTACTTCTTTTTCATAAATTATTTTATTTATAGATATTAACAATTTTTTCGTATGTGTTTCTTTGAGTTGAATTTCTGTTTATAAAGCTTTTTTTCAATAGTCTTGTTCCCTCAATATTTCACATGGTTTTTGCTTAAGGCAACCTCGGGTTAACATTTATATACTTAGAGCATATCGGTTATATGTATATATTATATATAGGAAAACATATTGTTGGATCTGTTTCGTCTATTTTGTACTTATTTTTATTTTTTTAATAAAGTATTGCTAAAAGAATTTTCGTTGGCAAAGAATGATATCAAACGAGAATTGAGTTCCTGTGTATATTTCATTTCAATCAAATATTTGTTCAAGTGTGAAATTCTTCTCATATATTTATCTTTATATGTAAATATATGTAAGTATGTATGTGCACAGGCAAGAAAACGACAAATTATCACGTTACTCTTGAATGCGTGACGCACATTCCACTTATAACAGAGCAAGTATTCAAGTATGTGTGTGCATGTGTGTGTAAGATGAGAAAATAATTTCAACAATTCATGTTTCTTTAACATCTCTAGTCATTCCAGTCTGCAGATACCCAACAAACACGAAGTCAAACCTTTGATATGAAATGACTTTATCATTTGACATCAAGCGAAATTCTCAAACGTTTTTCAATTGTTTGATTTAACATTTAAATTCAAATTGATAATAATTTGAAAATAAACATTTGATATCAAATGTTTTATCAATTTGATGTCAAATGTTTGTCAAATGTTAAAATCAAATCAAAAATAAACTTGGCAATACTAAAGTGAAAAATAAATGGATGCATTAAAAATGGCGAATAAAGTTAAATTTTTTTACTTTGTGGTTACATGTGTTATACTATTAAAAATAAATTTTAATATAAAGTGAACAGTTTATTCTTGTGAAAAATAAAAATTATTTTTGAGAAATTACAATGATTAAAAATACGAAAAAAAAGAAAAATAATAAAACGGAAAAGTGAAGAAAGTTTGTTGAACGATCGCGGTGCTACAATCCTCAAAATAAAAGGGAGCCAAGTATTTTATCTTTCCAAGAATTAGAGGACGGATATAACACTATTTCATCTTTTAGGCACCAAATGTGTATCTCAAAGTTTATTTAAATAAATAATAAATTTAAATTAAAAAAATTAAATAGTTTTATTTATATTCCACATTGTAATATAATCCACATTTGAAAAACATTTGAGAATTACGTTTGAAAGCAAGTTGAAAATAAAGGCATTTTTCAATTTGAAAATAATTTCCCCTTTTTGTTGAGAACGCTATGATTTTCAAATGATTTTCAAATCATTATCAAACGATTGTCGTTTGAGAAAACGTTTGATTTCAACTCATTTTCAATTTGAAATCAAACCTCCGTGTTTGTTGGGTATTTTCAAAACAAACTTGCAGAAATGCTACTATATCCTAGTGTGATAATGTGTATGTGTGTGTGTGTGTGCTTGTAGTGGTACAAGCTGTGTAAACGACAAAAAGGATACAATTGAAGAACACTACAATTCCACATCCATAAAAAAGTCAATTTTAACTATCGTTGAACAACAAATTAAATCGTGAAGTCGTTTAAAGTATCGGTAGTGTTGTTGTTGCAAGTGTCTTTCTTTACTGTTGCTATTGTAGTGCTGTTCTTGTTTTTGATGTCGTTGTTAAATATTTGCTTGATTCGATGGATTCATAGATGAATGGATGGTTGTTTGGTTAATTCGCTGCTGGTAAATGACTGGTTGTAGATGAGTTGTCTCGTTTGCCGTATACTGCTATCTGTTGAATTTGCAAAAGCTCAGCATGAAATCTTTTTGATTTTCTTGTCTGTAGCTTTAGCAAATTTGTGCTGATATTGTTGTTATTATTTTCGTTTTGTTCGATACTGTTGTTGTTGCTACGACTCTTGATGATGCTGACGTTATTTTGGATGTTGATGCCAGTGGTGTCGATGATGGTGTCGAAAGTGAATTTGTATTATTTGATATACGGACCAGAAGGTCTGGCTGATTGTAGCATTCGATTTATTTGTCGTATTTTAATTTTATAGTTATGAAACACTTGTTTGTTTGACTGGGGAATATTTACACACGAACACACTTGCTCACATTTTGCGTACAGATTGAACTACGAGTAAAAGTCAGTGAGTGTGTACGAGTAATTGACAAACCATTCACATTTGCATTATCACATTGATTTGTTTCAATGTGCCATTTATCGCAGTAGGTGTTTGTCTTTACGTCTATTCATGTTGCTATTTGTTGTTTATTGTTCGTTTGTTGTTATTGGAGTAGAAAGCAGTTAAGACGTCATTGCTACACACTTGTACACAAACAAAGGCAGTTTTTCTGCTATTAACACATATCAGTGCGTGGCAATTCATTACGGTAATTGTGATTTAAGTTTCTTTTGGACTCTTTGGCTTTTTGCCGTCGTCATCATGTTTTATGTTTTAAAACAGTGGGACCACGATATATTTTAAAACAATCTAATAATTGAATTTATGCCAAATTATTTAAAAACCATTGCTTTACACTGGCACTGCAAAACAAAACTTTTATTAAACTTGTCGTAAATATGTAAATGAAAAGCTACCATGTAAATAAGGTTTCCTTTGCAAGATCAACTAGAATGAATGTGATCGTTGTCATCTAAACAAGCATGTAAGCTAAACATTCACGTTAACTATGTGTTGTACCTTCTGAGAACGTGTCTATTCGATTTTGAAAGTCGTTTAAGTTCATTATTCCTTAGTAATTGGTATTTCACTCCCCCAATAAAATAAGTCAATAACATAGTATGCTTTGGATAGGACTTTCACAATATAGAGGTAGATGAAACATGATAGTCATCGCAAATGTCGTTTTTAATTACTTTACCATGTTGTAGGCGTATTACATTTTCGCATTTAGTACAGCTAAAACGTGTTTTGCGTGTTGGTTTCGTAGTTAAACTGCACTTAGGGAAATTTTTGATTCGATACCATTTATAGAATTCACGTACTTGTTTTTTTGATTTGTTTGTTTTAATTGAAAAAATTGCAAGCATCGAATTTATTTGGTCTGGCAATACCAAGAGGGTTATCGTAGGGTTAATATTGAACAATTTTTGACTCTTCACTATTGTTGCGTGCGTGGGTTTAAATATAAATAGTTTGAAAACAATGGCTCAGGTCGAGCCTGAGGTCAGTCAAGAATGAAAAATTATCAATAAATTTTAATTAATTTTATGTTGTAAAATTCCTTTCTTCATAAAAAAAATAATTTAATGAAAATTAAATTTGAGGTTAAGGCTTCCAATGGGCTTTAAATATTTTACCCAAAACTGTTTTAAGTTTCTTGCCTGGCACCGCGTTGCAGAGGAAATTTGAAGCCGATTTGATAAAATATCGCAATTTTTAATGAAATGTATTATTGGTTCCCTTTCTAGGGCATCCAGTAGCAACAAGATGGGGGACTAGCTAAATGCGTCAGAATTCTTTTCCAAAAACTTTGAGTAATTTAAAAATGTTAAAAGAGCTTGTTGATATCGATAATTTTGCAATTAAAAAACTAAAAAATTATTAAATTTAAATAACATCAGAAGTCAATTAGCATTTGTATTTTGCAACTACGGATATATTGGTGAGGTAAGGAGGGTTTTATTAAACTAAATATTTAAGTCGAATTAATTATTATTGCAGAAAGTAAAATTAAAAATGTGCATGGAAAAATGTTTTAAAAAAAATTAGGATGTTCAAAAAATAAAATAAATTTCAAATATTTTTGATCTGATTTGAAATTTACGTAGGATCTGAAAATAAATTTTTTTTAAATGTATTGCCATTCTGCAAGTACAAGACAAAGTTTTACATTTAATAAAACAGAACTTATTTATTTAAGCAAACAAAAAAAAAAACAAGTTTTTTGAAGATATTTGAATAACAAATACTCGTAGAATGAATTCTTTATATTTTTGTTTTTAGTAAAATTAAAAAACGATTTTTTATGAAAATTTTTTAAGTTTTTAGTGCATACTTTTATTTTTTTAATTGAATATTTTGGATTATTAGTGCATATTTTAAGCGATTATTTTCGATTTTTTAATGCATGAAAATCTCCTCCCTACTAATTATTAGAATTTTATGCATAGTTTAAATATGCATAAAATTCTTTCACGACATTTAAGGACAAGCATACACAATTTTTAAAATAACAGCTCAAAATCAAAAATATTTGAAATTCATTATTTTTATTCTTTAAAAGTATTTTGTGGATGAGCATTTATGTAAAATTTAAATTATTTTATGTTTTTGCAATTGGTACAAAATAAAATAATCCTTTTGTTCATCCCTGGGTTATACTCTTCCATTGCCTATTAATAAGGACTTTGCATATGCGCGACAAAAAACTTGCTATGTGTAAATTACATAGTTGAAGATATTTATTTTTTTTATTTGGAGTTTTACAGTTGAGCGCCAAATAAGGGACACAAATCGGTTAACAAGCATATGAAAAAAGTATGAAGCATGTTTGTTTGAACATTCAAAATTTTAATTATTTACACAAACATCGTGCTGTTGTTGTCAAACCATTTGTGTTGTTAATTTGGCCCTAATGATGCAAGATCAAAAGTGAACAACGTTTCTAATATGTAGGTATGTGTTTCGACATAAAGGTTGCCTTCAAAAACGCATTCTGTCTTGCCAATCAACAATGTCACGTACTACCAAGCGCAACCGTGAAACTTGGAGAACGTATGGCATTTATAAAGTAGTCTGTTTCGCAACAGAGTTGCTTGCATATGCGTTTATTTTAATTACCGATTCTTTTTCAAAAGACAATTTTTTTATTTACAGTGTTGTAAAGTATAATTGCTTGATTTTTACACTGCTTTGACATTCTAACGTTCAGGAAGGCATCGACATATCGCAGACGTTGCTTAGCACACAAAAGCGAATGATTTTCTCAGATATTTACAATTTTGTCTCTATAAAATGACTAATTTAATCGGGGAAGGCTTTTAAGTGGGGAGCATTTGAGTATAAGAATATGTTTGATTCCAATGTTTGCGCATTAAAAGTCATTTATGCGGAGACTCATACTACTAACTTTGTTCTTTTAGTACACAATATAGTTTCAAAACTTATTACATTTCGATTTATTCCATCTAGACCCACTGTAGTTGAATATTAAACACAGTACATGTTTATAAAATTGTGACACATTAAAAGTTTTCATTCAGCCTGTAGCCTTTCGTGTTTAATTGCATTTTCCATTGCTTGTTATGACGAGGACGACGACGATGATGATGACGATAATGGCGTTGATGTTGAGATCTTTATGGTAATTTAAAACGGCGAAAAATAACTTAAGGCATTGCACTTTCAGGAAACCAAAGATTACATGAATCAGCGTATACTGATGGCAAATATAACAATACAATGAAGATGATGATAATCGTGCCAACGGTGCTGATGATGTCGATTTCAGTCGTGTAATTGCCATAATGGAGTACCACCACACTCGGGATGTACAACTACCAGTAGTAGTTGTTCGTTGTGTGCCACTTGTATTAATGGCTGTAAGGCCATAAATATCATTGATTACTGCAGTAACACATATAAAAAAAAAGGATAACAACAATGAAAAACGAAATATATTTAAGGGAGTTATTGTGATAAATATGAAAACTCAAAGATTTATGACATCGTTCACCTACATTTTTAAATTTCAGTCATACGCTTGGAAAACAAATTTCACATGTCTTAAAGTTATTTTAATTTTTCCACAAAATGTTTAAAACTTAAAGTTCTTATAAATGTATGCAAAATTATTTGCTTAAAGTTTAAAACTGGATCGCTAAATTGGCTGGTTGTTGAACAGTCTATTACCAGTCTGTTTGTCATCTTTTAGATATTCACAGCCGTATTCATACAAAAATCTTAAAACAGTAAAAAGCAAGCGATGGTCTTTAAATTTTGTTGTTATTTTAATAACGGGATCTATTAAGCAAACACATTTTTTGTCTTGTCGTTGAAAAACAAAACTGTTTCTGCATTACTTTGAGCTATAGAATTAGCTAGCGAAACGTGGGTACCCATTTCAACTTGTTAACTCTATGTAATGGTGTCTAGAGAAAGATTTAGGAATGATCAGAATGCCACATCACTAGCCCCTAGTACGAATTGAGTCAAAGTGCTAACTATTTCGCCTGTCCCTGGTGACGATTACTCTTTTGTATACCACTGGGTACAGAATCCCACTACAGATCTAATCGCACCCTTGTGAAGGGTATAACAGATTCGGAATAGCCGAATATAGCGCATTTACTTGTTTAATTATGTTAACGTTAAGCTGCAAAAAAGGAATCAAATGGAGTGTTGTAAAGACTTTTTTAATGGGCCCTGTTATTTTGGTTAATGTGCACTTTATCAAATTTGTTAATCTTCATTAACTGATCAGAGCTGCATTCCTAATCTCAGAAGTAATTCAATGTTGCACAGACAATTTTGAGTATGTTTTGTAACGCAGTTTAATTTCCCAGCTGAGGTACGACTCAGTCTGTACAGGGTCAATTCGAAGGTCTGCTTGTGCCATGTCAAGGCATTGTCACGGCACATTACTTATGTCAGGACACGAGTTAAGTCGAATCGAATTCGCCGTATTACACAGGATTACAACATTGCCACCAAGGTTGCATTTTTGGGGCACATTCACATGAAGTGATGACAACTCCAGCCCACTTATGTAATTTCCTATTTCCGGCATTTTGGTGTTTTTCTTTTGTGTTCTAAAACGATCGAGTTAAGACGTGCGCAACCAACTTCTTGGCCATCTGCCGTCGTAAAGTTTATATTGGCGCGTCCTGGTTTGCTTGTGGTTTTGGTCAAAGTGGAGGGACATCTCTCTTGGGGAAAAAGAAAACGTAAGTACCGAAATCGGTTCTAATGACTAAGTGGTAATAATAAATTTATACATGTGACAAAAAAAATAGGACACCGAAGGTGGGCTAGGCCGTCGGAAGGTGGAAAGATAAAAGGTGGAGGTGTGTGAAAAAAAAGCAAAAGGTAAAATACGCGTGAACGTATGCGAAAGTGGCCCGGAAAAGGTTAAGTGCCAACAAAAGTAGTTATATCCATTATATGGGCTCGCCGAATAAAACGCGGTGAACGGAAGGTAAACGTTGGAATCAGAAACCCGATCCGGTGGGATTGGCTTGAATTCGATTGGGCGAAATCTTTCAAGTAGGCGAAATCTTTCAAACTGTCTTTTGTAACGTGTGTAAAACTGACTTAAGAAAAATTAAGTAGCAAGAAGAAATTCGGTAGGACGTGGAAGAGCCACAGGAGACCCGAAGTCGACCAACAACGACATAAAAAGCGCACGCCTGCCCTTAGAATCACATTCGGTCAGCCCAAGAACAATCAACCGGCTAAACGTTCGCAAAAAAAAAAGATAATTATACACCTTGCATGTCATGTGTAGCCCCTCGCCAAGCATACCCGATCCGAAGAACATTCCACGGCAATAACAAAACTTCGTTCACACATCAACAATAGCCAACCTTAACGGAAAATCACCTTTAACCAACTTGCAATTTGCCAAATCTACGGACATCTTTAAACAACTGTTAAATAGCAACATCGGTAAGATACCCACATCTGGGGACATCCGTAAACAACTTTAAGGATCAACAGCCCATGACAACGGGAAACCAACTTTAACCATTTGTAATCAACTTTTAAATTGCCAAATCGATGGACATCTTTAATCAACTATAAAATATCAACATCCAGGGACAACCAGAATCAACAGCCAACCTGCGGAATTAAAAAGATAAGTAATACCATTTTAAAATTCCTTAATAGACCAAAGTGGAATATCCACTAGGGTAAATTCCGAATAGAATTGTGTTTTGTGAAATACAGCCCCATCAGGGTATTAGAATCTCGTTTTTGTATTTTTTTTACAAGCCGAAGAAGGACAAAACTCGGGTATTAAAGATTCGAATTTTGAAATTCTCAATCGAACAAAATTTAATTCGGAATCGAAACACACCCCCATAAATTGTAAAATTGGATAAAATTTTGACATTTTTACAAAAACCAAGCCAATACTCAGTCCGTATAAATTTTGGAAATTAAATTAAGTTTTGAAGTTTAAGTAAACTACATTGCAATAGCCCTTGTACAAGCGTCAAATTTTTCTATAATTTAATTGTTAAGTAAACCAAGTAAAGCCATCCCAGTGCAAGGTCAAAGTTATTTTAATTTTGAATAATACGAAAGTCGGGACTAGGTGGTAACCGCGAAAGCTTCAAAGTAATCCATTCTTAAATTTGTAAAGAAATTACAGTTAAACACACCTCATGCAAAATTTCAGATTTGTTTTGAACGTACCGTTAAGAGGAAAGTAGACATACCTCATTAATATTTTGAATTGATTAAATAAAATAATTTTTGAAAAGGATTAAGTTTTAACCCTACCGGGGATCAAATCTGAAACCTTTGTAATTGGGAATTAACACGAAAACCACAACCCAAGTGTGATACGAAACAAACAAATCACCACGTATGGAAAGCTGAACGCAATTTAATGTAAAGAAGGCCCAACTAAAATCATACCACGTATAGAATTCAAAATTATTTTAACTTGGGAATTGCACGAGGGTCACTTTGGAAACACACCGCGTAGTTATATCGTATTGATTTAACTATAAACGTTAATTATTCAAACAAAAGAGCCCTTGTAATAATGTTAAAGTCTAAAAACTCTGAGTTCCTTTTTTTGCTAAATAAAAACATACCTCACAACAATGGTACAATTATTGTAATTTTGATAATAAGTTCTAATCGAATCAATTGACAACCAGCCCAGTGTAAATTATGAATTTAACTCAATCTTGAATATTAAGTATGATATTTGTAAAACATCTTTTACAGCAACAAACCTAAAAAAAAAGAAAAAAAAGAAAGTTAACAAAAGAAAAGGGAGGGAAACCCCTTACCCAAATAATTTGCGAAGTTAAGATTAGATTGTTCTCAAATCAAAATCAAATAAACCGTGCCTCGTACAAATAGCAACTTAATTTGTTTTTAAATTTTAATGTCATATATGTACACTGAAACAACCCTCGTGTAAGCCTAAGACATATAATTTTGTTGGCGTTTCACTATTTCAAGAGACAAAGTAAAGCATACTTTCTAAAAATTTAAAAATATTTTAGGTTGGAATTTGTAAGAACTCCCGGGGAACTCTAATACGTCTACATCATTAAGTATGTTTGTTGTTAACTGTAAGCAAACCCAGTTGAAACCTATCCTGTAAATTTTTTTTTTGTTTTTTTTTGAAATTTCGATTGGTATTGCTTTAAATGAAATGTACCTATAAGATATTTTAACTAGTCGTGTCCCGTAGAGTCTTAGAACCCTTTGCGGTCACCCCGTTGATTAAAGTTTTTTTTTATTTATAATTTGAAAATAGTTTTGCCCGGTTCATTATGAACCTAATTGAACGTCGGTAAGAGTGACAGTTTAGGCAGGATGAATTACTAGATTCCATCAGTATTAGCGCTAATATAGGTGTTTGAGTATCTTTGTGAGCCAAATTTTCCCTCTGACGACGTCAATATCTTCAGTAGTTATCACATTAGTGTTTTAAATTACCTTAAGCATAACTATTATTGATTGAACACTACTTAAGCTATTTTAAGATTTTTATAATAAATTTTGTTTTGAAAATGATATTGAATTTTAAAATGCAAACCGGTTTTATTTTGAGAATGGAAGTGTGAAAGGGTTAAGGTAGGTATTTGGTGGTGAAAGGGGTAGGGTTTTAGGGGTAGCTATATCGTACGGCTAATATGCTACCATGGTCGAGCATCAGGATGGATGCTGAGGGAGGGCCAGCCAGGGATTTAATAACATCTAAATCCCCAAAACAAAAAGGTATTGTATATCGCGTTTGGTTTCGGTATGTATCGGTTTCATTTCGTTTGCGCCCCGTTTTCTTTTTTTTGTGATTTAGGCAAATACACTGGTACATAAAATAATGTTTTATGCACGTTCATTTGCAACGAACACCCGCCCATGCCCGACGAGTCATAGCCCGGCTGAAAAGTAGTTAGTTACCAGTGTGACAAATGGACAGTGCACGCGAACCGTGCGTGTGGCAGCGGCCACTATCGCATTGAATCGTGACATGCTTCCTTTGAAATGAAACACGGGATGTTTTCGTGTATGTTCGTTTACAATAATTTCAACAAAGCTTTATTTACTAAATCTTAATCTACGCTAAATACTTAGAACTACGATGATCCTCTGGGGATTATGTGCAGCTGCCGGCGGTGATGAATACGGGAACGACCGGTCGGGTGACGTTTACGGAGCTGTACGGCGGATGCAGCTAATGTGCGGGGTTCAGGTTGTAGCCCAGGACCTTATCTGGTAACAACTTTGGTAAGCAAAGGGGTTTAATTAGTATGTGTTGGTCAAGCTACGGGTGCTGCTAAATCGGCTAAATACGGTTCGGGTTATCAGGTTCGGTTAAATACGCTTTGTATTAAATTCTTGGCTAAATACTTCTAACACCACGAGAATTCGGAGACCGTGGTGTTCGGCTACGTACTTCGTAAATACTTCGGACACCAAGAGAATTCGGAAGCCTTGGCGTTCGGCTAACTACTTCAGACACCACGAGAATTCTGAGGCAGTGGCGTTCGGCTAACTACTTCGGACACCACGAGAATTCGAAGGCCGTGGCGTTCGGTTAACTACTTCGTAAATACTTCGGACACCAAGAGAATTCGGAAGCCTTGGCGTTCGGCTAACTACTTCGGACACCACGAGAATTCGGAGGCCGTGGCGTTCGGCTAACTACTTCGTTAATACTTCGGACACCAAGAGAATTCGGAAGTCTTGGCGTTTGATTAACTACGGTTTATAATTAAATACTTCGGACACTAGAAGAATTCGGAAGCTCTAGTGTTCGGCTAGATACGTTAAACTACTTGTTAATACTAACTACCAAGAGTAAATACTGGGGTTAATGGCAATATCTACTCTCTCTGTTCTGAGCAAAACCTTGTCTATTATTTATTCAAAAATAAAATAAACTAAATGAGACTTATACAGTAAAAAGGCTATGTAGGTAAATAGTAAGGGGATTCATAGTAGTAAGTAAAATAATAAGGGCATTCAAGGTATTGGGTTACTTATACTTTATGATGTTAGTATTAAATGTATACATATAGAGTTAGTTTGTAACGTCACGTTACAGTTTTAAGGCAAATCTAGTTGTAGGTGAGTTTTTCGAACGTGAAAACTGTATGTAACAAAACAGTTTGTAACAAAACAGTAGTTTTGTCGGAAAATTAGTTTCATGGCCCAAAAAACGAAAATGGAAATGTGTACTTATAATTAAGAACATTTTTTCTCATGCGTCTATTTTCTATACTATACCTTAATATACTTGAAACAATTGAAATTACCTTGTGGAATACAAAATTAATACGATTTTCGTATGACGTGCTAAATTCCCGAAAATAACTTTGATAATATACATACTTGCATGTGCCCGTGCAAAAAACTGAATTGGCAAATTGGTTTTTATTGTTGTTTTCTTACGAAGCTTAAACAAATACCAACAATAAACAGTGAGTTGATATTTTCTTAACTTCGCCACTACAATTGGTTGGAGTTCTCCCAACATTAATTGTAGTTTTAAGCGGGGTTAGAAAAAAAAAAATTAAAAAACAAATTCCATTGTATTTTTCGTAAGAACATCACAAAATAAAGCAACTTACCATTTGAGTTTTTGGTACACGGGCACTTGCAAATTTATTATCCAAGTAATTTATATAATTATAAAAATCAAATTTTTGTATTAATTAACAAGTTTTCTTTCAAATCTGCTAAATTCCCATTTCATATACCGTGTTCAGATATACCTTTTTTATTGAGGCAATATTCAGTTTATTGACATAATTATCTTTCTGTTCACATATACACAATTTAGCTAACTCTATTTATATTACTACTACACATCACATTCAACGTAAACAAAAATGTACATGTATAAGCAAAATGTAAACAACTTTTGACATCTTTAGGGAATAAACATCTGGATTTTCCGCAGACCTAATGGATGGGCCTTTGTTTTTATGTAATTTCAGTTGCCAAATGTCAAACACTTTGTTTAGTAAGTTGTGTTTTGCTCACTAAACACACTTGTGACAGGGTCGCATTTCAATTTTACTCAATATTTATAAAAATTTCGTATTAATTGAGCAATAACTAAATTGCAATTTAATATGGATAATTGAGCCCAATAAAGTCATTTATTGCGTAAAACTCAATTAAGGTGCATATCTGAACACATTATTACTAGCGATAAACTAAAATTTATTGTTGATGGGATTAGCTAATTATATGCGCATTTCACTGGTTGCTTAGGCCAGATCATCAGGAAACTTCATCCAAAGATTTATAAAAAACTAAAGATATTATTCAAATAAAACTGTTAAGCGAATAAGAATTACAAACCCTAGTCTTACTTGTAAAGAATGAATTTAAATTTTCTTACATAATTTAAATTTAAAATTGTTGTATTGTTCGTTCTAATTTATTTTGTGTAATTTTTTACTTATGGGTTTCGTTGTCTACCTAATTTTATTTTAGTATCTTCTACCACATTCCTAGTAGATATGATTTACGTTTAAATTATTTAATATAAATTAAACAACCTGGCAATAAAGAAAATGTATTTTTTTTTTGTTTTTTTTATGGGTTTATAGTTATTAAATATGTTGCTTATGAGTAGCCCTTAAAACTTAAACAAATATTTGTGGATTGTAAAGTTGTCGTGTTTGAAAAGCAAATTAAATTACTAGGTGACACAGTATACATTGTACAACATGTAAAATCATTGATTGCATACAAGCTAAAAATACAGTATACAAAGTACAACATACTTGCGTTAACTCGCCATAAAAAGTGGGTAAAAAAACCGAGAATAATGAATATGGCAGCAAGAAGGAGTAAAATAAATGATACTGGAAGAAAAAAAAACATACCAAAACGTATCAAGACACTCAATAAGTGTCGTAACTAATGTAAGTGCAACAGTAAATAAAGCCAAAGTAAAATTGTTAGCCACACATACACAACGGAAGTCATCTACAAAAACACACACTAACACATGCAGGGGAATACAACATGACAAACAAACTACAACAACACAAAAACATTTTAGTTATGTGTTGCAGATGCACTAAAATATTTGAAACACAAAAACGAAAAGAAAAAAATGGAAGAAAAAACTTAAGGAAAACAACAACAAACAGTTAGTTAAAGAAACATACACTTGAATCCTTATTCTCTTAAGCAACTTACACAGATATACACACTCACATACCCTCATTCACACTTCAACTTTGATATGTTAGTTATGTTTGTGTGTGCCCAGCTGTGCTTGACATGATTGTGTGTATGTGTTTGTTATAAGAAACGGTAACCAACAGGATATCTGCAATGCTAAGTGGGTCGATAGTGGCCAATGGCATGTGAAGCTTAAAATACTTACACTCATTTACTCGAGTCGCATAAAATTTAAGGACAGACTGAAAAGATTTTTAAAAACTTTGTCGTTTTTCTGCTGCTTAAGAATAAAATTAACAATTAATTTTTAAGCAAATGAATTTAAAGATATACATATCTCGAATGATTAAACAGATCATCGTTAAAAAAAATTCAATAAACTTTTGTATTCGTTCTCATTAACTGCCAGACTTTTTTTTCCTTCTTTTAGAATTTACAATGGTCACACTTATTGGCACTCTTCCTCTGATACTTTAAAATAGCTTGAATGCAATTTCAAGTATTTGTTACATTTGTTGCTAAAAAAAAAAAACAAAAAAAAAAAGGAAAAATAAGGGAAAAGAATGAAAAATATGACAACTTAAGTCATTTACTTCCCTTCTGTATTCTTTATAGCAAAGAGAACTTTACTTTTTTGTTATTTTTACAAAGTTTGTTATATTTTTGAAGTGGCAATTTTTAGAAGTTGACGAAAGAGTTGCCAGATTTTTGTAAATATATACTTAGATCAAGTTGAAACGGTGTCAATAGTACGGATTTTCTTATACCAAGTAAGCAATTTTTTATTCAAGTACGATTTATTAGGGTGCCCCCGTACTGAACGTAATACGAAAACGAGATTGACTTAAGTAAAAGTGAGATAAATATTAATCTCAAACTATGTTTGATTCAAGATTTCTTAAAGTTGGTTTAATCCCGACTTCATGCTTGAGAAATAGTCCGAAAGTGGATTGAGTCTAATCTTAATATTTACTTTAGAATACTAGTGATAGAAAGAATTTTACTTTATTTATTTAACCATTTTCATTAATGTTTGATTCACGTTTATCATATGCCGGCTTTTGTTTGCAGAATAACTCTTAACTAAAAGGCACCAACAGCATGAACGATATGGCTTTCCTAGTCACTCTACTTTGAAAATTGGATGCATTTCGCTTAATATTTTAAGCAAATAGAATTCGGGAATTTTTGTTTGTTATTGTACTGTTGAAACATGAAAATAATGTATGTTTTTCTTCTTGTAGTGTTGTTGTTTTTACACTAAACCGGCAAATCGTTTTTACCTACTTTTGTAGTGCTGTTGTTGTTTCCACAAAAAACTTTTACAAACACAAGCGGAATCTAACGGTTTCGAAAGTAATCCCATTTTGGATTCTATTGTTTACTTCCGTAGTTAAATTTTTAAGCATGACTCATCTTACTGTGAATATCCTAAAATAAAGCTATTAAAATCGCCTTCATCCATGAAAAAACTGGTGGTACAACAACTCCCCCAGCTTTTTGTGTTGCACTCTCGCTTTTATGGAACTTAAGAGTCCTATATAGTGCCATGGAAACCGGTAGCCTAATGATCAGAGGTGCAAGTCGATCGAACTAAGGCCGGATTACTGCCACCGTTTCAAGCCAACTTTTCCAAATGTCTGTCAATTTCGTTTAAAAGTATTAAATTGAGTTTGTATGTTTTTATAAATGTCTATAGCATAGCCACCATAGTTAGGAAACGTATTATGAGTTTGTACTGATATGTTTTATACGTAGAAAAATTAATATTCTGTGGCTTTTTGACAAAACATCTTAAGTCGAATTTAAAAGGCTAAACAAATGTTGTTCATCATACAAATTTTCATTAAAAAAAACAATTTTGTTTAAGTTTTTAAAATTTTGTATTATAAACGAAATTTTTCTCTAATTTTGGTTTATTTTATTATTTGATAAAAATGATTTTTTCACCGAGTTTTTTTTTAACTTATTTGCTATCTTATCTCGATTTAAGATGTTTTGTCAAAATGCCACAGACTTATACTTCTGCTTTTACTATACGATTGACTTAGAATCACTTTTTGAATCGATATAACGATGTCTGTCCGTCCAGGTAGATGGTTGTCTGTCCATGTAAATCTTTTGCGCCAAATTCAGGTCAAAATCTTTAAGATATTTTGATACATTTTGGCACATACATAATTATATAAAATTCTCATAAGGACCGTGCTTACGGAAATGCTGAAAATCGGTCCATTTATTCGCATAGCCCCTGCATAAATTTCCTGTTGAATTAGTGTGCATTTAAATTAAATTTTACTTTCATGTTTGCTCATAGCTTTTATACAAATACCGATTCCGAAAATTATCGCTTTTAGCAGGTGTGATAAATTTCGACCGATTTTAAAATCCATTTCTAAAGTAAAGTCTTATCTTTTTTTTCAAAATACATGTTAGTTAACATATATAATAAGAAATTTAAAAGAATATACACAGGAAAACAGGGAAAATGTATAATAAATCAACTTTTAAAGATACTCAAAACGATATTATCGTTTTCAAAATCGTTTTTCATCACATATCTGATTGTTGGTATTTTTATTAATCATAAAGTGGTTAATAAAAAAACACAATTAATTAGCCATGGATTATAACAAAACAGATATCTGTATTGCTCCATACCAGGTACTATGTTCGATGGAGTGGTCGCCAATTTTCAGCAGACAAGTTTGATAATGTGTACCATACTTTAGTATCCGATATGTATTGTAAACTAATTCGGGCATTCAAAACTTTCACTTACTATTCTTTTAATAAATGCTCTAACACGTTCATATGTACTTTATTTACTTTCAAAAAATGTACCCATCTGGCAACGTTGTTAAACACATACATACATGCATAAGTGAATTGAATTTTTTTCTATGTGTGTTTATGTATAAGAAAGTGCATTGTAGATGCTACTGGATGTTAAATGTGTCGCCTGTTTTGAGTGCGACTTTGGCAATTATGAAAAAGTTTGTTATTTTAGCGAAATTGAGCGTATTAACAAAGTTTTGTTATCTTTCTTCTTTTCGAGTGCATAATCTGAATTGTTAGGTGTTGACAATTCTTTAGTGACCCAAAAATTAAAAGAACCATAAAATATCAGTTGTGTGTGAGAATATTAACATTCTTGTCTTTCTCACTTTTTTCTTAAGAAACTTTTAATAGATATTCATTGTCTAAACTTAAACAAAGAACACATAATAAAAGAAATCCCCTTAGCGGAATTTCTTGATTTTAGTTAGTAAGTTTAACTATTTTTTAAATTTAATATTTGAATAGAAGTGACTTCTTCTTCTGCATATCACAAGGTCTTCGAAGTAATATACACTGGTGCTTATTTCAAAGGTCAATCTTGCTAATGAAATTGGTAACGTGGGGTCGACTTACGGAATCTACGAACCTTTAGTTATTTACCCTTCCTGGGTAGTTTGGGTTGAAGAATGCATTAAAAGGGCTGATGGAGCTGGATCGTGTCCTCAGGATACTCTGTGGTAGTTTTGTTAAGTATCTAAGAGATGGCAGCACCAAGACAGGTCAATTAAGTCGCTTTTGCATATATTGCGGGTGGTCAATGTCGCAGTACCAAAACAGGCAAGCGGAATCGCTTTAGAAACGTGTATTTCCTAAAGTTACATAAAAGGCGATACAAGTCGCTGTACGAAAATAGCCGACCGATGTCGGTAAATCCAAAATGGCGACCAAAGTCTCTTTATTAAAAGAGACGACCGAATACGCTTTATCAAAACGGTTAGAGAAAAATTGCGTTTTCAGCCATAGCATGTTGCTCTTGAAGAGGAAAATACTACTGTTAATTTTAAAACAAATTTTTGTCATATTAAACCACACCATTTTTAGAGGAAACCATAATATGGTTATATTAACCATAATATGTTTAAAATTTTCTTTACAAATAGTTTTGTTTGAGGTGACCATAGTTAATCATGTTTTTTCTCTGTGTGTAGACGACTAACTCCGATTTGCTTCCGAAAATAATGTTGTTGGTACTTTATGAGCTTGGGGTACCAAATTTGGCTCAGGTATTTCTAATATATTAAATTAAAATTCTAATTTATTATATTGTAACTGCTTCGTTTTAAAGTATTCACACGAATTTAGCTTTTGAGACAATTTTTATACAATGGTGAATGGTACAAAAAATTCGGCAAGTCGCATTTACTGATTTTTTTAGTGACGCCTAGATTCATGAAATAACTTTTACGCTAAAAAAAATTTAACAAAAAAAAAAACAGCATTAATATTAAGGTTTTCATAGAGTAAATAAACTTATATTAACGCAAAGTCTTAGCAACCCATCTAGTAATCTTGAGGCTAGTGAGCATCTGTATTTTACTACAGACAGTATATTTTGGAAAAACATAAAGAGAAAATTAGAGACTTAAAAAAATTGGATGAGTTAAGATTCAAGTCCAGTACCCATGTTCTGTAAATTTAGTGAGAAAATATTTACACCAAAATATTTCATCGTTTCTCGAAAAGTGAGAAAAAAGTGTGTCTGTCAACTCATTTCGAAAACTATCTAAAGAGATTACGTCGTTACGTTATAGATATCATAATATTCTACTCGAAGCCGATGTGACATTACAGACGTTTAGAACGGCAGTCACACATATCGTTGACGGCGACAAAAATTTACAAAAAAAAAAAATTGCAACAACGTAAAGTGCGACTTTAATGTTTATTGTTTGCAAACAATCTTTAAAAACATGCGTATATCTTATAAAAATTTTAAAAGCAAAAAAATTAAACAAAAAAAAAATGTGCCAAACGATAAAGCTGGAGGTCCACACCACGCGTTACTCGCTTTTTCTCAGCATACGCAGCTGTCAAAAAAGTAGAATCTGGGTAGTTACACGTAGAAGTCACATGCACAAAAGCGTAGATGCCTTGAGGCGAAAAGTAGGTTTACTTTCTACTTTTGTAAGCGTCACAAGCAGCGTTCAAACAAATCAGCTGATTTTGACAAATTAAATTTTATTTTTACTTGTGCTGCTGCTGCATAAAAAGCGTTGCTTGTAACTTGAAACGTAAAACGCAAGTAAGTTTAGAAGAGCACGCACAGAGCTCGCGAATTGGATAATTATGTTTTTGCAGTAGTCTTATTCTAGTAAAAAAATTAACTTATTTAAAATAGTTTAAGAAAAAAGATTTTAAAGTCATCATTTCTTGTTTCTGAAATAAAGGACAAATTATTTTGCAGCGGTCTTTCTATAAATACACACATTTCTTTTAAAAAGCTTTAATGCACTGCGTAATTATGTTTAAGATGCGATATTGATATTATTAACTATAATTGGTAGATTAAGAAACAATTTTTCTTTCAAAAGGAACTAAAATCAGCAGAAAGGTTAATAGTGTATTACACAATATAAAAAAAAACTTGAAATACACATGCATTGCTAAGAACGTATACTTAAATAAATTTGTGTTAATATGTAAGTGTGTATTCAAATATTTAAAACCCCTTTGACTTTAACAAATGACCATCTTCCAGTAATTTAGTTCTGTCATATTTGCACTGGTAGAATGTCTAAAAGTACTGGCAGAATGACAACATGTCTGCTGGCACAAATGACTTCAAAAATTCAATTTTCTTTTAATGAGCGTCATTTTTCTTTTACCCAATTTTAACCACCGCACCTGCCACGCATCCTTGTATCATCCATGTGGCATTTAATATTCCAGTTACTAGAAGAAGCCAAAACATAAAGGCAATGTTCTTTAAGGCAATAGAATAGAACAGGCTTTTAAGAAAATTTTCCTATAAAATAAAATTTGTGAGACTGAGTGAATGCGAGTGTATGTGTTTGACACCATTAGTCTTTTGGCAATTAAAGTCACAAAATTCTTTATAAAACCAACACTTTATTTTGGTTTTTGCTTTTAAGCTTTTGCAAAAGTTTAGGGTTTCTTGAAAGAGCAAAAACGTCTTGACGTTAACTTGTAAATCCATTAAATCGACAACAATGTAGTCATAGACAAAAATTTTAAATCAAGTTTTTAACTTGACTTAATAACAACTATTTTAACATAAGAATAGCTTAATATGATCTTAAATAAGGACTTACATAACTTCAAGTAAGAGATTTAAAAAAGAAAGTCTTGAGAGGGATCTAAAGGATCCATTTTTAATATTTTAAGTTTACCTATAATTTTTTTCTAAAGAGGAAAATTATGTTTTTAATGATAAATTGACATAAAAACCAAATTATTTAAGATAGCGCTTAAAATATCTCTAAAACAAGAGGTGATAGGAAGAAAAAGGAATATTATATCCGCAATCAGTGGGCAAAAATAGAATCAGTTATTTTGATTTAAGATTTGCATGGCATTCAAAAGTGTTAAGAACTAAACTAAAAACATAAGATTTTTAACATCCTTGCAGTAATGGTTGCCATATTTGAGGATTTACCGTGATTTTGGCGATTTTGGGTTTCAAAAATAGCCCGTTGCCATATTTAAGGATTTACCGTAATTTTGACGATCTTGGGTTTCAAAAATGTCCCGTTGAGTATTTGACGATATAAAGGATTCATTTTTAATATTTCAAATTTCATATATTCCGAAAAGGGACAATTTTCAAAAATGTTTATATTATCTTTTCTATGTTTCGATTTCCATTAAATTTGGTTATTCGGAAAAAAATGGAAATTTTTATAAAAGTTAAATTTCGAAATTGAAATTCAGAAGTATTTAACAGTAAAAGATGTGTTCGTTAAAATGCTCGAATGAAATGTGTAAAAGTGGAAATTCTTTGAATTATAATTTGAAATCTATAAAAATAATGCGATTACAACTTTTTATACCCTACACAACTTGTTGTGAAGGAGGTCTACTGAAGCCTAGAACTGTGAACTTCCCAAGCTTATGCGGTTTTGACGTAATTTCTATGTCATCACACAACGGTCATTGTGGCTTTGTAATTACGTCAGAATTATATGTGCATGCGGCTTTTCAAATTACGTGTACTCTATGCTAAAGTTTTTAAAGTTAAAGTTTTTTTTGGGCCCTAAGCTCCTTATAGGATCTTCGGGAACATATATTTATATATATGTATATGCTAAAGTTTATTTTTCTGTGAATTTATGTATACTACGGGTCCTTAAGTAATTCTATGTCGATTTGCCATATCTGTATGTCTGCCTGCCTGTTAATAGAATAAAATTATTTTTCAAATGTGGCTCAAACAAAACTCAAGATGTTAATTGTAAATAAAACATAAAGTTTTCAGAAAATTATCTTAATATTTTTTAATATGATCGATGGATCTATGACAATTATGTGTGAAACGAAATATCGGCTAAATGCGGGCCACGGCTTCGATGCCACACCTCTATCCGATGGTCCCTTTTTCAATGACTCTGAGACATTACTGAGGTCCAATATCGTTAATGTGCCAAATTATCACATTCTTGAGCTCTTGAATTGTTCTTAACTTATTGACGTACACTTTTCTTTTAAAAATCCCCAAAGAAAGAAGTGCAACGGTGTCAAATCGCATGATCGTGGCGACCAATTAACATGGCCACGACGTAAAATAACATGGCTATTGAATTTCTCGCGCGAAAGAGTAATTGTTTCGTTGGCTGTCTGTCAAGTGGCACCATGCTGTTGAAACCACTTATCACCCAGGTCCATATCCTCACTTTTCTGGCCACAAGAAAGCCGGGACCATCTCGCTATACACCATTCACCGTAAGTGAAGAAGTACGGACCGATGATGCCGCCAGCCCGAGGCGAGCATTCACAGTTGTTTTCACATATCCTACAGACCCGGTTTGGTGAAATTTTCGCACAATTCTCTCGATTGTGGACACATATGGTCGATTATGCTGGTCAAAAAATCACGAAGTGCAGGAAATGCATTTTGATTTAAACGCCCATTGTCGTAAAAAGCTTCAATGCGCTGCTTTGTTGTGAATCTTTCCATTGTTGGACTGAAACAAAGAAATGTCAAATTAAGTTGCGCAACCAATTTGACGTTAAAGTGGGACTACCAGTTATCATCGTGCATTATGGTTGGACCACCCTTAAGTTTTACCAAGTAGTTTAGGATAGAAATTTAGCACAACCGGCTCCGTAGGAAAACGGCTATGAATCCAACTGTGGAACTACCTCGCTAAACAGTTTATTATGTTGTCGTAATAACTAAAATTAATAACTTGGTGACCCTTTGTTCCTTATAGGAACCACAGGACATAATAATAATGATAATAATAATAATAATAATAATAATAATAATAATAATAATAATAATAATAATAATAATAATAATAATAATAATAATAATAATAATAATATTAATAATAATAATAATAATAATAATAATAATAATAATAATAATAATAATAATAATAATAATAATAATAATAATAATAATAATAATAATAATAATAATAATAATAATATAATATATAATATATAATAAAAAAAATAAAATATTTGTACGTAGCAATAATACAGCAACACAAACACATGCTTCAATAGTTAGAACAAATATATCTGACCACTACGGTCTTTTTTGTTGTGTTTATGAAACAAAAGAAAATCAAAAGCAGGGTGAGGAAAACATTCCAAATCAGAGTAGTAAAATCAATAACTACAAAGTTAATAAATATATTAAAGAATGTAATTGGAATGCCATAGTTGAACAAGATCTAAACACTAATGATATGTTTAACATAATTTGTGAAAAATTTAACTATATTTATAAAAAGGCAAACACACCATACAAAAGAAATAAAAATAATAGTAGGAAAGTGAATCCGTGGTTGAACGATAATTTATTAAAATATTGTACTATTAGGGATAAACTTTATAGCAAGTGGAGAAACAATAAAAACAATAAAAATTTTGAAAATGAATATAAAAAGTTTAGAAATATATTAAACAAAAAATTAAATTATGCAAAAAACAATTATTACAAACTAAAATTTATAGAAAATAAAAAAAACATGCGTGTAACCTGGCAACTAATAAACGAAATAACGGGTAAAAAATATAACAATCTGGATCAAGCAATACTTAAAAACTTTAAAAGCGAAAACATTTCGGCCATAGCAAACAAATTTGCTCTTAATTTTAATAATAATGTTAACAACATTTTACACATGTGTGACATAAAAACTTTAGAATACATAAAACCAACGGTGCAAAACTCCATGTATCTCTCTGCTACTACTGAGGATGAAATTTTTGGAATTTTAAAAAACATAAACGTAAAAAAAGGTGCAGGTGTAGATAACATAAGGCCAAAGGACATAAAAAATAACGCTAGCTTTTTAACTTCGTTAATAACTTCGTTTATAAACTCCAGCATCAATAGCGCTACAATCCCGATGCTGTTAAAGACATCAATAGTTCGACCGATTTTTAAAAATGGTATAAAAAATGATTGTAACAACTACAGACCAATCTCTATACTACCAATTATTGAAAAGGTACTGGAAGAAATAATAGTAAGGAGGCTTAATGAATTTTTAAAAAAATATAACATTATAAACCCAAACCAATACGGATTCCAAAAAGGAAAGAATATAAATAAATTGTTGGGCAACTTTGCAAATCATGTAAATAAGTGCTTAAGCGAAAACACTCACTGCTTGGCACTATTTATTGATTTTAGTAAAGCATTTGATACGCTTTCACACAGTAATCTATTGGAAATCCTAGAGCGATATGGTGTTAGAGGGAAATGTCTGCAGTGGTTTGAAAACTATTTACAACTAAGAACATATAGGGTAAGAATTAGTAACAGCTTAAGTGACGAGACCCCCTCAAATAATAACGGTGTTCCCCAAGGTTCAAAACTTGGTCCTATTCTCTACCTTATATATGCAAACGATATGATAAATGTCCTCAAAAACAGCACAACATTTGCATATGCAGATGACACTGCAATATTAGTATGTAACAAGAAAATTGATGAAGCCAACACAATTATGCAGAAAGAGCTGGATATTATAACAAGATGGAGCCATGATAACGGCCTTGTTATCAATTCAACAAAGACTAAAGTCATGCACATAAAACCACCACATCTGTCAAAGTGTAATATTGTCTTAAAATTTCATAATAATGATTGCCTACATAACACATATAGTTCGACTGCAGACACATGCAGCACACTAATAGAAAAAGTTGAAACATACAAATACTTAGGTGTGCATGTCGACGAGAACTTCAAGTGGCTAACACACATACAATATGTTCGCAAAAAACTAAGAAAATCAGCTTACAGCCTTTTTCACTTAAGTAACTGTGCTACCTTTTCTGTCCTCAAACAAGCGTACTTTTCTTTAGCAGAATCATATTTAAGACATGGCATCACAGCGTGGGGTAGATCCACATACTGTAAAAGTTTACAGCAGACGCAAAATCAAATCCTTAAAATATTGCTAAAAAGCCAAGCACGCAATAGACAACATATACAATACGCCTTAATATATGGTAACATAAACGATACGCATGATATCGACGTCAATACACACGTAAACACCGACACACACACAGAAAACAACACACACGTAAACAACAACGTACACATAAACAACAATACACTGGTAAACAACAACACGCACATAAACAACAACCCACACGTTTACAACAACGCTCACGAAAGCAATGTCACACACGTAAACAACAACACACACATAAATAACAATACACTGGTAAACAACAACACGCACATAAACAACAACCCACTCGTATACAACAATGCTAACGGAAGCAACGTCTTACACGTAAACAACAACACACACATAAATAACAACCCACACGTGTACAACAACGCTCACGAGAGCAACGTTTCACACGTAAACAACAACACACACGTAAACAACAACACACACCTAAATAACAATACACTGGTAAACAACAACACGCACATAAACAACAACCCACACGTATACAACAACCCACACGTATACAACAACACTCACGAAAGCAACGTCTCACACGTAAACAACAACACACATGTAAACAACAACACACCCGTAATTAACAATACACTTGTAAACAACAACACACACATAAACAACAACCCACACGATTACAACAACGCTCACGAAAGCAACGTCTCACACGTAAACAACGACACACACATAAATAACAATACACTGGTAAACAACAACACGCCCATAAACAACAACCCACTCATATACAACAATGCTAACGGAAACAACGTCTCACTGGTAAACAACAATACACACATAAACAACAACCCACACGTATACAACAACGCTCACGAGAGCAACGTTTCACACGTAAACAACAACACACACTTAAATAACAATACACTGTTAAACAACAACACGCACATAAACAACAACCCACACGTATACAACAACCCACACGTATACAACAACACTCACGAAAGCAACGTCTCACACGTAAACAACAACACACCCATAAATAACAACCCACACGTATACAACAACGCTCACGAAAGCAACGTCTCACACGTAAACAACAACACATACGTAAACAACAACACACACATAATTAACAATACACTGGTAAACAACTACACGCACATAAACAACAACCCACTCGTATACAACAACCCACACGTATACAACAACGCTCAAAGGAACGTCTCACACGTAAACAACATCTCACACATAAACAATAACACAAACGTGAACGACAACACACATGTAAACAACACACACAACGGTAACACGTACTTAAGCAACATTACACACATGAATATCGTACAACCAGCAACAAGTAGAATAGCCTCTTATCTACAAATACTAAACGTCGAAAGTATATATAAAATGACAATGATTAATGAATTCAACAATGATCCCAGATTTTTAAAGCCAATTGATCATATGTATAATACCCGAAGACGAGCAGAAGGAAGGTATAAGGTTGGACGATATCGCAATAACTATGGGAAGAACTGTCTCGATGTTGTTCTACCAAATGTTCTTAATAAATTACCAACTAATTTACTAAACCTACAAAATACACATAAAAGAAAAAAATTATTAAAATTTTATTTCATAAATTCGCAATGAAAAAATCTTATTTGTTATAAAAACTTTAAATTTTTAATTATTATTTAATTGCTTGTACTTAATTTAATACCCTGCAGATAAGCCCCATGGCTTCGCGGGAATAGATTGAGGAAACAATGTAATTCAAATTAAAATCGAAAATAAAAATTGAAAAAAAAAAAAAAAAAAAAAAAAAAAAAATAATAATAATAATAATAATAATAATAATAATAATAATAATAATAATAATAATAATAATAATAATAATAATAATAATAATAATAATAATAATAATAATAATAATAATAATAATAATAATAATAATAATAATAATAATAATAATAATAATAATAATAATAATAATAATAATAATAATAATAATAATAATAATAATAATAATAATAATAATAATAATAATAATAATAATAATAATAATAATAATAATAATAATAATAATAATAATAATAATAATAATAATAATAATAATAATAATAATAATAATAATAATAATAATAATAATAATAATAATAATAATAATAATAATAATAATAATAATAATAATAATAATAATAATAATAATAATAATAATAATTATAATAATAATAATAATAATAATAATAATAATAATAATAATAATAATAATAATAATAATAATAATAATTATAATAAATAACTAAATAAATGATGGCTAAATGCACGGATGGTCACAATGTTTTGCAAATATTCGTTTTTTATGAATGACAATCAAAACTTACTATATGCCGCATATAAAGCATATTTGAGGAAAACACTGTAACACACATAAATTTGAAGCGAACAATTATATTCTTAAATTATTTTGCCTGTAAATGTTTCATTAGACAAGAAATCGCTGAAAATGGCCACCACTTGCGAGATATTATTTTTCATAACTAAACTAAAAATATTCCCCATTTATATACTGTATTAAAAAAAATATTTAATAATTATTTCTTAAATAAAAAGTTATAACGAATTCAAACCCCTTCGTTAATTTTGGGACACCCTGTATTTATAGTAAACCAAATCATAACGTAACGGGATTTTTGATTTTTGGCTGTGGGTGGAATATTTAAAGGAAAAAGGGGCGTGGAAAAATAAAATTTTTTAAATGTTATAAAAATGGCATAGAAAGCTGAAAATTGCATAGCATATAGTCTTAACAATGGAGCATAGTCTGATTTTTGGATGGGCGAGGAATTGTGTTATTTTACATTTCAGCAAATTTTTTAGCCCCGTAAAGACCAATGCCCAACATATGTTTCTGACGTTGGGTCTTACCTTAAAGTAGTTTTTTTTTCCTGCCTGGAAGAGACAGGCTCAACAGCTAGTAAGACATATTTTCCCTTAAGTTGTTGTGTTTTCTTTTTTAGGACGGCTAAGTTTGGGACATGTTTTGTGCATGTTGTTTATGTTTTGAATGGTGTTGAGTATTTAAGATTCCATGGGCGGCCATCGAGAGACAGCTCACTTGGGTCCTTTAATGGTCCCTTTGTGATAGAATATTTAAGATTGGCACTAGTAAATTTTCATACCCACATCATCATACGTGGAAAGGACATAATGCGTTTGTGCAGATGTACCTTAAATTGTTCGTTCTAAGCTCACTGATTAGTATAGTGATGTACTCGGAATTCGGCCGTCTATCCATGTGAACATTTTGCGCATAGTGCAAGTTCCAATTTCGGATATAATTTTATGATATTTGGTATGTACGTTTTTTTTGGCATTAGGACTAGGCATCTTTACTAAACATGTACAGCCGTATTCATAACAAAAACTTAGCCACAGTTTGTACACTACGTACAACGAACTGCTAACTAGAAAGCCGATGAAGCCTAGCAGCTTGTAAGCACAGAGTTTATTCATAACAAACTTGTCCATCTGCTAACTTTTAATAAATCAACTCTGATTTTTAATGATGCCACATTATATGCAACACGTTTGCATTAATCATCGCTGGTTTTGTCATTTGTTCGTAAATTTTTATTTTGTTTTTTCCTCCACACATTACAATTTTAAAAAGTTTTGAAAATTAAAATAAAATAAAAAATTATAGAAAAATAAAACAGTAATTTAAATAAAACCAACCAAATTTTTTAACATTAAACAGCTGTTTCTGATAAGTTGGCAGCTCGTTAACAAAAGCTTAGCAAGAGTTTGCTAAGTGTATTGTAAACTAACGTTGTGCTAACTTCATGGCAAATTTTCATTATGTATACGGCTGGTAGAGTTGCCAGCACTGGCTGTAGAATATTATTAAATGGTGAGGCTTGACCCACTGTACTTTCTTATTTGTTGTTTATATAATTTTTTTTGCAACAAGTAAATTATTCCAGATCTTAACAGAATACCGCAATAACTTACAATAAAACTCTGAACAAGAATAGCGGAAGCTTCTAAACATTTTTTCGTTAAACCCATTTTATTTATTTTTTTTGATAGTTTTTTTTTTCTTTTGTTCTTTTTCTTGTTTTTGCGTTTTCTTCCTTTTTATTTTACTTAACTTGTGTTCTAATAATTCACTTAGACTTTCTGCGCTGTGGTTATATAACACTGATTGTTGGCTGCGTTGTCGCGCGTTATTAACGAGCAGTGACACGCAATTTTAATGTGTCGCGTTTTATCGTGCCAAGGGTCGAGTAGGAGACATGTTAAAGTTTTTTCTTTCGTTTTTGTTTCATTTTGTTTCACAAAATTCCGCAAGTTCATAAATTGAGTTTTAAAGTTTGTTTAGTTTTCATGTTTAACTTGCTCATGCAAAAGTAATCGACCGAGGGAAGAAAAAGAGTGATAAGGGGGTGGCCTGGCCACCACAAGCCAAATTTTCAATCATGACTGTGAGTCATAAAAAACCAGAAAAACTTTCAAAATATTTTAGCCTCTTTTTTTCTGTAGTTGCATTTAGTTTTCGTTTTTATTTTGTAATTTTTTGGTTTGACATGTTTTTTAATTGCAAAAAACTGCAGCAATTCTTACCTCAATTTGATGTAATTGAATATATTGTTCGGAAATTAGCAGCAATTTAAACTCAAGTCAGACAGTAAAACTATGGGTATTTATGGGAGTAATGGAATATTATTATCAAGGCAAGTCTATAAATGCACAACTAATTTTAAAATATGCTTTCAGAAAAGCTCAAAAAATAGTAATAATAATAAAATATATTTAATACATATTTGCGTGATACAAATACACAAGGTAGTTCCACTTCTCTCTCACAATATTTTTTTTGAAGTTTATCGGAATTATTTGAAATTAGTTTTTTGTAAACATTAAAAAGCGTTGCCACGTATAAGAAAATACAATAAAATCCTTTTGGTAATTTTTACTTAAAATGTGTAATTTTTATTAAAAATTATCCATATTTTATTTAGATTTTGGTTTAATTGTGTCAAATTATTGCTAAATAAATTTTAGACAAGTTGGAATGTACACTTGGCCATAAACTACCAAAGCAAATATTCTACACATGGCGGAAAAAAACCTGCTGACTTTGACAGTTCGAGCCAATTTGTTTTGGTTTTACAATGATTTATACACTGATGGAAAAGGCGTCATAACGCTTATGTATTTTGACATCAGTTCTATGACAAATGTCTTCGTTCTTGACCCCCATGACACTTTTTATCATTTTTTTATCATTGGCCAAAGTGTCATCAGGGACAAAATGAAATTATGCCATCAGCGGGATGACATATCGGCATAACAGAAATGACGAACATGTCCTCAATGCGATGACGCGATGACATCGGAAAAGGACACATTATCATCAATTTAATGCCAGTTTGTCATTAAGTAAAAGTCATTGTAATTGACTTAAGTCAAAGTGTGAGAATATTATTATTATTATTATTAACTTACCCCTTATAGATGTTCGTTTCACGTTTGTTGATTTACGACCTTTGTATACAGCAGAACCCTCAATAATAAGACACCATGCCCCATATGGTTTTTGTAATCATTCTACTTTAAAAATTTTAAGCATTTAACTAAATAATTTAATAAAATAGAATATAGGAATTTTTGCTTCTTATAATACATTGTAATCATGAAAATAATGTTAATAATTTACAATATGTGGCATCGAATTAATGTCACTATAATCATAAAATATATGACACGTAAAAAATTACAAAATTTTACGAAGACGTTAGTCATTGGATTTATGTTACTTTTTGCATCATTGATGCCATTTGCAGTAACATTGATGTCGCAATTCTGATGTTAGGACATCATCAATATGAAGATGAATTTTTCTATCAGTTTAGTAATGTAGTAATGCGCATTGTGTGATACCATATGGCACTAAAGGTTCCACAGTATATCATATTGGGCAATCATGGACCTAACGAAACAGAATTATGTACGATTCATATAAGCACCCTTATCATAATTGGCGAATTTAAAATACGGCTGCGACTGTTTGGTAATAGATTAAAGAGAATGTAAACTTATTTATATTAACAAACCGTGGCAGGCGTATTTTAAATTCACCAACAATGATGAGGATAATGAGCAAGGCCCGGATTTTTATGCAAATGCATATTTGTTGTCGTCAGTCTGAGATTGTCATATGCTAAATATCTGTGCGAATCAAAACATTTGCATTGCATATTTTCCTTTAAATGCATATTTTTGCATGTATTGCTGATATTGCATATTTTTGTTGCATATTTTGAAAAATTGCTTTATCTTTCCATGCACCATGTTGCAGAAGAGTTAAGATTCAACTTCGATGATAATTATTTGATTTCTTATGGGTAAAAAACAAACTGTTGGCATGTTTAATTTGAATTTTTACGAAAACAGCGCAAATTAATTAATATATTAATACCCAGTAAAAACTTCGCTTACTTTTTCAAAATGAATAGCTTCTTTAACTCATTATTTAGTAGCTTTCTTCTTTAACTACATCAATAACAACTTCTATAACTACGTTTTTCTGAATGTATTAATGTAAAAAAATAATGACTTACTTTTAAATGCATTAATTTTGGGACATCCCAAGTAAAATTCATTGGTTCTTTCAGTAGAATTGTAAGTAGTGCTCTTATGTTTTTCTGATTACCTAACACATTATTTTGTAGGCGAAGTTTTTACTGGGTATTAATGAAATTTTGTGTTCTTACTTCATTTTATGTTTGGAAATATCTATCTAAAGAGTGACTTAATTTAGATGATTGTTTTACTTATGGGGTTTCTTTATATTTTGTGTTTTACTTTATTTTAACTTCTACTTTTGTAGTTATTGTGCCTTTCTTACGTTTATGACACTGCATTTTTTAAGTTTTTTATGTTAATTTTGCTTTTTCTTGTTATTTTTCGTTTTTTTAATCACTAATAAATGTGTTAATAAAAATTTAAGTACCATATTTTTTAAATTTTTAGTGCATATTTTTCTATTTTAAGTGCATTTTTTATGCGCAAAAAACGCGATTTTAACTGCATAAAAGTCCTGGCCGTAGTAATGAGACTTTTTCGCCTAAAAGCGGGTTTGTTTTTGTAAAAATATGGTTAATTCTAAACCTACCACCATCAAATTTTGCCATGACATTGTAGCTGTTACAAAAGTACTCATGTCCAAATTGTTTGTCATTACCATTATATATACCAATACATTTATAAGGAAGCTAGCTATACACTTGGAAGTGTTTTTTTGTGAAACCTTACAAATTTGGTAGGATGATTTATATTGAAATTATAAACCGATTTGCACCATTTTAAAAAAGCTTGAGTCAGTAAAAATGTATATAACAAATTAAATAATATTATCTCCGAAATTGTGTACTGTGTACGTCACAATTTTACGAACAATCGTTATATCTATTCTGAAAATGATTATGGATCTAGAGCAGTTACGTCCAAACACATATATTTTGATATTTGCATTTGCGGTAAAAAGCTTTGAAAGCTCTTACAATTTGTTGTTGTTTTCTTGCAAAGTAAGCAGCAAGCATTTTTGTCACCGTGATCAGATTGGCTGTTGTGCTCTTGTCGGTGTGCAAGCACTTAAGCACATTGTGAATATGAGCTGGATAAATCTGGTCTAGACTCAAGACCCTACAGCCAATATTTTTATGTATTGCAGACATTAGCACAAACTTTTTCGCATTAAAACGGATATACTTATGTTTGTGCAGACATATCGACCCCTTTGCACGAAATTATCGTATGTTACAAAAACCAAATTTTACAGGACAGCCATTTTTCTACTTTTCTCTGCGTTCACTTGCAATATAATAATGAAAATACACATTCAATTTTTTAAGCAACGAAGTGGAATTTGCCTGTAATATTTTGTCAGGTGACGTCTCTTTGAACGAAGAACAAGATTGCATCAAAAACTCAATTTCAAAAAAATTGGCATATACGATAATTTCGCGCAAAGGGGTCGATATGTAAATATGTAGGTATGTCGCTGCACTTGCGAAATTTCGAGCTTCGCAATACATACTTTTAAATAAATTTATCGGTGGTTGATATGTTTTATCTTATTAAAATATATGTATGATTCTTAGTTTTTTTATTTATTCACGGAAATATTGTCTTTTAATATAAATTTTCTTCAATTTTTGTTAATTAATATTAATTTTTATTAAACTAAACATAAACAGAAAAATTGGATTAATTAATGAAATATTGTAGCACAAATTTTTATAATTCCCATATACGTCAGGACGTTTATGGGAATAAAAAGAGAGAGTGGAACTACCTTCTGTATTTGTATTATGCATATTTGGTTACCAATTACGCAAAAGGGTCTACCTTACATTTTGCAAATTTTACAGGAGAAGCAAATATTTAAAATGACAATTTGATAAATTGTCTTAAACCGATTATAATTTTTTTCTTTTATTTTTCTTCTAAAATCTGCCAGTTTTTTTTTTTTTGACAATTGACAATGTTGCATATTATGCAAACAGTTAGTTAGGTCTTTTAGCGCTTATAATATCGCATATGGTTCAAAAGTGACTCAACTCAATTTTCATTTTTCGGGTTGAAATGCTTAAACAATGCACAATACACTTGTTTATCTATAAAAAATTATAATTGTATTTTGTTGCTGTTACCTGTTGCTTTAAAGCAGTTGTGTCTTTCTTTATTTTTCAATTGGTATAAACTTGCAATTCATATACATAAGTGACTTATTTTTCGTTGTGTCAGAAAACATAATGGTAGTAGATCCCTTTTACTAAGTGCTTAATAGTCTTAACTCGAATTGTGACACTTTTGCAAAAGTAAATCTATGTTGGAGTTTATATTAATTAGACTTGTGTCAGTTTAGAGTTTGGCAAAAGTGGCAAAAGTTTAATGGCACAACTAAAAATTGTTGATTATCTAGTGTAAAAATATTAAAAAAAAAACTTTTAAGATTATAATCTGTATGGATTTTCTACTAAATGATCCAAAGATTTGTTTTTAACTATTTTTTAGGTCGAAAATAGTTTTTTTTCGATTAATGAAAAATTAAGTCTTTTAATTTGAGTCACTTTTTACTTTTTTATGCGATATGTAATAATCTTTTGTAGATAGGACCATTAGGTTTTTATAAATAAAATCACTTATTTGGGTCAAGAAATTCCAAAGTTTTTTGTAGACATTTTTGTTCATTTAATTCAACAGAATCAATGAAAACCACGATTTTCAATTTTGGTTACATGAAAATGTAAAATTAATTTTTGTATTTTTTTTTGCAGATTTTTATAAAGATGCAATAAATGGCAAAAGCATTAAGCTATTAACACCAGTTCAGCTAATGTATGCGCTAAATGACCGCCTGTTTCCGAATATCCGATTTCTGCTTCCTTTCATCACGAACTATTTATGTACGTGGAAGTCGTCACTTTGTAACCATTTTTGATCATTTAATAATTTTAAATTAATTAAATCTTTTTTTTTTGTTTTTCTTTTTCAAAATATTTTGGCTCCAAATTCTTAGTATTCATCTTCATTTGGTGCATACTTTCCTTTTGTACCCAGACGTTGAAGTTTCTCGTACTATAGACAAGTATTGTAACAACATGCTGCATATCACTCTCCAGAAAATATTTTCTTAAGCCGAGTAATGCCTTGAATAAATCGTAACCCATATTTATCAGAAAATAATCCTAAATATTGAGAGACAAATGTTCAAGTTTAAGTGCGCTTTAAACGACATGTTGCGTTCTATAGCTTTGAATGCCTAAGCCGATTTCTCGACATGAGCGAAACAATCATTACATTTGTTGTCAGCTAACCTTGGTTTTCTTTTTGATTCAGGAGTTCTACAAACGTTGGGTGTTGGAAATATTGTCGAAAATTGGGGGCCTATTTGAGCCTCACTAAGCCGAGAGATTCGGATTTAAGAGGTAATTTCGCATATGGATGGTTACACGGTGCTACAGTGTAAAAAACTTGGAAAACGACATAGCGTGGGTTATTGGTCTTGTTGAGTACATTAAAAATTGTGTCAAAAAATTTCAGAAACACCCTAAAATTCAGAAGTTATTTTAAAAAAACCGTTTTCAGTGATGTTCGTCAACTTATCGACCTGTAACTCAGTCAGTTCTTGTCCGATTTTAATTTTTTTAATGGGTTTGGAAAGAAAACTGATTACGCTTTAAAATTACGTGCATTTTTTTATACATTTGTAAATTATAAGTATTGTTTTTGTTAAGAATATCTACAAAAATAACGAAAATTATAAACTTTTTTGATTTTAGTAGCTTTTCATTGCTTATTTTAATATGAAAACTTATAAAAATTTATATTAGCGTATAAAGAAAATTTAGTTCTTAACAAAACATGGTTTTAATTTTTCAAATCGGATAAAAATTGTATAAGTTATTCAACTATTCATTAACACCTATTTTTAGTATTTTCTCCCTCCGCGCAAAAATATGAATAAAAACAAGTTAGAGGGCTATACTCAGCTGTGCCGAATTTTTAATACCCTCCACCGACTGTTCGAATATTTCAGGAGGGATATCTATATGATGTCTAGTTATTATTAATTTATCTTTCAGACATCAGCATTAAAATTGGTTGGTTTGAGGTTTAGATCTATATTAAATTATTTAGCAATTTAAACTAGCTTGAGTAACAGTTTCAATTCAAATTTTGTTATGATAGCATTATTTTTATCGGTTTTAGGCGTACTAAGCTATTTTCCGGGAGTAGTGTTTATATGTGGCCTAGGGTAAATTATGGACGGATCTTCACGAAATTTTACAGCGTGATTTCGAGTCGAATAAAACAAATTTTTGCAAAATCTTATCTCATTCCGTGCCTTTATGTTATTTTTTATAACAAAGTTATCATTTTTTTTAGGTGATGGTTCCACATTTTGATTCATAGCTCTGGTCCTACTGCACCGATTTTGCTGAATTTCAATCGCAAACTGCTTAGGATAACTGCAAGCAATTTGGCACCAAGTTTGTTCATTTCTTTTGAGTTGTGCGAAAGTGAGCGTGTTTTCAACAGACGAACAGATGGACAGACAGACACATGTTTGCGGTTTATTCGCTGACAAAAAACATCGCTTTGATCTGAAGAAAAATAAAGCTGTTCCAGTATGCTTAAGAAAACTAAGTCCGAAAAGTTTATAAGCCAGCCATTACCGTTATCTTTCCCAATGATTTGGCATCATCAAATATTCCATAAACCACAAGACTGTTATTTTTGCCAAACAAACATCACTGGTTATCAATATAAAAATCGTGATAGCATTAAGTATGCTAATGTGTTAACTGTTACTAAGCCAGTATTAAGTGCAATTAAATGTAATGAAACTTAACATAAACAAAGTGATGATGAATCATGAATATTTACCAAAATCGGCTGAGCCACATTTTGTGACAAATGCATATTTTTGCGATCTTGTGCGTGATTTAAAACTTTAGTAACTTTTTAAATATAAGCCGATTTTAACAAATGATACATCTTTTTTCTTCACAAAATTATCTTTAAAATACAGTACAAACAAAGATAGGTTTTCATAGAAAAAAATTAAAATAACTCTTGTTGATTTTGAAAAATTATGAAAAAAATTAGAAACTTTTGATAAACACTCACCTAATTTCCTGGAATATATTTTTTATGAATACATTTCATAAAAGCTTACTTCTTTGCCTTTTCAAAACTGTTTAAAATTTTGAAATCGATCAAAAAATGTATGAGTTAGAGGTACTAAAGGGCTACGACCTACCCTAAAACAGTTTTTTGAAAATAACTCAAAATTTTGAGGGTGTTTCAAAATTTTTAAAAACGGTTTTTGTATGTCCTCACCTAGGCCTACAACCCCCACTAGGTCGGTTTTCAAGTTCTGACAAAAAGTGTTTTTTTGTAGCAGTGTGTTATTGGTATCAATTTTTATACAGACCAGTGATAACAAAGATTTCTTCCATAATCGATTAAGGTGAAACATTTTCTTTTTGTTATAAAATTAATTGCTAAATAAGAAAACATATTTTATTTCAAGAAACCCTGTGTTCCAAAAATCTTTTTGACAAACAAAAAACCTGAAAAACTTACCCTGATTATTGTATTTTATTTCACTGTTACAAAAAATTTTATGGAATGTCCTTATTATTGATTTCTTTAGTTATCATTTCCGGCCAACAAATTGTTTATAATTAACAATATTTTAGGCTTATTGGAGCGCTGCTAAATTTTCCATACAATAAAACCAAAATTAAGACTTCAAAAGAATAAAGCTATAATATAATAGAGTAATACTTAAATTTTTTTTATATAAAAAATCAAAACTGTTTTTGCAAATAAACACAACTTTTTTTTAACACATTAAATACTAAATAGTACATGGTTAAATTTACACTACTAATCAAATGAAATCAAACATACGTATTTACATCAGCTATTAAAAATTTCCATCTCAATGATTATTAAAAGTATGTGCACGTAAATAAATGTTCTGGTAACATATTAATTTGTCAATGAAAATATTTTAATTGTACCCAATGATAGACGATAAAATGACGTAATTCTTATTTTTGAATTTATTTTCTGAAACAAACTAAGATAAAATCAAATTATTAAATTTTGACATCTTGTCAACAAAATATAAATTGGCAGATTCGTTTAATTGCATGCAGGTTTGATAATTTTGCCATTAAAATGTGATAAATTTTACAAACTCAAACAACTTAGATTTAAAATATTATAACGAAATTAATATTTTTGAAAACATGAAATTATTGTTGTGTTTGGCTCGCCTCAAGGTTATTAAACTGAAATAAAAATTATGGCCATACAATTAATGCACAAAATAAAAATTCTCAAATAAATATATGGACATTAAATACAATGAATGGAGCTTTAAGGAAGTCTTTTTAATTAAGGGATATCGATTATGACATCCGATGTTGATTAACACCGTAAAAGAGAGATCCTACCCAATAAAAAATGGAGCTGCCAACGAAGCAGGTTTGTAAGGGAGAAACGTAAAAGTTTCACTTACCATGTCGCTTACGGAAGACATGAATTTTGAATTTTATAATGGAATTTTATATTACGAGTTTCCACTTCGAAGCAATGCATTTTTGACACACAATGCGCTTTCTTCCGCGCAAAAAGAAATTGGTAAATGTAAAGGTCAGCTGTACACAATAAGGCCCTAATTATGTAAAAGAAGGTCTTAAATATTAAGTAATTTTGTTGTTTCTTTCTGCGGGTGTATGCAATTACAGTACAGTCTTCACCGCTGGTGGGGCACATTTTTTTTTACTTTAAAAAATTTGGTTATTAAATTTAGTTCTAGGACTTGTTTTATTGAGATAATACTACACTGTACTGAAAAAATACTACATTGTAGTAACTAACACTAAACAAGTTCATTGAGAATAGATGTGTGACTAGTCAAATGGTGTCAATTGACCCCCTCTAATGACAAACCCATGAAAAAGTGATAGGTTTTATTCATATAAAGTCTTAGAACCGGTCCCTATTATCAAAGACCTATTACGGGACTACTTTGGTGTCAGTTCGCTTCCCTCTAGGTAAGCAAACACAAAATTACAAACTATTTATGACTTTGTTTTTGCTTTCAATGTAATTCTTTGGCGTTGCGTTTTATATAATTAGGGCCTAAATGTTTTTTTACCGTTATTCTTAAATAAGTTCCCTTACAAACCTGCTTCGTAGTAAAGCAATGTTGTTGCTCTTCAAATGTTATTTTTTTTATTCAAATTTGTCAAGAATTCGTTCATTTACTTTACTGCATCTCTCTTATTTCTTATTGCGTAGCGCATAAATTTGCGTTTGCTTTTTAAAATTTACTTTTATTGCTTCGCAAAACAAGAACTTTTTTATTGGGTAGATATCTAACTTGAATCCGGGTTGTATTCAGTTTTAGAAAATCTGAGAGGTGCATTTAATTGACATTTGTCTTCAAAAATATAATTGTATTTCACATGTTGGTCTTAATCACTGGGTGACAAGCAATTTGTGTACCAACCGCCTCTGTTTGTGAGCGCAATCAGCACATTGTACTAGAAGTTCATATTACTACAGCTCCTTAATTCTTTATATGTATGGCAATTTTCAAGTACGCCAGTTCAGAAGTCATGTTATGAAACTGAAAAAGGATGAAAAGGTTTGTATTAAAAAATAATTCTAAATACGAATAAGGTTCACAGTAAATTTATAAAGCAAATTTCAAAATTTTTTAACGTAAACTTAAAGAAAGACAAAGATTTCTTATACTTATAACTTATTCATACGCCACTGATCACGAGTACAGACAGGTATGACTACTAGTGAACATAAATAAGTTTGTATAGCGACTGGCATGAGTATGCAAAAACAGGCATGCGTATGGATATTCGTATGACTGCATATGAGTTTAGACATGTATCGATGAGGTATCGACAAGTAACTTCAACAAATCGTATGGTTATTGTAAAGCAAGCAGTCTTGCCACGACCTAAAAAAAACCTGCAAAACAAATATAGCACTGATCATTTTTTTTATTTTTCTAGCTAAAGAGAAAACTCGCTCTGATGCTGGTGTGCTGGCAGGAAATGTTCTTTCACCGCACACAGAAAAAAATCAAGTTAAAAACGTCGAAAACAAGGTTGATTTAAAATTTTTCGGTGGTGATTTTGCTTCATACGTGTTTCATGTTAATTCAACCTGATTTTATAATTGCTTGCGAATAGTTAACATTTTTTTCTTTTAAAATAACTATAATTCATGTTAATTTAACATTGCAGTAAAGTTAGAGCAAAATGTCATTTATATTGAAATAACAATCGGAATCACGTTGAATGAAAGTTATATCATGTTGAAACAACGTGAATTTAATGTAGAAACTAATTGGTGTGAAGAAGCTTCAGAGACAACATATACATTTATTTAAGAATAATTCAAAACACTTACCCCTGTACCACATGTTTCACTTATTTTGTAGTCTCCTTTGTTAATAGATCAATCAGCTGTATGGCCCGATATGGGTTTCGTCGAATTTCCGATTCAATTGCATACAAAATCTATTGCATTAATTGCATTTGGCATCACATTTGGATTTACAAATTGTTAATTCCCCGTTTTCTAGGAGCAAATGTTTTTATTTCACTGCTTGTAGATGGTACACACTTTGATGACGAATCTTGTTGTTGAGTCAATAGTTTCAGTTATACTGTCCTTTTTAACACGTTGTCTTCTTATGATAGACACAAAGCTAGCGAACGTAAAAGCTCAGGTTTTTACGATTTTCATCATTTACAGCCCACGAATAATCAATTTCTGTATATAAAAGACAACATTTGGCCATCGATTAATTTTATTTTTTGCTGCAATAGCTTCATGATGGTTATAAAACACTAGAAGAAGAGCTTCCTAACTGTCCCATAATTCAATTTTACTCAAACTTTTTTGAAAAAAAAAAAGATTTATTAGTGATTCAGCAATTAAGAAAAAAAATTCTGGCAACATTTATAAAAAAAAATTACAAATAAAAAATGTTCGACGACAATGAAAAACAATAATAAAGCTTGGACTCGGAGAGATCTATGGTTCCCGAAAGTGGGTTAAAAAAAAAATTTAATTTTTGTCATTACTTTTTTGTATCTAAATAAAATATGTTTTACTAAAAATTTCCGATATTTTGGTATATAAGTCAAATCCATAGGACGTATGGCAGCCCTAAAATTTAAGTTTTTATAAAAATTTTGATGTTTTTTATCCCACTTTCAAATCGATATATCTCGATTCCTAGACGTGACCCAGCGAAACGCCGGGACACGTATAACATCTTTTTTACCGATACAACTTTTCCCGGTTGTTTAAACCCTTCCCGATCATTGACCCCTACCATTTTTCGCACAGTGTAATTAAAGCGTTTTTGTAGGCATTTACGGTAATTGGTTATACGTTTCTGCGACGTGTGACACAATCGTGTTCCATTTGGCTCCTTAAATAGACGGAATTAAAATCTGTGATCACTTTTACTTCTAAAAAACTGTGGTTCTTAGAGTGAAAAATATTAAGAGCTGTCATCACTGCTATTTCTGACCAAAAAGCTTATTTATTCTTTAGACAACTGTTTGTGATTTAAGATAAAATAACCAATGATAAAAAATATATATATTTTTTTTTGTTTGTTTCTAAAGGTTTTTGTATTTTAGTGATTGGAGTTTCCCTTTAAGAATTTAAGTCGCTGCTGCCTCAGCACAATAGACAACTCTAACGGAGTTGACACAAAAAAAAAAAAACGAGCACCATGGAGACTGCATTAAGTTGACTGCATCCGCATTAAGTTGCCCTAAAACTTTTAATTGTCATTTTGCTAACAATCAGCCAACAAAACAACAACTGTTCACAAAACTAGAAGAAAACTTAAACACATTGCAACTGTGAAGATATTCAAAAAAGGATTTTAAAATCATTAAAGTATACAAAGCAACATTAGAAATTTAATAGTAATAATTAGTGAGAATCATGTTAGTGCTTAATATTGTTTTAAATCTTAAACTTTATATAAAACTTTACCTTTTTTAATACAATTTATTCAAGAAAATTGATTTATAAAAACATTGAAATCGAAATAAAAATCAATATGTTGTTTTCCATAATTGGGCACACATGGCGGAAAAAAATTAAAAAACTTAAACTAAATCAAAACTTCTTTACCATTTTTTCAAATGTGTTTCTATGATTTGTATTTCAATTTATTAAGCTTTTTACAATAGTCTTTGTTTGGATTCAAGCGGGTTACCTGGTGTGGGCTGGTTCTGGGTATACGTCTGTGCACGCAGAGAAAAAATATGGTTGGGCATGGTTAGGGAAACAACACTATGTTTAATATAACAATATATTGTTGTCGTACACAAATAATTGTTACTTTTCTTTAATATCAACAATATTATAGTTACTGTAAACATATCAACGTTTATCGCAATTATAAATTTGAGTATTGTTGAACGAAAAATAATTATTTTTCTAACAACTAAATTATGATAACTTTCAAAACATAATATATTACTCACAACCATATAATGATATTTAATTAATTTAAAAATTGCTAAACTCAGCAAGTTTTTTGCTGAATTTAGCAACTTTTGCAACTTTATCACACGTTAGTAAAGCAACTAATTAATTTTTTTCATGTGCCTCCATAAAAAACGTATACAGGTACCCAGGTACCTATTCACCCTATTAAGGGTGCAAAAATCTAATTGATATGCCACGCCCCCCCTAACTGATATTGTATATAAACACCTATGAAAATATAATAATAACAAAAAGTTAGGAGTTCTCATGAAATTGTAGACTTGGAGACTAAAATCTTATATAAAAAATTTCGATTTGAAAACGCAATAGGTACACAGGTACCTGTCCACACACATAAGGGTTAAGATGCAATCAAACCATTTTTACTCTTATAATATTATGTTAGCGCCATTTATAAAATAATTTTGTATCAGTTGTGTCGTTAATTTTATATGTGAGCGGTTAAACAATTTAAAGATAAATTCCCATTAAAAAATAAGATTAAAAAATTTAAAAAAATTAAAATTTTAGCGGAGATCATTCAGTTTTGTGATTTAATAGTGCAAATGGAAATTATCGTAGTTTTTTTTGTAAAATTCAACAACAAAATACATAGAGATTTCGTTATATTTTATAAAAGTGTTTTGATATTTCTGTGGTTTTCTTGGGCAACTGCGTATGCCTTAAAACAAAATTTTCAGGAGAGCCGAAAAACCATTCTAGATTAAACTATGGGATAGGTATTGTGCACCACGATAAAAAATCGGAATTAACACATCTTTTTTCAAAAGTTCTTAGAAACATGTAAAGAGCAATTAAAATTAGGCAATATGGCATCAACATCTCAAAATCGGAAAAGAAAAATAAGAAAAAATGGAAAAACGCGGTTGCCCATGAAAACCACAGAGTTTGGATTTTCTCTTTTGCAAGCCTTATATTGAACTCCGCTATTTGATTTACATTAAGAAAAATTGTAAAAAGCCACAAAGAAAAATCGATGCAACAAAATTTTAATTTATTTTATATTTTTATGACATTTATGAAAGGTGCTGCAGCATAATATGATTGCTTTTAAATTTATTATGATTAACATGATAATAATATGATTACTTCTTAGCTCGTTATGATTAACATGACAATAATATGAATAATATCTTAGCTTGTTATCATTAACATGACAATAATATGATTGATTCTTAACTTATTATGATTAACATGATAATAATTTAATTACTTCTTGACTTAGTATGATTAACAGAATAATAATATGATTAAGGGAAAAATATTATGATGTAATATTACGAGTATATTTAGTCATAATAGGTTTCAATAATAATCATAATATGGTGACTACAATCATGAATCTTATCATAATATGTTGCTCTTAGAATATGTTTACCACAACCATGTTTTTTCTCTGCGTGTGGGTACACGCTTCAGGCACATTATTGGGAACGTCAATTGTTTGGCAGGTTCTGCAAGGCCGGGGACCTCAATACTTGGCTAGTTGAGCCAGGCCAAGAACACATTAACACTCTTACAGCTAGGCCCCCGATGTCAATGGACAACTATCGACTTGTCGGTCGACTTGTTTTGCGTTTCTAAAGTAATTCATTTATTTATTGTCAACTGACTGTAATGCCCCATTAGCAATTCCATAAATTAAACACTTTTTTGGAAATAGAAATGGACAAAACATATAAATTAAGCCATGAAAATAGAACTTTGGCTACACACAAAGCAGAATAGAAAATAGAAGAATTTTATGAAAAATATTTTAAAAACCTCCCAGTAAAATTAACAACGTTATTTAAGCTTCAATCAAATAAAGCTAAGCAGTTAACAACTGAAACTACGTAAGAACTAGCAATGTACATATGTATGTACGTGAAGGCCATAAGCATCATGACCCAGACTAGCAATGTAACTTCGGAAGAATTTTATACATGCCAAGGTGTTTGACAAGGAGACATATTAACAAAGTTTAGTATACTTATGGACGATATTATGAAGGAGACAAAACAAAGTATGCATCCGTTTAATATCGGCAATTGTGACTTGCGATACACAAAACTCTCTATATTAGCATATCGTTACCTGAAACGCCAAAGGCAATAACTATTGCATTAACATAAATGTCCATCTTTCGACCAAAATTTGCAATTTAATTAGCATAATATCAAAGGCCCTATCTGCAAAAGATTATATGGTAGAACCTAAGGGTCTAAGTAGCAGTTTGCATAATATGCAACATTTTTATTGTCGAAACAACTGGTAGGTTTTTCAAGAAAAGTTGCGTTTTAGGTGACGATATGCAGACTATATGGTGCATCTGGCTGACGCAACAGAAAACCTGCAAGCCAAGTAAGAAATAATCGTAAATGAGATTAACAGAAGAGTCCTTAGAATCAGCGTGAAGAAGACTGAAACCGTGCTAATAAGTCGGGCAAAGGTGGGACAAGTGAAAGCAAGTGGAGCGTTTCAAAAATTAAGGTACCATAACCAATGAAGATGTCAAGCTGGACAAATACATTAATTCTAGAATCGCAGGAAAAAGTAGGCAAACAAACATGTAGTAGCAAAGAAGACAAAATTAGCAGTTTACAACTCAACGTGCATAACAACACTTACATAAGCGAGCGAATCGTGGATACATACGAACTGACGAACTGACAGGCAACAGCAATAAAGTATTTGCGGAGAGTAAGTGGTTAAACCCGAAGAGATAAAGTACGAAACGAAGCAATTAGAAGAAGCTTACAAATAGAACCTCTCGAAAGCAAAATAGACAATTGTAAGGCCGGTGGTATGGCCACATGATACGAATTACAGATTCCACAGTCCATTGAAAATCGCTTATTGCTCGTATTTAAAAATTGAAATCGACCACATTTTTAAGTGCAGGATGTTTATTCAGTTAAGTTTTGTCTGGGTTACACAAAACAAAATTTTATATACCTACAAAAACATAAAAAAACAAACCTAAAATATATAAAAATGCCACTAATGTTAGAACATTTTTGTTGTAATTAAAATTCACCAAAAGTGTTACATGAGCCAGTATAGTTAAAGATTGTTATTTGTTCTAAAAACTCTTACACACACAAACACAAACAAACAAACAAAAAAAGCACACTCACATACACATATAGACTCACACACTTACCAAAAACAAACAATAGTTCTTTTTTTTTGCCAAAACAAGCACAAACATCAGCCAGCCAAATAACCTTTAATTTTAGCTGCAATCGCTTTAATTGCTACTCAGTTAGTTCGTTAGCTCGTTCATTCTCGTCGTTTTAGTTTGTCACGAGTTGTAGCACTTGTTTGTGTTGGGTTCGTCTTTGAAAAATTTTTTGCTGTCGTTGTGTTTTGGTTCATCGTTGAAATGATCCACTACAGAGCGAACAGGCGGATGTGTGTGTGTCTGTGTTATTAAGCTGTGTCCTTTTTAAGCTGTCCTTTTGCCAGTTTCTAATGAAGTTTACCGTCGCCATTGTTTAACAAACGTGCTTTGGCCTGCGTTAAGGTGCATCTTTTTTCATTGGGCGAGTGTTGAGATGTTTATGTAGATGTGAGAGTGTGGGTATTGTTGACTTCTTTTGTGACCCGTCATCATTGTTTACAGTGGTTTGGCTCGCGATTGTAAAAAATACAAACAGAATAACAAAAATCGAGGAAATCTAGTTATATTCTAAAACGAATAGATGGTTTAGTGTTACTAACCCAACTAACATTTATACGTTGGTTTGCTGGTAAAACATTTAATGAGGAGGAATATCTACGATACATGTGCAAAATATTAAAACAGAAATAATTTACATGCATGCAAATGTATATTATTATGAATTTGAAAACAAAATTTTTAATTTTAGAACAGTTATGGGTTTATTACACTGGCCAACAAAATTTTTAACCCATATGCGTATATACTTTTCTAAACGATTGCGCGGAATCCGAATTCTTATTTGGAATTTCTCCATTAGATCAGGTATTTGAGATATCTTAGCTTAAAGTTAAAAAGAAACCCCGTAATTGTGATATTCGAGACGCTATTACTGCGCGAATCCATCTTTTTTAATAAAACATGATATGTCGTCTGAAAATGCTACCAATTTTTTTCACCATTCCGAATATGAGCTCAGGGGCCTAATTCTAGCACTCGTGATTGAGTACTTTCTCGATTCGAAAGCAATTTTATTTCAGTAGATACTGAACAAATCGAAATTATTTTTTCACTATTGTGAAACTCAAATTAATGCTTTACAACACCGAAAAAATAATTCCGATTCGTTCAGTATTGACTGAAATAATTAGATATTAAATTGCTTTCGAATCGAGAAATTACTCGATCACGAATCCCAGAATCAGGCCCCAGTTTTTTCCAATCACGTCAAATTCATCAGATAACGGTACATTTGTGTTTTCGCCTTATACTTCTCTTTTAATCGCCTTGCAGCCTGATGAATGTGTCGTGATGGGAGGAAACTGAGCTTCTATTCGGCTTAAGCATGTCAAAAACAAAAGAATCAGTTGTAGTGGCTAAAAAACTTTTTCAATGTCGACCTGTGTTACCTTTAAAATAAATGTTTAACAATAATACTAATTATTTATGGCTATTTTTTTGAACTATTTGGATATTTAAATCGGGCTTAAGTTCATTGAATTTAATTTTCATTAAATAATTTTTTATGAAGAAAGGAATTTTTACAACAAGATATGAATTAATTCCTAATTTTTACTCTTGATAAAAAAAACACTGAAAATAATTATTGATGGCATAAGCTATTCCTATGCGCATTTCAATGGTTGCTTAGGCCAGCTCATCAGGAAACTTCATCTAAAGATATTATGCAGATAAAACTGTTAAGCGAATAAGAATTATAAGCAACAGTTTTACTTGTAACAATATCAAAGCTTAAACAAAAACAACAACAAGTATGTTTATCTTTTCTTGCATTTCAATGTTTTGATCAAGAATAAAAATGGGAATTAAGCATAACAAACAAAATCTTGTTAAGTAAAAATTTTGTATTCCCAAAGATTACTTTGATAATTTATTGATATTTTTCATTCTTGGCTGCCGCGGGAATCGAACCCAGGCTTTCACGGACAGGTTATCCTTATATATTTCGATTGCAGCCACTCAATCTCTTCAAAGGGGTTTGCCGTTTACCACACACAGCCATTGACGACTGCTGGCAGTCAATAGTCAAATATCAATTTTTAAGCCAAATTGTATTTCACTTTTGATACATCGAAATTTTCTTAATTAACCAGTTTTTATATGCGTTGAATAACTCGCTTTTGGTGTACAAAATGTATTGCTTCAAAATGGGAAATCACCATATAAAATTCATGTCTTCCGTAAGCGAGATGGTAAGCGAAACTCTTACATTTCTCCCTTACAAACCTGCTTCTTTTGAAGCTCAATATTTTATTGGGTAAGTACAATTTTAGGATGAATAGCACTGTTGTGAACAGTCTGTTGTATTACCATATGATAAACTAGTATGAACGTCTAATGCTGCTTTAGAAGATATTGTATCTTGTTGTGTTAGAAAAGAAAATAATAAATACAAATAAATAAAATAAAAAGTGAAATGAGAAAAAATATAATTTTTTAATATAACGTGAACAAATAAATAACTAAAGAAAAATTATGACGAATTCATTTAGGTAACATTTTCGAGCCATCTGTTTACTGTTAATTTTTTTGTGTGTATACGGAATGTCAGCTTTGTTTACATTTTGTAAAAAAAATTAGCTAAAATTTAAAGTTCAATAAAAATCTAAATACATACTTGAAAAAAAAACTTATTTAAATATTATAAAGCAAAATAAGCGAATATTTAATATAAACACAAGAAATTAAAAATGCGCAAGGAATAAGTGGAGCCAGAATAAATTTGCAGTACAAGAAATAGATTTACCTTCTGACTTATTAATATATGTACTAGCTGTCCCGGCAAACGTTGTTCTGCCATAAACCTATTTTCAAGTGAAAGAAAGAGGAATTCATCGCTGTATACCATGATCGGCGATGAAAAAAAACGAAAGCTATTTGTTTCTTTTTTTCTGTTCGTTACATATTCAAAAGTTAAACATAAAAAAGTAATGTATTTTTTATCCTGAAGAATGAAAATCAAACAGAGATAATCAATTTACCATTAAAAAAGGCAGCTTCGATAACGTTTTTTATAAATTTTTTAAAGACTAATCGTGTAATATTGCATAGCCGAAGTAAAATAACCGGAGAAAACTTTTCAAAAGAATCAGTTTAAAAGGTATAGGAGGGGGTGCTTTTACCCTTTTTGCTTTATTTTATGTCGTATATGTTGAAATTTATAGCCTTTAGTTTCTTCAAGACTTGAAACTATCATCGGAAACTAACAAACAAGACACGGATAGAGGGAGCTTTTACCCTTTTTGCCCTATTTTACGCCCTCCTTGTTGGAATTTCCAATATCTTAAAGATCCTTTTGATACTACAGTGTCTGCATACCAAAATTTAAGAAAAACCTCCGTCGGTTCATGCACAACTACTTTGATACAGATCAAAGCATGATCAATTGCTGTAAAAATTAGCCTTGTTTTTAACAAAAACCAGCTGAGAATATAGCACACTAAAAAAAATAGGTAACAAAATTGTATTCGTATAAAGCATTTTCATATGAAAATAAAACAAAATATTTATGACAGTCATAAAATTATAGCACATACAGCCAATATGACAAAGTAGAACACTTTGTGAATTGACCAAGTCAAAAAATATCGGTTTCTACAGGGTAAACATTTATTTTATTTAGCTTCCGAGGAATCCTAAGCTCTGACACATAATTTAGCAAATAGTAAACGGTGATCAAAACCCTGGAAATGCCAACGTTAAATCTCGAACCGCAATATGATGCAATAAAGAGATAAACTCTTGTGATTGCGTAGGTTTTGAGATAAAATAGGTCAAAATCATCAAGGCTTTAGTGAGATCGAAGAAATGGATGGGCTTGCAAAATGGGCACATACACGGAAAGAATTATTTACCAAATCACAAGAAAATATGGCTTGAACCAAGAATTTTTTGCATAATTGTTGCCCAAGCCTAAAATCAATTATTCTTTATATATAAATGTGTGGCTTGGTTTAAGCAAAATTTTTCTTTATTCAAGAAAAGTTTCCTTAATATGAGCGAAATAAGTTAAGATCAAAAAATTATTTTAAATTTACTGGTTTCAAGAAACTAAATTGAATACGTTTGAAAATAATCTTCATTCCGTTTACCTTAACACCATTAACCTGGAGAATGATAATCCTTTTAAAAAGTTTAACTATTAATTCAAAGAATGTAAGTTTGACGAACATGTTAAAAGCTGGAAGGACACTAATGTCGTCGGGACATGAAAGGCCTATGGAAAACCACAAATACTAATAGGTCAAAGGAGACTACTGTATTGCAGAGGCCAATACCTAACAGAGTAGTTATTGTATTAACAGTTTACACTGAACTGTGAACTCATTTAACTCTCATAGAATTATCAAAGTATAAATATATGAATGTGTGAGAAGCTAAAAGGCCTAACTCCACAAAATAAAGCAGCAGAGGAAATTAGTAATGTTTGAAAAACTGAATAAAAGAATTCACAGCTAATAAGACTCTAAGATACCAAAATTGAAATTTTTTTGAAAAGTGGAATTAGAAGAAGAAAACGAGACACAGGATCATTACTTGTCCTGCATTTCATCGCAAAATATTTTAAAGCGACTTTATACCAGATCGGGAATTCTTTACAGAAGTGCAAATATAATCGAAACTCTAGGACTTATGAATGGGGAAACTTTCTATTTAGCGCAGACAACATGCCTAATTGGCGTAGGTGTACACCCAAATGCGTGTGGGTAATGCAATATCCCCTCTTTTCAACCTAATCTAATCCAAGATACTTATTATTGGTTTATTAGTAGCGCCACAATTTTGCTTGGTCTTTGTCGCAGAAAATTGATGCAAGAAATGTTTTCAAGTTACCAGAAGACTTTTAAGCAAATTCGATGAAATTTTTCTTTTGTTATGGAATTTTGTTGAGGGCTTACAGCAAACTTTCAGATTCACAAGGAAGTGCTGTTGATTCTCGTAAACGAAATGGGACTTAATTATATTATTACTTAAATACATACAAACCTGCATATGTTTGCATTTATTGTACTAAAATTGATGTTAATTGCAATAAAAAATATTATATAAACAAATATTGATCGGTTGTTCTTTTAAGAATTTTGCCAGCTCTTTCGTATTTTAAACTCTTTTCAACTGCCTTGAAGTCTGCCAGCCATCGATAAAGTATTTAAACTTGAGATGTCATCTCGTTTCTTTATCCCTTTCACGGGAACGTAATTGTATAAAAATCTTTAGTTGCTCATTAACTCCTATTAGATTCTTTTTCGCTTTCTTTGTATTAACGATTCATTGTTAATTATAAAGTAATCGGTAATATATTTTGGGAGCATGACAGTTGCCTCGAAATTTGCAAAATAAACCTAAAGTCAGAAATATATAGAATTTTAAGTAGAGTACTAAAGAACATTTGCTAAAAAAAATATGCGCATTTGCTAAAAAAAAAATATGCGCATGCCGTATACTCGAAGCTTCAGAAATAAACTAGTCCAAAATATCTTTTTATTGAAACTTTTGAATCAGAGCAAAGCATATAAATTATATTGTTGATAATTGACATACATGAGAAGTCTTGCGGGCTGACCAAATTAGTTTTAATATTTAACATTTTTTCATTTAGTTTTTAACTAAATTTTACATCAAACTTCATACCGATTATAAATTTTTAACAAAAATCTTAACATTCTTAAAATTATTTTTATTTTTAGAACAGTGCATTATGCAAATATAGTGCATTATTATTTTTACACTACCCTATTGATAATGCACTATTCATGATGTGTTTTTATAATAATGAAAAAGTTAATTGCCATACAATTAATTTAAGGGTATTTTAAAAACAATGCACTACTTTGATAAGAATGGTTAAAGTTAGTGGTAATTCAATAAATTTGCATTACCATTGATTTGGTTTAATGTTAGAAAAAATTGCCAATGCATTAGCATATTTAAAGCATTTGTCCCAGGTCTGATTTAATATCGGTATTTTTCGTTGGTTGTAATAAAGTAACCACATACTGTAAAGGAGTGAATGCTGGATAAGCATTTATTTGCTTATGTCCTCATTGTTCGTCTAAACAGTTAATATCTTGTGTTCAAGTTTTGGACAAGTTTAGTTTTTTTTTGTAGTGTCTGATTATTGTATGTGTGTATGTCTGTGCGTAGTAGCTTGAAAAGCAAATGTATAAGTTTGCATTAATGTTTGTGTTTTTGCATAGCTGTTTGTTTGTGTATTTTATATGTATTTATATTGTATGTTGTTTGGAGTATTGTTATTTTTGCTCGAATTGTGTGATTGTTGTTCGAGTACATATACACATACATTCATTTTAATATCAACTACAAAAAAAATAATAGGTTTAATTTTGATATTCCGTTTGTAACACATCGAAATATTCATCAGAAATCCTGTCAAGTAAATCTATTATGGAAGTCTGTGAAACTCTAAGACTAGCTTACCATGTCCGTCCGTCTGTTAAAGGCATGAACGAGTTCGAAATAGAGGACTTAGAATGATGGATTTTGGCAAAAAGTCCACTGACTCTACATTTGACACAATTTGCGTGTTGTTTTGTCTTATATTACGATTAGTAATATTTTTTTAGTATCAATTTAAACATGGCTACGTAGCAGTTTCAACAATTATCCGATAGAGAAAACAAATGTCAACCAACGATATTTTGAAATATCATTTATTTAGTAAAATGTAAACGTGACTGACACTGCATGCAAAAGGAAGTCGTTTTCGAGAGTGTTTTTAAACTTTTATATTTTTCCTCTGCACTTTCGTAACAACTTCAAAAATCGAACTATTATAAAATCCTGAGTAAGTTATTAAAAAAAAACTATTTATAAGTAACATAAATTGTGACTGATACTACAGCCTAAAACGTGACCGATACTACACTCACTTTGTGTAGTATAAAAGTCAGTATTTTTACATGAAACGTTTGAAATGAAATCACAGCGCATAAAAAAGGAACTCTTAATTTATTTGAATGATACAAAATTGTAATTAATGAACGCGTTAAAATGCTATTTTTGAATCACAAATATTAAGTTAGAAACCAAAAATGAAACTAAAATAATTCAAAACAAACCCTTTTTTGAAATAAGAAATATAAATGTTTCAAAAACTTAAAAAATTTTTTTTTTTTAATTCAAACTTTTAAAAAATATCAAACTTAAAAAAAAAATATCAAAAATTGTTGCCACTATAAAAACTTAAAAGTAACATAATGTTGCCACCATACTTAAGTATTTTTACTTCTAAAATCAGATATTATTTTGTTTTCCATTTATGGTAGACTTTTGCGTGGAATTGCCCTATAGATTAGTTTGGTTTTGAAAATGGCTTACATCGGTTTAATATTTTACCTATCGCCATAAAAATGCCCTTCTGAACTAAGACGATCACGATCTGCGCCATTCGTGATGAGGTAAAGCAACAGCTGAATATAACATAAGTACATTCCTTGTGCAAGGTGTGTTTGCTTTTGAAAATCCAGAAATCTGTATATTACCTAGGCCCTTCTGGAATTAGGCTCTAAGTACGATACAACACAGAAAAAAATTACGACAAATCAACTGTCATATTGAATACCATATTCGTCAATACAATTAACTTTTTAATTGAAATGGCACCAACAGCTAAATTTGTAAATACAAAAAATTATTTTGATAATTAAAATTGTAAAAACTCAACAAATATTTTTAACAATGAGTTTGTAATATTGAATGAAATATTTATTAACAATTAAATATAATTTTTTATTGTAAACTTTTCATATTAACAAACGTTGAAATTAACTAAGATGAAAAATTTGTTTTATTATTTTTTTAATAACATATACATCACTAATAATAAAATTTATTTAAGCCACAAATTAAGACCTGGATGCACTAGGAAGTTCATATAACAGCACAAAACGGAATTTTGGCACCATTATTAATAATATGTCAAAATCTATAATTTATAAAAGAATGGTAATTTTTTTTTTATAATTCATTAGATAATAACGTTTCGCAATAATCGTCATATCGTTTATTCTTTTAAAGATTTTAGATCGAAAATCCAGATTTTTTTTATTTTATATTTCAACTTATTAATTTTCTACAAACGAAAGAAATTGTTAATATGACAATTTAAAAACATGTTAATTAAGAAATTAAGTTTAAAATACAAGAAAAGTTTGAACAAAATTTGTTTAATTAGTTACTAAATAATTTTTGATATTTTTTTCTGTAAATAACAGCAACATTATTTGGTATCAATACTTTTATAAAAACATATTTAAAAGGGTGGGTCAATAAGCCCGTTACTTTTTGAATCAACCTCAGGTTGTTGGATAGAAATCTTTTTTTTTTTGCCAACATACTGAATGTTTTAAGAAAATTAAAACCATTGATTGTTAGAAATTATATTGAAAAAAACGAATTTTCGTTTTGCATGATTGGCTTCAATATAATTTTTCACTCAATCACTTGTTTTCATATTCTTAAAACAAGCAGATAATCTCCTGTCATCTCTATAAACGTTACCCACGTTACTCGAATTTTTTATGCCTTCTAAAAAATGGCATTTGCCAAGACAATAAAATAGGAATTTTTTTTAAGATGATTTCATTGTTAAAGATAAATCCTTTTCCGCTGAGCCATTTCTTCAGGTTTGGAAAAAAAAAATAATCACACGGGTCTAAATCCAGAGAATATGGCGTATGAGGAAACTATTTCTAGCATTATTTGTAAATTTTTGCACAGAAATGCTCAACGAGCACACGAAATTATGTTTTCTCCATTTTTTTTATTTTTTTTTTCAAATTAAGAACAAGCTGATGAACAGAAGGTAATTGACGCAGCTGGGTTTAATGTGTTAGAATGTTTATTATTAAATTTATCGAAAGCTTTGCATAAAAAAGGAGTAACTCATTTTTTTAATAGCTTTATTGTTTATTTTGGTAGACGAATGCATATTTTTTTATTAAAACTTTTTTATATCTTAAATTACACCTGCGCTGAAAATTTTTTCAAATAAAACTTTTTGAATTTTAAATAATTGTAAAGAAAATGAGCTGATATGATTTACCAAATGAAGGGTTCGTTTCTTTTTTCCCTTGTAAACAAAAAAAAATAAAAAATATCGAGCTACGATTGTTTTGTATTAAGTCATTGATATGTTAAATTGATCAAGGAGATAAAAAGCGCTTGGTAGTGAAAGTTGCTTAAATTGGTATATAATTGCATCTATTGCCCACACAAATAAAACATCCGGAACAAGGCTTTTGGCAATAAAGCCTTACCGGAGTTGGACTTTAAATCCCAATGGCATTACAAGCAATGAACTAAAAAATCAAATTTTGGCCGGAGTACACGTGGAAAAAAATATGGTTGGAATTAACTATATTCTAAGGCCAACATGCTATGGTTGGATTTTAACAATGTTTATCTTTGCAGCGTACCATATTATGTTTAAATATGACCATATTATGGTTAAGATTAACAAAAATTTTCCCGAAATCAACAATAATATGGTAAAAATTAACCATAATAATGGTAAATACTAATCATATTTTGTTAAAAGTTTACCATCACATGGTCAAAATTTCCATAGCCATATTATACTCAGGATTAACAGTAGAATGGCCAATTATCCCATATTATGGTTATTTCTGTGGTTTTCATAGGAAACCGCGTATGTCTTAAAATAAATTAACAAATCGGAATGGGTCTATCTGTTTTCAAAAATTTTTAGATCCATGCAAAGAGCGTTTAATAGTTATTAACCGAAATGGCATCAACATTTCAAAATCGAAAAAATTGACACACGTGGTTGCCCATGAAAACCACAGATTTATTTCATCCATGTTTTCAATTGTTTTTTTATCTAAGTGTCAAATTATAATTTTATTTAATTTTGTATTCCAGACAGGTGTTATGTTCGACTTTCATTAAAAATCCCCTTTGATTCATATTCCAGCCTGTGAAGACCTTTATTACCATTTTTTCTGTTCTACTAGTTTTGTTCTGCGCAAATTTATGTATTTTAATCAATAATTAAAATAAATTGAATGAGAATGAGAATCCAAGCAACTATTGTAGAATGCAAACGACCAGAATGTTGTTGCTTTTTAAACATATTATTTTAAATTTAAAATTAAACATACAATGTTTTAAAATATTATAAATTCAAGCATATTATTGTTATATAATATTAACCATAACATGTTTAGAGGCAACCAGTATATGGTTATAGCTTTTGGATGGATGAATTTAACCATAATATGGTTGCCATGATAATAATATGGTCAAGGTAACCATAATATGTTTAAGTGTATAGTTGTAGATTTATTTTATTTAAACATTATATTGTTAATTTCAACCATATTTGAAGTTTCAAGGGAGGTACACACTTTATTGTTAAATAGAAACAAAATATTATCAATAATGAAACAAATTTTGTTAAAAACAACAAAAGTTTATTTGCTGCCATTGCAGGGACCATAATATGTTTTTTTAACCATATTTCAAACATGTTTTTTCTCTGCGTTCACTTATTATATACGAAATATTTTTGGTATTAAAATGTGTTAAATCGGTCCGTAATTTGAGCTAGTCCCATACAATTGTCCTCCAAATAAGACTTTTGGCGCAATAGAAATTACGTCACCAAAATTTGGCGAAAATACTTCTTAAAACAGATTTTCTTGTTAACATGTATTTAAAAATTTTCACTTCTTGTGGTGCAAAACATGCGTTGTAAATAGGCTAATCAATTAATATAATACATTTTGCAGTATGCAAATATTGCTCATGGGTAGGGGTAAATCAAATGAGTGCCAATTTATATTTTCTTGCATATTTAAATATTTCTCTTAAAATATTGGGTTTTGTTGACTCTTTTCTCTGGGTTTCATAATTTTTGGCGATGTTACTAATAGCAGTGTGTGTTATAGATTCACCACTGCCAAATAAAGCTTCTCAGTTTTTATTTGTAAAAGTGCTTGTAAGTCAGTGTCTGCAGACGAGTTTGATACTTTGTGTTACTGTGTAGTATGTAGACACCTATTTACACTGTTAGCTGACACAAATGCTCCAAAACATTTATTTGTTTATTCTAAAAAAAGTGCACTTTTCTTTAAAAGATTTCCTGCCGTTATAACAAAAGGTCCTTTTGTCTTAATGATTTTATTTAACAGCAATTCATTTTTAAGAATGATAATTCAAGTGTTAACTTCACTCAGTAAAACGTAGTAATGAAAGATATTTTTTTTTTATTTCATAATTTTCTTTTTATTGTTGTGCATTTACTTTAAACGTTTTCAAGATTTCTTATTCTATTCTCTCGCGATATTGTTGTAGTCTTAAGATTAATATCTGGCTAGAGGGACTTTTGGACATCTTAAATTAATTTATTTTAAGGAACTCTTTAAGAAAAATAGAATTTTAATTAGGGTAGTGCGATTAAACGATAAATGAAAGGTCTTAATTAATCACAATTATGACTTTTCTATAAATCTCTGTTAATCAAAAACTTTATTACTCAAATACTGGATTAATGTATTATTATTTGTTTTATTAATTATTTAAAATCACGATTAATAATAATCAGAAATAAAAGTGCTGCAGAAAATGATCCAAAAACTTGAAGACTATTGTAAAACATGGAATGTTGAAGTAAACTTGGATTAGTCAGAAATTATGGTTTTCAGAAAAGGGGGAAGATTGTCTAGTAAAGAAAAATGGTATTTTAACAGCCAAGAAATCAAAATAGTTTCAGAATACTGTTACCTAGGAGTTTGGCTTACACAAAAAATGGTATTTACGAAGCATATTGAACAAAGAAACATAGCAGCAAAAAATAGTATCAACTTAACATGGCAAAACTTTTTAAATAAAAACACAATATCAATTGCTTCTAAATGGAAATTATTCCTTGCAGTATGCAGATCAGTGCACTCGTATGCAGCCCAAATATGGGGGTTTACAAATTTTGAGCATGTTGATAAGCTACAAATATATTTTCTAAAGAAAATCTTGCGGCTCCCAAGCTTCACACCAACTTATGTGTTATCATCCGAAACAGGTATGGAAAATGGACATTTATATACCTTAGACCTACATATGAGATACATCAACAAAACTTTGTTTGATTACGGAGAAAATCGGTTGCCTTATCAATTTTCTAAACTATTGATTCAAAAAAATCTGCTTTGGGTAATTGAACTTAACAAGCTCGGATTAGAATTTGAAATTAATTGGACAGAAGCGAACATTAATATACAACAATGGAATAACAATAGAAAAAACCTTTTAAACCCCTTGAAGTCATAATATCAAGAGCAAATTTGCAACAAAAAGACTCTAACAACCAGAATATATTCAAAACTAAATGCAATTGAAGGGAATAAATACATATCTAATGAAATTAAACTGGAAAATATAACTTGGATTTTTAAAGCACGAAGTGAATTGATTATATTAAATGGTAACCGTTTTGAAACGAATTTATCTAAATTATGCTCTTTATGTAATTCAAGGGAAATTGAAAATATAGAACATTTTCTTGGTCGTTGTAAAACTTTGAAAGAATTTAGAATTATGTACTTCAGTAAAGCTTACCTTACGGAAGACGAAATCTTAAATATATTAAATGGTGTAAATACAAATTGGAATTTCTTAGCAAATTATATAAAAACATGTATAAATTACAGAAACTTTTTGATAACAAAGTTTAATACATAAAAACATTTATCTCGATTAGGAAATTAAATTTTTATATTATAAGCGGCTGACGACGATAGTCAGATCCGCATATGTTTATTTTTAACTTTTATTTTATTTTGTAATTTTATTTTGTAATTATTTTGTATATATTGCTGAAAATACTACTACTACTAATCAGAAATTTGAAGAGTTTTATTTTTGAGTAATAATTTTTTTTCCCTTATTTTATGAATTTCTTTTTATGCCCTCTAAGTGTTATTTCTTTATCCTTTTCCCCATCTTTATCTATTTCCAGCTCAGTCAAGAATTACAAATTTTAGTTCATTTCATGTTGTAAAATTCCTATCTTTATAAAAAGAATTAAAAAAAATAGTAAATTCAGTAATTCAAAGCAAAAGTTGGATTAAAATTCCCCACAATAGTTAAACTTTGTTTGATTTTTATTATATTTTTTATTTAAAATTTTGAAATAAAATTACTTAAACTTGATTAATCAACATAAAAATCATTCCATTAATCAGAACTTTGATTAATGAATAATTTTGATTAATATATTTTTTGATTAATCAAACATTTATTTAACCGATTAATCGCACATTCCTAACTTTAATGAATAAAACAAATTCTGGTTCACCAAAAATTTAAATTTTTTGTAATAAACGAAATCCTTTGCGCTCTAATAAAATAACTGTGCGTATGAGCGATATTAACTTGGTTTAGTGAATACGTATTACTCATACGATAAACTGTAAAAGTAATTTCTCAGAATCCAAAATTTTCAATTTACAAGATTTAGTCCCGTTTTCACAACTTACCAGTGTTGCCAAAACTTTGTGACCAAAAATGGCTAAATTTACGGGAAAACATGGCTAAAAAATGGCTAAAAATGGGCTAAAAATTGCTAAAAGCTTTTTTAAATAAAAACATATTAAAATTTAATAACAAACAGAAATAATTCATTTAAATTTGTTTGGGATGAAATTGTAAGTTAAGTTTGTTAAATAAGAATAAACGTTAATTAATATTTTGATAGATATTTAAAAAATTAAATCATCAATCAATTCGATGTCGTTATTGATCATCTCATAGGAATCACTCGTGCCTATTAGTTCTAAAAAAATTGAGGTAAATCATAATCACGACAATATTTACCCAACATTTTGAATCCAGATCTACAATTAAAAACAAGTAAGAAAGTATAGCCGGTCAAACCTGACCACATTAGCACCTACGTACCAAATTTTATCAAATTATCTCCAAAACTGCGACCTGGGGCCTAATTCTGGCAGTCGTGATCGAGTACTTCCTCGATTCGAAAGCAATTTTATTTCAGTCGATACTTAACGAATCGAAATTATTTTTTCAGTATTGTGAAACTAAAATTAATGCTTTATAACACTGAAAAAATGATTCCGATTCGTTCAGTATTGACTGAAATAATTAAATAATAAATTGCTTTGCGCACAAGGTTTACATGTACAGCCAGTCAGACAGCCGGACAAACATAGTTAATTCGACTCAGAAAGTGATTCTTAGTCAATCGGTATACTTAAAGGTGGGTCTAAAACCAATATTTGAAGGTGTTACAAACATCAGCACTAACGTATAGTACCCTCTCCACTATTGTGGTGGGGGTATAAATATTTTATTGTAATGGTAAAAATATTTACCTAATTGATAAAATCGAATTAACGGTTGATAAATGTAACATTTTTCTCAAATTATTTTTAACAATGTTTACTTGGCAAAATACCCTCTCTACTTTAGCATTAGACTATGGTAGTGAGAGCAACTTTATAGTACATTCTGAAATTTCTAAAAAAAGAAACACCGATGTTTGTGTTGTACCATTTTATAAATTTAATATTGGAATACTGTTCCTTTATTTTGAAAGATGTTTCATCAACATCGTTTATAGCGAAAACAACATCATATATTAACATCATATATTTATTTTCAACATTTATAAAAGTTCTGATTTAATTTAAAGGCGTTTTAATTGTTAAAAATGTTTAATTTACTTTTATAAATTTTTATAATAAAATAAAAATTATTCTTTTAAAAGAAAAACGGCAAAAAAATTTTATGGCTAAACAAGTTGATAAATAGCCGATAGCTAAAGGTAGGATTTTATCGGCCGTATAAAAAGTGTTCCACTATTGCAACTTTACTTTAACCTACTAGGAAGGATGCACCTTATTTTACTTTATTGCTCAGTTAAGGTTAAAGTAAAGTTTTAATAATGGAACACTTTTTATCATGCCATTTAAAGTCTACTTTTAGCTATCGGCAAGTTGTGAAAAACAGGCATTAGTTTGTCGTGCTTAATTCCCAATTTTTATTATTGATGAAAACGCTGAAATTTATTGTTGATAGGATAAGCTATTCCTATGCGAATTTCACTGGTTGCTTAGGCCAGATTATTATTTGTATAAAATCTTTAGCTTTTCTTAAACCTTAGGATGAAGTTTCCTGATGATCTGGCTTATGCAGCCAGTGAAATGCGCTTATCCCATCAACATTAAATTTCAGTGTTTTTATCAAGAATAAAAATTGAGAATTAAGCACGACCAAAAAATATTATTTATTTTTACGCATGTTTAAAAATGTTTATTCCTTTCTTTGAGACTTATAACCGATTTGGCTGATTTTAAATAGAAAAATTCTTGAAAATATTGTCGATCGATTGATATTGACGCGTTCCAGAGTGGAACATTTTTGTAGATCGCTCTATTGACAATTTTTACAGTTTTCTGAAACTACCTGTTCAACATTCCAGCACTGCCCCCAAAAAAACAAAAAATATTAAAATATTTTCCACAGATGTCGAGCGTCTCTTGTCTGAAAAAAGGAGGGCTCGAAGAGAGTGGCAATTGCACAGATCCCCTCAACTTAAGAATTTATTAAAAGAGTGCACAAAAAGGCTTAGAAAGTTACTGCAGACTCAGAAAACGGCTTCTCTGGAAGAATATCTTAAGGAACTTGATGCAACTCCACAATCAGACTACTCATTATGGCGTGCAGCTAGAAATCTCAAAAGGCCAGCTGTCTCTAAACCACCATTAAGAAACTTGAATGGATGTTGGGCAAGAAATGATGTTGAAAAAGGAAATCTGTTTGTTAATAATTTAAAAAACGTTTTTACCCCAAATATATGTCACGATATTGCGGTCGAGTTACCACCTGTTGCTGCAAAAGCAGCTGTTCCCCTAAGATTTTAAATAAGAGAAATCGAAAAGGCTTTTTGTGATCTAAACCCCAAAAGGGCTCCTGGTTTTGATAAGATTAGCAACAAAATGCGTTTGGAGCTACCCAGCATAGCAAAGAAAATTCTTCTTTTAATATTTAATGCTATTTTATGCCTTGAATACGACTCCGACTCCGGCACAAAAACCTCAACTCCGACTCCACAGCCCTGCCTACAGGATCATATATTTCGATTCGAACTATGGTTAAAGCAATGGAGGCTAAAGGTCAATGAGCAAAAATGCGTAGATATAACATTCACCTTGCATCGGGAATCATGCCCCCTATTAAAATCAATAATCAAATAATACCTCAAAACTCGCAAAATCCATATAGAGGCAAAATTAACTCAAATGAAACAAAAAGCCATCCAAAATCATTGGCTTATTGGAACAAACTCTGTTCTTAGTCTCGACTTTTCTACTTTACAGCTCCATCTTAAAGCCAATCTGGTGGTATGGTATTCAGTTATGGGGCACTGCCTCGGCCCCTAATATCGAATTCAAAGGCGCCAAAATAAACTTCTTCGAAAATTCACAGCTGCCCCTTGGTATGTTAAAAACTCAAATATCCACAAGGAACTCAATGTGCCATTGGTAAGGACTATTATTACGAAGTATGCGGTAAAATATTTAAAAAGGCTAGAGTGCATCCAAATCCACTAGCTCGAAATATTTTAAATGATAGCGGCCACACTCGCTAAAGGAGAAGAGATACTGCAGCACTCACCCATTAAGATGAGCGATAAACACCTTGATATGTGAACAGAACCCGTGATGAAGAAAATTGTTGTCTAGCACTGGCAGGACATAAAATAAAGCATTAGGTTAAGAATTGATTAATTATTGTGAGTTCATATTTAATACACATATGAAGATTCAGTAAAAAAAAAAATTTTGCTTCATCTAATTCATCAATTTACCACAGTCTTTGGGTATACGCATCATGAAGATGATATAATCCATTATCTTAACATAAGGAAGTATTTTCATGTTTTGTTGTTGATTTTGACGTTATCTGATAAGCGCTGCATTGTCTACGTTGTTTTTGTAAGGAGTTTACGAACTTACCTCTTGCTGGCGAATTAACATAAAATTCTGTATTAAACCAATCTTCGTTTCATTCAAGAAACACTTTAACAGATTTGATCGCCTTCTGCCAACGAATTTTAAACTCTGGTGTTGCCGATTTTTAAAATGTCAAAAGTATTGTGTTCTGTCGCCATTTTTGAATACTTTTGTTGACATAATAGCTGTAATTTCTGCAAGTAATATTTACTTGACATCTTAGTCTTACGATAGAATTTGTTGTTTTGGTTAATTTCAAACATTTGCAAAAATCAATTATGAAGAGTGCACAAAAAGGCTTAGAAAGTTACTGCAGACTCAGAAAACGGCTTCTCTGGAAGAATATCTTAAGGAACTTGATGCAACTCCACAATCAGACTACTCATTATGGCGTGCAGCTAGAAATCTCAAAAGGCCAGCTGTCTCTAAACCACCATTAAGAAACTTGAATGGATGTTGGGCAAGAAATGATGTTGAAAAAGGAAATCTGTTTGTTAATAATTTAAAAAACGTTTTTACCCCAAATATATGTCACGATATTGCGGTCGAGTTACCACCTGTTGCTGCAAAAGCAGCTGTTCCCCTAAGATTTTAAATAAGAGAAATCGAAAAGGCTTTTTGTGATCTAAACCCCAAAAGGGCTCCTGGTTTTGATAAGATTAGCAACAAAATGCGTTTGGAGCTACCCAGCATAGCAAAGAAAATTCTTCTTTTAATATTTAATGCTATTTTATGCCTTGAATACGACTCCGACTCCGGCACAAAAACCTCAACTCCGACTCCACAGCCCTGCCTACAGGATCATATATTTCGATTCGAACTATGGTTAAAGCAATGGAGGCTAAAGGTCAATGAGCAAAAATGCGTAGATATAACATTCACCTTGCATCGGGAATCATGCCCCCTATTAAAATCAATAATCAAATAATACCTCAAAACTCGCAAAATCCATATAGAGGCAAAATTAACTCAAATGAAACAAAAAGCCATCCAAAATCATTGGCTTATTGGAACAAACTCTGTTCTTAGTCTCGACTTTTCTACTTTACAGCTCCATCTTAAAGCCAATCTGGTGGTATGGTATTCAGTTATGGGGCACTGCCTCGGCCCCTAATATCGAATTCAAAGGCGCCAAAATAAACTTCTTCGAAAATTCACAGCTGCCCCTTGGTATGTTAAAAACTCAAATATCCACAAGGAACCCAATGTGCCATTGGTAAGGACTATTATTACGAAGTATGCGGTAAAATATTTAAAAAGGCTAGAGTGCATCCAAATCCACTAGCTCGAAATATTTTAAATGATAGCGGCCACACTCGCTAAAGGAGAAGAGATACTGCAGCACTCACCCATTAAGATGAGCGATAAACACCTTGATATGTGAACAGAACCCGTGATGAAGAAAATTGTTGTCTAGCACTGGCAGGACATAAAATAAAGCATTAGGTTAAGAATTGATTAATTATTGTGAGTTCATATTTAATACACATATGAAGATTCAGTAAAAAAAAAAATTTTGCTTCATCTAATTCATCAATTTACCACAGTCTTTGGGTATACGCATCATGAAGATGATATAATCCATTATCTTAACATAAGGAAGTATTTTCATGTTTTGTTGTTGATTTTGACGTTATCTGATAAGCGCTGCATTGTCTACGTTGTTTTTGTAAGGAGTTTACGAACTTACCTCTTGCTGGCGAATTAACATAAAATTCTGTATTAAACCAATCTTCGTTTCATTCAAGAAACACTTTAACAGATTTGATCGCCTTCTGCCAACGAATTTTAAACTCTGGTGTTGCCGATTTTTAAAATGTCAAAAGTATTGTGTTCTGTCGCCATTTTTGAATACTTTTGTTGACATAATAGCTGTAATTTCTGCAAGTAATATTTACTTGACATCTTAGTCTTACGATAGAATTTGTTGTTTTGGTTAATTTCAAACATTTGCAAAAATCAATTATGAGATGCGTACACCCTTTATCCACAGTGCGTTGTGTAGGGGCTCAGAAAGCTTGATACCAACCGACGGATACCCCAAAATGACTTTCTCTTTCCACAAGGACCCTGATACTTTAAAGGCTCTAAGCTCAATATTGTGGACATTATAAATGTAATGAAAATTGTATGCAAATACCCATTTCGTCAACACCCCAAAATGCCGACACTTTTTTTTACTAAAATTGTCTACTCGAAAACCTATTTTGATTTTTTTGTACCAGTTACATAATTCAGCTCACTTGTTAATTTAGAATAAATATCGAGCAATTGTTTTTTAGCATCAAATTACAAACGCAACAACATCACTTGTAACAAAAGGTTGTTTTTTTTTAACAAGATAAAACAATTGCAATTACACAGCCAACCAATAGCACAATTGTTCATTATAAAGCCAATAAGCAAACAAACATTAATTCAAAATCAATACAACTCGAACCATGTGTGAGGCTAATGTAGTTATTTATTTAAACAATCCGCTACTACAGCAATATAATGGCAGCAAAAAAAATTTTAAAAAGTGAATTAAATATATTAACATGGCTCAGTGTTGGGCAAAATATATGGTTTGCGGTATTTAAAATACAAAATACTTGCTGGTCATGTATTTAAAATACAAAATATTTTCAGGTTATGAAATCCACCATTTTTATTCAAACCAAAAAAATAAATTAAATAAAACTAACAATTGTTTCCCTTCATAAATATCAGATTTTTGAATGTAGCATCAGATAAACAGTTTCATGTTGGAGAATAAATGAAACCTGCTGAAGAAAATAATCTTTCTACAGGTCCTGATGAGCACAAATTTGTATTAAATTCTATGAATACTCTTTTTATATTTGGATAGCTTGCAAGAGTGATAATGGTTTGCTCTTGTCACTGAGGAAAATGACAAATTCCAACTCCAAATTTGATGTCCTAGATTCATCATCATTCCAATCTACGAAAGCAACTAAATCATCGCCTTCTTAACTGGTGCTTCTACTTCTGATATTTCCATATTCTGATAGTTACTGTTTTTAGCGATTCTAGTTTTTGGTACATCAATATGCAAACAACCATCAATAAACTGAAAAAATATATTTTGTAAACCATGTTTTTAAAATACAAAATACTCCCATATTTTTATGTATTTAAAATACAAAATACAACCCAATAAAAAATTTAATCATTTTGCGGAGCTCTAATGGTACATTTAAAAAAATTAGCGCAAAATTATGCGCTACGCAATAAGACATACAGAAATGCAGTAAAGTGAAAGAAAATAAAATAAGAAAATAACATTTTAAGTGCTTCGGCATTCCCTTACTATGAAGCAAGTTTGTACTACGAAATAAGTTTGAAAAATAACTGTATCTAAACGTTCAGTGTGTAAGGCCGATCGTTACAAACAACAATTTTTATATGCGCTGAATAATGCGCTTTATGTGTCAAAAATGTATTGCTTCAAAGTGGGAACTCGCCATATAAAATTCATGTAATCCGTCAGCGCAATGGTAAGCGAAACGTTTATGTTTCTCCCTTACAAACCTGCTTCGTTGGAAGCTTCATTTTTTATTGTGAAACTTCTTCTATTTATTGCACTTATTTAAAATACAAATTACAAAATACTTGCTGGACATGTAATTAAATTACAAAATACAAAATATTTGCACGTCAGGTATTTCAAATACTGCCCAGCCCTGTCATGGATAGCACAATTAATATAAATATGTGATACTTACAAATATGTATATGTTTAAAGTGCATATAAAAATATGTCTGTATTAAATATATGTAATAAAAAACTAAATGCAGAGCAAAATTAAATTAAGTGAAAAAATATTTTTTATTTGCATACAACATCAGCGTTGAACTGTGCGAACGCATTTTGATACTGTACATGAATAAAGAAAAGCTTTTCACATTCTTCGTTCCATTTGCACAAAATTCCTAAGCGTTTTCAAGATATTTGTAGAAATATTAAAGATACTTGAAAGGAAACAGATTTTTCTTAATGACTCACAATGAATTGTTTTCATATAAAAAGTAGCCGATCTTAATGTATTTTCATCAGCTGGTAACGATGGCGTCATTCTATGCCAGCTCTAGTTTTAAAAATATAGATGAGTTGAGTCATATTTATTATTGAATATACCAGTATATCTTACTGTCATTGCAACCATAGTTGCCAGTCAAAATGGGTGCAATAAATTTTAGTTGTGTATGCTTTTTTATTTTATAGTCTAAAATTGGTACAATTTATGTTCATTTGGTACAATTTTGCCATTGAGGCGGTACAATTAAAGGGGTTTAGCTTCTTTCTGATTAACAAGGAAATGGTAACTCTAAAGCAAACAGATCGTCATCGTCGATTTCTTGTCGAATTAGTTAATCAGCTGGTACTCCCACATGTGGAGCTGCGATGTACCAATTCTCATGTGATGCGTTTTCCACACACCAGAAATGCTTTGACAAAATTTAATGTTTATGCATGTATTACATTTCCATTATGCATTAAGGCACATAATACAATAAAAATAATATAATTATCCAAGCAATATAATAAAAAACTGCCTTTAAAAAAAAATCGAGACTTTAAGACTTCAATTTTTATTAAGTCTTTTCCTCCTCTTGTAAATTCAGAAAAACGTTAGTTTTTATTTTTAGTAAAAACAAATATAACTTAAGTGTTATTTGTAAATACTACTTCTATGTAGTCAAGTGTCAAGTGGTTAGGTTTTTACTGTTGCGCCTGAATCTGCCGGGCAGGAAGTAAAACTACTTTAAGGTAAGCCCCTCACTGAAAGAAAAATGCTTCATATATTTAATGAATCATTTTCATTGTTTAAATGGAATTTCATAGTTATAATGAAGTATTTTCGTTAAAATCGCTTCATGGGATTTCGTAATTACGTTTAAAATTTTCATTGGATTTATGAAAACTTAAGTTTGTCTAAGTTAAACAAACAATTTTAATTGGGAACATAAAAAAACAATATACAAACATAACTGTATTCATAAATTAATACAAAATTATAGTTTCCTTAAAAAAATGTTAATTGTTAATTAAAAAATGTAAGGTTTAATAATTTCATACATCTAATGTAATATGCCATTAAATTTATGAAATAAAAAATGTTTTTATAAAAGCAACATATTTTAATAATTGAAAAAAAAAATTATTTTTAACATTCAAATAACTCTGTAGTCTCAAAAATTAAAAAAACATAGTTGCTTTCTAGCCCATCAGTAAGATTCAAAAAGCTCTGGATAGACAAATTAAGGGGAGCACAAAACATTGATTTCATTTTTGACTTTTAAAAATTTAACGTTAAATACTGATTTATTTGGAATTTTTTTTTAGCGATTTATCGCAAAATTTTTTTAATATTAAAAAAATGTTGCTATTTTCTAGCAATCAAATGATTTAAGGAAACTATGTAATGCAAGAGCATCGTGTGGGATTTTTTACTCATATGCAATGTCTGTCTACTTTGCTGTGGCGCCATAGTTCGGTTGTAATCAAAGCTTTTATTTCTGTAACATTAATGATGTATTTATCCCGTTGGTGATCAATAGGGAAACCAGAAAAATGTTTTAAAAAGCACCCTTTGTGAGCATTAAATATGCAGTAAAAACTTGAAAATAGGCCCTCAAAATTATTAAAAATATGCTCCAAAAAATTAAAAAATTGCTTATCGGGTAAAAATTATTTATTTTTTGTGGTTTTTAATACAAGGGTGACTTAAAGGTTAAGAAATATTGCTTACACGTACAAAAAAAATATGATTGGAGGTAACCATATTCTAAGAGCAACATACTATGGTTTGATTTAAACAATGCTTATGTTTGCATGTTACCATATTATGTTTAAATATGACTATAGAATGGTTATAATCAACGAAAATTTTCCCGAAAACAACCATACTATGGTTAAAATAAACCACATTTTGGTCAATATTTACCATAATAATGATCAAAACTAACCATATTATGTTTAAAATTAACCACAATATGGTACAAATTAACTATAATATTGTGAACATTTCCCAGAATTTTGACAAAAGTAACCATATTATGGTCAGAATAAACAATAAAATGGTAAATTTTAATCTTTTTATGATTATTTATTTCATCCATTTTTTCAATTTGTTTGTTAAGTCGTCGTTCGTAAATTATTGGCTATATTTTACAAATGGGCAAATCCCAGAAACAGTCCATAAACCAAAAATTTTTAAAATGAATTTTTTATTAATGGAATATAAGACTTGATGTCTTATTTTATTTTTATATTAAAAAATATGTATTTCGATGATCAAAAATGCAATAATTCATGCCAAATCCTATCCAACCCCTGATCTATTCATATTATACATGAATTTAACATTATTTTTGGTGCTTTATGGGCTTTAAATAACACTTACAGCAGACTCATCCAAATATAAATTTCGGTAAAAAAAAAAGTTGATATTCGTTAGTTAAGAAATAGTAAGTTTAAGAAATGCAATTCATAAATTTATAATTTGTTTTGTTGAAATTAATAAAATACTAGTGGAAAAACTGTTGCGTGCGTCAAAAAGGGTTCACGGCTTTTGTCAAAAAATCACAACATTTTTTGGCTGCGAATAAGTGACTTTAGAATTCTCTTATAGTCATCCTTATTTTAGGAATTTGGTATCAAAATAGCTTATAAGGCAAAATTCGCAAGAAACTAGGAAAACCAGGGTTTAAAAAGCTGCAGTCAAAATCAAAAAATTGCTTTTTCTTCCACTTTCTGATTTTTCATTGGACGAAAATAAACCATCGCCTTTACTTCTGATTCATTAAATGAAAACAGTCGTAGTGAAGGCAAAAGCAAAACACGAAAAGTTGAAAACAACAAAGAACATCGGCACTCGACATGTTCGGAAGTGTTTCGTTTGACAGATTGAAACTTTTAATAAATGCCGAAGTTAACGAAGATGGGACGCTGTGTTTTTTTCCGCAATTTTTTTTCTTAGAACTTACCGACTTTTGTATAAATTAAAGTTTTGAATCGGATTTCAAAGTTTTGTTTTCAGGAGTTTTTTAATTTTTTTGTAGATTTCTTTTAATTTTCTATCGTTTATCTAAAAGAATTAATCACAATGATCAATTTGTTATAAGTTACAGTTAACGACGTAGATCTGGGCCCAAATCGTTACATCCGTGAACGTTCAACTTGTCACATAAACACAAATTTGTCAGTGTATGATATACATGGACTTAACATTGTAGCATTCATGATCGTGTAACGGAACGTACGATTGTTACGAACTTTCATCAGATAACAAAATTTAATAGGAGTGCATAAAACTTGTTTAAATGTTATAAAAACATTTTAGTATACTAAATTTTCAATCAATAAATAGATTTTGTTTAATATTACTATTAGGTTATTCTCAAAGTGTTCTATTGCGGCATATTTGTAAAATTTGCTATAATATAATGAATGTCACACTTATTCATAAAAATATATCACATACAACTAATGTGACACTTTGTTATAGCCTAATTGTTTCTTGGACTACACCTTTTCCTTTTCTGAATTATAATTGACGATTTCTGATTTACAATTGACGCTTTCTGAATTACAATTGGAAAAGGTGTAGTTATAATGAAATGAACCGATGGGAAAAAGAAAAAATGACAAAGTTCATAAAGGTACATGGAAACTTGGCAAAACATTTTCTCCCTAATCCCGCACAAGGAAAAGCGAAGTATCTGAATGCAGTAGCACCACCAGTTAGAGATATGAAAATGTGGATGAGGATAAAAATTAAAAATCATTAAAAATTTGCTAAATTTTAAAAAATTTTCTCTGTGTTTGGTGAGGCCAATGAATTGCTCCGACCTGTCAGCTGCCTCTGTAGTTGTCTTTCCTCTTCTGCGCTATCAGTTGAAAAATAATAATCCCGATTCCATATTAACGTTTATTCAATCATTTTTGTAATTGTGTGTTGTGGAAGTTAAGTTTAAGAAAAGTTACAATCCGTTTGCAGTCGTATTCCATGGTGCCACTCCGTTCATACGATAAACGTATCACGTAAAAATCCTTCGTATGATTCTCAATACGATCACGGATCTGATGATTCGAGATCTGTTTTCTGTGCCATGAGCAATTTTTTTTAATATCAATAATTATTATAGTGTACTATCAAAGTTATTTTCGGGAATACAAAATTTATTATTAATACGATTTTCGTATGACGTACTAAATTCCCAGTTTTTCATATTTGATAAATACACTGAAATTTATTGTTGAGGGAAAGCTAGCTTCTATGCGCATTTCACTGGTTGCTTAGGCCAGCTCATCAGGAAACCTTTTCCAAAGACTTTAGAAAGGCCAAAAATATTATACAAATAAAACCCTAAAGCGAATAAGAATTATAAACACTCAAAGTCTTACTTGTAACAATATCAAAGCCAAAACAAAACACCAACAATAAACAGTGAGTTTATCTTTTCTTACATTCCCCTACAATTGGTCGGGTTCTTTCCGACTCGAATTGTAGTTGTAAGTGGGTAAAAAGAAAAAACAAACTGCTTCATTTTACTGTCTTCGTAAGAAAACAACAAAAAAAAACCAATTTGCCAATTCATTTTTTT